>CM055679.1:28777796-29977796 GCA_029448645.1 Andrena camellia
CAAACCTTAGAATTATTTTAAAAAAGATTTCATTGGAAAAATCGAAAAATTGCAAGAGTTACAGCGTAAAAAGTAACGGGCGGGCCAATGCACGTAAACGCGCCGCGGCGGGTTTTTTGTTTAATAGAATTTTTGCTGACCATTAAATAGGGAAAAAAAAAATGTTTAACAACATTTCAGACAAAATTTATCACAGAATTATTTCAGTAAAATCCTTCAAAGTTGATATTTGTTGTATAACTCCGTGAATTTTTATTAAAATTTTTCGACCGAGTTCTACATTGTAGATTTTGAGTTAAAGGATACTCGTATACAGCGATTTTGCTTTTAGATGAGTCGGTCAATCGGAATTGTGTTCACCACATGGAGGCGCGCATTACGCAAGCACTCACTTTGACGTCGTGTATATTAATTCATTTTTAATATTTTGTAAACATTCTTATTTGAAAATACGTCTTATATCCCTAAGAAAGATTTGTTAAAAGAGCAAATGGTTTAAGTTATTACTAGCTCTACAATCTAGCCCAGAAGCAACCGTTGATTTTAGCTGTCTAATACCCATGTATCCCTTTAATAATTAACAAACTATTGGAATTGTCGTCCTGGTTGTCGAATACAAATTTTGCTGCATTATGATAAACGAAAGTAAAGTTTTGTATCGGGTACCTATCCTTGCTTATAACAACCAGACCAAACATGAACAGTTCTATTGTCACTGGTCTACGTCCTCCGGATAGGTGACGTGTTCCGCTTACCTCCGCGTACCCCTCAGGCGCCATCGGTGCACGCGTATTTAACTGACATTCAAAGTCAATTTTCTCGAAAACGAAGCCTTTACCGCAGTTTCGTCACTCTTGATTTCCGTCTTATTTTCGCCTGTATAATCACCCCCTACAATATTGACTATCAGTGGAGTAACACCCTGTATAGTAGGTATCTTAAGCTCTCTTTTGTCGGAAACTTAATTAGCAGAAAATCCCCAACAGGTATTCTTACGTCATCAAGTACCTAGTGATAATATATTTCAGTATAATACAATCCAAATCTGCCCCAAACGAACTGTCCGAATCTGCCTCAAACGAAGTGTCCAAATGTGCTCGGTGTTGAGCTTATTTATTTATGGCTAACATGAAATATATAATGCAGGTATTGAGACGTTAGAAACCATATAAGCCTCTAAAATGATTGTATCTTTAAAGCATAATTCATGAAAATATGCATCATTAACTGCTTAGCCCACATTCCAACTTTTAATCATTTCAATTAAGCTTACCTTATTTAGGGAAAACACCAACTACTTGTTTTTTTCTAACTTACAAAATAATCGCACCACACAATTAACGTTCATTTGTAACCCGCATCGAGGACTCTGTGACTAACATTACATCCACACAGAGCAAATTTAAACTGTCAAAATGTGCCTTGGTCCCCCTACGTCGTATTCATCGTGCTGTTCAGCAAAATGAAGAACCGACTTAGTGTAAACGACATTTCTTTCGATTTTGCGTTTCTGGTGTAAAACGATGCCCCTGTGTACCACACATCAGCTCGCAAAATTTTACGGCGCAAAAATGAACCGTTACTTAGAAACAGAGAAAACAAAGGGTATAGCAGGATAAAATGGTCAAAAGTGCCCTTGAACCGATTTTAGCTGGCAATGCACATTTCAATAGTGTAGCATAGGAAAACATTGTACACCAAGTTTCAACCCCCTATCTCATCCAGGAGGGTAGTTACAGGGTAGATTCGAATTTTCGGTTTTTGCCATATTTTCCCTATTTAATGGTCAGCAAAAATTCTAAAAAAAAATCTGAAATATTGTAGACATGATTGTGTATGGTTGTGAATTTTTTCAGATTTTTTCGTTGCAACTGCTAAGTGTAAGAAATAAAAAACGCAAAAAAATGTCGAAAAATGCAGATTTCGTGTTGAAGTTTTCGAGCGACTAGATTTTTAATTTTACAGTAGTTAGATATTGAAATGACTATTATCTACATTTTTTTTCAGATATTTCGGTAAGGTGCGCCATAGTTAAAAAAAATCAGAAAACGATATTTTCGAGATATTTCGCGTGAAAACATGATAAGTACTTTCAATTTTTGCATTTCCGTCATACAGTGAATGCATTATATGATTTTTAATATCTTTACATTCGACAGAGTAATATGTAAACGGAGGGAATTAAGTTAATATGATTAATTGGAAGTGTATACGCACCATATATCATATGGTACGAAAGAATCATTCAGCGCCGCAGTTAGCGGAGTGGTTAGAGTGTCAATTCGGTTTCCGACACAAACACTTCACATCCATGCTTTAACCAAATTTACCTCCGATGTCTGTTGGGCTAGAAACGCGGGCAACTGCATGGGTGCCTGCTTCATAGACCTCGAAAAGGCGTTCGATACGGTGTGGCTCGACGGTCTGTTTTATAAATTAATAAAAAAAGGCTTCCCAAAACAATTAGTAAAATTACTGTGGGTCATGCTCCACGATAAAAAATTTATTTTTTTATCGTAGTTTCGCACCCCACCAAGGTCCAATTTTTTTTTCATGATATAAAATTTTTTCATCGTTGATTACATGACAATACACGATATTCATTTAGAAATGTTTCTAGAATATTTTAAAAATATTTTATCATAAGGTTTCCATGAAAATAATTTAAATGCACCGCCGCGCCGGTTTTCTGCCTATGTATTGTTCTAGCTCCGGATAGTTTATAATATTTTGTCAATGGAATAGATGTGTGGTATTGGCTTATGTTACGTATTCTGAATCCACTGGTTGGATTCGCCATTCTTTTATCAACGTACACCGTCCTCATTCGATTGTGGTCGCAGTGCGTCCGATTAATGGCTGATTTAAAAAAATAACCGTAAAAATATTGCCATCCGTAGTAGCATTTATTTGCTGGGAGTTTGTTGGGCCAATGACGTGTTATCCGTTGGCCAACGGTTGAAGTGTCGCGCTATTTTTAAATGGGCCAACGATTGTAACCAACGCAGGCCCAACTGAAGATTTCTTTCCATAGGCCCAACTGAAGGTTTTTTTCTATAAGCCCAACAGTTTCTTTCCAAAAGACGTCTTACAGACGTCCAGAAGGCGTCTTGAAGAACTTCAAAAGACGTCTTAAACACGTCTTTTTCAGGCCTGGTTTAGGAAAAAAAAAAATTCCCGGTGAGGAGAATCGAACCCAAACTTTCCGCTTACGAAGCAACCGCTGTTCGCACTTACCCAACACATTGCATTGTAAACACTTCGAATTTCTAGGTACATAACTAGTATTAATTGTTTATAAAAACTGCGCAATGAAGCGAAATATTCTACAAAATATCATCATTCGACCTTTAGACTCATTCCTTAAAATTTCACATTCGTCTTAAGACAGACGTCCTCATTACGTATTTATAAATAAGAAAAGAAAAATCACAACTTGGAATATAATAACAGGTTTTTGGATGTAGTAAATTTTCTGACGTTTGTAAGACGACATTTAATCATCGTTGTAAATTTTTTGTTAATTAACCAACCATAGTAATTGTAGGCCCAACATTGAATATTCGTTGGCAAACTGTTGTAATTTTTTGTTATATAACCAACCATAATAATTGTAGGCCCAACATTGAATATTCGTAGGCAAACTGTCGTAACTTTTTGTTAATTAACCAACCATAATAATTGTAGGCCCAACATTGAATATTCGTTGGCAAACTGTCGTAATTTTTTGTTATATAACCAACCATAATAATTGTAGGCCCAACATTGAATATTCGTTGGCAAACTGTCGTAAGTTTTTTACCATAGGCCCTATGTTGGGAATTTGTAGGCAAAACGCTAACTATATCCCAACTAATTCCCAACTGTTGGCTACCGTTGGCCAACCAAAAATGCTACTAGGGATGGCGGGATTGCCATAAGCTAGCTGTAGTGTATAGCTGTTATTATGCTTTATTACATTATAATATATTATATTATATTGCATTGCATTGCATTGCATTTTTGTTGTTATGTTATACTATTGTTATATTATGTTATATTATATTATATTATATTATTTTATTGATCAGGGAATCAGCCATTAATCGGACGCACTACGACCACAATCGAATGAGGACGGTGTACGTTGATAAAAGAATGGCGAATCCAACCAGTGGATTCAGAATACGTAACATAAGCCAATACCACACATCTATTCCATTGACAAAATATTATAGTTAACTGTTCCCTGCTGTAGTCCATTATTAATAATATAGTTTACTGATGATTTATCATCCCCGTCTACTACTATAAATTTTTTATCGTGGAGCATGACCCACAGTAATTTTACTAATTGTTTTGGGAAGCCTTTTTTTATTAATTTATAAAACAGACCGTCGAGCCACACCGTATCGAACGCCTTTTCGAGGTCTATGAAGCAGGCACCCATGCAGTTGCCCGCGTTTCTAGCCCAACAGACATCGGAGGTAAATTTGGTTAAAGCATGGATGTGAAGTGTTTGTGTCGGAAACCGAATTGACACTCTAACCACTCCGCTAACTGCGGCGCTGAATGATTCTTTCGTACCATATGATATATGGTGCGTATACACTTCCAATTAATCATATTAACTTAATTCCCTCCGTTTACATATTACTCTGTCGAATGTAGAGATATTAAAAATCATATAATGCATTCACTGTATGACGGAAATGCAAAAATTGAAAGTACTTATCACGTTTTCACGCGAAATATCTCGAAAATATCGTTTTCTGATTTTTTTTAACTATGGCGCACCTTACCGAAATATCTGAAAAAAATTGTAGATAATAGTCATGTCAATATCTAACTACTGTAAAATTAAAAATCTAGTCGCTCGAAAACTTCAACACGAAATCTGCATTTTTCGACATTTTTTTGCGTTTTTTATTTCTTACACTTAGCAGTTGCAACGAAAAAATCTGAAAAAATTCACAACCATACACAATCATGTCTACAATATTTCAGATTTTTTTTTAGAATTTTTGCTGACCATTAAATAGGGAAAATATGGCAAAAACCGAAAATTCGAATCTACCCTATAACTACCCTCCTGGATGAGATAGGGGGTTGAAACTTGGTGTACAATGTTTTCCTATGCTACACTATTGAAATGTGTATTGCCAGCTAAAATCGGTTCAAGGGCACTTTTGACCATTTTATCCTGCTATACCCTTTGCCGTACGCTATTGGTGCTTGCACTAATTTGGCGGTTAAGGCTCGGTATACATGTACATATACAAGTACAAATAAATAACGCTACAGAATGCCTTTTCCAGCGCGTATGACGTATGTAGGTATGAAACTATTACCACTAAATTGTTAAGATACTTCTGATGAAAATGAGTGCAAACTCGATCCCATTCGATCTGTCTTTAATTATTATGACACACAACTGGTCTACGGAATTCAGAAGTGTTTCGAATTACATAGAAATGTATGTATAATTAAAACTAACCCGAATAAGATTGTGCTTGGACACTTGGATTGCAATGGCACGTGTTTAAAGTGCGGTATGAGCCGGACAAAAGTTTCCCATCACAAGCGACTGCTCGGACAAGCCTGACCTTGACGGGGCCATTTTCAAAACCTTGTGCCAGTCAAAGCGTTAATACGGGCATATATGGCGAAAATATTTACAAAATATTCAAATCGATTTCTAACCAAGGGTAACATCGCTTCCGTTGCTTAGAGATCGTGAAATCGATCGCCAATGCCACGCGCGCCGAGGGACAAGGAAGTCTGTTTCCTTCAGAGAGTCAGAGAGTGAGAAGTGTCGCGAGAATGTTTTGGACTAAATGTCCAACCTAATGTGAAAACCCAAAAAATGATAAAATGTCGCGATGTATTTATTATCGATTTGCTCGCTACAATCATTCGTTATACTGCCATGGTTAACCTTAACCCATTGAGCTTTGTACTAATTGCAGTGTCATGTGTGGGATGGGAGCCGGTCCGAGAAAGAGGGAAGATAAGCGGTAAACCTACAGGGTGATACTCTCGCTAGAGTAAACATGCCTCGCTGAGTGAGTTTCGGAGCCTTCGAAGCTCGAGACCAGAAACGATATAACAGTGACAGAAATGGATTCCACGTGTCATGTAAATCGGACTATATGTAACGAAGTTAAGGTAAAAGTACCAATAACTGGACACTTAAGGATATCAAAGTTGAATATCTTAAAAATGGACTTTTTAGTTTTATTTATTTTTAAATGTCCTTTTTAACAAAAATGTCAATATTCAGATAAATGTTACTTCTTTCTATCACATGAGCTACTAAAAACTTGTTTTCAGTGCGTTATTTTAATTAAATTGAGTAAAAACACAAGTAGTTATGTGTACCAATACGTGGCCGATAGAATTCTGATTTGTCCAGCGTCCCATTTTTGGTGTCCCAATACCTGGTCAATGGAGAAGATGACGCAAAGCTCGGCGCAGAGGGCGCCACTAGTGTTTGTGTGAATGGTTTGCGCGCGAATTTTTCATTTGTGGAATGTATGAAGTGGATAGTTACATAATGTTTTATAATTAGTTATTCTACACGGATGTCAAGTAGCAGTGGGGTCACGGGTGGGAAAAAGTTACAGTCATCTTCCCCATGCTATAAGTACATTATGCTATAAGTCAATGTTATTTTTTAAATAAGACTATTTATTATTAAATAAACAAGAATAATGATACTTCAAATGCGTTCTTTTTTAATAGATCTTTTTTGTGCCATTAAGTTTTTAATTTCTTCGTCTATTATCTTTCTGTTTGCTGCTGCTGCTTTTTTAACTTCTTTTTCATCAGCTTTTCTTTCTTTGATTCTTCTCTATGTTTCTTTCTTTCTTCGATTTCCCTTTGTTCTTTCAATTTCTTTTCCTGAATTCTTAAATGGTGTTCTTGCCATGCATCAGATGTCAGTGCGTGACTAATTGTTTTCTTTTGCTTATTTTTTTCAATTTCTTTTTAAAGGCAATGGAAGATTTTTTCCGGAATCTTCTTCAATGCATGTAGTATTAATAGTTGTGAATTTTTTTTTATGAAAAGTCATATAACTAGCGGTATATAAAACTTTATAAGTAGTGGTAGTAAAAACTTTGATACATATGTACCTTTGGTTTTATAATATTCTGTGTTTTGAATTTCATTAAGAATAATAGTATGGTCATTTTCTGTAGATTTTGTCGTATGTAAACCTTTTACTTCTATATGAGCTTCATTTTCATATTCTACTTCAATTGCATTGGCATTTAAAGATTCTTTATTCTGTGGAAAATCTGTCCTGGATCCTGCGAATAAGATGTCGTATTTATTTATCATTACTTTATATATATATATTTATGTCAAATATTTGGCATAATAATAGTTACAAACCTTGATCAAAAGTATCTTGAAGACAATCAACAGCTGTGGTCAAACTAACAACATTAATCGGACTTAAAGTTTGTGTATTTACAATTAAGTTATTCGCATCTTCTTGTTGTATTAAAACTACTTGTGCATTATTAATATCTACATCTAAAGGATTAGGCATTCAAGGCAGTTACTGTACAACCTCTACTATAATTTCATGCATGTCAGCATGTGGAATACTCCCCATTAACACTCATACAATTACTCACAATTTCTCCTACAGTAAATAGTATTAACTATTTAATTATAATATAAGAAAACAATTATAAATCATTCTTGAATAGAATACAAAAATACAACTTAATTAAAGGAATATTAAACTATTTTAATATTAATTATGAAATTTATATACTTATAATATATACTATAAGTATATAAATTTATAGTATATAATTTTATATACTTATATACTTATAGTATATAAATTTACAATTAATATTACAAATATTAAAACATTTAATCTAGTTGTATTTTTTATGAAGTTTCACCAGTGAGCTGTTTCATGCTGAGCCAATACTGGAATCGTTACTACTTTTGGAAATCTTGAAGGTTCCATTGAATACAGCGTTTTGAAAATCTTCAAGGTCAACTACATTTAATTTACTTTCAAAATACTTCAGATGTTCTTTATCTTTATCTTCTTTGCTAGATGGCATGACTTCTAAATTTTGCACTTCTGTACTCTTCTTCCTTTTTTTATTTAAAACATTAAAATCTACTGCATTTGCATTATATGGAAACAGTCCACACGTTTGGAAGCCATGCTGGATAGTGATTTGCAAATTAGAAAAAGAATCGATAGCTGCCTTTAAAATTGGTGCAAAATCTTCTCGTTTTAATTTTTGTGAGTGTAAAGACCTCCATTCGTCGACAGCCTTCTTCCATTTCGCTTTCAAGGGGTGAAAGACGGCAACATCCAGTGGCTGTAACCCTAGTAGCATTTATTTGCCGGGAGTTTGTTGGGCCAATGACGTGTTATTCGTTGGCCAACTGTTGAAGTGTCGCGCTATTTTTAAATGGGCCAGCGATTGTAACCAACGCAGGCCCAACTGAAGGTTTCTTTCCATAGGCCCAACTGAAGGTTTTTTTTTTATACACCCAACAGTTTCTTTCCAAAAGACGTCTTACAGACGTCCAGAAGGCGTCTTGAAGAACGTCAAAAGACGTCTTAAACACGTCTTTTTCAGGTCTGGTTTATGAAAAAAAAAATTCCCGGTGAGGAGAATCGAACCCAAACTTTCAGCTTACGAAGCAACCGTTGTTCGCACTTACCCAACACATTTCCTTATAAAGACTTCGAATTTCTAGATACATAACTAGTATTAATTGTTTATAAAAACTGCGCAGTGAAGCGAAATATTCTACAAAATATCATCATTCGACCTTTAGACTCATTCCTTAAAATTTCACATTCGTCTCAAGACAGACGTCCTCATTACGTATTTATAAATAAGAAAAGAAAAATCACAACTTGGAATATAATAACAGGTTTTTGGATGTAGCAAATTTTCTGACGTTTGTAAGACGACATTTAATCATCGTTGTAAATTTTTTGTTAATTAACCAACCATAGTAATTGTAGGCCCAACATTGAATATTCGTAGGCAAACTGTCGTAATTTTTTGTTATATAACCAACTATAATAATTGTAGGTCCAGCATTGAATATTCGTAGGCAAACTGTCGTAACTTTTTGTTAATTAACCAACCATTGAATATTCGTTGGCAAACTGTCGTAAGTTTTTTGCCATAGGCCCTATGTTGGGAATTTGTAGGCAAAACGCTAACTATATCCCAACTAATTCCCAACTGTTGGCTACCGTTGGCCAACTAAAAATGCTACTAGGGAATACATGTGTTGCATTCGGGTATAATGCAATTAATTCTATTTGATCGAGACACGCGGTAGCGTCTCGACGCCAAGTACATGTTTCGACACCTTGTATATGTCGACTGTCGCTACCCGTATCATTTACTCGTCGCCCGGCTAATCCAACCATACCTGAAACTTATTTCATTAATATCTCATCACGCCTGAAATATTTTCTAAATTTAAAGGCATTTTTCTTATGTAAACCGCATATAAGCTTTCGAATAAGAACAAATTCAATAAAATCGGTCCACGCATGACAGAGATATCGTAATATCGTCTCATGGATCTGTCGGAAACTGTAAGATTTTCTTCTGCTTCTCCAAAAAAATTTTCGTCAGTATAAAGGTCGATTTACACTATACAGCACGGACCGACAAGTACCGGCAACGGCGCGGTCCGTCACCGACACGTAATGTTTTGCATGCGTCTACACTGCTCCGGCAACAGTCCGGCAGTTCACGTTTAGCAGTCGAAATGAGCGGATCAGACAGTGATGAGTAATTGGTTCTGTTGGCCTTACTTTTAGACGAAGAGGATGCCGCAGCAAAAAGAGCAAAAAAGCGAGATAGAATTTGAGTACATCCAATATTAAAAAAGAGAAAAGTCGAAGGGGATTATTGGACTTTATTCAAAGAGTTATTAAAATACAATGATAAGTTTTACCAGTACTTTAGAATGTCGCAATGCAAATTTTTTGAATTGCTGTCCGTTGCATACAACGGCACACACACCTTCACATGCTCTATCAATTTTTCGCAATCCATTCTCTGCTGCATGCGGTCTCTGCCGTTTAGTGATTTACACTGACAGACCAGAGACAACACGTCTCGACACGGACCGTCACGAACCGGCAAAACATTCTTCGCGACCATGTCCACCGGCGTCGGTTCGTGCCGTAGACGCAACGTTGCAGGTCGGTACCGAATAGTGTAAACAGTCTCATTTAAAACGCATGTTACAATGTTTTGTCGTGCCGGTGACGCACCGCGCCGTTGCCGGTACGTGTCGGTCCGTGCTGTATAGTGTAAATCGACCTTAATACGTACATACGCGTTACACGCACACCTTCAGCCAAAACGAACTAATACATGTTTCGTTCGTCAATCGCTATTTTCACTATGTAATCTATTCCAAATTTTGACAGCTTACAGTCAGGTTATAACCTGGCGAGTGTCAAATAAGATACATATTTTTCTTCGAAAGGTGTTAATTGTGGTTGTTATTACACTTCAATGTTAAATACGTTCAGCGCCATAAGCTGCATCGCGCACTATGTACTGTACACAAAGTACTATACATATAATACATATAGATCGACAATACGGTGCACATGGTTTCTTTTCGTAGTTGTTAAACTTACGTAGAATTTATCCTTAATTCTGTACCGTGATAATTTGTAATTTATAATTAAAAATTATCTGAAGTCATTCCCTATGCAAATTATCTTTGTAAAAAGAAGTGAGATCCCCATAAAAAACTTCAAAAAAGTAAAAAAATTACGCCATGTACATGAAATCAAATAAATCATAAAAAAAAATAGAAGATAATATATAATAATAGTTACAATATAAAAAAATGATGTGAAATCGAAATGAGCTGCAAGTACATAAAAGTGTTTTGTAATAATCATGGACATTTTAATAATGTGAAGATAAAATTTAACATCTAGACATTTGCCTAGATGTCCGCGGCCTGGAAGTCAAATAATTGGCGTGGCCAGGCAAGGTATTCTCAAATCATCAATACCCATACCTTCCCCCTCGCAGGCTTTCAGATAATTTGCCAATTTAAAGCTCTGACAATATGAGTACATTTTCATTATATTGCGTTTTAAAATAATTCTAAGATCATTCATCGACACCGATACCTTTCCTCTCACAAGCTTTCAAATAATTTGTCAATGTAAAACTCTGACAAATATGAGTACACTCATCATTTTGCATTTTTAAATAATTCTTATTTATCGACACCTTGACCTTGCCTGGTCACACCAAGTATTTGACTTCCAGGCCGTGGACATCTAGGCAAATGTCTAGATGTTAAATTTTATCTTCACATTTTTAAAATGTCCGTGATTATTACAAAACACTTTTATGTACTTGCAGCTCATTTCGATTTCACATTTTTTTTTTATATTGTAATTATTATTATATATTATCTTCTATTTTTTTTTATGATTTATTTGATTTCATGTACATGGCGTAATTTTTTTACTTTTTTGAAGTTTTTTATGGGGATTATTACTTACTAGGAAATAAGGAGAAAGTATTAACGAGTTATATGTGCGTTTAGAACTATACATATACTGTATAGATATGCATATATTTAAAAACATATACAATACTACACAAAGATAGTTATACAATATACAAACATATAAACTATATAAACATATGAAATATACAAATACACAATATACACACATGTAAAATATACAAACATTATACAATACACACACACACACATACGTATATGTACATAGGACATACAGATATTTACAAACCTCGCAACTTAGAAATATTTTATATGTATCTCTGTTGAGATGGGATTCCTAACAAAAATTTTATCTTCTTTTTAAAGCAAATCTGTTATTGACTAGTATTAAAAATATTGATATTTTAAAGCCATTATATATTATAAGCAGAACTCAAACTTGTCTGAATTGCGTCGGGTTTGGTTTCATTGTTATTAGAAAAATCTCACCCATACGTTGGAAATATTCTCATTATGCTAAAACAAAAAATATAAACATTTTATTCGAGCTTGTCATGCATACTATTTCTGTGGAGTACCTGCCGGCGGATAGTCCTAGAGGGTCGCCTGTTTACGAGCAGTGTCACAATGGCAAGGGATGCGGATCGCCGGGTATCGTGAGAAATGTTCGTCCGCTGCGTTCCTACCGACGCGAACATCTTCGAGAACGTTCGTACGCTGTATTCTGTTCCTGTTCGCGGCGGTGTAAACGCGACGAGAAGAGACGAAATAATTCGCGAACAATGTTTCTGTTCGTGTTCGCGGCGGTGTAAACGCGACGAGAAGAAACGAACATATTCGCGAACAATGTTTCTGTTCGTGTTCGCCTTGGTGTAAACCCGGCATAAGATAAGTAATAATATCATCCACGTATCTTTTATAAAAAATAAGTTGAAAAGGTACCCTCGGGAGGGAAAACGTCTCTAATCTTTCCATCACTATATTGGCAATTACAGGGGAGATTGGAGACCCCATAGCTGTTCCAAACACTTGTTTGTAATAAACTCCATTAAATAAAAAAACATTAGAATCCAATACGAACTTAACAGCTTGGAGAAATTCGTTTCGATCGATTTTGGTGTGTTCCTTAATTTCGTCCGAACGATGATGTAATACCTGTATGGCTAAATTAGTAGGAACGTTAGTAAAAAGGGATATAACATCTAGAGATACCAATCTTAACGATTCATCATTAACTTGAACATTCCTAATTTCTTTGCAAAATTGCCAACTGTCAACTGTGTGGTAAGGAGATTTTCCTACTATCTTAGAAAGAACATTAGCTAAAAAACTTGATAATTTATAAGTGGGACCATCAATAGAAGAAACGATAATCCTCCAAGACAAATTCTCTTTATGTGTTTTAGGAAGTGCGTACGCTCTAGGAACGACTGCATTATAAGTCTTTAGATGTTTGCTTACTTGTTCACTTATTTGCTTCTTTTTACACATGCTGGAAATAATAGAATTCGCCTCCCTCTCGAAAGTACAAGTGTATTCAAATTTACTAACAATGTATGTGGTCCTGTCATTCAGCAATTTAAGCACTTCTGAGTTATAAAAATCTTTATCTACTAGTACTGTAGTGTTGCCTTTGTCAGACTTTAAAACTAATAAATTATTATTTCTTTTGAAAAATTGCCGAGTTTCCGTAATCCCAGCTTGAGACAAAAACATAATGTTAGGTTTAGTCATATTGCTGGTGTAATTCAAAATTTTATTAATGATTCTTATTCTGGTTGATGTTTGAATGTCATCATCAATAATTTTCGCTAAACCTGACTCAATGCATGCAATAAATTTTGGAGAGGTAATGAACTTCTTTTGTACACAGAGAGCATGTTTGGGTCCCAAAACTAATACTTTTTTGACATTTTCTGGAATTTCAACATCAGAAAGATTCTTCAACCAATTGTCATTATTGTTATCAGAAGTCACATTTTCAAAAGAGACAACCCCACCATAAACATTGTTAGAAGAGTTAATTTTGAAATCTAGCCAATTGTTAAATTTTTTAATACATTTATTTTTCTGGATTTTAAACAACCTGTTGTATTTTTTATTTTCTAATGCACAAAACCTTTCAAATATACGCGAAGGGAGGATGAATTGAATTTCTCATTCAGATGCCTAATTCTATTTAAAATTGAGTTTTGTATATTGTGTGTGTCCTTAATAGCAATGTTGAGCAATTTTCTCATGAATCTATTTTTTAAATTCAACAATTTACCAGATGCTGAAACAGAGACTGTAGACATTTTAGAATCATTCATAAAGTTGTTTGAAATAAAATTAGGAATGACACCATTAGTTCTGCATTTAAGTAAAAATAAGTTCTCGAATTAATTTCAATGATCTTACTGGTTTCTTACATATCGTGTAATGTTATGTAGTTGTTTTGTTGCTCTCGAACACCTGTAAATGTTCATAAAATATGACACATGAGCAAGAATGTTGGTTTTCCTCTTAGACAGTACTGTTTGGAAATTTAAATTTATATAATTATAATACTCAACGGTTCGTTCTGGCCATATCTCTTTTCACCTTCTAGATGTTTTGGGGTTGTCTACTATTTACCTCAGTCTTCTTCCAACCGACTCGTGTGTCGAACGTTCGTTTTCGAGCGTTACGACTTATTATTTTCAATAGCTCTCGCAGTATTCGTTTTTATATATTGAATCTTTCCTTGATAATGGTCTAAATTAAGACCGAAACGTTGGAAATTTATATAAATATTGAATTAATTGCAAAATAGCTTGATTGATAATGTTTTAAAGTGACCGAACCAGTGCGCCGAAACCATATCTATTAAGAACTCCGGTCGAAAATAAATTTATAAATAACTTTTTATACTTGTACTTACACTTTTGATATACAAAAATGTGAGAAAACACAGGCACTTTATCGATTTGACAATGCGGTTAGGTATTGGGACTTCCCCTAAGCGTTCAAAATGCTGACAGCCCGACCAACTGAACGGCTGGTCAGTTATTGGGACAGCGTGCAAAGGACAAGATTATTATCTACCGGTACATGAACACGTATATTTTTAATTAAAATCAACATTAACCGATCAATGTTTTGTTGTCGAAATTTTTTTGAGTTTTTTTTTGTCGCACCCCCCTAAATTATGACACTTGATGAGAAAATGATATGTGCAAAATTTCAAAGTGATTGGACAACGGGAACCCGTGCCACATTTGAGTTGAAGTTTTGAAATTTTCGTAATTTCTCGTCAGTTTCGGACATAATTGTTTTCGGCTATTTTTGAAGTATCAGTGAATATTTTTTAATAAAAGCACAATTTATTAGATACATAATAATAATATTTATGTATTATTTGCAAAAATATATAAGAAATCTTCGAGTTTTATCTCATAAAACTGGTATATGACGCAGCGTATAAGCTACTGTAAGCTGTCGGGTGATTGTTCGAGTTAAATCATATAGTTGTTTGTCGATGCACAAAAAGTTTATTATTTGTTTTTGTAATAATGATTATGCTATTAGTATTTGGGAATGAAATTTTTTTACATGGTTATAAACAAAATACTTTTTATTGAAATTTAAGTTATATATTATAGATTGTAGGTAATAAATTGGCGTATTATTAAATTGAATATATTTTTCATTATATATTTTATGTTAAGGTACATTTTTTCACATTAGGGTAATATCTCCTATAGTCTTCAATTATTTGTAAAATATATTGTTTTTCTTCCTCGTTTTTGGTCAGCAGATTATTGTATTCTAATATAAGTTTGACACCACGTTCAGCGGTATCATTCACCACTTTTAAATGTATTGCAATTTGTAAACCTTTCTGATACGAAATGTCGTTTGCCCACAATGAAACGTCCTTTTCTAAAAAGTCTGTCGGTATATTGTACCTATTAAAAAAATTTTTAGTTTCTATGGAAATGAAGCTATCAATATTTATTTCTACATAATGTTTCACGTTTTCCGGAAGTATTGAAACTTTCTTTACCGAATCTTTCGGCTTCGCCTCTCTTAGAGCCACAATCATACGCTTTTTTATGTTCAAAGGTATTGTGTCATCGAAAAACGATAATGCCACATTCTCTGGTGCAAGATACCATAAATAGCCGCAAAATTTGCGCATTGCTATTCTACTAATATTTTCGTAAATTGCAGAATACGAGTATAAATTTTGAAGGAATTTTAGATCTTGAAATGGTGCTTTTACGGAAATGGGTGGATTGATCCAGGCTTTAATATATAAATTAGCTAAAAAGATACATATATCACTAATTCCTAGTATTTCGCTGCTGCTCAATAAAAATTCTTGGCGGAATAAATATATTTTAAGTATGTAAATTGCCTTAGCCATCCATCTGGCATGATGGAAAGCTCCAGGAACACGGAAAGTATTTCCTCGTGGATGAGATCCACGCAGAAAAACTACCATCAGCTCTAGAAATTCTTTATAATCTTCTCGTGGCTGCTTCTGCTCTATGTTGTACAAGCAGAAGTCTAATATTTCCTGGATATCCTGAAGCTTTCCACTAACATAACTGTCTTCTGTACTTGATTTAAATTTTAATTTATCAATATTAGTCCAAGCTTTCCGGAATTTTTTAAAAAGAGGTATTTCAGGACCGGTTGATTTAAAAAGTTTTTCCTCAAACACACTTTTTAAAATTATCTCGTATATGTGATGACGACAAGGAAAATATAATAAATCGCGTCCTATCATTTGCTCCAACAGAACACAAGCTCCTTGAAATCGTCCTGTATTTGAAGATGTGGTGTCACAGCACAGGGCTTGTACGGTGTCTGTTAGGTCCCAATCTTGTAATAAATTATAATTTGCTGACGCTTGTTCGTTACCGCTACTGTTTCGGATTGCAGGGATTCCTAATAATTTTTCCATGTTGTCATACGTAATTATAACAGGAAGTCTATCTATATGCTCCGTTTTTGTTGCGGATGGCAACATTTTCCCATCCCAATGAACAGTAGTCGTCACTGGTGGAGTTACCTGAAATGCTTCGCGTAGTTTTGTGCTGCGTTCTGCACGGATATGTTGTCGAGAACGATGGCTCGAAGATCGATTAATTATAAGCTCATCTAAATTGTGATGCAGAGCTTCGGCAGTAGCAATTATAATTTGAACAGCTTCACGATCGCTT
The DNA here is from genome assembly GCA_029448645.1 of Andrena camellia. NCBI lineage: Eukaryota > Metazoa > Arthropoda > Insecta > Hymenoptera > Andrenidae > Andrena > Andrena camellia. The sequence continues at coordinate 28,794,491 of CM055679.1, forward strand.
ATTTTGCACTTATCTAGAACTGCAACTAGCTTGTCAGTAATGACTTCTTTCTTTCTTCTTCTTTGTTTTTTTGGATCACTTGGGTCGGGTTCATTAAAAGATTCAGGTACATCATCTATATAATCGCGTACAGTATTTTCCGTTCCACTACTTGATGAGGACTGTAGTTCTATTTCTTCTACAATGCAGATACACAAACATTTAAAAAATAAATAGGATGCATAGATAAACAGAAAAATTTATTAAAAATATGTCATACCTTGTAGTTCCACCATGGCTTCAAATCGTTCTCTTCGAAGCTCTTCTTGCTGCAGTCGAACTGCTTGTCGCTTTTCTTTCTGCACTAAATTTTGGTCGGCTCCAATCATTAGTCCAGGTCGTCCCTTTTTTCTCTGGTTTAGTAAAAAAACTTTATCCTCTTGAATTGTAATTGTATTTAAGGCGTTACTGTGAGCAATGTCGAAAAGGTCATCCATCGCATCAAGAAATTGTCTTTCCTTTATTTCTTGCATTTCAGATCGGCGTTTTCTAGTTTTTTGCAATTTTCGCCAATTTTTATGTAGTTCTAATAACTTGTCGATACTATGATGTGTTTCTCTAACAGGTATACGTGCTTTATCCCAGAAAACTTCCACTTCCTTTATCGCGATAGCAGCACTTGGACGGAGATCGAGTTTCACTTTCCGTACATTATAAAATAGCACACGCAAAACTTGTCCATTACTGGGTAATTTGGAGCCAATAATTTGGTATTCATCATGCCTCAACAAATATATTCTATCAGCATTTCTGGTTCCCATCTTCTTAATTTCACTGTACCTATTCTCGAATTCAACTCCACGATACGAACACTTCGAACTCACAAAACAGACTGAAAAATCACTGCTGTGACTAATAGTAGATGCATTTGGTCGCCAGAGACTTTACCAGGTAATATCATAAAACGCTACCCTCGAACGGTATAAGCTTGAGCTTTCTGCCGGGAAAAACCTGACCATCCGCAATTCCTTAACCAGGTAAAGCGCGCTAATATTCACGATTTCAAAAATTGACATACAATCACTACAACTTCAACTTTAATTACCGACGTCCAATAAATTTGAAATTTTTTTCAGGGATCATTTTTCCGCTTAGTGTTACAATGGGGGGGGGGGGGGGGTGCAACGAAAAAATCGGAAGTAGTAAAATAAGACTCCACGCAGCCGCGCATAATGGCTCAGGCGCTGTACTGTACACTAATTTTAATCGTAAAATTCAGAGATTTTGAGAATACTGTTTGAAATGACAGAAATGATACTATTATACATCTAAGAAATTGTACTTTTATTAAAAAATATTCACTAATACTTCAAAAATAGCCGCCAGCAATTATGTTCGAAAGTTACAAGAAATCACTAAAATTTCAAAACTTCAACTCAAATGTGGCACGGGTTCCCGTTGTCCAATCACTTTGAAAATTTGCACATATCATTTTCTCATCAAGTGTCACAATTGGGGGGGGGGGGGGGGATGCGACCAAAAAAAAACGAAAGTCGAAAAATAAGGACCACCCTACTGTACATACGTTTGTTTCTCAGAAAAACGTTATATAACGATTATTATCGCCTTAATAACTAACTGTATTTTTCTTAAGAATTACTTAAGAAATCTACGCAGAATTCAAGTGCATGCACCTCCGATATTTAAAGACTGTTTTATATATTAAACTTTACATCTAGGACTTTTTTAATTTTTTATATAAGAGATCAAGTTGCAAAATAACATATATTCCCAACAATATTGTTTTAAACTTTCTATGAAGCTTAGTAAAAATATAAATGTCATTGGTGTCCAGGTGGTGGGACGTGTCCAGTTATTGGTACTTTTACCTTAGCTTGAAATTATGCAAATCCAGTTTTCATGTAAATTCCTTAATTATAGTTCAAATTATGTCATTTTTTTTAGCCATTTTCATCGAGAAGACATAAGGAATCGATTGACGCCATTTTTGCAAAGAACTAATAAAAAATGCAGAACCTGAAATTCGTCACTTCTTAGTGCGCAACGTTGCATGGCCCCCCAGGCCTCAAGTTTCGAAGGCTGCAAAACTCGGCGAGGCGCATTATTGCCGGCGGCATTGCCTTTGAGAACTCTAGCGAGAGAATTACCCTATATCTCTGTCTTACAACCGGCTATAGATGCATTAATGCATGCTATTGAACTTACCCGCGCACAACATATGTACATACATACATACATACATAGGTTCACTGCTCATCTTCCATTTCCCTCGGACCGCTGTCGCCTCTATGTACTTCTTCGCACAGGAGTTCACACTCCAGTTAGTATAGAGCTCAATGCCTTAACCCTCGTATAGACCGGGCAACAATCGCTCGGATACAAGTGGCCAACACTGTTCAAGCGCTCTTGCCCGTCCCAGCCTATTTAGTTGTGCAGGCCTAGCATACAAGCAGAAGTAGAAGTCTATAGTGCCTATACGAGCTATAGTGACTTACGTGTGAAGTCATTCAGCGGGGTCTTACCCGACACCCTGCCTGTGTACTAGCTGCTAAATGTGCCCCCCAACTACCTCTTGCAGGACTGTATTTTGAGAAGACCAAGACAAAACCGGGGCCTTAGGGCTAGGTTAGAGTTAGGGCCCCGGTTTTGTCCTGGTCTTCTCAAAATACAGTCCTGCAAGAGGTAGTAGGGGGGGCACGTTTAGCAGCCAGTACCCAGCAGGGTGTCGGGTAAGACCCCGCTGAATGACTTCACACCTAAGTCACTATAGCTCGTATAGGCATTATACTTGTGCATTCGTAGCCACGAGTTGTCTATTCGGCTTGCCAAATACAAAAAGAGTAGTGGGGATAGCGATGATCACAAGTCAGGAGACCGGGCGAACACTTTTCAAGGCCGCACTGTACCGCCTGAAGTCAGTTAGCCCTATTCGCTTGATGTCGAGACTAATGAGGGTTTAAATTTTTATACTTTCTATTAGATGTTCGTGAGAGGATTGCCAACTAACGTATGAGATCTTTCCGATAAGAATGAATTCAAATATAACCTGCATGGACTAGATCGGAGACCAAACATAACAATTATTTTTAAAAATTTTCGATAAAAAATCATTGAGAAAAGGTTACTCTTTATTCAAATGAAAGTCAGTCATCATTAAATTTGATAGACATTTTTCGAAAAATGAAGTGATTAAAAAATATTGAGATTTAACTGTTTTGGTTATGAATAATCATTATTAATAACTAAAAAAAAATTTAGTTACCGTTGTTTTTATTGATTAAAACATAAATTCTATAATTCATTCTACATTGTTCACAGATACATATTATTAGTAATATTAATGAATATTGATCATGGTCGAAAGCAGAGATGGGCAAAAATGTTATTTAAATAAAATTTCGAATAACGATATAAAAGTTAAAAAAATTATTCGTCATGTGTCAAATAAAGTTAACTCGGGTTAACGAACGCATGACGATTTTTTTTATCTTTTATTCGTTATTCGAAATTTTATTCACATAAAAATTTTGCCCATCGCGGGAATCGAAAGTAACCAAAATAAAACTCCCGGCATCGATATTGAAAACCGGTAACTAAAAAAAATCTGATCTTCGATAATGGTTATTCGTAAATAAAAACAATTTCCGTTGTCAATAATAGTTATTATTAACCAAAAAATATTTCCGTTGACAATAATGGTTATCAATAACCAAAAACGATTTCCATCATCGATAATGGTTACCAGCGACGGAACAAGTTTTAGTCATTTATAGTGATTATTTATAACCAAAATCATTTAAAGAAAGATACTAATTTTTATGCTATAACTTTTAAAATATACTAGGGCCTAGATTATAACAGTTATGATCTCTGCTATTTATGCATCTAGTATAGTTAAAAATAGTTGACGTACGCCCGAATTTGGACTCATTTTCATCAAGAAAATCACATTAATTGATTGGTAATACTTTCATAACAATTTAATAGAAAACGTAGAAATTAAAATTATCATTACTAGATGACCCATCGACGATTCGGCTATCGCTCGAACGAGGACTCCCTGAGGCTGCAAAGTACAAAACGAACTCCGAGTTCGATTTTATTTCAAAACAATCATTTGAGGACTCTCAGACAATAGTTTTCATGCTTTCCAGAAAATATGGACGTGACAATACGTCATAGTCATGCACAGGACGAAATTCCCTCGGTGTGAAAACATTCCAGCGTCACTCAAAGCGTAGATGAAAATTTAATCAGATGTTTTCTACGTGCAAATAAATATGTCGATCCAAACCGTATTTTATTGCGCATAAAAATACAGGAATTGATGGAATGAAGCCGAACTCCTCTCAAAGTATGTGGACGAGGTATTTGAACCTCAGTTGTTCGCCACATGAAACTTTGAAACTCTAGCTGCCTCAGCAGTCCGTGTCTTTCGGTACGCGCTTAAAATCTGCAAGCGATGCTGCACTACGTTCGTGCTACTTTTACTTATATCTGCTTCCTTGGGTGTCTCAAACGTTTGTTCCATGTATATGCAGTTGCCTCTATGCTTTCGTACTCCCGCTAAATCGAAAACTTTACCACTCGACGCTCAAGTCAACAGTGGAACGAATCGAAATAAAATGATAGTTGTAGATTCGGGCTGGGATTAGAGCCAGGTGGTTGAAGTATTTCTGGATGATCACAGCCGCAAGTGCGCCTACGCGGGAAAGACAGATACATACATACGTAGATAGATGCACGCCCCGACATCGTTGGAAGAGATTGCTGCAACTTACAGTAGTTCGTCAAAGTTATGAGTTGCGTTTCTTTCCACACAAAAAATTTTCGATGTACGGAACAGAGTTCCTTTTCCGTAGAAGAAAATTTTTATACCCTCTTTGTAGGATGATCCCCCTTGGAAATGCATGCCGTCTTCAAAGCGAGGACCCGATGGCTGACATTTAAGAACCGAAGCGGGCGGCGACGGTGACTCGTATACTACTACTGAACATTTTTTCTTGATATTTTTGGATCTAGTCTTACGAAAATATTTTTAACATATTAATGAGATTTCCCTTCTTATGAGCCAGGGCCGCGAGCGGCGCGTGAGGCCGGCAAGAGGGTGTATTTTCCAAGGAATATGGTTTATCAGCTTGTTAGGGGCGCGGACTACCTGACGCAAAGTCAGGGCGCCTCCGCTAGGATTATGGTAAACGTGGACGAACCTGATGTAAAATCAGGGAGCCTCAAGGAAGGGAATCACGTGCGGACGAACCTGATGCGAAATCACCCCGTAACTCTAAATTAAAAGTTTGATACAACTCGAGCTGTAAAGTTATATTGGTGGATATATTCAACTATGGTTATAAGGATTTCCGGATAAAATAATGGACTTTAATGGTCGATTTAATCAATTTTATCAATGAATAACTATTGTGTTTATTGTAAAATCAATATTCTAAATACAAATGTAGGTATAGTGTTGCTATAAATAATTGAAAAGTTAAATTACCAATTATTACACGGTGTTGACGCACTGCCGATGCGGGGTTTAAGAGTAGTTAAAGGAAATTGCCAAATAGAATTTTAACCGAACTTGCAGGTTCTATAGGGTTAACTGTAAATTCGAAAGGGAACTTGAGCCCAATCTCAGTGGATGCAATCAACTCTTAACGAATCTAATACAACGTGACTCTACGCGTAACTGTACAATTCTGTACCAGCGAGGGTAGAAGCCAGAGTGTTTATTGGGATCTGGCATGGGGGTGGGCCCCACCAAGGTGACGCCGATAAGGTTACATCTTACACGTGTTGTATATGCGGTGATATGGTTTTTTATAAAGTATATTAATTTCTGGGCAAAGCATTTGTGATTGGGCAGGTGCAAATCCTGCCTAAACAAATTTCAAAGAAGGCGAACGGGTCAGGTCGTCAGTTTTTTAGCACTTTACTTACAAACTTCACAACTGAAAGGAAAACCACACGACATTACTGTAAAAGTGTCCAGAAATGTTCTGTTGTTTCTGTTTATTCATGTAAAGCAGGCTTAGGGGAGAAATGTAAGCACATAATAGCCACTTTGCTGTACTGTTACCGATTATTTCATAACCTCACAGCACACTTTCATAGTTGGAGTAACTTCATATACTTTTTATGCAAGTTTCCATGCTTTTAAGTTGTTTATTTTCTCAAAATTACCAAATACATTTTCCCTGTATACAAAGCGTTCATTTGGCTTTAGAAAACAATGAAACTGCACATTCCAATTTTTATTTGCCCTACTCTCACAATCCTCTCACTGCACATTTAATTCTCTTTCGAATTTAGAACGTGGCGAAAAAGTTCCGACCTTCATATCAATAAACAATATATATAAGTAGGGAACTCTAACTTTGTATAAACACAAAATACAACGAACTCGAATGCGACGGCATAAGAATGGGGGATGAGTGGGGGATTCACTAAAAATTTCCATATTAGGAGATCTTTAGAAGTTATCGAGTTTCTATCTGCCATCCAGCTGGTTGAGATCATGCTCCCCGCATTATTTGAGATATAACAGAAGGGCTTCTAGGGTGTTTCCCTTCCCAGACGCGATCTCAAAAATGATTTGACAGAGAAAGAGAGAGAGCAGAAAAATATTCTCGTACATAACAAGTACATTAAGGGGTCACTGTGTCCACTGTAACGGTTTGAAAAATTAAACTATTTTGAAAGTTTTTTTCTCCGTAGATACAACATATAATGCAATAAATCTTTTTGGAATTTATTAAGCTACTCTTATATTATACAAAAAAAATTTAAAGAATTTTTTTAATTTGTTTTAAAACTTTAAACGCGATTAACTCAAAACAACTTTTTCTTCAACTGGTGCAGGTGATTGCAAAAAAACTATTTGACCAATCAGTCTGAAATTTTTACACGTTATTCAACACATCAATGGCTATGGGCGGGACCACGGAACCCTTTTTTGATAAACTATTTCATACCTTTCACATGGCAAAATAATTGAAAAATTCACCGTATTATCGACACTTAAACTTCAAACCTCCGCCATTTTGTTAATTTTTTATCAGTAAAAATAATCCTGGTTCCGGCGATAACCACACTCATAATGATTACAACTTCTTGTTTCAAATGCGTCGTTCTCCTGGAATCACCTGCACCAGCACTACATCGCTTTCTCAAGGTGCTCACATCAGTGCGATATATATTTTTAAAAAACTATTAAAAATTTAAAATAGATTCTTTTTATACTGTCAATAAGTGTATTAATAAGTAGACAAAACATTATTTACGTTGGACATTCCGTTTACTAAAATATAAATCCTAAAAAAATGACATTTTTTCACCACATCACAGTGGACTGACCCCTTAAAGAAGTTTTTATCATTTGAGTGGTTGTAGGTGGTTAAATTTGTAATTTTACTCTATATTATAAGAGCGCAGGGGGAATATGGTTCCATTTAAAGAAACATTGATGACCTTAAAATCACATAAAAAACTGACCCTTAGGAATAAAGTTTCAATCGTTACAGGTGCCCCATAAAATAGTGTAACTTTGTCCTAAGGAGTTTTTTCATGCGACCATAAATAACGGAGATATTTCAGTGTTTCCATTTAAATGCCCCACCCTGTATATGTATAATATTCCGAATATCAGAGAATTTAAGTAGATTCTGCATTATTTAATAAAAGTTTCCGTGATTTTTATGATTAGGAATGCATTTTTTATGGATTTCATAAATTGAGAATCTAGCACAGTTCCCTCGCACGTAGAATGCCTACCCATTCGTCAAACTCCCGGAACTTTCATTCTATTCATGTCTGAAACCTCTAACTCTCGACATACCTCTACATTTTTTCGGTTCAATGAAAGTAGGAATTCCATAGTGGCAAAAAAAAGGTTTTGATGAGCGAGGGCATAAAAATTTGCGTGTACTAAAAGTTTGCTCCAATTTTACAGATAAGGAATTAAATAAAAAAGAGTGGAGATCATTAATTCAGTAATAAAATAGGACTATTTTTATCTGTCGTAACAATCGTATTGAAAATGATGTTTAGAATTTTCTGTTCCCTGGCGAAAGAAATTGAATAGGTATATAAATGATTGAAATTTTAACACAATTTTCAAAAATCCCTATTAAATTTAACGCTTTTGATGAGACCCTGCAGATTTGCAGAAAAGTGAAAAATATTTGACATGCATTTTTCGTTATCGGTAATCGACCATTTTGAAGGGGTGAAAACAGCCCCTAAATTTGGCGGTCGAAAACATATTTTCTGGAATATCTTAGGCGTAGAACAAATTTTTTGTTGACGTGTGAGTTTTTTTTATAGACGAATCCAGCCCCTGCTCAGTTTTTAGAAAACTTCAGAATATATGTTTTCGACCCTCGACTTTAGGGACTCTATTCACCCCGTCAACTTGGATAATTGCCGATAACAAAAAATAGGTGCCAAATATTTTTCACCATGCTGCAAATCTGCAGAGTCTCATCAAAATCGGCGTGTGCGGGTTCGATATGTTCCCTTCTAAGAATCTATATAACATATAACTGGGAATACATTGTTCAGTTATTTCAGTTTTAATTTGTTTGTACAATATACGTTCAGTTGCCAGCTCATTCTCAGATCACTTTACTTACAGACACTAACATAAGTACACTTCTTTTGCACTTTATGTATACGTATATGTATTTCGTAAATAACTTAAATTCAAATACATTTCAATATAAAACAGTCCACAAATGATTATTTAAACATTATTAAACTTCGACTGTCATATTCTGTCAATAATATTTGTGCCCCAATATTACGTCAAGACGCTAGTTATCATTTAAATGAATTCTGTAAAATAACTGTAAAATACTAAATGATCGATATACATAAATTAACCATCGAAGAAACCTATAAAGGCCGACTGTGTGTATGATTATTACGATTACGATAGTCAAAGTTTTATGAGCCGTCACAAAAATCGAAGTCTTCTTCGCTAACCAAGTCTCCATTTCCAATTACTTTTGTTGCACAGTAATTTACACGAGGTCGGCCAGAACGTCTCAGCAGTAAATAGGAGTACAAATAAAAATATCCCCCTCTCTCTTAATTGAAATTTATTTTTAATAGAAATTATTCTACTCTAACAATTCTAAAAAAAAGTCGAAGGCTCTAGGGTAGATGTCCCTATTACGGTGCTTGTCCCTATTAAGTAGTGTGCTTTTTATATTTAACGCAGCCGTATAATAAAACTATCATAAATAAATAGGGAAAGAATTTTTTTTAACTTAGTTAAACTATTAATGTATGTGTTACAAACGAGAAGATTGCATTTTTAATCAATTAAAGCATAGTAAAAAAAATTTAAAAATGTACATGAAGATTTCGATGGATTTACCCAAATACTTATCGAAAACGGTAAGGAACGCGTACTTTACAGAAGTGAATAAATTAATAATTATCATGATTGGCACTTCTATAAAGTGTTAATTATATCATAAAATCTTCTAATTTTATGAAAAAATAGGAAAATGAGCACTTTTAAAACGTTTTCGTATTTTTTAAAGTGAAGCCACTAATAGAGACAGGATTTTAACACTTGTCTGTATTTATGTGCCCCTCACTGCTCCTTCTGTAAGTGCTAAGCCAAATCTTTTTTACCCTTCTCAGAAAGAAACGGAACGCTAGGGATTCTAGCGAACGCTATTAAAAAAAGGCACCGTAATTGAGGGCACAGTAATACGGGCAACGCAACTTTTCAGGGCACAGCAATTGAGACAGAAACATGTATTTTTATTTCAATTTAAAAAAAATGAAAAATTAACATTTTTAGCCCGAAAAGAATGCCTTAATAAAGAGAAAATTTAAAAAAACCAACATAAATTTTCACCAAGTAAAATTAAAGTAAGAGAAGTCAGTAATTAATTCATTCGTGAGCAAGTCGGCGTCAAAGCACCGTCATAGGGACATCTACTCTATGCTCTCCCTCAAAGACATTCTTATACTATTATTGCTGCAGTTGAAAGCATGAAGGTATCAATGAGATATTGTGGGTGGTTTCTTGAACTTTCTATACGCTTTACACAAGCCTAGTTCAACAAAAATGTAGGTACATACACAACGCGAAAACAATCCTTGTCTAGGCCGTTGCGGCGACGGTTGATCCGCGGCAATCATCAAATCGGTGGCAAGGTCGCGCCGCGCTTGAACTTTTTTTGTAACACGAACAGCTCTGGGGGAGCTCGGCGCGATTACTAATTCCCTCTCGTTTTCGAACCGCTTGACACTACAGACACTAATCACGCACAGACATTTTCGCTGATACACAAGATCGATTGCATTCGAGCCCTCGCCGCACGCGATTCTCACGGACCGTTGCCGTTTCAAGTGCGCCCGTGCGCTCACATAGCGTGCAATTCTAGTGTGACGTCCAGTGTTTACGTTTTGTGTGTTTTGTACATTCCGTGGTGTCTTTATCACTGTACAGCGACGTCTTTGCGGCCGAGAAAAGTAGATTATACCAAAAGTGCTTTGAGTTAAACTGATTCGATACTGCCCTCTAGGGTAGCCCTTATTTTCAACCTGCGATTTCTTTTGCTCCCACCCTCTAATATGGTTCCATTTCATAAAAAAAATAGTCCCTGAAAAAGATTATTGCAATCGAACAACAAGAAAGGGTGCCGACCAGGCCTTAATGTTTAAAATTCAGCAATGATTTTATTTTGCCAAGGTGCCTGGGGTCGAGATTCTGGTGTTCTGGGTCGTCCTTCACGGTCGTCGTCCAACGGGCTCCGAAGGTTCGGATGAGAATGCCGGGACGGAAGGTTTGGTTGGAAACCGAAGGTGGGGGATCGTTGCGGGTTAAAGAGTTGGAACTCACCGTAAGGTTAAACAAGTTTATTCTGTCCCGATCTGGGTGACAGGCGTTGCGCGTACTATATCGGTTGTGTGCTGATTACAAAATGCTTTTGTCTCGTAGCTTGTAGAAGTTCTTATAGTTAATTCGGGGCGAGGCGGGGACCAGAGGGGTCACCGCCTTCGGCTCGCTCTTCGGCATTTTTGCGGAAACGCTGACGGTGCTCACGGGTTGTTACCCACGCTTTGGCGCTCGCGCGTGGTATCGGAATGCGCGGTGGTTATAACTTTTGGTCGTTGGCTGGGTTACAACAGTTTGAATTTGAAGATTTCTCAAAAATGGTAAGCCCTATCGAAATTTTGTTCAAATAATATTAAAAAGCATTCAATTTTCTACAATTACTGTATATATACGTTTTTCGTGCTGCCAATCATTTTTTAAATAATAACGTTTGAATGTAGAGAGGTCCACACTTCGCGCGTCCCAAAGTAGCATATCAAGTATGATATCCAACTGAGAAAATTTGCGGTTTTTTAAGATATGTAAATTTAAAGTGCCAAGTTTATTTAGTATATGAATAAAACAGCATTCGTTATTTCAAACAACACTTATAATCCATAGTTTTCTTTTATTATTTTCGACAATATACTTGAACTACGTCACCTACTAAACGCAGATATGTTGAGTTTTTTTCACTAGAATCGGAAAAAAAATTTTCAAAATAATTTTTAAAAAAGTTTTGATATTAACGTCGTCATATTAAATTCAACATTCTAATTATATCGTTTTAGTCGAAAATCGGAAAATAATCAATTTTCACAAAAATTAACTTGAAAACAACGTTTATACCAGTGATATTAGATCAGCCATTTGGTTTTCTGCAATTTTGACTTCAGATTCGTAATCAGTGACCTCGAAAACTGTAGGATATCAAGTTTAGATCAAATTTGATGTTTCTGACATAAGCGTCCGCCATATTGGATTCGCCATTGTGTTTTAAAAATTTTGAATTTCAGATTCGTAATCAGCGACCCCAAAAACCCTCGAGCACTGATTTCTAACTAAATTGAAGTACGTTTTGAAGGGTTTGCCGCTTTTTAGCAATTTGGAACTACTGTGTGGCGTATTGTCTATACGCGTGTAGTGAGGACCTCTCTATATTTAAACATTATTATCTAAAAACTGGTTGGAAGCACGAAAAAATTATATATACAGGAATTGTAGAAAATTTAATGCTCTTTTAATATTATTTGAACAAAATTTCGATAGGGCTTACCATTTTTGAGAAATTCTTCAAATTCAAACCATTGTTGAATTCCTGCTGTCTGATTGCAATAAACTTTTTCAGGGACTATTTTTTTACCAAATGGCACCGTTCTAGGGTGTATTGTAACGCAGCTAACGACTGGGTGTTACAACCACTGCGCATTTCAATACCACGCAGGAGCACCAAAACGCGGGCAGCAAACCGCGAGCACCGTCAGCATTTCGACGAAAACGTCGAAGAGCGAGTCGAAGACGGCGAGCCCTCTGGCCCACGCTTCGCCCCGAATTAGCTATAAGACCTTGTACAAGCTACGAGCGAGAGGACTTGTTATCAGAATACACACGATACAGTACGTGCTTCGCCTATTACCCAGATCGGGGTAGAATAAACTTGTTTAACCTGCGGTGATTTCCAACTCTTTAACCCGCAACGATCCCCTACCTTCGGTTTCCAACCGAACATTCCCATCCTGGCATTATCACCCGAACCTTCGGAGCCCGTTGGACGACGACCGTAAAGGACGACCCGGAGCACCTCAAGATTCTCAACCAGAATCTCGACCCCAGGCGCCTTGGTACAACAGGTGTGAGAGCAAAGAAATACCAAAAAAATTTCAACACGTATAAATAAGGACCACCCTACTGCCCACACTTGCGTATATGTACGGGGGATACGGTAGGTGTCGCGTCCAAATACGTACCGAGGGCGGTATTCACAGTCGCTTCTTAAGATTAAGATCATCTTAAGCATTCGGCATTGTTTCTTAAGATTAAGATCATCTTAAGAATTCGGCATCCTCTACTAGTCTACTTGACTAGTGATCTTAAGGGGGTAGTGGACTATTGGATACGTAAAATCGTTAGTTTCTTTGACGCTAAATTACTTTGATACCAAACAATCGTTATAGTTGTGCTATTGGCAATCTGTTGTGGGAAGGTTTGCGAGTATTTACAACAAAAAAAAATCGTCGGGATGTATAAAATTGTCGAAGTTATTAATCGTTAAAGATAGTCCTCTACGGCGCGCCGCTGCAGGTGGTGTACATCGATTCAGGTGAACCAATCATCTGAAAGCAAAATGCTTTGAGGTGATTATTCTATACACAAATATCTACAGTGTGGAAACTTGCCGATGAATTTGAACAAAAATTGTGGAAGTTACACACGAATCAATTTTTTTTCCACATTTCTACGGGAAGAAAATCGTCTTTAATCAGTTATAAAATGTTTTACAAACATCCAATGTTGATGTGGAATTTCAACACGATAGGGAATGGAATTCTACAGCTCCAGTTAAAGTTTTAAGTGAAAATATTCATTGGTTCAGGAGTTATGATGTACACCGTTTCTGAAAATGGTGTTTCGAGAAAACCGGCTTCAAAGTTAAGGGCACCTTCCAGTCTAAAAGCCGATTTCTTTTTTATTTTATTTTTCGAATGTTTAACCTTTTAGGAATACGTGTTTAAAAGGATTTGTTGAAATTTGTAAAATTTCCGAAGTTATAGGCATTTGAGAAGCGGCAAATGCATGGGTCACAACCGGCCACTCGGCGCTCACGTAAAACTTTAAACGTGTTTTTCCCGAAAAAGTGTTCTCAAAATCGGTGGGACCTGTATCTCCAAAAGTTATTATCCGAATCGACTGAAACTTTTTTTATTTTGAAGAATATACTTCTGGCTATGGGTGACAATAGAAAAAATTACAAACAATTGAAAATTTATAATTTTCAAAGCCGTTGAAAGGATGAAAAATATAGGGAAAAAGTGATTTCAAACTTTAAGTGTCGTTATTTTCTAAAAAAATGTAATTTTTGTAATTTTTTCTAGTTTTCCCCTAGCCAGAAGTATATTCTTTAAAATAAAAGAAGTTTCAGTCGAATCGGATAATAACTTTTGGAGATACAGGTCCCACCGTTTTGGATAAATTTTTTGACGCCTTGACTTTAACGACTCCCCAGTGCCGTCTGCAATGATTAATTATAAAACAAAAAATATATTTCTATAATTTAAGACATCCTTAATACAATGCAAAAAGTCCTATTAAATTATATATAGTAATTTTTCTGTAATTAATTCCTAAACATCACATCATTTTTTGGGCTCTAGACCGGAAGGTCCCCTTAAGTGCCCTATGCCAATACCGTTCTGCGAGGCCGTTACTCGACGGTGCACTCAATTACGTTCGCTGCTATAACTTCGACAATTATTTGAATTTCTTCGTGAAATTTTGTTTAAAATTTTTATAAAGGATAAGACTTACAAAATCAGTAACAAAAAACTAATCGATTTTCTGAAGCTAAAATAGTCCACTACCCCCTTAAGGTTCGGTACCGAGGCAAAAATGATGAGAACTTTTTGAAAAGTGTTTTAATCTAATGTTCAAAGTGTAGTCCGCATTGTGTCAAAATTTTAAGTCTATTGACCGCACGGTTTTAGAAAAAATTGAAATCAAAGTTGCGCTCTTATACACAGGCTGTTATGGCAGAAGCGATACAATTTCCATAAAATGTTACACAGAATCCATAAAAATGATGAGAAATTTCTTAAAAATGATGCAATAAAAAGCTTAAATATTCCTGTGCAATTCTAAAAAATAAAATCGGACATGAACCATACCGATTTATTAGATAATTGAATAAATCGACAGCAATGTGCTCGTATTTTTGGAACTGGCTGAAGGAACTGTTTGAAATATGGCAACGTTGTACGCCGGGTAGTCATCTATATAATTGTTTGGGAATGCATTAGTTCCCCTCATCGCCACACTCACTCTCGAAGCAGCACATCCCGAGCAGCGTATCGGCGATGCAGATCGAGAATCGATTGACCACTCAGATCACCGGTCGATCTGCGAATCAGTGTAGCGGATCGCCAAGCGATCCGCCAATCAGCGCGCCTCATCGATCTCCAGCGGAATCGATGCGACGCGCGGAAGGAAGTTCAGCCATTAACACTCTCTCCAGGGGGGCCAAGCTTCCCTCTTACGAAAGTTGAAGCAGAGTTTATAGCGCCTCCTACCAACTAGGTGCGTACTAAACTGTGAATGTGTGAATCGGGACGTATGTGTATGTGTATACGTGTAATGCACCGCTTACTTTCTTTAACACCTGTCCACGGATCGTCGCGCCAGCGACACGTATGCAGCAGATAGAAGGATAAACATTGAAATTGAATATTTCTTTTTTTCATAGGAAAAGAAAATATATTCAGTTTCTTTGTAAACAATTAAAAATGACGAAGGTCGTCATGGTAACATTTCACCAACGTCGAAAGGTGTGTGTCGTGCTCACTGATACACCTAGGTATGTGTGTGTGATGTACTTAGCGCCTCCTACCAACGTGGTGCTAACTAAACGGGAACTTCGGCCAATCAATGACGGCTTGGTCCCCCTGACTCTCTCTTGGTCTCATCTAAAAGTGACACGTTCACTCAGTTCAATCAAGTGAATTATCAGCAATCCTTTTACACTCACCACTCATATAAAGACTCAATCACAATCATTGATTCACAAGTATTTTAATAAAGTGACGTAATCATCTCAACCAACGCGTTTCGCTTCAAGTGTGCACCTTTTCACCGTCGTCCCATAACCCCACTTTCACCAGCGTGGTTTAAACTCAAACAACAATGTATACTTGTACAAAGCATACAGTAAAAATTGGTAAAATCACTACCAAGCTGTAAACATGTATTTAGTAATTTGTTGCGAACCGGTACGAACGCGCAAAAGGACGCCACGAGTGTGAGGTAGAAAGAGGAAAGAAGATGAACGCAAAGCGGCGTTGCCGCATTTCACTCACATATTTTACGCTACTTTTAATAAAAATATTGTGTTTCTAGCTGCATTAAACATACTTTTTGTTTAATTGAATTCGAAAACAAAATGTGTAGGAATAATTTTATTAGGAATAGACATGTAAATAACATTTTTGCCTACATAATTTTTTTTATCTAAGATGGGTATCACTACAGAGCTCCCATGTATAAGCATAGGCTTACCCCTCTCGCCGCCTGCCCCGCAAGTGAGGTATCGAACCTCCTTAAGACTAGAGTAGACGTAGACTAAACAGATGATCTTAAGAATAAGTAGCGACTGTGCATACCGCCCCGAGAATGGGGAAGATGACTGCAACTTTTTCCCACCCGTGACGCCACCAGCACACGTGCTACTTGTCATCGGTGTGTTATAAAACATTATGTAACTACCCACTTCATACATTCCACAAATGAAAAATTCGCACACAAATTATTTACACATGCGCACTCATGCAAAACCGCAGTACATGCGCTAGAGGCGCCTTCTGCGCCGATTTTTGCGTCATCTTCCCCGCGCGGCCACGTCGGTTGGTCATTCCATTGGATAATGCGATATTGTAATGTTCCGTAAGCTTGCTATCGATGTACCACAGTTCTATCTTATAATATATTCTTTTTTATATTTCCACCAGTGCTCAAGTTATTGTGTGCCGACCCACAACGTACACAATACTCGAGTTCAAATTCTAACCAATTCTGACATTCACGTTGATTTATCAGATCTCAATCGTTATTGAGAGGCAGGAAGAACACATTAAGTTTCCCAATTTAATAAGTTCTGGCGAATTTCGCGAAAGGGATAATAATATGAGTCTCTATAAACAGTCTAAACAATGCCCAATTGCCTCATCGCCCATGCAGATAGGTTAGAGAAACGTTTATTTTCCTATCAAGGTCAATGGTGGGAGATCAATGAAGTAAATGCCGCCTTCAACTTGATAATGGTGGATACGTTAAAAGTAGCTACTAATGTAGGGCCGTAAAGCCTAATATTAATAATTTGACTGACGTGGGCGTGTTTTCACGCCGAGGGATTTGCATCCTGTGCTCGGTTTTAGTGCGATTTTACATTAATAATTTGTGCAAAGCGACTTAATTATTGTCCGAGGGTCACCGAATGTTTTCTGTGAAACAAACCGAGTTCGGAGTTCGTTTTCTATTGTGCGCTTCCCCAGCTTAAGGACGCCTCGGTCGCGTGCTGTTTAAAGCCGTGCATTCATCTGAGCATTCCCCCCGAATGAGAATCGCGTGAACATAGAGTAAGAAAATGTTTCGTTGATGTGGACGGTAAACAGTAAACGGTAAATTCGCCGAGCTGCTCGGGCTGTTCCGTTCGCTGCCGGTACATCAAAATGAGCACGCGATCGGATCGCGTTCAGTGTCTACGTGTTCGGATGATAGGTACCATGGATTGGATCGTTGCTCGTGTGGACAGTGAATGAATCCTGCACGAACCCCGAACGAGTATCACACGAGCAAATCGGCGCTCATGCGATGCTCATTTGAGGCGACTGCTCAGATGAATACGCCGCTTAACACGATAAAGTCTGCGCGCAGATGATTCGTTCGCTAACTGAAGTTAAAACTTTCGTATAGGGTTGGAACAAAAGTTTGTAGCGTTTTGAAAGTGGAATTCAAAGACAATATTTAGATCTTTGTTCATAGATTTATTCAACCCCAAATGTGCCATTTTGTTCCATTATTCTTCGCCATCTTTAAGGCAGCTTCATGATTCCAATCCCCCAGAACTTGACATCTTTCTGGGCGATGAAATGGTCCAGGTAATTTTCACAAGCTTCCGGGAAATTGAAGCTTTTCCCATTAAGAGAAAAACCTTTTTCGCTGTACATTGTTATAAACGATGCATCTTTCACCGCCCGAGATCGTTCGTTTAAAGACTGGGTCGTTTTCGTTGCGTTTGAGACGAGAATCGCTGATGAAAATGTGGTCCATTAAATTCTTTTTCCGTTAAATCGTGACGCACCCGCACATCGTAGCGATACATGAATACCCGAGTGTCTTAACCTTTAGAGGGCCGGGCTGGCCACTATAGTGGCCACCTAAGAATTTGGATACTTTGCCGGCCATTTTGATGGTATATATGCATCAATTTTAAGTAAATAAAATTTACAATTTCAATCAAAAAACCCCGGCCCTCTAAAGGTTAAAATGCCTTACAACACTCATATGAGATGTGTAGAGTATCTCTGTGTGGGGAAATTCCGATGCTTCACTCAGGAATAAGGGCTGAACGGCCAACCCAAATCTTCCAGATCAACATTGCCACTTCTGAATTGAAAACTTCCGAACCGTACTTTCTACAACACCATCTCTGTAAACGACACATATCTTTTTTACCGCTTGTACGACGTTATGCCGAATGTTTCTCATATGTTTTTGACAACATATGTCAAGGTCATTGAAATCGGTGAGGAGGTAGCTTTCAATATATTATGCCGAAATTTTTTTATTAATATCTCCGAAACTAAGGCCAACCGCCTAAAAGTTTAAAGGGAAATGTTGTTTAGAATGACGACCTTGACAATATATGTGAAGGTCATCGAAATCGGCGAGGGCCCAGTTCATCGTCAAGTTTACCCGTTTTTCCTTTCCAGGAATGAAACAGCATCAAATAACGAATATACACCTTATTTTCCTCTATTTTTACTTTTCACATAAACACACTTAACCCTTTAGCGCCCAGTGTGACGTATACGTCACATCATTTTCAGACATATAAAAAAATCGATAGTAAATAATTTTTGGTCCCAAAACGGTTCAGCTCATGCATCCGATTTTTTCACGTGCGGCGATGGTACGGCAACGTAATTGCGGTTTGAAGTACTATAAATTAAATTAGGCGATGTACATTTATTTGCGGCGACGGACGTCCATGTTGCGTGCAATGTTTACCGCAGTTCCCTAGGAAAACGTACGATCGTCGCAATCCCATATACGGTCTTTCAGTACACAATAACCGATACGGTCAATGTACACATCCGTTATTTCGCCGCAAAATGGTTGAAAACGCTCATTCGAAAATAATTACTGAATTTTTCTGAATTTTCTCTTAAATCAGCAAAAGAAACAGAAAATCTACCTCGTCTAAGTTTCAAATCGATAAAAGGATGCACCCAATACCGTCTTCCTTTTTTAAAAGAAAATATTTGTATACAAAATAGGCAAAAATTGTACGCTTCCTTTGATATACCTCCATTTTCGATAGCAACAGAAAACACACTGACCATGATTTCTTCCAGCAACAAGCAGTCGCCGCACGTCTAACAAATGCATGTGTACGCCTTTTGCTTGAACCGTAATTCCGGCAACGCAAAAGCACCGCACGTTAAAAAATCGGATGTGTGCAGCGGGCCTAAATGGCTCCGAGATGCAAGCCACTGATGCGTTTACCGTTGCAAATAATGTTTACAGTAACCATGGAAACGTTTCTGGCGAATGCATGTTGGACATTTATCGATAACCTGAAACGTTGCTCTTGTTTTCTTTAAAATGTTGAAAGTAAAATTTTTTTTTTTACATTTTATTTGGTAGATACGTGTAAATTAATTGTTATACTAAAAGAATATTACTTGTAAAGTTTGATTTGATCACTTTTTAATTTTTAATTGCATGTTGAAATTCGTGTGACGTATACGTCACACAGGGCGTGTGTGGATTAAAAAAGCGAAATTTTTTTTCATTCGTATAATGGTTTCTATTGCGCGGACTTCCACCGGTAAATACTCCACCACCAAAGAAGTCACGGCAAGCGTCGACTTCTAATTCTAAACCCTCGGATCTACAGCACTTCGACAATATTGGCTATTGGGTCGTATTCAGCGATGACGGACAGTGCTGTAAACTTTGCCCTTCTGGCCACATGCAATCAAAGTGCTATGTTCATTTATGCTCAAGCGCAAAAAAAATTGTTTCGTAAATTACCATAGTAAAAATTAAGATTTTGTACTTCGTTTATACATTGTATAACAAAAATATGTATTCTTCTTTTCATTTGTAAGAGATCTTAAAAGTAGAAATGAATAAAACACGAGTATATCGTTTAAAAATGTTTAGAAAAGATATACTCGTGGTTTATTCATTTATACTTTTAAGATCTCTTACACATTATAGTAAGCATGCATTTAAGACACAAATTTTGTACTTTAAATTTTGAGCCACATTTTACTCCGTACACGCCCAGTGTGACGTATACGTCACATGTAGAAACTCATATTTCCAGTAGTTTTTTTGGGAAAAGAACGATGAAGTGCATGTATTGACACCATTTTTCAGTTAACTATTCGCAAGAAATCATTTTTTTTCCGCGAGGAACAGTGTCTGGGCGATAAAGGGTTAAAATTCACAAATCCACATATAAATCGCAGAGAACGATGCATTGAAACACAATCTTTCATAATATGTACATTAGGGTGAACCTTAGCTACTCCTGACCAAAATTATTTTGCGAGATTCTTTTGGTCTCACCCCCCTAGAATTATGGCACTTGTTGGGAAATTGATCTGGAAACAATTTCAGGCCGATTGGACCACAGGAAAGCGGTGCGCATCAAATTTGAAAATTTATAATTTTTTAAAACTTGACATACATATATATTATGATATATCGTTGAATTTGTATTTTTTCTGTTTAAGAATACATACACAGCATATACGATTGTTAACAAAAAAATATTTGTGACCATGAAAACTCGAAACAGCGACCTTGAAAAAAAATAGTTTCCTACCATTATATTCGCCTCTTTATATACTACACCTTTTAATTTACATGTGTATGTGTGTCAGTTGTTTCATTTTCAATAGGTGGCGTTTCATGTGTCCTAACGCTATTTATAGAAAAACACTGCGATCTTTTGTTCCAACTCAATATTATTCATTGAATATTGTTACGAGCACGTAGTAAATATGCATGCCAGAGTCTACTCATGTCCTAATAGTTTTGAGAAGATGCTCGTCTCTTATCAACTGTGATCAATGTGGATAAAACAGAACAGATCTGAATTGTATGTGTACGGAGCAACACGTACTCTGAATTGCTACTAGATAATCGTTATACTAATACAAGTGTAAATAAAGTGTTATAAAAGTTGTGTTTATAAAAAAGTGGAACAAGACGAAACACCGAGACACAACAATATGCATGAAAGTACCTATTACCAATATATTGATGAGATTCTCTTGATGAAAATAATTCTAAACTGGACCTGATTTAGACTATTTTTAATTCTACATAACATACCACTGCTTTACGCAATTCACAAGCAATTCGAATGATGTACGTACATTTGTAATTAAAGATAGCCCGAATAAAGTCGTATTTGGAATCAATTTCATCGGAAAAAAATCACCTATCTATTTATTGTACTCTGATGAAGATGTAATGGGCAAAACAGAAGGTTCATTAGTGTCGGCATGTTCAAAGATCAGAGCGAACTGAATAAAACTTTCCTTTCAAAAGCGACTGCTCGAAAAGGCCTGACCGCCTTGAAGGGGAAATTCAAAAAACCCTACGCCAGTCTGTGTTAAGAATATTTCTGTATGCAATTTAATTAATATAAAAAGTACACTAAACATCATCAATTAATAATGAATTACAATATGCGATATAGATGTAACATATGAACAGAGTGACGCGCTCACCGAAGTACAATCATTAATCAAAGTTGAACGCGAGCATGGGCACCGGTAAAGGGTTTGAATTATCGAATTTTCGAGGAAAGTGGAGTACGCCGTTATGGTATTGACATATTAATCGAACAAATAATTCTAAAGAAATAAATGCTTTAAATAAATTCATGAGTCTATACAACAATGCTTGTCTGTTTTAAGGGGTAACACCACTGTAACGGCACAAAAACGTACTGTAAATTTGACAACTGTTTGTGGGTAAACAGAGAAATGAGTCGAAAATCTATTTAAACGCCTTTATTATACACATCTTAAGTACTTTCAAGCTATCTTGTAAATTTTCTTTTTTTTTAAAAATGGCCCTTTAAACGCTTTTTTCTCGGAACCACGTTTTTCAAATTGGCCAGCAGCACCTATTTTGACAGTAGCTTCTAAACTACATTCCCCATCGAAGTACGTACCGATATTGTAAATTATTGTTTTTCTTAGAAATGGTAAGCATTTGAGCATAAAGTTCACTCTCTAGCTCCATTGACCACCTCGTCCAGCACCATTTTCAGCTAAAAAATTGGTCATAACAATAAAAGTTTTCAACAACTCGTAAAATCGGTACGTACTTCGATGGGGAATGTAGTTTAAAAGCTACTGTAAAAATGTCAAGTGAATCGAATTAAATGTGATTAAAGTGCCATTTTGAAAAAAGAAAAGAAAAGAATGGCTCGAAACTACTTAAGATGTATATAATAAAGGCGTTCAAACAGATTTTCGACTTATTTCTTTGTTTACCCACAAACAATTCTCAAAGGTACACTACCTTTTTGTGCCGCTACAGTGGTACCCCTTAAGTTTTAATTGGATCCTCTAGGGTGTATACATTTTGACAACTCCGGCGGCGTGACGCCACGAAGATATACCAATAAAAATATATTAAATGAATTATTCTTGAATAAAAAAAGTTTTCTTGTTGTTCGAATATACAGTGAAACACCCTTACAGTTTTGGAACGATACGCTTCATATTTGTTGAGAAAATAATTCTTAAAAATCACGGTATTTTCCCGTCCTAAACCAGGTTCCCTCCTTAAGGAGACGTGCACCACTTTTCGTTCGAATCCATGTACATAGTATATTGTAAACAATATACAAGCGACTAATTTACATTTTCTCTTCCGCACGTGCTAACATCTTCCTGGCTAGATTGAATTTGCTGGAGAATTAAAATTAACATTTGCCGCTCGTATCAAAATTGGACGTGCAAGACTCAGCGTCATATTGAAGCAATTGCAAAATGACACATTCTGCTCGCGTGCACAGGTTCTTGAGGGGGGAAGCCACTGTGAAATTTTTTTTCCGATTTTTCTTTTTGTGCATTTTCATAATATTTGCGGTCTTAGAAATATACCTGCATAATTTCAAAGTGCATCTGGAAAAATTCTGGGAGCTACGGGGTTACTGGGAGAAAATAACTTCTGTCAAAACTTTAAACGCGATTATCTCAAACCGGCATTTTTCAAACGGGCGGATTAATAACTCAGTCAATTTTTATCGGATTCACTTGAAATATTATCTTCAGTTAAGCGTACAAGTGTTTTGATCGAATAACTCATTTAAGCGTAACATTGAAAAAACATGTTGATTTTTTATACCTTTTCTTTCAAAGTTCGCCATTTCTTAAAAAATTAATATTTTTTTTAATCTGTACACTCAGCTCAAACGATTGTGGCCGATTGAGATTCGATTGTATTCGAGCTTACCAGGGTTGGTTTTTTTTATCGCTAACATTCTACAGTATTTCATGAATATGGTGAAGGCACTGCCAAGCCACAGGTTCCCGTCTAGAACGCTTCTAATTCATGTTGAAACACCACTGTGGCGCCATGCATAGACAGAGTGTCAGATATAGCGTGAAGTAAACGGATGATGTTTGATATGAGACACGTTCGCGCAGTCCTGTCACAAAATTTAATTTACATTGCTTCGGTTATGTTTATTTTCCCATTGTTAACATAAAATAACGGATAGTAGATTTTGAAATAAATGCGTATTCCTTTGCTCTACACATTTCCATTAATAATGAGCGTCTTAGATTTTAATCTATGAAGACTGCTACGAATAAAATACCACAAGACTTTATTCATCTCAGTATTCTGGTTTCCTAACCCTTGCCATCTCTACGAAACACATAACATTCATTTCCATTCTGTTCCTTATTACCCCACCATCCCGCATTATTTATTTGTGTTTTCCATTATAAATCCGTTGCTTTATTTACTTTGGACATTACATGTTTATCGTTTATAGTGTCAAAATTATTATGATTTTTCTTGAGTTCATTGCAATAAAAGTCATTTGACATTTATTCTTGGTGTCATTTACGCTACAGCATCGCGAAAAGAGCCGATCGCGGAGATTTATATAATTATGACAATCATAGACAGATGGTGCCACAGTGGTGTTTCAACATGAATTAGAAGTATTCTAGACGGGAACATGTGGATTGGCAGTGCCTTCGACATGTTCATGAAATACTGTAGAATGTTAGCGATGTAAAAAAGCCGACCCTAGTAAGCTCGAATACAATCGAACCTCGATCGGCCACAATCGTTTGAGCTGAGTGTACGCTTAACTGAGGCTATGGTAATATTCTTTAAAAAAAACCTTCGAATTTTTCAATTCAGAGCAAACCTTGGAAAGTTACACGATCGCCTGTTTTGTAAATTTATTTTGCAGAGCCTAACGTAATCGTATGTTGTGGCTATACTACCCAATTTTTTTCAATCTAGACGCATAAAATATTAGTTAAAAATATGTATTATCAGTTGGTAATAAAGATTTTTCATAAGAAGTTACATTTCACTATAAAAGAATGTCTTGAAAATAGCCTTTATTTTCGACCGTCACAGTGGCTTCCCCACTTAAGGCGGGGTCCCATCTATGCAACTACGCGCCGCGCACGTTTTGTGTTGATTCACAGGCCACTTGGGCGCAAAAGACGCTACCACTGCTGCAATTTCCTGCCGCGCACAGGTCATTTTTATGAGTTTCGACCGCTTTGCAGCACTTGTAAGGGTCGACTTTTACGACCAGGCGCGCGTCGGAAACGTTTGTGGGCGCGCTATACCGAGATTGGACTGCCACCCCGCGCACGCGAATGCAAGCGTAAAGCATCATAAAGACTGAGAAAAATACTTCTATATATCACATGCATATGTGTGTTTATTGTATATTATTATTAGTTTATATATTAAAGCAAGCAATAACATGATAATTATTGGTGTAAATAGTAATAATTATACTACTGCTGTGAGAGGAGTTGGTGAATAAAGAAAGGAAAGTGCAGGAGGAGGAGAGGTGGGAAAGGATAGGGAAATCAGAGTATAACGGGTGGTACGGAAGGGTGAAGGGGGAAGGGATGCCAGGGTACTTAAAGAAGTGTTGGGGGGAGAGTAGGTGGAGAAGAGTGGCCAGATATAGACTGGGAAATGAGATGAGGGCGGGGGGGTAGATATTGGGAAGAAGGAGAGAAAAGGAGGTGCAGGGTGTGTGTAAGGGAGGGTGAGACGTGGGAACATGTGTGGGAGGAGTGCATGGGATGGGGGGTAGAGAGAGGGTGGCAGGAGATGGCGGGAGAAGTACTGGGTTGATGAGGGGGAGGGAGAGGAGTGTCTGAGGAGGTTAGATGAAAGGAGGCAGGTATATGGAGGAATGGTGGTGTGAGAGAGGGAATGGAGTGGTTGGGAGTCGTGCGGAAACGGAGGTCCGGGAGGCGGGTGTGCGTGTGGGTGTAGGCGTCGGGGAGGAGGTGTGGAGCGAGCGAGTGAGCGGAGAGGAGGGGAGTGTATTGTATATTTGTATATAGTGTGTATAGTAGTGAAATAAGATAGGTGTAAGATAGGTTAAGTTAAGTTTAAGTTAAGCTAAGTTAGGCTCAGATAGGATGAGGTAGTGTAAAGGCAAGGTCCCACTAGTGCAACTGCGCGCCGCGCACAACGTTTTCGTCCACTTGAAAGGGTCTAATTTATGAGACCGCACGCACGAAATGGGCCGACGCTCTGCCAGGCGCGCACGTGAATGCTTGGCGCGCACGTTGAAGACAGTGGAAATACTAGCCTCCTTTTCTACATCTTGGTTTCTTTATCTAAATAAAGCTAACGATGGCGGTTATGCCAGTAGCCGAAACAACGCCTTCACACTTCATACTACTTGAAATGTTTGAAGGGGTTTACTACGTCTCGGTCACAGATTGCTGGAAAGTGTGTTTCAAATGAAATTATGGTATTCTGTATTCCCGACGTCCTGTTTGTTTTTATTCTCACACGATATGAGATTGAGGGTAGGTAGAGGGAAAATTATATCATAACCAATTGGATCAGCATTCCTCCCAGACGCGAACATTCTACCCCTGCGCAGGAAATACACGTGTATCATTTCCTCTGATTAATTCGCATTTCTGAAATGGGTAGGCAAGTATATCCTGGTGTGTGTACTTAAAGTCCCGAAATATCTGGCTTATAGAGGATGTCATAAATGCTGTTACTTTATTGCATACTGAAACATTTGTTTTTAAGTAATTAGGTACCCACGTTTAGTTTACCTGAAGGTACTAACAATGGTTTATGACTTAGAAAATGATTAAAATTTGACTTCCGTACATCCACAAATATCGAGATGCAATGCGATAGGGAACGGAATTACAGTTAACACATTTACTGCTGAGGCGGTCACCGGCGGTGAACGCTTTGACAGTAAGTAGATACATAATGTCATTACGAGTAATCTGAAATAGTAAATGCACCATTGTACTATTAAATAGTTTACTTTTTTAGGCGTATGAATAGCCTCTGGCGTGAACGAATGAACATAGAAGTCACGGTAAAATGATATTTTTTACACCTAAGTAGCATTTTCTTGCAGGATGAATCAAAACAATAACTTAATTGTTTTTGAGAAATAGAATAATTTGAAAGTGATAAAGATGGACAACTATAATTCAGTGTCACATATCTGCATATATAGTGTATTACAATTATGATGTATCTAGAAACAAGTATACCTGTCGCAGCAGTATAATTGTTGCTATTTACAGTAATAATTTTCATGTCATTGCTTGCTTTAATATATAAACTAAATAGTAGACCATAAACACATGTATGCAAGTGATATGTAGGAGTAAAGAGTACATTTGCGTTGAAAAACACACATTTTTTCAGTCTTTTCGACAATGCGCGGCGTGCATTCGCGTGCGCGCGTGGCAGAGAAGGTATAGCGCGCACACGAACGCTTTCGACGCGCGGGTCGTCGTAAAAGTCGACCCTTTCAAGTGCTCCAAACTCCTCGAAAATCCGAGAAACTCGTAAATCTGACCCGTGCGCGGCGCGCAGTTGCACCAGTGGGAACGTCTTTCTGCAACAAATCGGCTTTGCGCGTCGAAAAAAACGTGCGCGGCGCACGGTTGCACTAGTGGGACCCTGCCTTAAGGGGAATTGTAAAAGTGGAGGGAGGGAAGAGAAAGGAGATTGTAACCCCTAGGGGACCAATAAAAAGGATATATACAGGGTGTCCCAAAAATGCTGCGGGTCCTTAAAGGGTGTGATTCGGGGGGTGATTACAAACAACTTTTTCCTTTGCGAAAATGCTCTCCGAGGTTTCGTTAACGAGATATTAATAAAAAGCACCGACCAATCAGAGCGCGAGTCTGACGGCCGAGTTCCCGCGCCAGCGTGGCTACGAGCCGCGCTACGACTGCGAACGAACAACTCGGCATGCATCGAAGAAAATTGCATAGAATGGCAAATGAAAAAGACGGAACAAATAAAATCGAACATGTTGTCATGGTTTGTTCGTCATTTAAAGTGAATAATGAATAAAGGATAAATGGATGAAAATCACGTGTAACGTAAAAAGAGAAATACGCAGTTTTTTTTTTAGAAGATTCGAAAATAATAATTATTTGAAGTGGGAGGATAAGGAATACGTAAATTTCCTTGTGTTAATAACGTAGCCACGAAAAGGTAATGTAACAGGAAATTAACGAAAAGTGATAGTAGTTCGTTATTGTGATAAAAATCTGTAATTCAATAACGGCCAGCACTGTTGGTGATAACGAATAAGTCTGTTTAAAAAGCCCGATTAAATATTTTGGTACGGGAATTTTGAGAATTATCGCCGGAAATAAGCCATCGCTTGCGTTAAATTTAAAAATGAATGATCACCAATAAAGTAACTAAAACTCACCCTTGTTGGAAATTCACCAGCAGCTTGAAAATCTGTGTTATAGGGTCACTGAACCGATCCTGGTCATCGATGGACGAACTCAGTGCACAGCTGGTCCCAGGTATACGACACTACCCAAAGTTAAGGGTCACAATGTCAGGTGCGTCCACGTCAACGTACCGAGTATTCACTTCACTGCACTGCTACTAACACTGATCACTTAATTTATTTTTCATGGAACGTGTTGTTCCTACGTTATAAAAATTGGTGGAAATGAATTTTTACTTGGCGTTCGGAGCCGTGGGTATTCTCGCGTAAATTCTCACACTGCAGCACTTGCGTCCCCCTTGTTTGTGGGGTACACCCAGAACATCGCGTAATACTCTTGAGCAGAGAACATTTCTGCGACGTGATTACTAGCTGACTGACAGGATTTTTCCCAAGCAACTTCCTCTACCCCCAAGTAGTTTCTCTCGTTCCATTATGAGTTAACTCTCACCAGGACAAGAGGCTTTAGGTAAAAGAAGCCAGCACATTTTCGGAACACACGTGTTTTGCAGAAGTGCAACGAACACTTTCACAAAAGCCCGCGCTCCGTCCTTCTACTGCCAATGTACCCATTGCTTCGAGATAGAAAACAGACACCACGTGTATCGGTTCGAAAGGGTCCGAAGGGAAGAGAAGCAGAAAGTCTTCGAGTTGCTATAAAGAAGAAAATGCATACCAATTAAGTCATAAATTATCCGAAACTGTAGGAAACCGTTCTCTACCGCCGACTGGCGGGACAATACGGTCATAAACCGCGACCCTGGTGAAATGCTCTGGCTGATCAGCCTGATTAATTTTGGAGAATTAGAAATTACAGAGTATTATCCAACATCAATACGCCTCGCGGAAAGACACAGGAACAGAAGGGGTAGTCCGCTGACTGCGCGTAGTCCCGCCTGCTTCGTCCTACCTTCAAATTAAAGACGGACCCCTTCTCTCTCGTGTCTAAACACGCGCTCGAATTTCAAAACAAAAGCATGCGTCGACGTATTCCGTGCGAGAGAAGGTGGACCTTGGAGAGGAGATATTGCTGTGAAAAGGGCCTCTTCAGGACAGTGGCTGTTTGGGAGGGCTGCAGGACAGATTGGATAGATTAGGGCCAATCGGACTTCAAAGCCCACCATCTCTCACACGGAATACGTCGACGCATGCTTTTGTTTTGAAATTCGAGCGCGTGTTTAGACACAAGAGATAACGGGTCCGTCTTTAATTTGAAGGTAGGACGAAGCAGGCGGGACTACGCGCAGTCAGCGGACTACCCCTTCTGTTCCTGTGTCTTTCCGCGAGGCGTATTGATGTTGGATAATACTCTGTAATTTCTAATTCTCCAAAATTAATCAGGCTGATCAGCCAGAGCATTTCACCAGGGTCGCGGTTTATGACCGTATTGTCCCGCCAGTCGGCGGTAGAGAACGGTTTCCTACAGTTTCGGATAATTTATGACTTAATTGGTATGCATTTTCTTCTTTATAGCAACTCGAAGACTTTCTGCTTCTCTTCCCTTCGGACCCTTTCGAACCGATACACGTGGTGTCTGTTTTCTATCTCGAAGCAATGGGTACATTGGCAATAGAAGGACGGAGCGCGGGCTTTTGTGAAAGTGTTCGTTGCACTTCTGCAAAACACGTGTGTTCCGAAAATGTGCTGGCTTCTTTTTACCTAAAGCCTCTTGTCCTGGTGAGAGTTAACTCATAATGGAACGAGAGAAACTACTTGGGGGTAGAGGAAGTTGCTTGGGAAAAATCCTGTCAGTCAGCTAGTAATCACGTCGCAGAAATGTTCTCTGCTCAAGAGTATTACGCGATATTCTGGGTGTACCCCACGAACAAGGGGGACGCAAGTGCTGCAGTGTGAGAATTTACGCGAGAATACCCACGGCTCCGAACGCCAAGTAAAAATTCATTTCCACCAATTTTTATAACGTAGGAACAACACGTTCCATGAAAAATAAATTAAGTGATCAGTGTTAGTAGCAGTGCAGTGAAGTGAATACTCGGTACGTTGACGTGGACGCACCTGACATTGTGACCCTTAACTTTGGGTAGTGTCGTATACCTGGGACCAGCTGTGCACTGAGTTCGTCCATCGATGACCAGGATCGGTTCAGTGACCCTATAACACAGATTTTCAAGCTGCTGGTGAATTTCCAACAAGGGTGAGTTTTAGTTACTTTATTGGTGATCATTCATTTTTAAATTTAACGCAAGCGATGGCTTATTTCCGGCGATAATTCTCAAAATTCCCGTACCAAAATATTTAATCGGGCTTTTTAAACAGACTTATTCGTTATCACCAACAGTGCTGGCCGTTATTGAATTACAGATTTTTATCACAATAACGAACTACTATCACTTTTCGTTAATTTCCTGTTACATTACCTTTTCGTGGCTACGTTATTAACACAAGGAAATTTACGTATTCCTTATCCTCCCACTTCAAATAATTATTATTTTCGAATCTTCTAAAAAAAACTGCGTATTTCTCTTTTTACGTTACACGTGATTTTCATCCATTTATCCTTTATTCATTATTCACTTTAAATGACGAACAAACCATGACAACATGTTCGATTTTATTTGTTCCGTCTTTTTCATTTGCCATTCTATGCAATTTTCTTCGATGCATGCCGAGTTGTTCGTTCGCAGTCGTAGCGCGGCTCGTAGCCACGCTGGCGCGGGAACTCGGCCGTCAGACTCGCGCTCTGATTGGTCGGTGCTTTTTATTAATATCTCGTTAACGAAACCTCGTAGAGCATTTTCGCAAAGGAAAAAGTTGTTTGTAATCACCCCCCGAATCACACCCTTTAAGGACCCGCAGCATTTTTGGGACACCCTGTATACTACTGCTGTGCATGCATTTGCTTCTATATACACTATACAGTTATGTGTCACTGAATTATAGTTTAATATCTTTATCAGTTTCAATTTATTCTATTTCTTAAAAACATTTAAGTTTGCCATTTATATAGTATATTGCTTCGACTGATTTTTCCGCGACTTCTGCATGTTTTTCCGCTCACGCCAGGCGCTATTCATACATCTAAAAAAATAAACTATTTAATAGTGCAATGGTGCATTTACTATTTAAGATTATTTGTAATGGCAATACTGTCAAAGCGTCGCCACAGTGTCACGAACTGTGTTCAAAAAGCAAAAATTTGAGTTTTGAAATTTTATATTTCATTTCATGGAATTGATAGTAAACAGTCCTCTGACATAAGAACATCGTACCTTAGTAACATTCTATTTCTCAACAGATTTAAGGTGAGTAATAACATTCAAAGTCGAATAACCAAACGCAAGCTGCCGCAGACCACGCATAGGAAATATTTATCCACTGTATTTTTGTGTATTTATAAGTTCTCATCTTTCTTTTTTTAAAAAAAAAAATAATTAAAATATACCCTTTTTTCGTTACATTAATCAAACATTCTCGCATTTAACGATATGGGTAAGTACCAGTGAATCAAATTATTACTTTTTTGTCGCATCTTCTAACTTCTGGAGAGAATTAAAAAAAAAAACGAAACGTTCTTTCATGTTTTTACTATAATTAGTTCTTTTTACGTGCTTTAATTTGGTATAAATTTTATCCGCCCCCGAGTGCCCTTTCTTGAGATTTTATTTTTTTTAGAATCGATAAGTTATAACGATCTCTTTGACGTATGGCGAAACACGGCAAAAGAAAAAAGACGTGCCGCTTTATCTCAAAAGGTATTGAGTGTTTTTAATCTGGGTGATTTATCAGATGAAATGAAGGAGATTATTAATAAATTTTGTCCATTGATTTGTTTGGAAGTACAAAAGAAATGGGGCCGATGTGGTAGAGATTATATTTTTATGAAAAAACACAAAGCTTGGCTGATGAAAAGCATCAAATTGCCAACTGAAATTCTCAGTTTTTTATCAAGCAAGTGGGATAGACATGGGCCTAGTGGAAATCCGCGTGGAAGACCACAAGTTTCTTTTAATGAAGCATCGTTTTCTACGAAAAAGCGGAGGGTGGCAGATCTTCTGGATGTTCGATCACCGAGCGAGTTAGTATTTGCTGTTATACTTGCTTCTGAAGATATAACACTTACAGCTGATCATTCAGCAATATCACCACTGCGAGCATTAGCTTTATATATGAACTTACGTCTTAGTTTTCGCAAGTATAATATACTGAGAAATACTATGAATAGGGGAGAATGGGGCAATCGCGGTCAGTGGGCAATGATGGTCAATATTGTTATTATAAAACGGCATGTCCGAAATGTGCAATTTCTTTTCTTCACGTTCCAAGACATCATTCGCTATATTGTCGAAAGATCTCGCCTTCATCGTTACTAATTAACCAAGGAAAACTAGCCTTTTAGTGTTTTAAACGTGGTCGATGTTATATTTCGTGTGCACAACGTAAGAGGTAAGTACTAATTCTGAAGCTTTTTTTAACTTTTCAAGATTACGTAAACATAAATATACTATCAAGGCAAAGGATTAGAATGAAATTTAATATAAATTTATTTAATTTAAATATGTAATCTTCAATCTGATCAATGAACACGTATGCGGGCAATGATGATCACTTGACTGTTAGTGCCCGTAACGTGATTACCATTATTCGCCAGTGTAAAATAAACATAACTTTCTTCATTAGAACAATTTTATTCTGTAGATGGCAAAAATTCGCCCTAGAAGAACTGCAAAAGCCAAGTGGACTGCTGAAGTACTTAAAAAAGCAGTGAAGCTTTTTCAAGATGGACAATCCATGCGAAAAGTATCCATGGGGCCCCTGGGCCCATTCTGAATGTTGTGGATGGGACTCGGCGGATGGATACATTTGCGATAAATGTAGCAGCCCCTAGACCGCAATTGCCCGCAGGTGTGGACGATGGCGGTAAAACACATATTGTTTGTTTTTTGTAATTTTATTAAATAAATCAATATAAAATTAATTATTTTCGTATCCTACGTATAGGTGGATAATTTAAGTTTAAAAAAAAATCATTTTTAAGAAATATTGCACCCTATATCTTGGTTTTATTACACTTATTGCTTAAGTGACCGCCATTACCCATTCTCCCCTACTTGCACTCCGAATATTTTACCTACCTACTATGCCCTAAAAAATACGGAAAAGCAGCTTTTGCCATCCTGCATTTCTACATCTGAAATTCACGCAGAAGTAAATTATCAGGGGATACTGGAAAAGACGATAATTTCAATAATTAAAATTATTGAATATAACGCCCCTCGATCAGTTACATTGATTTGTAAATGGGGATTTGATGGCAGCTCTGGGCATAGTAAGTATAAGCAGAGATTTAACCAATCCCACAACACAGATGAGTATTTGTTTCTCATTGCTTTTGTCCCTTTGCGAGTAATTGATGCAGATGAAAAGGTTTTATGGTAAAATCAAACACCCTCATCAACATTATTTTGTCGTCCACTTAAATTCATATTTACAAAAAAATCGTCATTATTAGTTGAATCTGAACGAGCGAAAATGGAGCACATAATTGATAACTTAAAATCGAGCACAGTGCTTGTTGAGGATAACACTTGGAAAGTTTCATACCGTATGTTCTTTACAATGATTGACGGCAGTGTATGCAACGTCGTAAGTGGAACTAATTCCACGCAAACGTATTATATATGTCGTGCTACCCCTAAAATGATGAACAGTAAATTAATTAGTAGTCTTTCACCTAACGTGGAATTTTATAAACTTGGATTATCTACTCTTCATTGCTGGATACGATCCTTTGAATGCTTGCTACACATTGCGTATAGGCTTAATGTAAAAACTTGGCAAGTAAGAGGAGAGACCGCGAAAAAAATTTTCGCTGAAACTAAATGCAAAGTGCAGAATGCATTCAAAGAAAAAATGGGCCTATTAGTTGACATACCGAAACCTGGATTCGGATTAACCAACGATGGCAACACAGCACGTAGGTTTTTTGGAAATCCAGAACTTAGCAGCGAAATCACGGGTATAGATCTGTCATTGATTATTAATTTAAGTATCATCCTAAAAATAATTTCATGCGGGAAAGAAATAAACATTCCAAAATTGACTACTTTAGTAAATAAAACGAAAAATATTTATTTAAAAAACTATTCTTGGTTCTATATGCCTATATCTCTCCATAAAATGTTGGTACATGGTCCCGAAATCATTTCTTTTTTTATTACGCCTATAGGGCAATTATCAGAGGAAGCATTAGAGGGTAGGCATAAAGATGTAAGGTACTTCAGAGAACACCATACTCGAAAGACCTCTCGTTGCGATACGAATAAAGACTTGATGAAAATGCTACTTCTTTCATCAGGTCCTTATTTATCCCACATAAGAAAGAATACACACATTAAAACGAAGAAACTAGACAAATCTGTCCTAGAATATTTAGTTGTCAAAGGGGCTGAGCTTCCGATTCCTTCAGATTCAACTGATAGTGATGATGATCTATAATAAAAATGAATAATTTAAATTTTATTATCAGTACAAATTATTCAAAAAATTAATTTTATTTTTTTTGTAAGTGTTTCATGTGTTTGTTATTTCTTTGTGTATAAATGTATTTAAAAATGTATATATTTTATTTGTTTTAATTTTATTATGTACAAAAATATGTTTTAATGAATTATTTTATGTTAAAAATTATTTTTTTTGTGTATAAATATGATTAAAATATCAATTACATGTAAATAACAATATCTTAATGGAAAATTGATTTTTGAATTTTTTTTCCTATATACTCGTTACACTGTGCGTCGTCGCCCGTGTAAAAAATTAAAAAATTGCGTTTTGAAATTTTGTATTTCATTCTATGGAATTGATAGTAAACACTCATTCAACATAAGAACATCGGGATTTATTATTATTATTATTATTATTATTATTATTTATTTATTTCAACGGGTAAAGACCCTTTAGTTTACAATTAACAAATAAACAGTGTAAAAGAAAAGAAAACAGAAGAAAAGCCAGTACATACATAAACAAACCACGATACAATAAAATAACGGAACTAATGAGCTAATACAATTTGCGTTAGAATTGAAGTTAACGGGCATGTACAAAGACATTCCTGCGAGCCAAAGCCCGCAAACGATACTTAAACGTGGCCAATGTACCGTTAAAAAAATCAAAATGCTCGCTATAACGATTCGCTAATTTACATATTCTATTAATGGAGTTATTCATCCCAAACGACGTGCTGTGTCCCGATAAGTAAAAAAGAGAAGGCGATCGGCGCCTTCAAGAAACAATAGACGCATACAGGTTAAGCAGAGCCAAAATGTCCGCAGAATCGGTGTAGCCGTTAATAATACTGAAATGGCAAGTCAGATCGGATAGACATCGACGTTGCTCCAACGTGAGAAGACCGCAGACTTCCAGGATAGAACTATATTCATGACATAGTCGGGTTATCGGAGTGCCGAACTTAAAAGCCAGCAGTCGTAAGAATTTGTGCTGAACGCGTTCCAATAATGTAATATACTTTTCCTGATAGGGATTCCACACAGGAGACGCGTACAGTAAATAGGGAACGACTAATGCGTTGTACAGGGTGATTAAGGTACCGGGATTAACGAAATCTACCGATGCACGCATAATGAAACCAA
The DNA here is from genome assembly GCA_029448645.1 of Andrena camellia. Classification (NCBI taxonomy): domain Eukaryota; kingdom Metazoa; phylum Arthropoda; class Insecta; order Hymenoptera; family Andrenidae; genus Andrena; species Andrena camellia. The sequence goes on from CM055679.1 coordinate 28,829,931, forward strand.
GCATTCTAGCCGCTTGATTTCGAATATTATAGTAGTGCTGAGAAAACGATAACGAAGAATTGAAGGTAACTTCGAGGTCCCGAATACTATCTATAGAGTCCACTAAGGCACCATTAAGTGTATACTCAGTACGGTGCAAACATTTTTTATGAGAAAAATGTAGTACGTGACACTTGGAGACATTCAATGTCATCTCGTTAGCCCCGCACCAGTCGCAAAGCCTATTCAGATCACCCTGTACAAGATTTACATCCTCGTCAATCGCAATTCTTTTAAATATCCTCAGGTCATCGGCGTAAAGCAGAAAAAGACAATGCTGGAAAACATCGGCAACATCGTTAACGAAAATGTTAAACAATAGAGGACCGAGGTGCGATCCCTGTGGTACGCCAGAAGTGGATTGATAAGTCCTCGAAAAGCTGCCTTTAAATTTGACCTTTTGGTATCTATTTGTTAAGTAACTCGATAGCCATCCAAGTAACTTGCCTCGGATACCAATACCATTTAGTTTTCGTAAAAGGACCGAGTGTTTGACAGTGTCAAAGGCTTTACGAAAGTCAGTATAAATAGAGTCAACTTGATAACCACGCTCAAGTTCATTTACAATATAATGATGGTACAATAGAAGATTCGTGGTAGTTGAGCGGCCCAAAACGAAACAGAGATTTAAACCATGTTGCTCTTTAATAATGATATTCTTAGTGAGTGCTGATAGCTTGTCCGTAATAATACTTTCGAAAACACGAGGCATGACATTCAAGATACTAACTGGCCTGTAGTTCGAGATATCAGACTTATCGTTTGCCTTGAAAATAGGTGATACAATACTGCCCTTCCACTTTGACGGAAAAATGCCAGATCCCAATGACATTTAGTAACATAAATAACGGATTAAGGTTAGTAATTACAGCCAAAGTCGAATAACCAAACGCAAACTGCAACAGACTACACATAGGAGATATTTACTCACTGCATTTTGGTTGTACATATTTAGATAGGTTGTTCTTTTCTTGTTTTTGTTTTTCAAAATAAGCAAAATATGTATATCCTATCTATATCTATACAATTATATGAAATTGAAGTTGCATACTTTGAAATGCGGTTTCTCAGCAAATATGAACTGTAGCCACAAGTGTGTTACATCACTTTGTTCGTCTTGACGAGAGGAAGGTTCTAACGTTTTATTTTTTTTAAATAATGATTTTTAAATAATAGGAGTTTGCGCCGCGACCGCCAGGCGGCGATCGGGCAAGCGCTTCTCGCTTGCGAAATAGTACTGCGGTGGGAATAAGTGGCCGAGGGCTCGATCCGTGGGTACCCATGAAGGGGGGAGACCACTGTAAAAAATTTGAGAAATCGATTTTTCTTTTTTACATTTTCTGAAAGACGTACATTTCAAGAATGCTGTCTCCAAATTTTATGAAGAAATTCGCAAAATTGACGGAGATATAGTATTTTCTGTGAAGCGGGGTCAAACGCGCGACCGAGCCGCGCGGAACTTTGAACGCGTTTTCCTCAGAATGATATTTTTCAACCGCGTTGACTGACAGTCTACAGAGAAAACTATACGTCCAATTAACATGATCAAGGACATTTATTGTACGGAAAACCCGTGGCTATTACTTGACGATCAGTTTTTTTTAAATTAACGACCTCCTTATATTTTTTTATCAACATTTCCCTAACTTTGTACCCAGAAAAAATGATTTTTTTTTCAGTGGTCCGCCATTTTGTAATTTTTTGCCATTTTGACTTTTTTTGATCGTCACGTAATAGAGGCAGGCTTCTAGTTTCTAAATATTATTGTGTTTTTGAATTCGGATTAACCATATGGCCTGGGCACTGTCAACGCGACTCATGTTTTTGCCGCAGCGCAATTTTTGACGAAGAGTATACAGGAAACGGATTTATGAATTTGATTGAAGAAAACTTTTTCTTACCCTTCGATATGTACACTATTAACTATACTAAGCAATAAATTGATTTACTTGCGTTGTTTGGTTGAAATAAATTCCCGAAAACACCCTTACATTTCGGACCGTTACAGTGGTCTCCCCCCTTAAGGAAGGATTTTTTGGAAATTCCATCCCGAAGGGAGGTGAAAAGGGGTAAATCAACAGACGCGGTCGCGTCTGGAAGCTAATTCCACCTTCCCCTCTACCCATAGGCACACTGAGCGACCATGTCTCTATACACGAAAGATAGCGAAATTGACAGGTCGTCGGAGCTATTTTAGCCTTATTATCTTATTTTATGACATAGTGCCGGTGTTTTACATGATTAAGCGAATCATTTTTTTTTTCGAACCCATATGTCGTTTTACTTAATGTATCAAGCTATTTGTCTAAAACAGGGCTCTCCAAGGTGCCGTACGCGTACGTTCGGGGTTCTCCCACCCTCGTCCGCGTAGTGAGGGATACCGCGTGACGCTAACCGCGAAGACGCTAACCCGGCTAGCCCGTCATGGCAGCCTTCGTAGCGTCGCGCGGTCTCCTTGACAACGGAAAGCACGCTACGCCAGAGGAAGATTGGAAGGGAAAGCAGGCGCGTGAGGGGCCCCTACGCTGGAGAGCCCTGGTCTAAAAGATTTAATCGGCGACATCTAGTAGATGTCGCCTTTCGTAAGCTGAAGTTATCCGGAATGGTTTTGCTGAAAATGCGGTTGCGCAGTTGACGAAAAATGCAAAAAGTCGCTGCGTTCGGGTCTCTAGTAAATGTCACCTAGCTGTCACTCAATTATAAACTGCCAAGTGACAGTTATCAAAATTTTAGAAATATCACGATCACGAGTTTTTCGACCATATAGGACACTGCCTCAATTATTAATTGCTTCAATTAACAAGGTAAGTCGGTAAAATTTTTTAATAGTCAGCTTATAGAACCCAAATTATTTAATACACTTTTTATGTAGAGCTGATAGAAACGAAGGAGACGTACAGACTTGGAACTTGTCCGGAGAAGGTTCGACAGAGAAGCATTTTCTTACGTGCAAGTTTCTAGAAACTTGTCAAATAAGGTAAATCGACAACACATCAGTCGCATTATTGAAGAAAGTACACTGAAAACACATCTCCCTTGATATTTTTCAATCTTTTGTGAAAGACATTCGTAATACTGTAAAATCCACAGTAGTTCCCACGCTAGTGATTAATTTTATTAGTTTCCCATTAACAATATATTTATTTTAATACACCAATAAACGTACTAAATTAATTTGATTAATATTATTCATTTTATTATACTGCCCTCCTTAGTTAAACTGTCGTATCTAGCATTTTTTCATCTAGCATTTTTTCAATTTGAGATATGTTGAAATATTTGAAGTTCCACACGTCTTTTACCTTTTAAGTAAAGTTAGAAAAATCTACGTGCTTCGTAAAGATTTATTAACAGTCTAATGTATTTAACCTAACTTCTTTGAAAATGGTTAAAATATCTTATCTAAAACAATTAATTAATTGGTACGTTAATATATATTCCCTACCGGTATACCTATTACAAAAATATAAAATAGGTTATTACGAAATAATGACAACATGATTTAATTTGAATGAAGGAAAATAAGGATGGTACAAATTAAATGATAGAACTTCAGTTTTCTTGGTTGTTTAAAAATGCTAGATAGGACATTTTAACTAAAGAGGGTAGTATAGCCATTGTGCGTTAACAGTATATTGGATCTCTTCGTACATTTTTGCTAAATTACCATTAGCATTTAAATTTCCTGCAACAGGACCTTCTTCCATACGCTGTTATCTCCTTTGGACACATTATTTAGTCTCTACACTTAGCACAAATCCACTCTTTTTCTAGAAGTTCTACGTTTAGTTGTAACTAAAATGTGGTTTTTATATATTTACAGATAATGGAAGCAGAAGAGATTTAGAAAAAATAACCCTGCTGCACGACCACATGCAAGAAGCACATTTTCATGTATAATTTTATTATGATACAAATTTGATTTATATATATCTTTGTGGTGAAATTTCCTAGAGAGTGACCGGTGGTACATTAGCTTGATAAGATCAACACAACAAAAAATTCACAAATTATGAAAAAAGTGATGAAATCCCCCCCTATAAACATGACTCATGTATGAAAGAAGCTAATTCCCTTTAATTCACGAAAAAAGTTTTCACGCAAAGATTGTGAAATCATCTTTGCTAATTCCAATTGTGCCTTTAACCCTTTAATTCACGAAAATAGTTCTCACGCAAAGATTGTGAAATCAACTTTGCTAATTCCAATTGTATTCTTGTTCTCCGTTCGAACACTGATCCCTCTGTCACTTTTTATACTTGACATTTCTTTATTGGCCACAAATCAATTCAGTGCTCAGATTTTCAGCTTCGGTTTTAAGGAATTAGCGGGCGAGGCCTGTAGTTGACACAAAAACTTTTATAAGAGGGACATCTTCTGTTAAAAATGTCGTATGAAAATCGTTTTACGATGGAAAATAATAAAAACTTGGTAGAGACTAATTTAAACGAATCAAAGTCGGTAATAGATTAATAGCACATTCGCCAACCTGCACTAGTGATATGAAACATTGTGTTTTAAGTCGACTTCATAGTTTTTTCTTATACAACGCCCGCTAATTCCTTAAAACCGAAGCTGAAAATCTGAGCACTGAATTGATTTGTGGCCAATAAAGAAATGTCAAGTATAAAAAGTGACAGAGGAATCAGTGTTCGAACGGAGAACGAGAATACAATTGGAATTAGCAAAGTTGATTTCACAATCTTTGCGTGAGAACTTTTTTCGTGAATTAAAGGGTTAAAGGTACAATTGGAATTAGCAAAGATGATTTCACAATCTTTACGTGAGAACTTTTTTCGTGAATTAAAGGGAATTAGCTTCTTTCATACATGAGTCATGTTTATGGGGGGTTGTATTTTCTCGGACTCTCTCCCTATTCCGTAACTAATGTATCTTAAGCCCGATTAGATATCAACTTGGTTCTGACTCACAAAAATTACCCACATAAATGCCAAAAAACAATTTCAGGATTTTGCCCTAATCAACCCACAAGGGGGGTGGTGAAAATGGGTGAAATGTGTTTTCATGGAATCCTCAATATCTCTTAGGCCCGATGCGAAGCGCGGGGGTATTTTGCTAGTTTTACCATTAATAATTAAAAATTCTCGCATTTAAAGATACGGGTATATGCACAAATGGCTCAAATTATTAATTTTTTGTCGCTTTTGTCTTCTAAATTTAGGCAACATAAGAAAATAGGATGATCGAAAAATGATATCAGTATCAGTAATATTTAATTCAAATGAAAGTATAGGTATTAAAATAAAATAAAGTGAATCGTAATATGGCGGATACAAATGTGGAATGCTTGTATCTGTCGTATACTGGGTGATGGAACAATTTGGTCGCGAAATTTGTAACATATTATAATTTTTACGAAATAGAAGTATTTCCAATAGGCATAATCCCACGATGTAGATAAAAACGCTTGAAGATAACTGCCATTTAGGAGAAATGAACATACGTATATAACAAATGATAACTTCGACCCACAAAAATTCAGATTTCTTAATTTTTATATTTTACGTATATACATTATACATACATAATATTATATGCTTATTGTTTTCTCCCTTTCCTTCGAATATTCAACTGCTTCTACCAGTAGACGTCGCAGGAAAGGAATCACACACGCATTGAAAATTGAAGTAGGAAATCACTAAGTTTAAAATGTGAAATGTAAAACATGACACTTTTACTATTATTAAATAGACATAAGGATAGAAATAAAGAAATGGAATAGACAAAACAAGATAACTATAATGTACCTACACAGAATTGATACGGGAACTGACAACCTTTCTGCTAAACTTTAAGACAAAGTGTACAAGGTGTTCAGCTTCATGTGGAAGAAAATTTAAGGGGTAATACTAGATGTCACAATAAGGCGAAAATGACGAATAACGAAATTTCGGTTAAGGCTTTGTTTTGTAATTATAAGCGTTTAAAAATTTGGTAGTCCAGTCGAGATATTTCCCTAGCAATGTGACAGGAAATCAAATTAACGCAGTCACTGCTGTGACGGTTACTGGCGGCCGACGCACAGTGAAACCAGTACCTCTATCAGCGCCGTTCAGGAGTTGTCCGTACGGGCAACAGATCAGGCTGCCCGGGGCAAACACGAGTCGGCGGCGGGCAAATCACGGCTCCCCGGGCAATACGATACAGATGCCAGGATGAACAAGGACCGTCGCACAGTGTTCGACGGGTATAGGGAAATGGACAAAAATTAATAACTTCTCTCTGGAGTAAAATTTTTGAAAATAAAGGATCTAGTCGGGTAAGCATAGGGAAAACGGCCCCAGCACCAATTTTAGTATTTATGTGTTCCAAATAATGCTCCTTGCCTCAAGAAACACTGAGAGAAATTTCAGATCTCTACCCCCTTTCATTAGGGTGATATGGGGATAACAACCCTAAATTTTACCATTTTTTTTTCTCAGCAACTACATAGGATATTTGAATGGTCCAAAGTGCACGTAATAGGTAATTCTTAGCTCTATCACATATATTTTTTCGAAATTGCAGATTAATTGTTAAGGGTGGAAAAAGGAATTAATTTTTGGGGGTTGTTTTTGCAAACAACCCCTTGAGTGACACCTACGAAAAAAATCAGGAGTAAAGCGTCACTACTTAGGTATTATCTATATAAGGTGCAGAGGGGTCGGATTGGTGGAACATATTAAAAAATAAATAAAACGTATATAAAACCTCTTGATAGATTGTACTGAATGGGCCGGCCGTATGATCAATAGGAAGGGCAAAAATCGTGCATATTTTGGATTCTTTTTAGGAAAGCTTAGGAAAATGTATACATATTCATAAATATCATTACGTTGTAAAAATTGTTAAATATAACGAGTTTCGGCAATTATTATTCAAGCGCTTTGCGACGACTGCCGACAGAATTTTCATTATAGTGGCATCGTTCATTGTACCATTAAATGGACCTGCTATATCAACAACATAGCTATTTGTTTTGTTCATATTCTAGGCCCAGTATCTGCTGAATCATTTTATTAGAGCTACCGCTTCTATACTTAAATAAAAATAAAACTGGAGCTTGTATTACTGCCTGTGTATTTAATTGTTCTTCGGATAACGAAAAATCGCCAATGTTGTCATGCAATGATAAATCCACTTTGCTCGACAATTGGTTGAATAATAAAGATACGTCTGACACTTCTATTGAACAGAGAATATACGAGATGAACATCATTGTGCTATAAGATGAGCATTGCGTTACTATGCGACGAGACGTTCATGTGTTTTGTTAATTGTTGGAGATTCTCTAGCGTCTTTAGTCATGCAACGGAAAGTGGTAGTGTTAATATACTTTGAGATGTCTGCAGCTGCTAATGCCAATAACTGCATTAATTGTAATTTATCAAGGAGGAAATTCATCGGGAAAGTAAAACGAATTATTACGGAAGATGGAGTAATAAAATATCTAGCACACTGTAGCAACACTGTGACAATTGGCTCTGTATTTTGCAACAAATGCAGATTGAATGTGTATAGGGCACAGAGGCCAGAAACAGTTATAGGTGAGAATGATGGTGTTGATAATACTGCAATGGATGCAGACTTCCATGTAGAAACCAGAAATATGATTTCGGAAGCCAACGTCATAGAACTGCCGCTCAAAAGAGTTACATCTACGTACAGATATTGTACCCTGTATTATACAAGCGGTCGCCTCATCATAGTACCACTTGAAGCACGCCTTCAAGCATTTGCAAAACGAAGGATTTATATACCAAAAGGCGCTATACACATAATTAAAAAAAGATTTTTTACGGAAGAACTCCAGCTTTTACGTGCACATTCTAATTTCAGTACGATAGAAGTGTCAGAGGTGTCTTTATTATTGAACCAATTGTCGAGCAAAGTGGATATATCATTGCATGACAAGATTGGCGATTTTTCGTTATTCGAAGAACAATTAAACACTTTCACTGGTCTTAATTGGGAAAACATTATAGAACTGCGGCAAATGTTCACCAGTATGCGAAACAGCGGGTCACGGACAGTAACACAAGCTCTAGTTGTATTTTTATTTAAGCTTAGAAGCTGTAGCTCCAACAAAATGATTCAACAGATACTCGGCCTAGAATATGAACAGAAAGTGTCCGATTATTACCACCAAATAATAAATGCATTTGAAAAGGATGTTTTGCCCACTTGCTTTGGACTAAATGCAAAATCTAGGGAGGATCTTATTTCGACTGAAACCGCCTATGTAGCGAAAAAGCTTTTCGACTTTGGAGATACAAAATTGGCATTGATATTTGACGGGACATATGTTAGACACGGAAAAAGTAGCAATAATGTGTATCAGGGGAAATCGTACTCCGGACAGAAGAAGGCACCATTATGTAAGCCATTTACCATCTGCACAACAAATGACTACGTTATTGATGTAGCAGGTCCATTTAATGGTACAAGGAACGATGCCACTATAATGAAAATTCTGTTAGAAGATCCGACTGGATTAAAATCAATTTTACGGCCAGGTGATTTTTGTATTGTCGACCGTGGTTTCCGGGATGCTGTATAGAACATGCAGGATCAAGGATATAATGTTTTAATGCCGGCATCTAAAGGGAAGCGAGCACAGTTAACCTCGGAAGAAGCGAATGCCTCCCGATTTGTAACCAAAGTACGTTGGGTGGTAGAAGAAGTACACGGTGCTATAGGACAAAAATATCGTTTATTGTACCACAGCATGGACAACAAAATGCTACCAGGTCTCAAATCATTATGCCGAATAGCTGGGTTCCTAAATAACATGTTTGGGAAGAGATTAAATTCTGACCCAGAACTCGCTGACGCGATAATTGACTATATGAAAGAACGTCAATCCCAACGAAACACACTTCAGGAATTAGTAGAAACAGAACATTTAAATCGACGTAAAAAAACCCTTTACGACAATGTTTGCTACTTCCCTCATAGATTTTTCAGAACTTTCGGAAAATGAACTGAAGCTAATATTTACGGGTACATATCAGTTGTCACAAGCGGTCTGCTACCTCGTCGATTATTATAAAGAAAATAGCAATATTATCAAAATGAGAGTCCGTTCAAGACAAATAGTAAATCATACCAGTGCTATATTCAGTATGAATCAAATTCGAACACTTCTAGAGGTATACAACGCAATACTTGTGATTGTGCGAATTGCAATAGGACTGTGGGGTGCTGTTCCCATGTTGCTGCTATAATTTATTATTTAGCACACGGGCATTACAAATCCAAAATTATTAAGCCAGCGGAAATATTAACCGAATTATTCGATGTAAGCAACGTAACTGCTGTTATTGGCGAAGACAGCGACGAAGATTAGAACCAGAAGTCGATAACGTGTAAGTTAAAAAATTACTTTATTATTAAGGTGTAAACTACACACGAAATTTTAAACGCGTTCTTCTTCTAAAATATTCAACATATTTAAAAATGTCCGAATCGTTTATTTCCGATGATCCATTTTCAAGCAGCGGCAGTCGTCGCAAAACGCTTGAATAATAATTGCCAAAACTCGTTAAATATGTAATTTTTACAACGTAATGACATTTATGAATATACATTTTCCTAAGCTTTCCTAAAAAGAATCCAAAACATGCACTATTTTTTGCCCTTCCTATTGATTATACGGCCGGCCCATTTAGTACAATCTGCCAAGAGGTTTTATATACGTTTTATTTTTTTTTAATATGTTCTACCAATCCAACCCGTCTGCACCTTATACAGATAATACCTAAGTAGTGACGCTTTACTCCTGATTTTTTTCGTAGGTGTCACTCAAAGGGTTGTTTGCAAAAACAACCCCCAAAAATGAATTCCATTATTTCCACCCTTAACAATTGATCTGCAATTTCGAAACAAATATATGTGGTAGAGCTAAGAATTACCTATTACGTGCACTTTGGAACATTCAAATATCCTAAGTAGTTGCTGAGAAAAAAAATGGTAAACTTTAGGGTTGTTATCCCCATATCACCCTAATGAAAGGAGGTAGAGATCTGAAATTTCTCTCAGTGTTTCTTGAGGCAAGGAGCATTATTTGGAACACATAAATACTAAAATTTGTGGTGGGGCCGTTTTCCCTATGCTTACCCGGCTAGACCCTTTCATATTTGTTTATAAAAGGAATATTTTTATACATCTTTGATGTTATAAGTTTTTTCAATTTTTTTTGAATGCATGTAAGGTAAGTGCGGGTAATAAGACGCATCAGGTAATTTTGCTTTTGTTACAGATTTGTCAATTGATATTTTCTTGTTAAACCATTCTCGATGTTCTTCATTTAACCTATCGTACATTCTATTTGACTCAATAAACTTTTTTTTTTTAATTGCATATGAACAAATTTTGAAGCGTTTTTGATTTTTTCATTTATATAGTCAGGAACATCAGTCAAATTTAAACAGTTTCTAATGCATTCAGATAGATTTGCAATTTTGTCTGAATCTGAACTTATCTTCCACATATCTATGCATTTACTAAATGTAATCATATGACATTGATCTGAAAATATATGTAATGTGTTGTTTTAAGGGTAACAACTCCATTTGGGGCAAACTTGGGTAGCTAAATAAAACGTGAAATTTCTAGCCACTGCAAAAGAATTTAATAAACATTACTTACTCATATTTAAGCCACACAATACTTTAGAAATGTACGTATATACAGGGTGTCCGCGGGAAGACTGTACAGATGGATATCTCCTAAATTATTGGAGATAAAAAAATAAAAAAAATATGGAATCGCATGGTTCGAGGGGGGCAATTTATTAGCGCAGACGAATTTTTTCTTCGATTATTATTTTAAAAGATACGATGGTCAAGTTCGGTTTTTTAAATGGAACTATTTTTTTGAAGAGGTCACTTGATAGTGCGTTCCAAGACAAATTCAATAAGCTATAATTTATACACTTTATTTCCACTGGTTTTTAAGATATTGCGCTTGCAAATTTACTGATTTTCCTTGGAAGAAAACCCGCTGAATAAATGGCCTTGCCTATTGAAACAGATACCTACCTGCCAAAGGTCTACGCCGCGAATGGCAGGCCCAAAGGCTGGACAATTCTTTTCCGTCAGAAATGCTACTTAGGTAGGTACATCTGCGGTATCGAGAAGCGCACCGTTACTTTTATTTCGCACTTGCTTCTGCGCTCGGATGGCCGGTTCTTTTGGGAGGGATGCAAGTTCGATTGGTTAGAGTTAGGAGGTGTGGAAGTTGCTAGACCAAATTTCAACCATAGGGAGCAGATTGTATTAGGACCAATCGGATTTGCATCCATCGCAAACGGCTGCTCTCTTGAGGAGAGCCTCTTCACAGCAATACCTCCTCCCCAATGCCCACCTGCTCTCGCACGGAATACGTCAACGCATGCTTCTGTTTTGATATTGGAGCTGGTGTTTATACTCGAGAGATAAGGGATCTGTGCGAATTTTTAGGGAGGACCTCGCGTCGACAGCGGGCTACCCGTTTTCTTCTTGTGTCTCTCCACGAGGCGTATTGACGGTGGATTGTAGGAGCGTAGATGTCTGGATGCCAGTTATTGAATTCAGGAGACGATAGAAACACTTTATTACAAAACACACATGCATTATAATATTAAAGTAAATCGTATTCCTCTCGGGCAGGAGTACTGATAATGGTCGAACTTGCGCCCTACTTCGCGCAGACCGATTACACGGAGGGTACTCGATTCACACACTGCACATATGATACAGGGTGATTCTGGAGTTACGCCCGTCGAAGGATGCGGCCTGGTACCCCGTGACGAGGACAACCCCCTAGCAGTGCCCCACCGAATTTTATGGCCTTTTCCGAAAAAAGGTATGAATCCTGGGCCGAACGTAACGAATTGAGGTCGAGCCCCCGCAGTCGAGGGTGAAATATCCATTACAGCATATTAAGAAATTCTTTTCTTCATCGTATCGTAAGGGAAGTGACGCCAATGGATTCCTTATGTTTTTCTGATGAAAATCATACCAAATGTCATGCAAATCGGACTACTTTGACACAAGCTATTTGTACTCCTTATGTAAAAGTTGTCCGATTTACTCGACATTTCGCATGATTTTCATCGAAAAACCCCAAGGAATCCATCGGCCACACGTTCATATCCATACGATAAACAGTAAAGGATTATTTTATTGCTGACACAGACACAGGGTAAATCTGGAGCAACGCCTGTCAAGGGGATGCGGCCTGGTACCCCGTGGCGATGACAGCCCTTCGCAGTGCCTCACCCAATTTTATGGCTTTCGACCCTCAAAGGGGTTCGAGTGCCTATTAAGAAGTGAGCAATCTTCGACTAGCGCATTTCTTATCAGATCTTTGCGAAAACGACACCCATCGATTCCTCACGTTCGCCGATGAAACTAACATCAAGCACGACGTAATTCGGGCCTTGATAAAGGAAATTCCATGGAAAATCGATTTGTATCATTTCAAGTTGACTTGACTTGGTTAAAAATAGTCTGATTTACACGAAATTTGGTATGATCGTCATCGGAAAAACATAACGAATCCATTGGCGTCACATCCTTTTCGATGCGATAAAGAATGAAGAATTTCTTACTACGCTGAAAGGAATATTTCACATTTTCACCCTCGACTGCGGGGGGTCGACCACGATTTTCCGGGGTCGGCCGAGGATTCATATCTGTTCCAGAAATAAAATAATTCTTTATTTCTTATCGTATCGATATGGAAGTGACACCGAAGGATTCCTAATATTTTTCCGATGAAAATCATGCCAAATGTCGAGTAAATCGGACAACTTTTACATAAGGAGTACAAATAGCTTGTATCAAAGTAGTCCGATTTGCATGACATTTGGTATGATTTTCATCAGAAAAACATGAGGAATCCATTGACGTCACTTCCCTTACGATACGATGAAGAAAAGAATTTCTTAATATGCTGTAATGGATATTTCACCCTCGACTGCGGGGGCTCGACCTCAATTCGCTACGTTCGGCCCAGGATTCATACCTTTTTTCGGAAAAGGCCATAAAATTCGGTGGGGCACTGCTAGGGGGTTGTCCTCGTCACGGGGTACCAGGCCGCATCCTTCGACGGGCGTAACTCCAGAATCACCCTGTATCATATGTGCAGTGTGTGACTCGAGTACCCTCCGTGTAATCGGTCTGCGCGAAGTAGGGCGCAAGTTCGACCGTTATCAGTACTCCTGCCCGAGAGGAATACGATTTACTTTAATATTATAATGCATGTGTGTTTTGTAATAAAGTGTTTCTATCGTCTCCTGAATTCAATAACTGGCATCCAGACATCTACGCTCCTACAATCCACCGTCAATACGCCTCGTGGAGAGACACAAGAAGAAAACGGGTAGCCCGCTGTCGACGCGAGGTCCTCCCTAAAAATTCGCACAGATCCCTTATCTCTCGAATATAAACACCAGCTCCAATATCAAAACAGAAGCATGCGTTGACGTATTCCGTGCGAGAGCAGGTGGGCATTGGGGAGGAGGTATTGCTGTGAAGAGGCTCTCCTCAAGAGAGCAGCCGTTTGCGATGGATGCAAATCCGATTGGTCCTAATACAATCTGCTCCCTATGGTTGAAATTTGGTCTAGCAACTTCCACACCTCCTAACTCTAACCAATCGAACTTGCATCCCTCCCAAAAGAACCGGCCATCCGAGCGCAGAAGCAAGTGCGAAATAAAAGTAACGGTGCGCTTCTCGATACCGCAGATGTACCTACCTAAGTAGCATTTCTGACGGAAAAGAATTGTCCAGCCTTTGGGCCTGCCATTCGCGGCGTAGACCTTTGGCAGGTAGGTATCTGTTTCAATAGGCAAGGCCACCCGTGGCGCCAGCAAGACCGTCCCCGGTCCTTGCTATTCCAGCGGGTTTTCTTCCAAGGAAAATCAGTAAATTTGCAAGCGCAATATCTTAAAAACCAGTGGAAATAAAGTGTATACATTATAGCTTATTGAATTTGTCTTGGAACGCACTATCAAGTGACCTCTTCAAAAAAATAGTTCCATTTAAAAAACCGAACTTGACCATCGTATCTTTTAAAATAATAATCGAAGAAAAAATTCGTCTGCGCTAATAAATTGCCCCCCTCGAACCATGCGATTCCGTATTTTTTTTATTTTTTTATCTCCAATACTTTAGGAGATATCCAGCTGTACAGTCTTCCCGCGGACACCCTGTATGTATAGCATTATATTAACTTAGAAAACTCGTGAAACGCTGTGTGTTCAGTGTTGCCTGTGACTGCTCTTCCAGAGCTGAAGACAGCATTCACGATGAACGAATGCCAATACATTGTAAAGATAAAGTTTGAGAACAGATGAATGTGCAGACTAAACGTCTTATCGCTTAACGGACCGTACGAGTAGCCCTAGATGCAGCGGGCGTAGCACGGGCCTGAGCGGCGAACGTCTTAATAATGATTTTGACTTTTTTCTATTTCGGGCAAATTCGGGCAGCTGAAATTGACGTTAATATAAAGCTTTAATGTCTCCTAAATTAATATACAAAAAATAACGAAGGTACTTTTTGGTACTTTTTTTAAAAGTCCTCTTGAAGTTGATAAACACTTAACATAAAAAATTCGTACAAATTGTTAGTATTGTAAAAAACTGACTTGGTAGTTTTGAAGGTATGACAGTATTAAACACAACTATTAAAAATCAAATGAAAAGCATAAACATTCCGCCAATGGCACGTATTTGAAAAAATGCACCGAGATTTGGAATAAATTTCTAGTGCCATTTTTTACAACAAATTGGTAAATTTAGCTAAAGTTATGGGTAGCATTAAAACCTACGTTTCTTTATTAACATTTTAAGATACAAGAATTTGTGGATCGAACACTTCAGATTCTTGACTTTTGTACATTACATCGAACACTGTGCGTCGCGTCGACTTAACAGTATTTGAATGAATCTACTAACTCATGCCTGCCTACGCATTTACGAGCCTGTACAATCGTTCCTCCCCACTTCGTTGTAACGATAGCTGACGTCACTACCCGGAGCTTTGCCCACCGCGTTTGCCCCGGGCAGTGGCGGGCGCCCTTGCCCGTCAAACCATAGCCTGAACGGCGCTGACCTATATGTATAGGGGAAAAAATCAATATTCCATTAAGATACTGTTATTTACACGTAATTGATGTCATTAAACATAAAATAATTCATTAAAATATATTTCTGATGTGCATAAAAGGGTACACCTTGGCGGTTTTGGTGAAATTTAAATATGTTATAAAATTCCAGATTCTGAACAACTTTCTCCTATACATATTACCACCGATCGGCTATATTGTAGTCTCTAAGATATTCGCAAAAACATTTTTTAAATTTCTTGCTTTGGTTTTATAATTTGAGTAAGTTCTGGCTAAGATTTGCTAGATTGCTCAAACATAATTGCAAATACAGTACGGACTCGTGAAGTATCTTGTGTGTGGCTGTGTATGCTGTAATGTGTGTATATAGTATGGACTGCAAACATAAAGTTTTTAAGAATTAATTTTTGTACAATTTTTTTTATTGCACACGCGTAGCTTGTCCGGAAGGGGCTCTTGCCACCCCCCCCCCCCCAAATCTAACTCCATACCTATACCGATATCTCGGAAACGATCTACATATATGTGTACCTACCTGAATCCGAATAAATAACAAAATATTTTTATGAATATCTCGAAAACTAAAGCCGAGCGGCAGTAACATGTATAGGAAAAAGTTATTCAGAATTATGCCCCCGATTACATATTTCAAGGTCATTGAAATCGGTGAGCTGTACCCTTTTGTGCACAATTACCATATTTTCTACATAATAAAAGTAAAACAAATAAACTATGTAATTTATAAATACATTTAAATACAATTAAATAAAAGTACATTATAGGGAGGTGATAAAAGAAAAGGATGCATGCATGATAATGCTAATGAAATTTAGTTCCTTATTAGGTTTAAGTCTAAGTTTAAGTTTAAGTTTATATAATTTATGTGAGCCGAACCAGCCAAGTTCCTGTTTCAAGGCCGCCGGGCCCAAATAAAGTATATTATAATAAATATAAATAAATAACACACACATGAAACAATTACAAACAAATAAAATTCATTTTTTAAATATTTTGCATTAATAATAAATTTTAAATTATTCATTCTCATTATATATTTATATCACTATCAGTTAAATCTGAAGAAATTGGGAGTACAGTGTCTTTTAAGACTAAATATTCTGTCACATAAACTTAGAAGAGATCGTTATTACTTACCGATTCTAAAAAATAGAATCTCAAGAAAGAACACTCAGGAGCAAACAAAATTTATATCAAAACAAAGGACATAAAAAGAACTAATATTAGTCCAAAAATGAAGGAACTGATGTTTAGTTTTTTTTTAATTCTCTCTAGAATTATGTTTTCTTATGTTGCCTAAAATCATAATAGCCTCCACAAATTGACAAGTTTATCTCAGTGATAGGGCCCGTATGGAACTAGAGCGTATCTGGATCGAACTACACCTTACCATGAAGGCAAGGTAAAAATAAAAATATACATGTATCGTTTCGTGGCTGTGTGAGTTGACGGGCGAAAATTCCTGCAAGGGGCACCCTCAAGTGATACTTAAAATCCCTGCAATATGTATATTATGTTTTATTTTCCTTCTTATCATTTTTGAAAATTAAGTTAGTCAACCGAGCAAGGTGAATGGCTTGTGTCAGGGAAGTTGCACATTTTAATTTATTTTCGATAACTCAAATTATATGTTACATTTGATTTATTCACGTCGCAATTCATGTCACATTTGTGGAAAAATACGAAGTTAAATATATGAGTGTCATATATAACATACAAAAAAGGAAGAATGATGTTGGATGTTATTTTCAATTTTAAAAAGCAGTTGGAAATTTATAAAATGATCATTAGGTAAATTATAGCCTTACTTACATGAAGCGGCTACACGCAACGAGGGAAGCGCGCCTGTGATATCAAATCTCGTATTCTACGCATTTAAATGTCTAATTTATGTTTCATGCAATGCAATAATGTACTTATCCGAAAAGCTGTGATTCATTTAACCATCGTGTGAAACCCAAACTCGAATTCACTTGTCGGAAATATAAATCTAATAAGAGGGAATATAAAAATACAGCAAGTGCGGGGTACTTGAATTAAGAACGATGTCCAGCTTTTAAACGCACATTCTGGCTGCACTCATTTATTTCGTGTATTATACATGCTTCTGTAAGTGTATTTGTATGCTGCACCAAATGGTATAAAATGTTAAATGGTAAATGGTACGTGTATGCTTATCAGTCTCCTAAAATTATGTGTAAACTGAACTATTTTTTTAATACTGTTGTCTTGGTTGGTAAGATTAAACTTCACCAAGCTTTTTGGGATTGTCTAAAATTGAAGACATGGCTACGGCTACCAATTTTTGTATTTTATATAACAAAGCATGATATTATTATAATTACTTTATTCAAATTATCAAGCAGCAGTGTAAGTAACATATTACGTATTCAATTTTTATACATTATTTCTATAGAAATATTATTGCAAAAGTTAGCATATAAATATTTCTGTGGCATAAAGACTTTATGATTCTTTTGTTGTGCACTATCGGTTTCTATTATACGTACTTACATACAACACTCTCCTCTACTTTTCTAATATCACTTATTTCATTTTCTTTTATGCTAAAACCCACAGACTTCGGTTTTAAGATAATTCTTCAAGCGATGCTTAATGGATGAGCGGCATTTATGCATGAGAACGAGGAGAAACGTTTCATTATATTCATAATAAATATTTTTAGTTCTGTTTTTGTATCTCATTAGAAGAGTTCTTCATAACTGCAAAGGAAAAAGTGAAACAATCACAAGCCTTCCAATTGAAACACACTGAACTTTTACTTTTTATTGTTCCCTGTATTATTATTTTACAAGCATTTTATAAAGTTTATGCTCGAACGTTCCGTTGCATTGTGTCTGAGCATTCCCATGACCCTGTTACATCGCGTCAGCAGCACGTGTATTCGAAGCTACACGATATTAACTTAAATGGTATTTTTTACAGATCCAAATAATAGAAATTTATAACGTTCAATAATAATTACAGCATATCCTGTGTGACGTTGATCAATTCAATATATTTGCTTGCAGGTACCTAAATATCAGGGCCGCCGGAACCATTATGCAAGTTATGCGCCGCATAAGGGCGCCAGACGAAAGGGATGCTAAAAAACTATATCGCACGCTTAATAATAAAGGAATCCAACCCCCACATAAACGAAATGTAAATGTAATTCTCTTTTTTTATTGCACCCCGTGAAGACAAAACATATTAAATAGAAAACGGGCGCAAAAATTTGGGGACCCCAAAAATTTTCTTGCATAAGGGCGCCAACTATCAGGGTCAGCGTTTTATCCTGCAACCCGCGCTCGCGCGAACAGGTAAAATAGTAACAGCGCTTCACGGACGCATTCCACTACAACCATGAATCGTCGCGGCGTTCGGAGAGCTGCCAGCGACTGCTGGACAGCAGTGATGCCCGAGCTTCGAGAATTTTGGGATGGTCTCTTTCAAATTAACGTCGCAAAGAGCTAATCAAAATTTTCCGGCCCGGGTTGAAAAATTTCGGGCCTTTTTCGTATAACTTTTGAACTATAAAAGATATCGGAATGCAATTTGCGCCGAAAAATGAGGAAAAATTATTCCCTCTTAATGATGGATAATTTAACATATTTTACGTTTACATAATTTTTCTTCTCTCAATTTTTTAACCATAATTGTTGTAAAAAGCTTTGGCAAACTGTTTATTTGATACTGTATTTAATGCTGTTTTTAAAATTCGTGGTGTTCATTAACAATAGGTTAGTTGTTTCTGTATCATTACTTTCATAAATTGAGAAATTAAATTTTTATTCAATTATGCGTTAGTTATGCAGACCTCAGAATCTATTGTTCTGGTTTTCTTTTTTATGATTTTATCCTTAATGCAGTGCATACCTAGATCAGACGTAAGGGGTAACTAATGGGACGTGTCTTTGATTGTAGCGGTGTTTGAATTTTTTTTAGAATTTTTGTGTCTGAATGTTTTAGCTACTCAACGCTACGCCTACACCGGCTTCCGTTAATGTCATTTTTTGGAACGATGCGCTATTATTGTGGCTTTTACATGCAGGTGGCGAAAAATCTCTCCGTACAAGTGTATAGCGTCGCGGTCAACCCTGTCGTAGCTAAAATTTTTGAAATAGAGACGGGTACGAGATCAGTCGATATTATTTTCAAACCTCGTTACAGTAATCTGGGGTGCGAGTGGTAAACCGATCATAAAAGCGGAGCGCGCGGCTCAACTACCTGGGCCGGGAAATTCCCAATAGCTCTTTGCGACGTTAATTTGAAAGAGACCATCCTAAAATTTTCGAAGCTCGGGCATCACTGCTATCCAGCGGTCGCTAGCAGCTCTCCGCTGGGCCGGTGCATGGTTTTAGTGGAATGCGTCCGTGAGGCGCTGTTGCCATTTTACAAGTTCACGCGAGCGCGGGTTGCAGGATAAAACGCTGACGCTGTATGTAGTCCGTAGTGAAAAGGAAAGAAGGAAGCATAAAATTATCAACATGGTAAGGGGTTACATACACCTAGGACTGTGAAAAGACGAGATTTTTTATGCATTTTTTTTACCTATAAGTAATTTTGGTAATTATTTAGACGTTTTCTATCCTCACCGATTTCAATGATTTTTGGATATGTTATCAAGATCAAGATTCTGAACAACTTTTTCCTATACATGTTACCGCCGCACGACCTTCGTTTCCGAGATATTTACGAAGAACTTCTGTTGATGTATTCCGACGCAACGCATTCCGCTTTCCAACTTGTCCCGGGTATTAGTATTGGTTGGGGCTAGATTAGTGCGGGGGGCGCGTAAAGCATGGTAGGGAACCGATATGAGTTTAGAGATTTGAACCAGAAACTTGCGGATGCCCGTCAACACCCCGACTCAAATCGGTTCGCTATCATGCTTTACGTGCCCGCGAGCGGGCGCGCGCCCCCCGCACTAATCTAGCCCCAACCAATACTAATACCCGGGACAAGTTGGAAAGTGAAATTCGTTCCGTCGAAATAAGTCAAAAGAAGTTTTTCGCAAATATCTCGGAAACAAAGGTCAACTTCGTCATTTGTTTTGTCCCATGCTGGCGCATACGCTACCACGGACGCGTACTGTAGGTAGGTGTACGGCAGAATACATTTTAGTAGTAGCAGCACTTTTTCGCGAATATCTCGGCAACGAAGGTCGAGCGGTTGCAACATGTATAGGAAAAAGTTATTCAGAATCGTGTCCCCGACAACATATCCAAAAATCATTGAAATCGGCGAGGATGCAAAACTTTTAAGGGGGTAGACACGGGTAATGCAGCGCTCTGTATACCGACACAATCTGGCCCGAAACATGGGTTTTGTAGAATACATTATTCGTCCTTATATGAGCGAATTTTTGGCTGGGCGAGGTCTCATTCGAAAGAGGAAGGTTCAGTGCAGCACGCTCAAGTCATGGTTCGACGAAATTGCGTTGATATCTAATAATATGAGTGTTGAAAGTAGAGCAAAAGTCAACAAAATACACGCGCAAGAATCCAAGTACTTTTAGGTCACTAAAAGAATTTTGTGACTCAAACGATGACTTGAGCGCGCTGCACTGAACCTTCCTCTTTCGAATGAGACCTCACCCAGCCCAAAATCTGCTCATATAAGGGCAAATAATGTATTCCCGTGACTGCATTCCCAAATACGAGTTCCGCCATATTGCCGATAATACAGAGCAGGTCACGTGACAAATTTAGTTCAGCTAGTGGATACGAGATGGCGCCTACTCGGGAGGACTGCCAACGTGGAATCATAGCAAAACTGAAGCGTTAGCTGGATACATGTGCCACAGTAAAAGCGTGATACAGTCAATGTATGTATTTTTGGACGATTGTAGGTTAGGTTATATGCATTTTAGGCATACATGAACTGCTGGGAACTGTATACATTTACTAAATTAACGTTTTTACTGTAACACATACATCGCTTGAAATCACTGTCAAATTTATGTTATAATTATATGGCTACATTATTTAAAATAAAAAAAGAGAGATTGGAACTTTTTTACTAATACTGGAAATATTGATTTACTGATATCATATTTTCAGAATGTGAAAGTTACACCAATTATTTGCAATTATTGCTTTTATTATTATTCTTCCGACTATTGTATATTCTCCAAATTGGTCAACAGTTGACTCCTTGATTTTTTTATAATTCTTTACGGTTCTATGCAGAGATGAACATTATTTAAATGAAATAATATACTTCCAAATGGTCCCAGTGGCCGATCGACACGGGGTTTGGGGGAGGGTGTGTGTACCCTAAATCTAAAATTCTATTTAGCTTTGGGTATTTATTAGTTTCCTTTGTTTATTCGAAGGCCTTTCATCTTGGGCTTCGCATAATTGTTCATCTTTCATTGTTTCTTTATCCTAAGGACGTATTCAGATATATTGGCCGGTCGATTCGTTTTCACGAACACTGATCGAGGAGAAATCAGCCACCACCATCTGACGATCGTGGATTTGTCAGTTGGAGTTCCTTGGCTACCGAAGGGTATGGTGGGGTAACGAGAATGCTGCTCGGCTCCGTCTGAACATAGCCGTGTGGCTGTTATTTATTCTTATTGTTAGCGTAGTAGTTGTGTGCGTGACGAAGCTATATGTAGACCAATACGAGATGAAGCTATCGAGAAAGAATCAATGTTCTGACCAATAAAGCTCCTGAATTTTTTCGGAGCTAAGCTACACTTATTCTGATGTGTGTATTTCTACGATGACAGCTCAGTTTGGCCTATACACGCCAGAAGCTTGGCGCTATCCTCGCCACTTCTGGCTCACTCTTGTTCTGCGAAGGCGAGAGCGAGATGGAACAAGAGCGAGTCAGAAAACGTTGAGAAAAGGAGCACCGAGGAAGGCAAACTGTATGGTGGGAGAATACGCGTTACGAAACTCACTGGCCAATATATCTGAATACGACCTTAGAAGCTCGAATAATCGACGAGAATCTTTGTGGCCCGAGTTCGCGCGAGATGGCCGTTGCTCGGTGATGTGTCATCGATTATATAGAAACAGAATTTGTTTATTTTTCATCTTATCAATATGAAGTGACACAAATGGATTCCTGTCATTCTCCCGATTAAATTGACAGAAAATAATTTGAATCGGACTATTTTTAACGAAACGGGCTTTCAATTCTGCAAACAAATTTTTCACGTAATTTCTTTAATTATGGTCCGAATTATATCATTTATGGGGCCAATTTAATCAAGAAAACATAAGAAATCGATTGACGTCATGTAAGATAATTCGGCGCTGAGCGGAGAAGGCTGGTCGAGGCATCGTGGATCTGCTTACGCTGCCACGGCTACGGCGACCACCCCGAAATAGCGACGCCCTCGCCGGTTGTCTACTGTTCCTATAAACAACTGGGCCCGTGATTTGAACAGACGGGCAGTCTCCACTGAGTCTTTGAAAGGGACAGACGATTGGGGCCCAAGCTATATTCTGTGAAGAATATATGATAATTCCACCAGTATTGGCTTAGCTTTTCATTGACCTTCATTTATTCTTACAGTCACTTTCGCAAGGATTTGATTAGAAATTGCAGAACTTCAGATTCATCACTGCTTAGTGTGCAACATTGTATAGCCCCGCTGATTTCGAGCGTCGAAACCCACGAAACTGAGCAAGTCGCATGACAAGGAGACTGAACGACGTAAACCGAGTGCGAGTGAAATAGCGCACCAGCGAGAGACCCTTGGTCGACGGCGACTTGAGTCATCCAGTGCTGAATATGCAAATTTCTCATTACACCTTGATAAGAGTGTTACCACCGATGGATTGGTGAATTTTTGTCCACAAAAATGAGTCGAGACGCGAAGCAATTCGGTCTATTTTTTTTTTATGAATACATGATTTAGGACACACATTACGTTCACTAAAAATGGATCGAATTGCTCCATGTTTGGCATCATTTTCATCGAGAAACCCTAAAAACTCCATTGGTAATACTTTCATCAACAGTTACCAAAAACATGAACATTTTATCTGGCCCGTCGGTTTTATTGCTCTCGGCTGTCAACGGGTGGTCTACTGGGGCCCGAAGGTCCTCGTTCGCAGCGAGAAAGCAAAACGGTGGGGTGGGTAGGTCTTTCCCGATAATCCAAGCCCAATCATTTGCGTGCGCAGCTTCATGTTGCACGTCAAAAAGTATTTTTTTAATTACAATTAGTAATTCAGTTTGGAAGTGGAATTAAATTAGGCGCCATTAAAATCATGCACAGTTCATTTATTTTAACTAATTGACCAATTCATTTATTTTTGAATTCAATAATGCAATGCTCCGCTGAAGAACCACGTAATACGGAGCTAATATTCAAGGCCCTAGAATCTACGATATTGTCAATGTGCAGTTGAAACGCACGCCACTTCACACTATCGTTTCTTAGCATTTATACGGGGTGATTCTGTAGCTAGAGTCTAGCATGTGTCTCGTTGAGTTTCGTGGACTTCCACGCTCGAAACCAACGGGGCTATACAATGTTGCACACTAAGCAGTGACGAATCTGAAGTTCTGCAATTTCTAATCAGATTTTTGCGAAAGTGACGGCAATTGATTCTTTATGTTTTCTCGATCAAATTGGACCCATAAATGATATAATTCGGACCATAATTGAGGAAATTACGTGAAAAATTTGTTTGCAGAATTGAAAGCCCGTTTCGTTAAAAATAGTCTGATTTAAATTATTTTCTGCCAATTTAATCGGGAGAATGCCAGGAATCCATAAGTGTCAATTTCATATTGATACGATGAAAAATAAACAAATTCTGTTTCTGTATAATCGATGACAACGTCGCAGTAGCACCGGCCAATGCATTAGCGCATATGAAAAGCTATCGACTAAGCAATTGCAATCTAAAGTCACTATTGCACCAACACAATTTTATGTGTAATGTTTGTTCAATAACTTCTTTCTGCATAGGACGTTTAATTATCTTATAATATGTATATAACTTTCGGGTTCTGCTTCAGTGTTTTGCTAATTAAAAAATGCTAAGAAACTTCATTTTCTGGGTGCATCCCCTCATCATCTATTTTTTTCTTTTCACTTATAGTTCCTTACTGCCAACGTAGTATATTGTAGCATAAGCACATTTCAAGTAATTAAAATGTACAATAAATTTTTCTACGTTTGCACTACCAGCGGACTTTCCGTTTAAATTTTTACCAGTACAACGCAAACGCTGAGAATTTCTTTCCACATTCAGAATAGGATATGGAAATAGCTAACAGCTCCCTCTCGTGTTCACCAGGCAGCCGCGTATCTATCGGTATTACCATTTCTGTGCAGAAAAAACCTGCTGTAATACCGACCTTCCAAATCGGCCGGGTCACGTGACGTGTCTACCCACTTAAGGGGTAATGCTACTCTAGAGCCCGGAAATGCAGCCTGATTTTGAAAATTTTTTATGCGGGTACAGTCAATGGAATATAAAATCTGTTTGAAGGCTTTTATTGCACACACCTTGAAGTATGATCACTATTTTTGTTTTAATTTTTTTAAACCAAAATTGCGGCGCTACTGCTCAACAAAATAAGCTTCTTCTGAAAAACAGTGTTTCGCGGCTGGAAAGATTTCTCCTTCAATTTGTGAACTAAAACAAAAAAACCAAAAACTTTTGAGTTCGATATAAGATTATCTCGGAAAGTGCCTGAGAAAATTAAAAAATACTGTTTTTTGTAAGTGTTACGTGAGGGCGTTAATTTTTAAGCGTCCGAGCGGTTGAGTCTAATTTTCTCACGCAACGTTTAACGAATTAAAAGAGATTATTGTAATTTTGACATAACCAGAGTTATTGAGCAAAAATCATGATTGTTTTTGGGTACGGCTTTTGTCTACAACCTATACAGGTTGCCCAATCAGGATGTGGTACTTTGGAAAGACTGGTTCGAAACAAAATGAGACGGATTTATATAAAATTTACCATGTATTACAAAAATAAGTAAAAAGGCAAAACAAAAGGTGGTACAAAGTGTGGAATATACATGGGTTTGCGTTACAATAAACAGTAGAAAGGTTCAAATGCGGTGTGAAGAGTTTAACAATAAATTACAAAGAATTTGTTTCGGTTTGGGAGGTTACAATTATATTTTAGCGCGGGCGTCAGACGATGGACGACGATTGATCGAAGAACTCAATAAGTGTTTAGATCAATTATCGCGCGAGTGCTTGATTTTACACATTCGAAGTAAATAATTTATGAAGGTAATGTGGGCGGCGTTTCTAATAAGCAAATTGGAAATAATTTACAAGTTCGGTATGCGCGGAAGGGAATGCGACAGTTTATCGAGGGATGCTTCCCGTAACACGTAATGGTTGTATTAATTGCCGCTTCCGTACAATGTCATACTTTGCTTCACTCATGGACTCGATGCGAGGAGACTGTTAAGGAGTCCATACACGTTGAGATCTGTATCGCTACATGTTGCAAGTATCAATATCGCGATACAAATCTCAACGTGTATTTGACTGTCTCAGTATCGATGTATCAGTATCAGCTGGTATCATCGCCTGTATCGAGGTACTGAAACGCCGATACCTCGAGCCTGCAACTGATACGAAAATCTGCATGTTTCAGCGTGTATGTTGTTGCCTCTTGTATCGCGCTACCAAGATTTACTTTTTTTTCATAGACGGGCGCTTTTAGAAGTTTAGTACTTAAGAATGTTGCCAGGAAATTTTACGGAAATCGAAAAACGAGAGACGAAAGCACCCAGAAACCATAGAACTTTGCATACATGCACATGCGCAAATGTGTTTGCGCGCGATTATATGATTAAGGACTTGAGTGAAGTTAATTGATAATGTTTGTTCAATTGAAATATGTGTTTTACTTTTAATTTTATAAGAGTTACTGGAGATTGGCTGTTTAGTAAACATTTATTCGATGTTATGGTTTCATCTGTACATGTTTTTGTTTTATTGGATGTTGTTAATATAAAATATTTCATTGAACTGATTAGACGTGTTCTTATTGTGTTTATTCTAATCCGTGTAAAATCAACTCTTTTAACGAAACGATGCTGATGGATCAAAAGTTTTGGGAAATGTTCCTCAATATGTACGAACTATATCCATGTTTGTGGGATTCAAAGTCGAAGGACTATTTAAATAAGCAACTTCGTGATGAAGCTATCAGCGGTTTAGTTGATAAGTGCAAAGCAACGTACCCTAGTGCCGATCGAAATTTTGTCACAAAAAAATACACAGTTTTTGTTGTGGATTCAGAAGAGAACTTAAAAAAGCTGTAGCATCGTTGAAGAGTGGAGCATCTGCGGATGATGTCTATGTTCCAGGTTTGTGGTACTATAATAAATTAGGATTCATTGCTGATTCTGAGATGCCTAGGGAAGCAATGTCAAATTTAGAAGAAGACATATTCCCAGAAATTGAGGTAAAAAAAAATATATAAAAAAAATTTTATGTTAAACGATTTTATTAAAAATGCACTAGAAAATAATTCTATTCTTGTACTACAATTTCGATGGTGATATACTACGAACGCCTGCAACGTTTTAGTTTTAATATTCGTACATACGTGACGGATCATTTCTCGATAAATATACAATAATATGATAAATACAAACATACAGAGAATCGAAGCTGATTAAAATCGTTTAAAAACATTTTTATTACTTTTAAGTGTTTCTAATTATCGTATAATCTTATAAATCATATCTAAATGTTGTCTTCAAAAGCCACTCTTCCCTCTTTATTGAAATATTCTTTATAATTATTTCTTGTTTGCTTGCCTGCGGATGTATTCCCTTGAGGGGTGCGTTCTAAGGGCGTTAAGAAAGGTCCATTTTCACGCAATACTTCAAAACTATTTTGTCCTGTTTAGGTATCTTTCTTGTTCATATCTGACAAGTATGTCGGAGAGTGCCTTCTTAAAAAATTATGAAGGACTGTGATAGTCAGCTAAATAAACATACAGCTCAACCCTCCGAGTCATCCTGTTTACCAATAGTCATACCAGCTAGTCATCCGCGCACTCCTCCACAACAACCTTCCACCTTTGCACCCTTACGCATCAACCCCTCCATCTCTAGACCGTAAGACATATATATAAGTCTGTAAGCCGCAGGAAGGGCAGTCTCTGTACAACCAACGAACCTCTACTTATATTAAAATATACATATATTCTAAAGTGTTGTCTTTCGGCATTACAATCCCTTCACCTAAACGGTATATTTGTGCGACGGTGCCTAAAACGTGTCGTGAGAATCTAAGAGTGCACGATCTACGGATTCCAACTCTTCTGCGTCCTCACCCCCAGACCGTCACAGGACACATGCGGCCAAAACAACATAGTCAGTTTTTTCAACGTCAATAGCAATATCCGTGTGGAAAATTCGAAAACGGGAAGATAGTAATCCAAATGCGTTTTCTACAACTCGGCGAGCACGACTCAGCCTGTAGTTAAATATTCTCTCCTCGCGTGTTAGTCCCTAGGGTTTATACAAAAACCGACATTTGACAAAACCGGTTTTCGAATTCCACTATTCCCAAAAAACCAGTTGGACCAGTTTTCGAATTTTTACAAAAAAATGTAATTGAAATAGTAAATAAATATTTATACTTATATTAAAAATTTTCAGTTTCCTTAATATTACGGAATTACAAAAATATAACAGAACCAAATAAATAAAAAAAATTAGAATAACTAAAATCTCTTAGAGTTATATATGCACATGAATAAAGCACACCGGTATAGCGAAATCCCCATAAAAAACTTCGAAAAAGTAAAAAAATTACGCCAAGTACACGAACTCAAGTAAATCAAAAAAAAAAAAATAGAAGATAGTAATAATAAATCACAAAAAATAGAAGATAATAATAATTACAAAATAAAAAAAAAAGTGAAATCAAAATGAGCTGCAAGTACATAAAGGTGCTTTCCAACTGTGCTTAAGATGACACAACTACATATACACAGCTAAAATGCTGTGTTCATACATTCCATTACTCATATCGCGGACATTTTAATTAACCCATCAAAGAGAAAAATGTATTAAATAATATTAAGCAGATATATCTTTATACAAATAAATATTTTAATACGAATAAATATTTTATTCAAAATACTTGGCGCTGCGAAACCGAAAAAATGTTAATTGTCTTAGTATTAATAATTTATAATAAGTCCCTTACAATCAAAAATACATAAACATATACATTAGAAACGCAGTCAGATTTATTCTACATCATGTATATAATTCTAATATCATACGTAGCATATGCTCATACACACATTCACGAACGCACGCACAAGAAAGAACGAAAAAGATTAATGCAATTTATACATATTTATTCAGTTTAACAACACCAATTCTGGGCGCAGCGCCAAGTATTTTGAATACAATATTTATTCGTATTAAAATATTTATTTGTATAAAGATATATCTGCTTAATATTATTTAATACATTTTTCTCTTTGATGGGTTAATTAAAATATCCACGATATGGGTAATGGAATGTATGAACACAGCATTTTAGCTGTGTATATTTAGTTGTGTCATCTTAAGCGCAGTTGAAAAGCACCTTTATGTACTTGCAGTTCAATTTGATTTCACTTTTTTTTTATTTAGTAATTATTATTATCTTCTATTTTTTGTGATTAATTATTACTATCTTCTATTTTTTTTTTATTTGAACTTTTTCGAAGTTTTTTATGGGGATCTCACTTCTTTTTACAAAGATAATTTGCATAGGGAATAATTAAAAATATTTTCCATTAATATTAAAAATAAATATTTTATTATTTTATTTCATACATGATTATTTTATTTTATACATCAAAATGTGCTTACTTTTTCATTTTCTTGTGCAGCAGGGTTACTTCTCTTTAAGGTATTGAAATAATTCTCTCCGTCTGCATCATTAACTGAAAAAATACGACACAGATTATTTATAAATTATCACACGTACTCATATGTCAAGATCATTGAATGAATAATTGCGTGTGCAAAACCCTACCTGTAAATGTGTGCATTCATAGAATCTGTCGTAAATCACACTGCATCATCTGCTGCTTCGATTATCTGTAAATATATGAAAGCCACATTTTTTTTAGTTATACAACTTAACGTAGAACTTATATAGAAATAGAGTGGCCTTTTGCTATAGTAAGTGTAGACTACATAATGTGTTCAAAAGAGGTGAGAGCATATGGTAGAAAGTCTTGTTGCAGGAAATTTAAAAAATACTAATGATAATATAGCGAAAATGAACGAAGAGATTCAATATTTTTATTCGTGTTGGTTTAGTATGTTTATTGATGAATTTATTGGTGAATTGGAATATTGTTAATGGGAAATTAGTAAAATTAATGAATAGCGTGGCAACTACTGTGGATTTTATGAATTAAAGTATTACGAATGTCTTTCATAAAAGATTGAAACGTATCAAGGGAGATGCGTTTTCAGCATACTTTTTTCATTAATGTGATCTGAAATTTTGTCGGTTTACATTATTTGACAAATTTCCAGAAACTTGTGCGAAACAAGATACTTTGTCTATCTTCTAATCTTCTCCAGACAACCTCCAAGCCTGTGCATTCCCTTCATTTCTTTCGAAACCTGTGCGTCGCCTTCATTTCTATTCAAGTCTGAGCGTCTCCTTCATTTCTATAAGTTTACATAAAAACTCTAAATTAAAAATAGTTTGCTGGTATAAAAATATATCTATCGATTTAAATGCAATGTAATTTGTTACAATTTATATTTTGTACATGCATGGTACAAATTTCCAGAAACTGATGCGAAAGAAGATGCTTCTCTGTCGATCGTACCTTCCCCGGACAACTTCCAAGTCTGCGACTCTACATAAGAAATCTACAGTAGAGCGTCGATTATCCGGCATGCCATTAGTAAGAAGAAGAGGTCCTCTGCGCCCCTCTTATTCTTACCAATGGCATGCCGGCACTGAACGGACCCGGAACGGATATGTATAAATGGACCTTAAACGGACCTTTTACCTCACACTCCATCCAGTTTTGTTTTATCGAGTGCCGTTATTATTCGCTCACGTAATTCCTGCACAGATTGTATTTCAACGGAGTAGGGACATCTTTTGTTTCACACACCTATCCCCACAAAAATAATGAAAATCAGTTTTACTTTACTAATATTTCACTCAACTTTTACATTTACCCTCGGGTCAACAATGATATGTATTTCGCAAGTTTTTGTAAGATGTACAGTAAATCCTTGTTATAGCCCCATTTTTACCATGCTTAGTACGCCCGGTCACTATTCTCAACATTTCTTGGATTCCTTCGGTCGAGGGTGAGAGAACGAAAGAGTCGACGGTAACTTCGGGTCAACTGTTTCGTTCCGTCTCGCTCGCACGAATAGTGTCCGTGCCGCCAGCCCCGTTCGTCGGGTTTAAAGCCGCGTATTCACCTGTGCATTCGCCCCGAATGTGCATCGGGCGCGCACCAATTGGCGAACCGAATCGAACCGAATCGAACCGAACGAGCAAAACATTGGTGCGCGCCCGATGCACATTCGGGGCGAATGCACAGGTGAATACGCGGCTTAATACGAATGTTTATTGCACTCGGTTTCGCCGAAGTAATAATTGTGACCGTCCGAATCTGCGTGTGGATAGTCGAAATCAAAGGATACTTCGAAGAAACGTTATTGGTTGTTTCAGCATTTAAGAAACATGGCGAATGTACTCTCTGAAACACAGGGTACTCGTATAACGTACAAATTTATCGAGCATTCGAAGCGAAAATAGTTTTCAGTTAGTTTTCAACAAGGCTCCATCCCCGAGAAAATCAGTTTTAAACGTGGAATCAATCCTTAATGTAGGTACAAACATTTAATGAGTTTTCAAAATCGATATTCCTGAAAATAAAACCTTTTATTAAAAAACTTCAAGACATATTTTCAATTCATTTTTAAAGGAATATCTACACTAAACCTTAAATAAACGTCCTGCAATAAACAATCAATGGTTTTCAGGAATTTATTTATATACTGATTGTAAGTTTAAATTATTATTATTATTCCAGCTTGCTGGAACAAGTACTAAGATTTGTTTTTAACATTAAAAGCTGGAAAACAGCGATTTGATATTAACTAAAGTTCACGTATCACCGAAGCAACGCCTATTCTGAAATTTTATTCCACATTTGTCGTTTTTGATGTTTTCGTATCTCCATTCAAAAATAATTTTCGTATTGTAAAAATAATAAATACAATGTGATAGCAATAACTGTAAGAAATAAGATCTGGTCGTTGGTAGAAGCTATTAGACGTTTTTAACACATTATCATTGGTGGAGTTTCGCTTTGTCAAGCATTTTGACGCCTCGTACCTTGGTTCCTTATCGAACGTGGCATTGACTCGTGTGAACTGAGTACCTAGTCGAGGCAATAAGACGAAAGAACGCCACCTGTTTCCAAGTGTTATGAAACCTCCAGGCAGTCTCACTATCTTTCGCAACGATAACTTGGCGCTTAGGTACACATTGTACTCTATCCACACACTTATACGTTTCTACAACCCTCGCCCCAGCTCGGGCAAACTTAAACTTTTAGCTATCAAGTCCATTACCAGTAAAGTTACTCTCTACGGGCCCACGAGATTTTGTCGCCAAATATCGCAGATGACGCTTAATAAGACACTTCTTTCTTTCAACATTTTCGTCGGGTGGTTTGCTGAACAGTCCACTGCTGGGTCTTTTGCTCTAGTATTGTTCACGGAACTTAACAGCAGAATGTCGTGAAATTGATAATAATAGTACATTGGGTGACAAGGGAGAGAAGAAAGCGATTTTGATGAGGGCGAAGTTTCATGCGAGGCAAAATCACATCTCTCCCTTGTCACGCACAATACTTTTTTCAACACCTGCATGAAAGGTGTGTTTTTGAAAGCCTGCTCAGCGATTCGCAAAAAATATGCACGTTCGATTGCTTTTTTATCGAAACAAAAAGAAAGAAATTAAAAGCACTGCTTGCGATAAAGACTCCACTTTTTGGTTATCTCGCCACTCCATAAATATGTTGTACATTGTCTACTTTTCTTTCGATTTCGACGGTAACAAATTTTCCTCAATCGGTTTTGCAGCTTCTGCTATACCGGGGGGGGGCATGTGTTATCCCGTATCACTATCACTCATTTTATCTTTTAATGAAAAGAGGTAGTGTGACAGTTGTAATATCAACATAAACAAATATGATCGATATCGATTAGTCGACCAATTGCTTCTTCATGCCACAGGGTAACGCTATGTTCACTCAGCTCGCAAACTCAAGTTTTCTTGGAAGCAAAGTAAAAACTGCGAATACGCATGCGCGCAAAGTCTTTTTCCCTTGGGAGAAAAGTAGAAAACACATATACGTCTGAAATTTGTCATTTTGCTCCCGCTCAGCAGGCGTAAAAAACACCCATTTTCATGCAGGTGTTGAAAAAAAGTTTATTGTTTGTGCAATATCTATATCATATTACTGGCAGTCAATTTGTTTCTTGACGTCTACATTACTTTGTATAAGCCGCGGTGCACACTAGCGGCATGCGGCATTTTGCAGCCGCATCAATGTAACGTTGTGTGCCAACAGTACATATATGTATATGGAGAGATATATAAAATATATGTATATTTTGCGGCAGTATTGTCGTATTGATACGACTGCAAAATGACGCATGCCACTAGTGTGCACCAGGCCTAACATGACATGAGACGCTGGTATTGAATGCAATTTTTTACCTACGTCTGTCGTAATTCATTAAATTCTCTTAGTTATCAAATATATGCAATGCATTGTAAACAATTAGTAATAACGCACACTGTAAAAACGTATGGGTACTCGTATACCTAGGGTAAGTTTAGGGCACAGCCGTCTTTAATACTAGCCGTGCTGAACAACGTGGCAACACCGCTCATGTGAGAATCGGGAGTCCAACCGAGTCCGACTCTTGAATCTTGGGAGTCTGGCAAGTGTTGCGGTGGACTTTGTTGATAGACGTTGATTAATGCTTTTTTAGAAAAATTGATACAAATATACGAAATTTTTTAAAAATTACATACCAAATAATATATACTACCATTTTTTGAGGTTCAGTAAATTTCCTCACAACCTTAGGGGTATTACCGTGGCGCGTTACCGTTTGAATCATAAAGTGGGTGGTTCGCCAATAGCCCTATCATCCCACATAATAAAATAAAATAAAAACATAACAAAAATACCAACAATGTGATCAAAACTGAAAACAAAAAATAACAATGATATGATCTACCTGAAAGAAAACATTACAAAAAATAACAATGATATAATCTGCCTGAAAGAAAACAGAAATAATCTTTGAAGTAAATGGAATAGAATGTTAAATCTTGAAATAGGGTACTAATCAAATAAAACACACACACATACACACACACACATATTTATAAGTTAAACTTGTTACTACTCTAACTAAAAGGCTTCAATTTCCGTTTACTAGAAGCAACATTTCTATTTATATCTAACTGATTATTGTTTATATTTTTTAAATAGTCATTTAATAAATATATTTGAAAAACAGATAATAAGTTAAACAAAATATCGCGGTAATCTTTTCCACAAATGCACGTTTCAGAAAATGGCAAGTAATTCGAATCTGATCTAATACTAAGATATGTTAAGGGCATCCGCCGGTCAAATCGCGCGAAAACATAGGTGACTTTCATGATTTTTTTCTAAAATAAAAGTTTACAATGTATGGGTCTAAAACTTTTTGCACTTTATTCTGCTATAAATGTGGAGTAAAAAACATTTCTTTTATTTCATTTTTTCCCAACCCTGCCTCTGATATGCATTGCGTGCTGCATCGTTGTAAAAAAAAACTGGCCTCCACTGTCGTCACGATAACTTTAAACAGGATCATCCAAAATCAATGTTTATGTATTTTATTTTTAAACTGGGCCCCCTCGGTCACCACGGCCCCCATGGTCGCCACGGCCTCCACGGTCGCCTGTACCGAGTGAAGAATGACACCTTTTTTAAGGATAAAATGGAAATAAACGTTTTAGGATAATTTCATGGTGTCGATGTACAATTCTTTTGTTCAGAGAATCATATATATAAATCAAATTTGTATCATAATAACAGCAAACCCAATGGCCACCTGTGCTACCAGACCAATTTTCGGTCGCTTGGCTGTATAAAATTTGTATATGTTCTTTCGATTCGTCTACTGGGATTATTGCATCTGGATATTGTAGTAAAAGCGGATCTATGGGTTCATAACCATGAAATTGTCGCAGAATATTGTGAAAATGGCTTATATGCGTGTCTTCTAACCACTCCCCTATCTGAATGATCTTTTCATCTTTTTCTGACAATTCCCTTTTTCTCAATTTCATCGCTCTTGGAATTGCTGTAGAGTTATTTGTTCTCGAAATCAAATGCTTACAAGAACGTTTCAAATCAGTTACTATTTTATCATTCATAAATTTATTCTCATCAGCAAACAGTTTTTTGTTATCCTCAGTCATTATATTACCGTTGGATGGCTGTCTAACATCTACCTTGATTTTTCGATTTCGAATATTTTTGCGTAACCTTTCGTAACATTTTTTCCGTGCAACTTGTAACGGCAAAACTTGTTAAGGAGTTTTAACATTAAGATCTTGCGGAAAATGTTCGAACTGTATTTCTTCCGTCAACAATTTCAAGATGTGATTTCGCATAAGTGTTGTATTATAGTGAACATTTTGTGGTTTAATACCAAATGCTAATGAAACGGCAATTGCTATAGCTATGACTCCACAATCTCTTGTATTTTTTTGTGGTTGAACCATCGGAAAACGCACGGTTTTTTCCGTAATTGTAATATGAGGATACAATTTTTCTAAAAATAGTTTTTGCTCTTTATGTAATGGATCCGCAAAATTCTGCAGCGTATCGTATATGTATATATTTGTCCCGTCATAGTAACTGCATGTCCAACGATGTTGCGGACGATGCAAAATTTGAATGTGATCTAAATCTTTCCTAACGGGTTTGATTTCTAAAAGGTTATGTCTAAGATAGGTAGGTCGAATTTCGTAATTAGCGACTTTGTACAATAAGTAAGAAAAAACCGACATATGTGAATCCTCGAGCCGGCCATCGTTTGACTCACATCTTATAGCTTTCTTATCCTCTTCGGTTAAATATTTCTGAGGAACATTAAAATTTAGATCCTGTGTTCTAGATATCAGATCTTTATTTTCTACATATACATACATTTTGGTATTTTTATATATTAACTACCTTTAAACTTTATTAAAAGTTTTTATATTCGAGACTTGGCGCACTGCAGCCTATCGAATGATGTTATAAGATAAGGCGCGTATGCAGCCTGTATAAAGTTTACTCGGAATAGCGCACAGCAGCTGACCGAGTGTACTTTATTTAATTTGGAAATATTCCAACCTGTAAAAAACAAAAAATTTGTAATAAACACTATTATATATCATACGTATTATTATTCATAAATGTAAAGGTCACTTACCAAATATAATATTTGTACTTTTATTTCTCCTACTGAGAAGAATAGAATGTCCTTCCAGGGGACTTGATACTAAAAAGATACACATTTGAATAGAGAAACAGGTTAGTAAAAATCTGCGCAGACTATTATTTGACTGCAAATAAATCTGTATACATGTATAATGAAACAATAACCCATTCATTGAAAATATGTTCGTTTCATTATGCATAGAGCTTAATTGAAATAATAATGAAGCACACTTACATGTAAGAAAATAATGAAGATTCTTCGAATGCCAGGATATGTGTCTCTGTCGATACGAAAAAGACTAGAGCTCCAGTCACCCGCTTCGTTTTGTGTTTCGCGCGACCCTAGGCTCAAATGCCCGTCGGTAAGAGCGAGCCCTCTACGTACCAAACATACCGATCACGTCCCGCCGCTATCGCGCGAGATCTTTACCATCGTGACATTTCAAAAATGTTAACAACTAGCAGGTTATGATTGAATGATAGCCAAGTGACATTTATAAATTATGCTTTCGAGGCGACACCTACTGGCGTCAAGTGGAGGAGGAAAACGTGACGTCATAACTCGTAATCCTAAAAGTATCATTTTTATAACTATTAATTCAGAATAAATCTTATATCTTTTAGACAAATAGCTTGATACATTAAGTAAAACGACATATGGGTTCGAAAAAAAAAATGATTCGCTTAATCATGTAAAAACACCGGCACTATGTCATAAAATAAGATAATAAGGCTAAAATAGCTCCGACGACCTGTCAATTTCGCTATCTTTCGTGTATACAGACATGGTCGCTCAGTGTGCCTATGCCTATGGGTAGAGGAGAAGGGGGAATTAGCTTCCAGACGCGACCGCGTCTGTTGATCTTTCATAGATGCTATTGTCGAATGATGAAAAATATTGTCCACAAGGTAAACCTTCTGTCGTTCGAGATTGCTGTGATATAATGATTTGTAATTTAGTTTATAAGCTTGTTTGACCACCAAATGTTTTTCCGAATCATACTCAGTACGTAAATCATTAAATTTAGCTATTCTTACTTCATTCGTGTAAAAATCGGGAATAACAAAAGCTTTATCCAAATTTTTTAAATTTAACCAATTTATTCTTATATTTTTCATTATGTGAACAGTATCAAAAGATAGAAAAATGGTTTTGTCAGATTGAGAGGGATTAGGAAAACGTATACCATTACTAGCGAATTTACTAAACATGTTCCTATTGATTCTATCATTATCAGTGACAATGCATTATAACTGAAAACCACATTTTTTAATAAAATCAATGACTTCATAGGTGATTGTTACCATTTGCTCACCCGTAATATTGTAAACTGATAATAATTTGACGATTTCAGAAAAATATCCAAAAGCAGAACATATCATGAAAGCTAAAATGGTTTTTGCTAATTCACTGGAACTCAAAGCATAACCTGCGACCCTTTTTGCTCTATAATCTAATTTTGCTGTTACATAAATTTCAACGATGAATAAAATTACTACTTTTTCTCTAAAGGTTAAAGTTGAAGAAATATTGTAAATATAAATATAAATATTGTGAATATAACATAAAAGCCATAATAATAGTTCCTAAACTTAAGGAGGCCATCTCACTCGGCCTTGAAGTGTGTGCATACGCTTGCACAAGCTAGGAAAAGCGTGTACGTATACGCGAAACCGTTTCAAACCAACTTTCTTCCTGGAATCTACACGAAAGAAGTTTTTGCGGGTATAGTTGCCTCCAGTAGACATTCGTGCAGGGTGGTCTGGTGCGTTTGAACACTAATAAGCAACGTACGTTGAAATAATAATGAATTTATGACTCGAGAAATGACAAAATGAGGCTTCAAGGATTTTCCGTCGCCGGCGCTGATAGTATATTCGAGCCACGTAGCACCAGCTTATACGTATGTATACGCGATGTAGTAAACAAACCGTTTCAACCAACTTTCTTCTGGAATTGGCACGAAAGAAGTTTTTGCGGATACAGTTGCCTCCAGTAGACATTCGTGCAGGGTGGGCTCGTGCGTTTGAACGCTAATAAGCACCGTACATTGAAATAATAATGAATTTATGAATCGTGTACTGTGACAGACTCGAGAAATGACAGAATGAGGCTTCAAGGATTCTCCGTCACCGGCGCTGATGGTATATTCGCGTCATGTACCATCAGAACCGGTGGAAGTCCAAGCTAGCCGATAAATGTAGGAAAGACATAGTTGCGGATTCGTATAGAGAGTCGTATCGCGTTGTTGCCGCATTTCCCCTATCTAGAGACGCCAAGTATATGAAAAACACCCTGTATATGTCGACTGTCGCTACCGTGTACCTTTACTCGTCGCGGAGCCATTCCAACCTAATTCTGACATTTATACATTAATATCTCATCACGCCTGCAATATTTTGTAAATATAAAGACATTTTTCTTATGCAAACCGCATATCGGCTTTCGAACAAGACCAATTTCAATAAAATCGATCCACACATGACAGAGATATCATAATATCGTCTCATGGATCAGTCGGATTATTAAGATTTTTCTTTGTCTCCTGATTCTCCTTCTCCAAGAAATTTTTCGTCAACATAATACGTATACGCGTTACACGCACACCTTCAGCCAAAAAGAAACTAACACATGTTTCGTTCGTCGACTCTCGGTACGCGTTATACGCACACCTTCAGCCAACAGAAACTAACACATGTTTCGTTCGTCAAACGCTATCTTCACTATGCAATAATCTACTCAAAATTTTGACAGCTTACAGTCAGGTTATAACCTGGCGAGTGTTAAATAAGGTAAGTTTTCAAAATTTGAGATGCCACGTGTTTTTACAAATATGTATCGTTGTACCATTGAATTGCAACCAAAATGCAGTCTCAAACACAAGGTAAGTTGCCAAAATTTGAATTGCGACATGTTTGTATATCATCAAACTGTTTTTTAATTCTATTCTAACTAAACTGAGGATTTTATGTATATGTGTAGATAATCGAAACGTAAAATGATGCTGTGACCTACGCCAGGCTATGTATGTACGTATAATTTTGCAGGAAGGGTTTCGTATAACATACTTATTCAGTTATTATGATACATGGACACCTTCGATAATGCATGAATTTAATTAGTGTTTCTTGTTCCAATAAAGAATTTTTAATTTTTATAAATAAATTATTATATATTATTTTATTACTGAAACTAGTAATAACTACACTTACAAAAGCAAAAAAGGTCATTCTATTTCTATTTATTTCCTCAAGTATTAAAAGAAATTTGAAAAAAAAACAACAAAATGCCCTGATAACCAGATCTGAGGCGCAGAGCCTGACGTCAGATCCGTAGTCATCTGTGTCCGCATTAGGATGCGTTCTGAGGTACAGAGCCTGACATCAGGACCTGACGTCAGATGGGCAGCAGATTTGCAGCAGATCCTGCCATTCGCCTGACTCGTCTAACAGCGCCATCTGAGGGTCAGAATTGGCAAACAATTCCATACCCGTGACGTCACACGGCCGTCCCTACGCACCAACACAAATATAGCGTTATTGCTGTAGGTGTATCCCTACCCCTATATAACCTGCCTGCAGATTCTGCAGTTCATTAAATAATTAATTCTACTTATTTCCAAAAATATTTATTTATTCTTTAAAATCGTTACAGAATAATATAAGTAGCGCATATAAATTCAACGAAGCACATTCAATATTTACATTTATAAATCCATATACAATACGTCCCGTAACCAGTGGTACATGTTAGGTGCGATATCAGAAAATTTCCTATATTTTCGACTTCGTTTTTCTGCAGAATCACCATATTCCGTATTGTGTTAGCGCTGAAAACAAATAGAACATTAGTATAAAATTAAACGTAACGTATGAATAAACAGGATACATGCGATACTTACTTCAGCTCCATCTCCGCACAGCACACAGCCCAGGCGATCATGCATGCTCCTGCGAACATTAACATTTATAAGAAAACATGTGTTAAATTATTATTTACGAAACAAGACGCTAAACATTCCCACTTCGCGCATAACCCTATTTTTCTGTCTTGCAGATAATGTGACTCTCGATTTTCGCGACGTAGATAATTGGAAATTATTCAATACCATAATTACGTTTGCTTTCTGGATACTTCGAGATGATTTGTCTGGATATTGATGCTGAGAATCGCGTGGAATATTTTTCGAGTGTTTCTCTTCAAACACAACGGATACCTCTTTGAACAAACAGTATGTAGATGTAACACGTGTACCAATGTGGCGGTACAATGGGCTACGCTCGGATTGGCTGCGCTATAGTGCCGAAACTCGTGATTGGTCAAGACTCTTCGTCCAGTTTGCGTTCGTTTGCGAGGTCTGAGGTGGCGGTGGGCCGGTGGCAGTCACTGGCAGTGGCAGTTAGTGGCAGTCAGTGCCGACAAAACCGAAAAATATTCCACGCGATTCTCAGCATCAATATCCAGACAAATCATCTCGAAGTATCCAGAAAGCAAACGTAATTATGGTATTGAATAATTTCCAATTATCTACGTCGCGAAAATCGAGAGTCACATTATCTGCAAGACAGAAAAATAGGGTTATGCGCGAAGTGGGAATGTTTAGCGTCTTGTTTCGTAAATAATAATTTAACACATGTTTTCTTATAAATGTTAATGTTCGCAGGAGCATGCATGATCGCCTGGGCTGTGTGCTGTGCGGAGATGGAGCTGAAGTAAGTATCGCATGTATCCTGTTTATTCATACGTTACGTTTAATTTTATACTAATGTTCTATTTGTTTTCAGCGCTAACACAATACGGAATATGGTGATTCTGCAGAAAAACGAAGTCGAAAATATAGGAAATTTTCTGATATCGCACCTAACATGTACCACTGGTTACGGGACGTATTGTATATGGATTTATAAATGTAAATATTGAATGTTCTTCGTTGAATTTATATGCGCTACTTATATTATTCTGTAACGATTTTAAAGAATAAATAAATATTTTTGGAAATAAGTAGAATTAATTATTTAATGAACTGCAGAATCTGCAGGCAGGTTATATAGGGGTAGGGATACACCTACAGCAATAACGCTATATTTGTGTTGGTGCGTAGGGACGGCCGTGTGACGTCACGGGTATGGAATTGTTTGCCAATTCTGACCCTCAGATGGCGCTGTTAGACGAGTCAGGCGAACGGCAGGATCTGCTGCAAATCTGCTGCCCATCTGACGTCAGGTCCTGATGTCAGGCTCTGTACCTCAGAACGCATCCTAATGCGAACACAGATGACTACGGATCTGACGTCAGGCTCTGCGCTCTCACGGCAGACCCTGCTGCCAATCTGACGTCAGATTGCAGACATCTGGTTATCAGGGTGGATATTTGTACCTGCTTCCAGATTCATGGAATTGTACGTGCTTCCAGATTCATGGAATTGTACGTGCTTTCAGAAACCTAACGCACCTTTATCCAAATAAGAGAAGAGAAGACATACACTTGTATAAACGCATCTAATTTTTACAACGAATAAATTAGAGAAAAGGAAAGCGGTCATTGCGCATTTAGATAAATTCTTATTTCTGTGTTACATATCTTTCGACACATTCTCTACATTACGAGTGTTCTGAGTTTTATATATAGGGTGTGTTTAAAGGTATGTAACACCACGAGTCGATGTTGCATTTAACTTTGAAATAATCTATCTACGGCTATCCCAAGCTCTTCGTGTTCATGCTCGAAATTGCTCCCTCCGAAACGTACGTACATACATCAGATCTATGTACTCGTAGTTCCTTCCATTATGTAATTTCTATGTATTACCTTTTATTTATTTAAACACGCGCTTATTGAATGTTAACTTATAATGCATTGTTACGACGTACAATGCACTTTCATAGTTTTATAATATTAAAAATTATCTGAAGTCATTCCCTATGCAAATTATCTTTGTAAAAAGAAGTGAGATCCCCATAAAAAACTTCAAAAAAGTAAAAAAATTACGCCAAGTACATGAAATCAAATAAATCATAAAAAAATAGAAGATAATATATAATAATAATTACAATATAAAAAATAGATGTGAAATCAAAATGAGCTGCAAGTACATAAAAGTGTTTTGTAATAATCACAAACATTTTAATAATGTGAAGATAAAATTTAACATCTAGACATTTGCCTAGATGTCCGCGGCCTGGAAATCAAATACTTGGCGTGGCCAGGCAAGGTCAAGGTGTCGAAAAATAAGAATTATTTAAAAATGCAAAATGATGAGTGTACTCATATTTGTCAGAGTTTTAAATTGACAAATTATCTGAAAGCTTGTGAGAGGAAAGGTATCGGTGTCGATGAATGATCTTAGAATTATTTTAAAACGCAATATAATGAAAATGTACTCATATTGTCAGAGCTTTTAATTGGCAAATTATTTGAAAGCCTGCGAGGGGGAAGGTATGGGTATTGATGATTTGAGAATACCTTGCCTGTCCACGCCAAGTATTTGACTTCCAGGCCGCGGACATTTAGGCAAATGTCTAGATGTTAAATTTTATCTTCACATTATTAAAATGTCCGTGATTATTACAAAACACTTTTATGTACTTGCAGCTCATTTTGATTTCACATCTATTTTTTATATTGTAATTATTATTATATATTATCTTCTATTTTTTTATGATTTAATTGATTTCATGTACTTGGCGTAATTTTTTTACTTTTTTGAAGTTTTTTACGATTTTATCGTCAGGAAGGCTTGAATGAATCACGGCGAAGCAGCTGGAGAACAAAGATGGGCAAAGAAAATACCTGGATACTCTCAAATAAAAAATACTTTATGTTTATCCGTTATTCGAAGCATCGAATAACACAAGTTATCTTTATTCCAAAAAACACGGATAAATAAATTTATTTGAAGTGAATTTATTCAATGGCGAAAGATAATTTTTTATTCGAAGTGAGTTCTTTCGACAGCGAAAGATAATTTTTTTATTCGAAGAACGTTTTTTCGAACCGTCGAATAAGGTTTTCATCTTTATCCGTAGTTTATTCGGCTTTTATTCGAATGAATCGAAATTTCAAATAACTTTCGGCAGCGTGTTTATCCGAACCGGCGCGATCTCTCTTCGTGGTGAGGACTTGGGCTGTTCGGCGGTGACTTCTGATCTCGGCTCGAAAGGCATACTGTATTGCTTGTAGTGGATTATGTATTAATAGAATGTAAAACGTAACGTTCTCAGCAACATACTGCTTAGAATTTCCAGATTAAAATAAGTTCAAACACGGTACAAATCGGGTTATTTCTAGAACAGTATTTATGTTCAACGATTTTATTAAAAATGCACTAAAAACTAAATTAAAATGCATTAATGACTAAAAAATAATTCTTTTCTTGTACTACAATTTTTTTCCTATTCGAACGTAACGAATCATTTCTCGATATAAATTGTGTATTTACTACGGAAATCGCGATTCTACTAGCGTTCAGAACGAAGCGGCTTTTTGTCGTTTTTGTAAAGAACGCGAGTGGCTGATTCCAAGTCGTTTTGCGGTTATGGGTTATATTTACTGATGACTGGGTAATTTTTTCACCCCTGCGGGGTTAATTTTTTTAAATATTGTATTGTCATCCAAACTACGCACGCCTGCAAAGTTTCAAAACAACTCGATAGTTGGATGTTGGTTAAAATTGAGTTGCTAGATTTGAACCATACATAGATCAAACATACCAAAATACAAACAAACCGAGGATCGAAGCTGAATAAAATCGTTTAAAAATAATCTGATTTATACCGTGTTTAAATTCATTTTCATCTGGAAAATCTCAGCAGTATGTTACTGAAACGTTCATGCCTTATTAAACAATCATTGAACAAACATAAAATTATATTTTTGCAAAAGTAAACATAAATATTGCACAGAATGAGAGAAGATAATAAGAATTGCGAAGTTTAGAAGGGATATTGATATGCAAATTAGTATTCTTTCATAAATTATTGAAATAAAGTATAAAATTAAAGAGACTTTATCTTTATTTGTCGTCGAATAAAAGTAACCCACAGTTAGTTTTATTTGAAACGCCACGGATGAATCAGTTTATCTGACGGGAATTCATCCGTCAGCCACAAATAATTTTTTTAATCGAAGGCCTTCCTTCTTGAGGTCCCCCGAAGCTCGAGCCGAGCGACATTGTATCGCTCACCCGTCTAACCTGTCGCCTGTAGTTGCTCGGCGATGTATCATCGATTATGCAGAAACCGAATTTCTTTATTTTTCATCGTATCAATATGAAAGCGATTCTGCCGATTAAATAGACAGAAAATAATGTAAATCGGACTACTTACGAAACGGGCTTTCAATTCTGCAAATAAATTTTGTGTCATATCGTTAATAATGATAGTTCAAATTGTGTCAGGTTTGGTATCTTTCCATCTTTCCT
This sequence comes from Andrena camellia, assembly GCA_029448645.1. NCBI lineage: Eukaryota > Metazoa > Arthropoda > Insecta > Hymenoptera > Andrenidae > Andrena > Andrena camellia. Next base: position 28,874,044 of record CM055679.1, read on the forward strand.
TCTTACACTCCCGGGCCTCTTTATCTTTCATTATTGCTCCGTTCAGCGAGGCTCTAATAGACGCAGCTCTCGTGCTGTATTCCTTCAAGACTTCTCGATAAAAAGAGAGAACTCTGTGGCAACAGCGCGGCAGAGACAGAGAGATCAGAACATGTGGCAACTATGCGTAAAAAATTCATCTACCTAGAGTACCTGGAGATATCATCTCTGTACAAGTTCTTTTCATCGATCATAGTAGTTTCGTTAGGGTCCGTTTGTTTACTGGGGACGCTTCGATCGATTCGGACAATAACAAAAATGAGACGGTCCCCTTAATCTATTTTTTTTGTTTTTAATTTGTTTTATTTGATCTATTACTATTTCAAGATTTTTAATATTTAAAAATTCAATGGATTCTGCAATAAGATATGCCTTATTGAATTCATCCAAAGATTTGTAAAGATGTTTTTCAATAACATTAGTATCATTAACAGGTATCGTGCCAATAAATTGTGATTCGGGGTGTTGACGGGCATCCGCAAGTTTCTGGTTCAAATCTCTGAACTCACATCGGTTCCCTACCATGCTTTACGCGCCCCTCGCACTAATCTGGCCCCAACGAATACTAATACCCGGGACAAGTTGGAAAGTGGAATGCGTTGCGTCGGAATAAATCAACAAAAGTTTTTCCAAAATATCTCGGAAACGAAGGTCGTGCGGCGGTAACATGTATAGGAAAAAGTTGTTCAGAATCTTGATCTTGATAACATATCCAAAAATCATTGAAATCGGTGAGGATGGAAAACATCTAAATAATTACCCACTATATTTATTGCACTATATCACATTTTATTTTCATTCATGGCATAAATAAACATTTATTAAACCCGCGGACAGCCACATCGTCTAGGTTATGTTTCTACCAAAACCGGACTCCCGCCCTGTTGCCAGATTTATGTTCAGCACCGGTTCAGCAATCGGTTCACCTAATATAAAATGGTTATTAAAATTAATACTGATATTATTTATTTTATCAGAATAAACCTAGTATGTTCAGAATTGTATACTGATTCAGAAAAACTGGCCGATATTTCTGCAAGAAGAGATGGCCCTCTCGTTAACTAATTGAAAGAAAAAGTTAATATGGCCAAATACTTTCGCTGCATTGCCCCTTAATACCTCTACTATCGTATTATCCAAAACATTAAACGAAAATTAACTTAGAGGTGGGTATATTTTATATACGATTCTGTATAGGTACTACTGTTTTATAAAAGAGGTTAAACGTTACCTTTTATAGCCTATAAATTCAGAAAAACACAGAAGGAAGTGAAATGACTCTATTCAGTCAACAGTTTGGCTTCTAGAGAAGCAATTGGTCTGCACTTTAACGCGCTTTTACTGAAATATAGCGACTACGCCAACTCTCCTGCCCCACCGACTTACCTAGATTTACCTTAATGTATGAATTTATTGAGCAATCGGTGCTAGTTCTATGTTGATGTTTGATATTTTAAAAACATGTTATCGACAAACACGTTAACTAAAACAAACAAAAGAAATTTGATAAACAAAAGTTTTGCAAATGAATTCTCTATCATTCTTGTATTTCCTCTTCATTTGAGGTGAGTTCGCTTGAGAAAAACAGCAGTGTATTGTATAGGTATGCATCGGAAAACACACTCGGGAATTTGAGGAAAAAAAATGGAGAACGTGTTAGTGCGTGTTATTATTCTCGTCTTCTATATTCTTTCACAAGAACCTGTCACATTCAACATGGGAATTTAATAACAACATGTCTTTAAACTTTCGACCAACTATTTAGAACTGCAAAACAGATATGTGGCCAGAATAAAATTTACATTGATAATAATGCCAAAATTACGTATCTTATTGAATAATAATTGTTTGCATTCTGACATTTATGTTTTATGGTAATTATTTAGAAGTTTGGTTCCTCACCCATTGCAATAACCGTGCGCCGATAGCGCGAGAGAGAGAGAGACAGAGCGTAGACACGTGAAAGACGAAGCGAGACAGAGGGTAGACACGCGAAAGACGAAGCGAGACAGAGTGTAGGCACGCGAAAGACGAAGCGATACAAAATATCATGTTTTCTCTCTTTCGTAGGAGCCGGTAACATCGCGTCGACTCTCTCGACACTCTCGACCGAAAGATTCCAAGAAGTGGTGGGGATAGCGACGAACGCTTAACGCATAGTTTAGATGAGTCCATACCGAGAATTTACTGTATAAGCAACATTTTTTCATGCTATGCCGCCAGACACTCAGGCGATTTTGCTCTCGCCGTCAAGTTGTACCTATGCAGTTCCTTGAATACAAGGGGGCAACTTGTGTTCAAGCGATTGTTGCCCGATCTATACGAGGTTTTACGCACTCCACATAACTTAGTTCGAATCCGTAGGTTTTCTTAGAATTGAAAGTGTTTTCACACTGAGAAGTTTGCATCGTGTGTACAGCGTTGACGTTTTTCTTTACATCAATATTGTTTGGAATGAATGAAATGTAGTGTCTAAGGGTCCGCGAATGTTTCATTCGAGCTTGGAGATCGCCTCTCGGAAAATATCGATGTGAAAACACGTCAAAGCCTTGCACTTAGTGGCAAACCTTCGGTGTGAGAAATCGTCGACGCCGCTGAAACTGTTAAGGGAGGACATACACGTGAAAATCAAGAACCATTAATTTTACACATAGAAAATTGGAAATATGTACTTTGGCATGATAAATTTTTTAAAAAAAATTCTCTATTGTTTAAAAGTAATTACTAGAAAAAATAATCAGATTGAAAAATCCGTACCATTGTTACGTATGTGGAATTTTCCCATACGCCGCTCTCAACCGTTTTTCGAGCTCGCGTCTGCGAAGGGAAAACGCCCTAAAATCCTTTCGCTTATCACACACCACTAATGGAAATCAAGATCTCGACCAGCTTGACCACGACCGTAAGAACGGGAGTGACACGACGACGACCCCGAAGGATTTCCTTAAATGGAGATTCCTAACGAATTCCCACTCATTTTGGGACTATATAAACCCTTTGGCTGCAACCCTCTTTGGTTAGAAGCTATACAGTCACGCGTAGAGTCACGTCGTGTCACGCTCGTGCAGAGTTGGTTAAATCTAGTAAGATCGGGCTAGAGTTCCCGTCAAAATCATAGTTAACCTCATAGGATCCGCGAGTCCGGTTTATATTCTATTTGACATATTGTAATAGCCACTCTTACGCCCCGCATCGCCAGTGCGTTAACAACGTGCCACTATTGGTAACTACACTATTTAATTATTAAACGCGACACTAACATTTGTACTACAATTGACTATTCAATATACGAATGGCGCTCACGTGTAAATCGAGTAGATTCGTTAAACCTATCTCTTACCCAGCGATCCTTATAATATTAGTAGCATTCACCCACTGATACAACTTTACCGCTCGAGTTGTATCAAACATTAATTAAGAGTTACGAGGCATTACTAACATTTCCCGCGACTCCCTGATTTCGCATGAGGTTCGTTCGCATTTCTCACCAAAAACAAGGAATCTTCACCAACCCAGTGGCTCCCTGATTTTGCATCGGGTTCGTCCACGAAACCTCACCCCTCTTACGGCTCCCTGATTTCGCATCAGGTTCGTCCGCATCCTACAGCCCCCTGATTTCGCATCAGGTTCGTCTGTAAGTCTACCAACCTCCGAACAGCTCCCTGGTTTCGCACCAGGTTCGTCTGTGAATAATCCAACCTCCTAACAGCTCCCTGGTTTCGCACCAGGTTCGTCTGTGAACTTCATCCTAGTGACTCCCCGATTTCGCATCGGGTTCGTTCACGACGTTTCACCCTCCTGCGGCTCCCTGATTTCGCATCAGGTTCGTCCGCGTGTGACTCCATCCCAGAGGCTCCTTGATTTCGCATCAGGTATGTCCTCGCTTCCGATAATCCTAGCGGCTCCCTGATTTCGCATCAGATTCGTCCGCCCTCTAACTAACAAACTCATAAACCGTATTCCTTGGGAAATACCCTTCTCGCCGGCCTCTCGCGATGGCCGCAGCCCCGGCTCGTAACACCATTATTTGCGACAACTCGTTTCAAGAATATGTAACAAAAAATTTTAGCTCGGTTGCTCCATTTTTATGGAATTTATATTTTCGATTTTTTCGAAAAACGAGTTTTCGTTCCCTTTGCTTTCATACTAAAGTAATTGTACTTTTTGTCAAGAAATAGCATCAGATGTTAGCTTTAAATGAGCTAGAGTGAAAAAAATCAGTAGTACCAAAAGCATCTTCAAGCGAAGATATCAAATACGTTGAAATTCAGAAACGCATCTTACTATTAATGCCTCGAAAATAATGAAAATCATATCGAACATTTCTTGTACAATAGAGAACAAACATTTAGGACGGAAATAAAATAATGTTCTTTTTCCCAGTTTCATTCACAGTTTTTTCATTTCAAGTCATTTGAAGGTCAACGGATCATACATGCCTGAAATCTATTCTTTGTCAGCTACAATAATACGATAATAAAAATATGTCATTACTATTAAAAAACCGTTGATGACTTTGAAAACTCGAAAAAATGACTCTGCAGAAAAACTCACGAAATTTGCCATTCTGGACCAAATTTTGTTCTGTCACATTTTTTGTATTAACAAAAGTAACGAAGATATTAAGATGTTCATGATAAATGAAACATCCTGTATATTCGGCTAACCGATGAAAAACTGTTTTGCAGAGGTTCTCTGATCCCTTACGTAAAATACAAATGAAAGTTTCTACAGTATGAGTTGTTGCAAATGCCCAAAAGACATGGCAAAAGTTACCTGCCCATCTGTGAATATAATAAAGAATGGACATAAACAATAACAACGTTATTGAGGGAAACCGACATAGAAATAAGTGTGAAAACAGGAAGTAGGACAAAAGAGGGATAAAAACGTATGTCTATTAAACGAATAGATATTATGAAACATTAAAGGTAAAATTCTTTTTCGCTTCAACCAATCTTAAAAATTGCCAATCGGGTTTAATTTCAGTGATTAGGACGATTATACAATAAATATTCTTCTACAATCCGTGATTTATGTTTCGAATCATTATCTTGGTAGAACCTAAAACTTTCTACAATCCTTATATTATCAGCACTTTTTAACAAATTATTTTTCAAAATTTCTAAATATTTGTTTTTCTCTAAAATTTCTTCTATGGGCACTAATTCGCCAACTGCAACGGTAAATATACATCTATATACTATTACGCTTCCTGCACCATGCTTCATACTCGACCTCAAATTTTGTGGTGTCGATACTTTGTTGACTGTCCTCCAGATTATACCTCGTCTATCCGAGCCAAAAACATTCTATTTACTCTCATTGACAAAGATCGTATTCCTCCACCATTCTTCCGTCATTGTAATATATTGTTTCTCGAAGTTAATTCGTAAAAAGAAAAATGTCGCTTTTCTTGAAACAGTTAAAAATTACGATACGCGGTATAAACATTGTATCTAGAGCCGTAACCGAAATCGATATAGTCAGAATTTCGGTTCCTTATAACAATCATTCAGAATATCGGTTTTTCATAAGTGTTTCAAGAATTGAAACCGATATTATAACTGTTTTCAGCCCCTGCTTTAAACCACATGTGGTTTATACCGTGTGTCCCAAAATTGAGGGACAATCCGGAACATGCAATATCCTGATGCAAAAGGACATCGAAAAGTCCTTTACCGTTTTGGAATCCGACGCTTCGTTCTCGAGATATTAACAGTTGAATATTAGCGGTGCAACTTCCGGGCCGCGCGGTTTAAAGATGAAACAGCTGACGCGGAGCAGTGACCCCTAGCACGCAGACGCAGGAGGTCCGCGTAGATACAGACCCACACACACACAAAGGTCGTCACCCAATAGGCCGAAGCGTCGCGAAGCGAAGCGCGGCGACCACGCATCGCTCATATGACAGAACAGCAGCGACCACGCATCGCCTATATGACAGAACAGCGCCGACGAACATTTTGCTTTGGTCGCCGCGCTTCGCTTCGGCGTAATGGGCGACGGCCTTAATGGAATGGCTAGAAATGGGTTAACAGTGCTAAAAAAAATGTTGTTTATTTTTATTCAACAAAATGGCGGTCCCAAAGCCGTTGCGCCGTGGGTCATTTACAATTGACTCGCCAATCGACGTTGCGCGCATCTCCGACTGGTGTTTCCCCAAATAAAAAACGAAAAATGTTAATTTACTACATGACACGAACTAAAGAAGTACATAGGGTATTTCAAAATAAATATTTTCATGGAAATGGTGAGTGTTTGAAGAAATATTGTGATTGTTTAGCAGAATGTTTGGTTACAAAAATATCTGTAGCTCAAAATATTTTCAAGCAAACCTAAAATCCGTAGATATTTACTCCTTTAGATTATCATAAAAGGAAGATTCTCTCAAAGTTCAAGTCAATCGGGTGAATAATCTCTGAGATCCGCGCAATGCCGATTGGTGAGTAAATCGTAAAGGACCCACCGCGTATCGACTCTAGCACCGCCATTTTTTTGCATTTTTTTTTAATCTTTAAAAGATGTATAACAAATGCCATCAATCGGATTTTCTGTTGAGTTAATTATTTAAAAAAACTGCTAAATAAACTTATTAATTTTCCTGGATTCAAGGTGACACCCCCCCTTAACAAAATTATGCGCTTGTCCTCATATTCTGAACATTGCCAGATGACATGATTTAAGTTAAATAAGGCTTGAGATTCTGCTCCGCAATGGTAAGCATTGTTCGGAATGAAATTAACTCTGGCTAGAGAAGCATTTTCCTGGTACATATCCGATGCTAACTGCGGTTCACTTAATCGTGGATTTTCCATGATTTTCCTTATAATATTCCGCTTGTATCTAGAATCGGGATTTCATGGACGTCGTTTTTGGAGATTAAACTCGATCCGATCCTCTTCTGCGTATCTTCTAACAATGTCTGCTACAGTATTTTCCTTCATATTCAATAACTTTGCAATTTCACGATAGGTTTTTCTTCTTTCATAATTATAAATTACAAGTTGCCGTTTATTAAAACGATGTATTGCTTCCTTCCCGTGGCATTTTGAAATGCCAATATTTATTGCTGAATTTCTTGTCTGAAACTAACATATAATCGTAATATTACTAGTATATCTACATTGTAAATGTACACATTGGGCTAAGAGATTCATTGGAATTAGTAAAACGAGGAATATATTATATGTCCGAATATTTTTGTAACGCGTGAAATGAACATTGTTTTGTTTAAAATTTGTTATGTTTCTTGTATCTATAATAAATAATTTAACATAATAGAAAGCGACAGAAGGAATATTTTAATAATTTGCGATGATATAAATTAAAAAACTTGAAAGTATGTATGTATATGATTTAATGATTCCCCTGAGGGTTACATTTTCCTTTACAATCTCCCTTCTCCTTTTCTTCTCTTCTCTTTACATTTTTTCCTTAACCTATTCTTATTCTTTATCCTTACTCTTATTCTTATCCTACTTTATTCTATTTTCGTTCTCTCTCCGCTCTCGCTCTCTCGCTCCGCCCTCGCCGCTCTCCCCCCTCTTACCCTACTCTTAGTCTACGCCTATTCTGCGTTCTCTCCTTTTACATTACTCTTTTCCTCTTACTACTTAACGTTTATTCCCACCATCTTCGACTTTCATTTCCGTTCTTTCACTCCTTCATCCTTCCCTTCTTCCCTCCCTCCCTCCCGCTTCTTCGCCCGCCCCTCCTTCTCTCTCCCTCCTCTTTTCCTCTAACCTCTTCATCCATTCCTCTCCTTTACCTCCTTCATCCAATATTTCCTTTATCTTTTCCCCTAATCCCCTCTCATTGTCCTCTTCCCTTGCACATCTCTCCACCACGTGCTCCCATGTCTCTGCCTCTCCACCACAAATCCTGCAACTACTCTCCTCCTGCTTCTCCCAATACCTCCCTCCCCTCATTTCGTTCCCCAACCTAAACCTCGCTATCCTGCTGTACCTCTCCTCAGTCCATCCTACTCCCAAATATTTTGGCACCCCTCTCGTTCTTATTTCCCTGTACCATCTGTTATACTTTGAATCTCTTATTCTCTCTCTTCTCTCCTCTTCCTGTTTCCTACAATCTTCATTTTCCATTTCTTCGTACCCCTCCCACCCCCTTGACCCTTCTCCATCCTCCTGCCATCCCCTTTCTATCCTAAACTCTTTCCTCTCTTTCTCCCATGCGGACTTCTCTTCCTTCTCCTTTTCCTTTATCTCTTCCCAACATATCCTTGTCAGCACCCTCCCTCCCCCTGCTCAGCTTCTCCTCATATTTCCACGTTCTTCTTCCCGCCGACGTCCTCAGCTTCATCTTTTTCGCCTCCTCCCTTACCATATACCCCGGTGTTCACCAATCAACCCCTAGCGCCCACCTTATGAACCTCTCTGGTACCCTCTCCACTTCATCTCTTTCCCTCCATCCCCAGATCTCTGCTCCATACCCCAACACCGTTCACACCAGTGTATCAAATAGCCACATCCTCCTGCTCCAGTTCTTCCTAAACTTTCTTCTTCCAATTTCCCAGGCCTGCCACATCACCACCCCGCTTTCTTCATTCTGTCCCTGATGTGCGCCTCTTGCCCCCCATTCTTCTTATATATATAACCCAAGTATTTAAATTCCTTAACCTCTTCTATTCTCTTTCCCTTCCACTTTCATTCCACCATTCTTTCTCTCCCTCCCCCTTTCCTGAATCTTATTATCTTCGTTTTTCCTACGTATACATCTAACCTCTTCTTCTCCATATACTTTTGCATCCTCCTTACCATATTCTCCATTTCTTCCTCCCTTTCGGCCATGGCCAGCACATTATCTGCATATGCCAACGAGCATATCCTCCTTTGCCCTACTTCCACCCCCCTTCCTTTCCTTAGCTCCTCCTCCAGGTCTGCCGTTAGTAGGTTGAACAGGACACCCTTGCCTCAATCCTTTTGCCGTCCAGAAAGTCTCCCCTATTTCCCCTCCCACCTTCACCCTATTTGTCGTCTCCCCGTATATTTCCTTTACCCTTTCCAGTAACCCTTCCAGTAACTCCTCTCTTTTCCATCGCCTCCCATAGAACCCTTCTGTCTACTGAGTTAAATGCCGCCTTCAGGTCAACGAACATGGCTATCAATTTTCCTTTCCGGTTGTTTATCTGTCTCCCTACTACATAATTTAGCACATATATATTGTCCATTGTCCCTACTCCTTTCCTGAATCCTACCTGATTATTTGGAATCATCCTCTGCCCCTCTGATTATTTGGAATCATCCTCTGCATCCTTCTAACTCCTTCTCTAGCCTCCCTGCCAACACCGCTGCATAAATTTTATATAATGACGACATCAGCGTCACTCCCCTGTAATCCTGCACCCCCACCTCTTCCTTTTTTCATCAATGGAATTATAATCTCCTCTTTCGATCCCTGTGGCCATCCTTCTCCTTCTCACACCCTTCCACAGATCTCCCACGCTATATCCACCGCTTTCTCTCCCCCAAACTTCCACGCCTCATTCGGTATACCGTCTCCTCCCATCGCCTTCCGCTCCTTTAGTTTCTTCACTACTCTCCTTATCTCTTCCTTACTTATTCCCTCCTCCTTTCTTTTCCTCCTATCCTCCTCCCCTCCCATCCTCGCCCTATTTTCTACTCCCCTTAGCAGTCCCATAAAATATTCCTTCCATTCTTCCTTCTTTATCCCTTCATTCACCCCTCTCCATTCTTCCCCTATTTACTATCTCCCAGACCTTGATCTCCGTCCTTGCTTCCGCTACCTCTCTTATCACCCCCTCTCTCTCTCTTCCTCTTTCTTCTTTTCACATATCTCTTTGCATTCCCTCCTCTTGTACTCCTCCCTCCTACTCTTATTTCCTCTCCACTTTCTCAACTCCCTTCTCACCTCCTTCTTCTTCTCCCTACATTCTCTGTCCCACCACTCTTCCCCCTTGGTCGCGTCTCCCTCCCCCTGTCTCCTCCCCCTTCCTCATCTCCTCCTTTATTCTTGCCACCACCTTGCTCACTTCCTCCTGAATCCTTTCCCCCCTACGTTCGCCTCTTCCATCCCCTTCTCAAACTCTTCCTTCATTCGCTCCGACCATTTTCCCTTTCCTACTTTTCTTTCCCTCGTTTTCCTGCTTCTACTTCCCACCCCTCCCTTCTTCATTGTTACCACCAACGGGTGGTGATCCGACTCCACTCTATCCTCTACCTGCATCTTTTCTACCCCTCTCCTCGTTCTCTCATCCCCCAACACATAGTCTATTACCATTTCCCCCCTTCCTCCCGTGTATGTGTATTCCCCCTCTTCATCCCGTTCTATGCTTCCATTTAAAATTTCCCATCCCGTCTCTTCCAATATCTTTATTAACTTTCTTCCGTCCCCGTTTACCTTCCTATGTTTCGACTTCCTTCCCCCTCCCTCCTCTTCCTCCTCTCCCTCTATTCCGCCACCTTGCTTGCCTGTTCTCGCATTAAAATATCCCCCTACTACCACCCCCTTCTTCCCTTTGTCCCTCCATCCATCCTCTAATATTTTCCAACTTCTCCATATCCCCGTTCACATATACCGCCATCATCGTCCATTCCTCCTCCCCTGCTTTTATTCTTTCCACCATTATCCCTTCCTCTTCTCCATGCCCTCGTTCCTGCCTTCCTATCATCCCTTCCCTCACCCCTATCAGCATGCCTCTCATCGCTCTCCCTTTCCTATTCTTTCTATTTGCTCATTGTGTCCTCCATTTGTAGCCCGTCGGTAGCCTGTGCCTGACCCTGCTCCATCCTTTTTCCTCTATCCACGGCTCCAACAAAACTATTATCTCCCATTCCCCTATCCCCTTCCAAAATTCTTCATCCTTATTTGTCACTCCTGCTACATTCCAAAATCCTATCCTCCAGCTTTTCTCTTCCCCCCTTGTTCTTCCCTCTGCCTCCCTCTCCCCGCTTAGTTTTTTGTCCCTTCTCTTCCCTGCCTCCTTTCTATGTCTCCTACCTCCTTCCTCTCTTCGTCCTTTTCCCCCTCCCTTGTTCCCCACTCTGCCATTCCCCTCTCCCTCCTTCCCCAATCTCTTAATACCTCCCCCTGCTCATCCCAAAACCACATTTTCCCATCTATCTCTATCTGCCCGTAGCTTACTCTTACTCTTTTTCCTTTCCTTCCCTCCTCCTCTCCTATCTCCCTTATCCGCCACTGCATCTTTCTTTCCTTTCAAGTTAAATCGTCTCCTATCCTCTCCTTTCTCCCCCTTAGCTTTCCTTTGTTTCTCATTATTTCTCTTTTAACCTCCACACTCTCCACCCTCACCTCGAGCATCATCTCCTCCCTCTGTTTCCCTCTTCCTCCTAGCTCTTTCACTCCCTCTATTCTCCCCTGCACTCCTACCACATCCAGCACTGCCTTTGCCCTCATTATCGTCGCTTCCTCCCTACCTACCCCTTTTATTATTATGTCTTTCCTTTTCTCTTCTCTCTCCTTCATTTCAAGTTTCCTTTCCATCTCCTTTACCCTTGCTTCCCATTCCCTGTCTCCTCCCCTTCCTTCCCCTCCGTTTCCCTCATACCTTTCCCTCCTCAATTCCATATTCCTTAACCTCTCCTCTATCTCCTTTATCTTTTCCTCGTGTCTCTCCACTTCTTCTAGTCTTTTTTCCATCCTTTTCATTCTGTTCCCCATTTCCTCCTTTTCTCTTTTCTATTTTTCTTCCCACTCTTCCATCTTCCCTCTTAACTTTGTCATATCTTCCTTTACCTCCCTCCCTTGCTGTTTTACTTCCTTTAAATCTTTCCTTACCTCTTCCCTCATTTCTCTTATCAGTCTCTCCACTCCTCCACCTTTCCCTGCTCTTTTCTCCTCTGGCGATCTCCGCACCTTTCTACTCTTTAGGAATGCCTCTTCTCCCCCTCTCTCTTCCTCTGCCTTTCTTCTTCTTTCTCCCTCTTCCTCTTCCACATCCCTGTGACTTCTATTAAGCTTCCTCCACTTGCGGCCCTTTCTCTTGTCAGCCTCTCCGCATTCGTTTTCCTACCCTTCCTTTTAACCTCCTCTTCCTTTTCCTCCCCTATCTTCTCTGCTGCTACCTTTTCGCTCCCCTTTACCTCTCCCTTTTCTCCCTCTTTCCTTTCCATTTTTTATTCCTCTCTTCTTCTTCCCTTCTACCTCTTTTCCTTTCCTTTATTCCCTCCTTTACCTACTGATCTGTTATCACCTCGTTACCTCTTCCTATCGCCCGGTGTCACCACCGTCCTCTTTCTCTACTCTTCCTTCCTCCTCCCCTCTACCGTCTTTGTCTCTCTCGTTCGCTCCTTTCCCGCCTTGTCCTAACCTCAATCTTCGTCTCTACCACCTTTTTTCCTCTCAATCCTACCTCGTTTTGCTTCACCCTTTCTCTCCTTTCCCTTCCGTCTCTCCCCCTTTCCCTTGCACCACTCTCTTCACTCCCAACTCCCACTTTTCCACCTTTTATGAATTTTCCTTTCACTCCACTCACTTACGCTTCTTTTCTCTGCCTCACCGGAAATGAAAGTCAAACTTGAAAGTACTGTGATGTCTGAACATTAAAATGAGTAACAATAAGTGACCGAATATTTTTGTGATATGAAAATGTGATATGGATTTGTTAAAAATAAATATTATAATTAAAAAATGATTGTTGCTGTATTTGCAAACTATAATAAATGGTTCACATTTTCATAACATAAGCAGCACGGTTATTCAGATAATCATTTCTTATATAAAGCAACAGATTCGGATATAGTGTGATGTTCGAATATTAACACGACTAGCTGTATAACGGGAATCAAACGCATAACAAATCAGCCGCCCGACAACGAGATTGAACAAGATAAACCAAGTCTGACGATGAGTGAAATAGTGGGCTACGTAGCGCGGGACCCTCGATCAACGGCAAGGCAATCAAGAGGGCGTTAAACCGTGCATGTGGCGTTTCATATTCCTAATTCATATTCCTGTAATGCCACCTTGGTAAGAGTATATATTATAAATGAATTAGTTAGATTTTGGCGATGAAAATTAGTCCAAACACCAAACAATTCGGAATATTTTTAATTATGAATACAGAATTTGATATACAGTGGTCCCCGGATTGAGTGGAAATTATGCTTCTAGTGACTGACCCACGGCGCATACTGCGCACATGAAAAGTAGACCGAATTAATTAGTGTATAAATTCATTTTTATTGAGAATGCCTTAACATTGCATTGGTAATACTTTCATGCACATTTATCAAAAGCGCGCGGATTTCTCCAGACTGAAGGGTCGATCGCACCGAAAAAGCAAAATGGTGGGGTAGGACTTTTCCGTCAACCTGAGGCCAAAATCTTTCGCTTAAGCCGGGGGACGCTGTATGAAGGAGCGAACAGTATCCACTTCCAAAATGCTCGCCTTCTAAGTCTCCCAAACTGCAATTTAGAATCTGCACCAGTTCGTGGAATTGTTCAAGCCACGACCCTAAAGGTGAAATCCCACGACGCTTAGTGCGTGGCGCGTGGCTCGACGAGTCGCGCGTCATACTCGCCAAGCCATGCGCCGTGGGATTTCTCCTTCACGTTGCAACTCGCTCTACCTCGTCCCTCGATTTGTTTTCTTAAGAAGAGCGACCGGAAACTGTGTGTGATAAGAATAAATCATCCACAGATGAAAATTAAAATTTTTGTACTTTTTGTTTTACGCTTATTGAAATACTATCTATTAACATAATGGTGACATTTTTCCGATGAACATGATATCAGAAAAAACTTTATTCGGACTATTTTTAATTTCGATACATAAAATGTGTCGAAACCCAAATTAAAAAGAAATTCATTAAAAATAGTCCAAATGAAGTCGTTTTTTATTTTATTTTCATCAGAAACATGTCACCAGTATGTTAATAGTATTTTCATGGACATAAAAGAAAAAATAGAAATATTTTAATTTTCATCTGTGGATGACTTAAGCCGGGTCCACATTTGTTACCACACCCCGCTCTGTTACCACGACCTGTTACCTATCTAACGATGTTCTGTTACTGCATACTGTGACTCGTCACTTGATTCGGCCGTTCCCATGAATGTCTTGGAATCGTCCGTCATCGTCTACACTTGTTACCAGTCAGATAGGTAACAGGTCGCGGTAACGGAGCATGGTGCGATAACAAATGTGGACCCGGCTATATTCCTATCGCTCTCGGTGGCCGGTCACTTGTCCTAAAAAAAATCGAGCGACGAGTTCGAGCGAGTTGCAATCTGAAGGTCGTGGCTCGAAACTGGAATCAAAGAAGCTGCTCCTCGAATAAAATCGCATACTAGTCTCCCAAATCCGTTTGCATTTTAGGAGAGACTACTGTACTTACTTCCCCTGGACACTATTACCACGCATAGAAAGGAAATGAAATTAGTAGGAAACTGTTGAAATGAATTTGTCTTAACAAAGCAGATGAAATGAAACAGAATCCCTTCATGCAGACGTGTTATATTTTATTAAAGAGTGGCAACAGAATAAATCTCGAGGTAAGCTGCAGTCGCCTTAGTATACATATAACCAAAATATCTTGTAATAGAGAATCATATATCGATTCTAGTCGTGTAAGTTACTGCAATACCGGCGTGATAACGGTAGTAATATTCTCCTCCATATGAACCAGCGTAATGCTGATTGTGAGTCGAACAAAGCGGCCAACTGAATGGATGGAGAAACTTAATCCTTCATATACGCTGCCTGGAGCGTAATGAATGTGAATAATATAGAAACGGTAAAAAGTATATGGGTTAAGTAGGTATTCGGTGCTCTCTTATTGTGGACCCTTATCACAGTTACCTATAAATTATGGGATATTGTGTAACTTGTGCTATGCTTTTCAATCAAGCGACCGTCTTCAGGAATTATTTTCACGTATTGATAGAGCTCTGTTTTAGGTAATTTTGGAACAATTGCTTTTTCGTATTATTGGTTACATTAGTGGTCGATAATAGTCTTTTTTATTGTTACAGAAACATTTAACTGCCTAAACACAATTACTGATTCTAATGAATGAACTAAAGATGTACTAAAGAAACACTTCCCAAACAACTTTTGAATATTAGTTGCGTTTAGTTACTGTTGTGTAAATATTAATGCTTCAAAAATTATTTATTAGGAACTGAACTTAAATGTCGTTTTCATTTTAATAAATTCTCACGTGAAGGCGTTCTCGGCCATGCATGTAAAACCGGATCCCGACCTGAATGCCAAAGAGATGTAAACAGTTTTGTAAAAGTTTCTAGGGTAAACTGTACAATGATTGGCACCCTAAGCGGAAATCCCAATTGTAATGTCTATATTTTTTTTTTAAGTTTTTATATGGTTTTAATTTTTAGTTATTATCGATGATTATGGATTTCTCATTAAAATAAAATATCTTAAGTACCTATTAAATCTTTTATTTTATAAATATTCAATGAAAACAAAAATAGGCATAAAAGTACAATCATTGGCAACCTACATTTATTATCACCTCGTATCTCAATTATTGGCACTGAAAAACTAAAAATAAATTGTTGACTTTTTAATAATTCATTCTTCATTAATAACTAAAGATAGAAATAAATAAGAGATCAGACAAAAGAAAATAAAATTAACATCTATAGTTAGAGTCATCTCATTCAGGACAATTGCTTAAGAAAGCAATTAATTCTTCCTCGTTGCGGAATGTTTCTCTTCTATCAACATTCTCCTTATCAACATTTTAAGAAAACGCTTAAAATTCAGCCCTTTGTCCCACCGCTACCTTTAAGACTTCATTTGTGCTGTTGTCAGATTTAAGATGTGTAGTGCAACAACTGGAATTTGCAGTATTGTAGTGAAAGAAAAATAAGAAATTAGGAAAAAAGTAATCGATAGTAAGGCTGTTCGATTCACCTCAAAGAATCGATTCAGAATCGGATTACAAGAATCGACCCTTCTCAAAAATCGAAACCAAAGCATCGATTTTGGAAGAATCGATATGAAAAGAAATTTTGTAAGAATCGTCATAAAGCAATCGATCCTTCTAAAAAATCGAAACCAAAGAATCCACACCAAACAGAAATATTTATGCAATAATTAATTATAACTCAAACTGTACCAACTTCTGTATTAACTTGTTGTATTTAGTAAAACGTGCAGTGCACTATGTCACGTCACAAAAAAGAATGGTAAAGTAAGATTCAGGATATGGGAATCGTATATAAATGGCGGAACGTGTATAAGACCAAGAAAACCTACGCATCAAGCAGTTTGATTGGTCCTTTGACTAGTGACAAATAATTCCCCCACAAAGCAAAAAAATCGATTTTCAATTCTTACATCAAAGAATTGGTTCTGGGAAAAATCGAATACCAAAGAATCAATTCAAAAGATCGATCTTTTAACCTAAAGAATCGATTCAAAAGATTGATCTTATAACCAAAAGAATCGATTTTCTAAAGAATCGAATCGGAATCGAACACACCTAATCGGGAGTGTCAATAATTAGTACAGTGCCAGCATTAGTGCAGTTTACCCTACACGGGAAGACGTTCATCACTTGGAAGGAATATGATCCCGCAATAAACTATCTGTATTTCGGAACATTTGCTCAGCAATCGGAGAAATAGACCCATGTCAGTATCGACCAGCGGTACCAATTGATGTAAAAAGATGAAGATTCTTTGATCCTGAAAGAGGTCGAGATTCCTGTCTCGTAATATTTCTGTTACTTCCCAAGTCCCAATACCTGAAGTACGTTTGTTTTAACTTCGTATGCTACTGTGCAAAGTCTGGTGACTGCGCCTGGTCCCGCCTGCGCCGTCCTCCCTTCAAATTCGAACCGGACCCCTTATTTCTTGACTATATACACGCTTGCAATGGGAACTTCTTCCGTCGATGTAATGTTTACAAATGCGGAACGAGCTGAGTAAAGAAACATGTGAAGAAAGGCAGGTGGCAATTTGGACCTCCCCCACATGGGCCATTTGTGCGCTCTTAGTCCTACTCAACGCATACGCAATCAGGTCTGAATCCGGCTTAACACTGTTCAGCTCGGTGTCGACCTGGGCCAGTGTTGCCAGGCAATTCCCTACGCGTAGAAAAGACGTGACGTCACATATACATATATACTCTAATATGGCTTGTGCACGCCATACGATGAATTGTTGGCATTGTGGTACGTTACCGCGTCACCAACGCAAATATACCGTCATTGCTGTAGGTGTTCCCCTTCTACTACTCCGTACTACGTCACCTATTCACTACGCCGCCATTAATTCTCTACGTATCGCGACTCTGGAATCACGGAGTCGGCGAGTTCGTCACGACAAGATCTTCGTCGTTTGTCGCTGATATTCGTTCCATCGCACTTGCTCTCATTTTCTCTCACTCTTGCATGCTTCACCTCAGAATCATGGCTTATGCAGGGTGATTCTCTCGCTAGAGTCCTCAAAGGCAATGGCGCCGGCAATAACGCGCCTCGCTGAGTTTCAGGGCCTTTGACACTTGAGGCCAGGGGGGCCTAAAAAAGTGATTAATTTGAAGTTCGGCATTTCTCATTAGATATTTACGAAAATGGCGTCAATCGATTCCTTACGTTTTCCCGATGAAAGTAGTCTCAAAAACGACATAATTTGGACCATAATTAAGGAAATTACATAAAAAATTGAATTGCATAATGTAAAGCTAACTTCGTTGAAAATAGTCCGATTTACACATTTGGTATGATTTTCGTCGGAAAAAAACATAAGAAATCCATTGGTATCACTACCATGCCGATTCAATGAAGAATAAACAATTTAATTTTTTGCATAAGTTGTGAATCATCGCGATGAGCAACTCGGCGAAACCCGGCGAAGATGAAACCGCGCACCGTCGAACGTGAAATGTACATATTCACTACACTTCACTACAGCATATTAAAAACTTCTTTATTTACAACCGAATTTGAATTACATATTTTTAATTTCTCTGTGTAACGTCCCACGGGGACTCAAACCCAGTATTACCGACTGTCGATAAAGTAGAACCGATCTACATCGTCACCAAACTATCCTGTATTATCACGCAGACTCATTGTACATACTTTTATACATAATTTACGATTCAAGCAAATATTAGAAAAACAATTATTATAGGAACGTTAGGAATAATTTAATATAAATACCGACAAAATCGCAAGATAAAATATTATGTAATAAGCGAGCAAAATGCGAAATAACAAATATCGACTGCGCATGCACCAGCCCGCCAAATTTCCAGTATAAAAGGAGGCGTGCGTAGCACCTAGCGCGCTCATTCGAATACGAACACGTTCTTGCGACCAACGAATGCTAGTTCCTGGAGGTAGCTTACGTACTATCCAGTAGAATTTCAGCACGCTCCGGAAACGGTAGCGACTGGTTCTCAGAGTACAAAGGTACTGGGTGCTCCTTTTTGGATCTTTCATTTGAAGGTTGAGAACTTTGTCTTCGCGGAGGTTTCAAGCGTTGCTCTTATTAATAGGTAGTAGCTTAACCGCTTAGCGAAGGCAAGGTCTACAGAACCCTAGAACACGAATTCTGCTAAAAGTGTCGGGAACCGCTCCGAAAACGGTAGCGGCCGCTCTCACAGCAGAACCATAGAACATAGAAATCTACCAAAAGTTTCGGGAACCGCTCCGTAAACGGTAGCGGCCGAACTTACTGTAGAAACACATTTATATATATATATATATATATATATATATATATAATAAAGTAGCGTAAAATTTATTAAAACAAGCATTATAAAAACCAAAAACGAAAAATAGCATAAATATAATCATAGCTGTAATTAATATTAGTTTGTTATTATTATTATTATACTCATTATTGGAATTAAGTGTTGTTCAATAAAGTCATTGTTAAGTTTTAAGTTGGGTTCTAATCCTTCACTCTCACCAAACGAACCCTCACCTATCCTATATTCGAGAGGACGCCGCTCTCCTCTCGACAGCCTGCTAGCAGTCAGTTGTCCCAGGCAACTGGACGTTACATCTGCATAACACCCTGTCGAAGACGATTTGGACTCAAAACCATGGAAATCAGGTCGTGTTTGGTCTCATTTTCATTTGAAAAACTTTTAGAACAGGTTAAAAGTATTTTCAGAAACATTTTATACAAAATATGAGAATTTAAATTTTACACAATCTTATCATTACTATCGGCTGGCGGTCGCTCGCGTTGTATAAACAAATCGGGCGACGGTCTCGGCTTTGATATACTGAAAAAGCGAGTCTGAGCACTTCTGTGACAAAAAAGCACAATTCCGAACAGTTCTAAGAATTGGTGTGGATAGAACTATGCACTATAGTCGCACTAGGTATGTACTAAATTTCATACCCATTCCGTTTCAATTTCAATTCTAGGAAACTAGACTGACTGCAATTTTCTAAACCCGTTTTACGTATTCAACATTTCCAGTGCAAACTTTATTTCACGCCCAGTGATCACTATCGCCGCTGACTATACCCGTTTTCCAGGCATGGGCATATGAGGCATTGAGAGCAAAAACGGACTAACCCACATTAAAAAAAATTAATTTTTCCCATTTTATATGATTAGTAAAGCCTATTGGAATACATTATTGCTACTAACTCAATTTCGCAAAAAATGTGGGTTAGTCCGTTTTTGCTCTCAATGCCTCATATAAAAATTGAATGTAACTAAAGTAAAATACGCTTGTAGAAGTGCCAAATGGTAAGGCAACAATTTTTCAGTCCTTATCGACCTCCATTACCTGTTTTTGAAATAGTACCCTTGCCCGTTTTTTTTTTAAACAAAATTTTCCACCCCGTTGCTGATTTCTGCGAGTAAAATGAATAAAATGTAGGAAATATGACAGTTTATGGTTGGATTTCATCTCTCACGTCAGGTAAATGGTTTTGATTTACTTAAATTAATTTATTTTCTTTATGGATGATATAGATTTCTTAGGAACCCATCGATTTCAGCTGTTCTAAGTTATTAAGCTACAAAACGGATTATCGTTGTCACAAATCTTTCGGGTGCAAGCTTTAACGTATTGAATATACATGTCAATCGAGAATATCGGTTTCAAAGCCGTGTTCCGATTAGATTGACAGCCCTGTAAAAGCTAATTGTAAGATACCTACTCCTCCTTTACCACAATTACTTGTTACACCTTCATATTATATTGTAATACTTGTGAATATCAGCTATTAAAATCACATAATTATTTCTTTTTCTTCTCCTATGATTTCTTATGATTTATATATATTTTTGTTACAGGGGGCCCGCGAACATTTTCTGCTAGGCCTTACCGAGGAGGTTGGTTCGTTTGTTTGGTTTGCAATTAGGATTAGTAAATAGATTTTTTCCCCTATATACCGATATCTTCTTCTTCAATCTACAGTAATTTCACATTTCACGTTTGTAACTGCTTTTTTCACTTCTGCATTTTAATCTACATATACACGTATATATGTATACATACTAAACGTTTATCTCTGTCCTTTACACCATACTTTTCTGTACTTCTTGCTAATTGTCTGCCTGTCTTCTATCGTTTCATCTGTTGTCTAAAGACCTATGTACACATATCAGTTCCGTGCCAGCGGGCGAGTGGTAAGAAGAGAAGGGGCTAAACCAGTGCTGTCCAGCGTAGCGGCCCCTCGCGCGCCTGCTTCCCCTTCCAATCTTTCTTTCGCGAAGCGTGTCTTGTGTTGTCAAGGAGACCGCGTGACGCTACGAAGGCTGCCACGACGGACTAGCCGGGTTAGCGGCTTGTCTGTCATGTCGTCTCTTTAGCGTAGTATCCCTGACAACGCGGGCGAGAGTGGGAGAATCCCGAGAGTACGCGTATGTACACGATCTTGGACAGCGTTGCTATACAGGATCTCTGGCACGCTGGCGCGGAACTGACACAGAATTGATATGTGTGCAAAGACCTTTACCTTCGCAATATGTACTGAAGATTCGGACAATCTCATATGCTACGGTGTCTGGATCAACTTTGACAGGTATTATCTTCATTTGTATAAATATTTCAAACTAAATTTCCATTATTGGAATTACTAATAATTTTGTTATTTTTATGGTCAATTCTATGCGTTGTATAATTGAACAATGCAAAAGCTGCAAAATATTTATTTCACCTTTTCACAGTACATACAAAAAATGTTATTCTGCCGGCACGCGCCCAGTAATGCCAGAATCGTGGGACGCGGGACAAACGCCTTACTCCCACTATGACTTACCGTCGTCTCCCACTGCGGCCTACTGTCGTCCTCCACTTTCTTCCCATCGCACTGCACACAAGCATATCCCTACTCCTGTGCGTATGCTCGGCTGCAGACAGGCAACGCACACAGACAGGAGTAGGGATATGTGTGTGCAATGCGGTGCGAAGAAAGTGGGGGACGCCGGTAGGACATAGTGGGAACGACGGTAGGTCATAATGGGGGTAAGGCGTTTGTCCCGCGTCCCACGATTCTGGCATCACTGTACGCACCCGCTTTGTTATGGCTCAACCACAAACAAGTGACTCGCGTCGTCAAGTGTCGAACAGTCGAGTCAGTTTTCTATATCTGAGTCGACTAGACACACTCACAATCAGGCCGGGTCTCCGGACAACAGTATGTAAAGCCGGATGTTTCGCGGAAGGGGAACACCTGCAGGAGTGGTGGTAATGTGTGCGTGCGGCGACGCCAGCGCCAAGTGACACCAACGCGAAGTCAACTACGGCCAGCCAGCGTTGACAACCTATTTTCCGACGACGCTGGTTGACCGTGGTTGCCTTTGCGTTGGCGTCACTTGGCTTGGCTTGGCGCTGGCGTCGCCACACGCACACATTACCACCACTCTTGTAGGTGTTCCCTCTCCGCGAAACATCCGGCTCTACATAATATTGTCCGAGGACCCTGCAATCAGGCACCATTCGGCGAAGCTTAGTCATGGCTCGATCATACTAACGCTACCAAGTGCTTATTCGCCTTTTAACGTTACTTGGCGTAGAATATGGATTTTTATGCTTCTCGCTTGCATCTCTGTAATTGTATAAACATGTATTGAAAGGAACCTGTGCGTGCATATTCATACAAAGTATTTTTATGGAAGATATAGTGTATAGTAGAGATTTTTTTGTCGAACATCATTGTATGAAAATTACTATTCTTGTAAGAGATTTCCATTTCTGACTTATCGTTAATGAAATCTGGATTACTGTTGCGATAATGTATACTTCTTGTCGAGTGTTTGTACTAATAGTGCATAATACGTACTCGATATATAAAATTGCTGTGAGCTCCATGCAAAACCGAGTACAATAATACATAGAAAGTATCAGATTTTTCTCTTGCAAATTTCGTTTCTTATGTTGTGGATTCAACATGGAAACTAAAATATTAAAAAATTTTGCTGTTATTTTATCGGGAATCTCTTACGCTCTTTACACGATATGTTTCTCTAATCGGCTTATACGTACGTATGACTACTTCAACGCATTAACAAACGATTTTTATAATAAGTGATGTGTAATACAACAGATCTTCACTAGTTTCGGCTGTACTTCCACATGGCCCCAGTGGCCGATCGACACGAGGTTTGAGGGGAGTGGTAGGGAGGGTGTGTGGACCCTAAATCTAAATTTGTTGCTTCGGGAATTTATTAGTTTCCGAGATATTAGTGATAAACTTTTAGTATTTCTGTTGACTTATTCCGACATAACGCATGCCACTTTCCAACTTGTTCTGGATATTAGTATTGCTTGGGGCTAGATTAGTGGCGGGGGGGGGGGGGGGCGTAAAGCATGGTAGCGAACCGATGTGAATTTGGAGATTTGAACCAGAAACTTGGAGATGCGATCCATCCTATTACACAGGGTAGATACCTATTACTCTATTGATAGTCAATACTCTAGGGGGGTGATTCTACAGGCCAAAATAAGACGAAAATATAGAATAAAATTTTTTAATATCGCGCTTCGTGTTCTAGAAAATTAGCTTTGAATTTCAACTAAATACGCGTGCCATTTAGGCGCCTGAGGGGCACGCGGATGTAAGGGGGACGCGTTCAGGTGTCCGTAGAACAAATGGGGGGGGGGGCAGGATGAAACCCCGTTAGGGCTACGTGTATGCAGATAAAAAAAATTTGAAAAAAAATTAACAATAATTTTTTATTAATATTTCGGAAACTAATAAATACCCGAAGCTACAATTTTAGATTTAGGGTCCATACTCCCTCCTCACCTGCCCCCCCCCCCAAACCTCGTGTCGATCGGTCACTGGGGCTATTCGGAAGTATATCCCTAGTTTCATATAATAATAATAACAATAACAATAATAATAATAATAATAATAATAATACTAAACCTTCTTTTACCAAGAAAAATTATATTATATTATACCAGGAAAAAAATTAATGTACAAAAAAAGAGAAAGGTGAAATAGACGAGGTGAGGCTCAGCTGCTATTAGGCCTGACCTGAATATCAGGAAAGCCTGTTCTTTTCAGAAACTTATGTCTTTAGAATTAGTTGTTTAATGTCTAATTAGATGTTTGACCGTTATACGCCCTTTTATTTTAAACGTGCGATTTTTATGCACGATGCAAGAATTGCACCCAATTTTGTGTATGTCCATGTTCGTGCCGTAACGTAGAAAATTGATATACTTTCTTTTTAACAATGCCATTGGATCCTGGTTATTCCATTGAACTGGTAAGTATCTATGTATGTAGAATTCTTTTTACTTAACTTTTATTGCTTAACAAAAAATTATTGTCCGAATAATTTTTTGTATGGAACTGTAGTTCATACTTTCATTGACACCTTTTTACAGTAAAATAGGAAAGGACGCGTTTTTCTCAAAACGTAGTTTTTGCACATCGTATTTTTATTGAGTCCAACCTATTTTTAAAATTGAAAATAATATAAAAGCCGAAATACATTTTTCTTGCATTTTCTTGCTAATTTTGAAGATGAATCACTAATTATAGTCCGAGCGATAGCGACACTCATACTGATCAAGAATCTGTTTTGATTTTTAGTTTCAGATAAGTCTAACGGTTGAAATCGCCTGCACGAGCGAGGCATACATTTTTAAACATGTCATCAAGACCGCTTTCAAAAGCATTTTAAAAGCAATAATTTTATTACTTTTATATTTTTTATTTATTGTAGAAATATAATTTAATAAATAGAATTTTTTATTCCATTACTATAATTCTTTTCATCGCAATAAATTCCTGAAAATCGCTAAGTTTATCGGCGCGTTAACCTGAATGACCCCTTAAGAAGGTTCGATATCGGAGCAAAAGTGCTGAGAAATCTTTGAAAAGTGTCTAATGTTCAAAGTGTAGTCCGCATTATGTTAAAATTTCAAGTCGATTGACCGGACGGTTTTTAAA
Source organism: Andrena camellia (assembly GCA_029448645.1). Lineage (NCBI taxonomy): Eukaryota > Metazoa > Arthropoda > Insecta > Hymenoptera > Andrenidae > Andrena > Andrena camellia. The sequence continues at coordinate 28,898,439 of CM055679.1, forward strand.
AAAATTGAAATCAAACTTGCGCTCTTATACACAAGCTGTTATGGGAAAAGCGATACAATTTCTATAAACTGTTACACAGAGTCCATAAAAATCATGAGAAAGTTCTAAAAAATGCTGCACTGAAAAGCTTAAATATTCCTGTGAAATTCTAAAAAAGAAAATCGGACATGAACCTTACCGATTTATTAGATAATTGAATAAATAGACAGCGATATGCTCGTATTTTTGGAACTGGCTGAAGGAACTGTTTGAAATATGGCAACGCTGTACGCCGGGTAGTCATCTATACAATGTATACTTGTACAAAGCATACAGTAAAAATTGGTAAAAACACTACCAAGCTGTAAACATGTATTTAGTAATTTGTTGCGAACCGGTACGAACGCGCAAAAGGATGCCACAAGTGTGACATGGAAAGAGAAAGAAAGATGGATGCAAAGCGACGTTTCCGCATTTCACTCACATATTTTACGCTACTTTTAATGAAAATATTGTGTTTCTAGCTGCATTAAACATACTTTTTGTTTAATTGAATTCGAAAATAAAATGTATAGGAAAAGTTTTACTAGGAATAGACATGTAAATAACATTTTTGCCTACATATTTTTTGTTTATCTAAGATTGGTATCACTACAGATAGGCTTACCCCTTCCGCCGCCTGCCCCGCAAGTGAGGTATCGAACCTCCTTAAACGCCATACACGTAATAATAGTAACGTTAACAATGTCCAAATTTGGGTTAAAATGAACTTACTTTAATTTTCACTACACAAATTGCTAAAATTCTCCTGATGAAAATAATATCCAACAGAACATTATTCCAATTATTTCTAACGCTATTGCAGAAGAACTAGTTCTACATCCCGTAAATCAATTTTACATCCCGTATCGATAAAAATAATTCGAATAATGTCGTGTTCCAGCTCATTTTAAATAGGAAAATCTGAGGAATCGGATGAAAAATCAGGAATTGCATGAAGATGTAATGTAAAAGTAATACATACTCGGGTTTATCAATGAATGGGTACTATTCCGTATATTGTAAAATCAGTCTCAGATACAAATGTATGCAGGAGCCCCGTAAACCTGGCATAAATTACATATAGGGTGACCTGTTCAGTGAATGAACCCCCCCCCCCAGTGAATGAACGTTGCTCATGTAATACGAAAACTTAACGCCTCTCGCGCTCATTTCACGTTGAAACTTACACCGAAATTTAGAGTGGACACCAGCAGACGTCTCGCAAAAGCGTTTTTCTTTTTTACTTATAACTTATACAGCATTAATTCCGTTTATTCAACAGTTGTCCTCACGGCCGTTCAGTCACTGGCAAACGTGGACATTTCTTATTGTACCAATGAATGAATAACTTACCCGATCTTTTTTTCTCTTGACACCTTCGCCGCCAGTTTGGAGATTAAGTTAACCCACCCCAGAAAAAAATTTAAACTATGCATGATTATGATCTTATAAGACTAGTAAAGTATCAAATCAATAATATTATTGCAATTGGAGAATGGAAAATTATTTATACAAAAAATCGTTTAAATACATTAGAAACCTAACCTTTGTTATTATCCCGTTCATTCACTGGTGTACCTCTGTTCATTCATTAGAAATTTATGTTCATTTACTGGTCATTGGCCCTTTTTTTATTTAATCCTCTGCCAAACTTTTAATGAAAGTTATGACTATCAAACATTGCTAGAATCGTGTTTCGGAATGTCTGACATTAGTAATAAAACAGCTCGCTTATAGCAATAATATTCCGGGGATTAAATAACGACTTTTGAATATTAATTTTAACAGACATGCAGCTTAAGGGTTCATTCACTGGACAGGTCACCCTATACCAGCCCTGCTTTTTTGTAAATTAATACGTGGTTGGTCAGTACGGATATAAAACAATCATAAAATATACCAAAAGTTGTCCAAATATTACTTTTCATTAATATGACAACAACAATTTTTTATTACAATACTGTGTTACAGTTTATCTGAAAGAATTAAATCTTCAGATGAGCTACTTTCTTCGGAAGCCTGTGCAGATTCTAACATCTCCAAAGCATCTGCAGCCAGATATTTTAATATTTTTACGGACAACAGTCAGAAATTGGAAATTACAGGATCAGGAGATATTAGTAGAAAATGAAACACGTCTTCGTTGGTTCTACGATTTCCGTGATATTTTATTTCGGAATAGGTTGAAGTCTTTATTTCTGGCCTGTTGCGCCTCTTTGCTTAGTTGTCCAATTGTTAGCAAAGCGCGGGCTATAATCTCTGAACCGCGAAATAATATTTTGTGCGCGGTCGGAGGCATAGGATACCACGGATATAATGTTACGAAAGCTTTTTCTGTGGCTTTCGTATAATTTATAAATGTAATAACATTTATTTTGCACCCACTAGAAATAACTTTCATTATAATACTAAATCTCCGTATAATATTGTGAGTAATAAGAAACCTATGATATGTATGTTCGGTTGAATGACCGTTTATTACAATACGAAATTCCTCGCTCGACTCGGACACGTAGCCGTCCTCTGGGCGTCGCGTCACGCTCTGCTGCTCTCACGCGCCGTTGCCACATCGAAGATGCCGTGCCGCTTCGATCACCGTCCTCTCGGGAGCGCTTACATCCACGCGAGGCTTTTCTCGCCGGTTGACCCGGTATGCGTCAACCGCCACCATATCATTGTCCACGCCAGTAATATTCGCAGAGACCTGATGATTTCCGAAAAATCTTCTAGTGGTGTTACCATAATTTGTGTATCGAATCCGGGTTTAGGCTTATCAATGATCAAACCCAATTCACTCTCAAATCTTTTCTGTATATTTTTCTTTATTGCAGCTACAATATTTTTATGTTCCTCACCTCGTGCTTGCCATTTCTTCAAAGGCAATTTATATGCAACGTGTAGCAGACATTCAAAGCATCTAATCCATCCGTGCAACACAGAGAGACTACAGGGTGTCCCAAAAATGCTGCGGGTCCTTAAAGGGGGTGATTCGAGGGGTGATTGCAAACAACTTTTTCGTTTGCGATAACGCTATCCGAGGTTTCGTTAAATAGATATTAATAAAAAGCACCGACCAATCAGAGCGCGATTCTGACGGCCGAGTTCCCGCGCCAGCGTGGCTACGAGCCGCGCTACGACTGCGAACAAACAACTCGGCATGCATCGAAGAAAATTGCATAAAATGGCAAATGAAAAAGACGGAACAAATAAAATCGAACATGTTGTCATGTATTGTTCGTCATTTAAAGTGAATAATGAATAAAGGATAAATGGATGTGAATCACGTGTAACGTAAAAAGACAAATACGCAGTTTTTTTTAGAAGATTCGAAAATAATAATTATTTGAAGTGGGAGGATAAGGAATACGTAAATTTCCTTGTGTTAATAACGTAGCCACGACAAGGTAATGTAACAGGAAATTAACGAAAAGTGATAGTAGTTCGTTATTGTGATAAAAATCCGTAATTCAATAACGGCCAGCACTGTTGGTGATAACGAATAAGTCTGTATAAAAAGCCCGAATAAATATTTTGGTACGGGAATTTTGAGAATTATCGCCGGAAATAAGCCATCGCTTGCGTTAAATTTAAAAATGAATGATCACCAATAAAGTTACTAAAACTCACCCTTGTTGGAAATTCACCAGCAGCTTGAAAATCTGTGTCATAGGGTCACTGAACCGATCCTGGTCATCGATGGACGAACTCAGTGCACACTTGGTCCCAGGTATACGACACTACCCAAAGTTAAGGGTCGCAATGTCAGGTGCGTCCAGGTCAACGTACCGAATATTCACTTCACTGCACGGCTACTAATACTGATCACTTTATTTACTTTTCATGGAACGGGTTGTTCCTACGTTTTAAAAATTGGTGGCCCCGAAAGGGGCCGATTGTTGTCAGTTGAAGAATTGCTCCACATGGCGACCGTCATTGTCCACGCATGCTTCAGCGCGGAGAATTATTTGTCTTTGGACGCCGTGTAATGTTTGTGGCGTTACGTTTGCCATCGCTGCGTGAATAAGCGCAATTGCTTCTTCCGGGGTGTCCACCGGCTGACGATACAACTCATTCTGAAATGACTGTTGTAAAACAAATACAGAACGTAAGTAAAAAAAGAATATCTACAACAGGAATAAGTAAAGAGTAACAGCAATAATCAAATTACCTTCAGGTAGCCCCAGAAGAAAAAATCCAGCGGATTCATATCCGGTGACCGTGGGGGCCACGCAACGTGGGCCTCTGGCCCGCCGCGGCCGATCCACCTGTCCTGAAGGGTTTCACCTAAATAAGCGCGGACATTCGCGGTGTAATGTGGCCCAGCTCCGTCATGCTGGTAGTACATGTTCTGTCGGATCTCATATGGAATATTGTCCATAAAATCCGGCAGAACATGTTCTAAAAAATATTTATACGCTGGGCCCAACGATATATTCGCCACAAATGCCGGCCCATAGGTTGATCGACCCACGGACTTGTGCTGCACGTGGTCGAAGCGCTAGGGTATTTTCATCGCTCCACACATGCATATTGTGGGAATTGAAGCATCCTTCCCTATTGAAAAGTGCTTCATCAGTCCACAATATGTATTTGGTGAACGACGGATTCCTTCGCACTTCTCCCAACAGCCACCTGCAGTATTGAACCCGCTGGATGTAATCTCCGGCGTGCAAATGTTGCACCCGTACATATTTGTACGGATGCAACCTGCGATCCCAGAGGATTCGTTGTATCGTCGTCCTGCTGACACTAGAACAAAATGCAAAAACATCCACTATTAGATAAAAATTTTTTTTCTTAATTAATAATTGCTGCAGTTATCTTGAACTGTGACTTACTTTGGGCGACGGCTCAAGATGCGCAAACTGATTGTTGGGTCGGCTTCAACGGCGTCGAGGATTCTCTCGATGGTGCCCAGATTTCGCGCTGCTGCGGGTCTCCGCACCTCGCTGCCTCGCGGCATCATGGACCCCGTCGAGAATAGCTTCGACGCTAACCGGCGAAATGTATCCTCGCTTGGCGTTCGGATCTGATGATATTCTAGCGCAAATGCTCGCGCAGCAGCACTTGCGTCCCCGTTGTTCCGGGCGTACACCCAGAATATCCTGTAGTATTCGTGGGCCGTGAACATTTCTGCAACGCGATTGCTAGCTGACTGACAGGATTTTTTCCAACCAACTTCCGCTACCCCCAAGTAGCTTCTCTGGTTCCATTATGAGTTAACTCCCACCAGGACAAGACGCTTTAGGTAAAAAGAAGCCAGCACATTTTCGGAACACACGTGTTTTGCCGAACTGCAGCGAACACTTTCACAAAAGCCCGCGCTCCGTCCTTCTACTGCCAATGTACCCATTGCTTCGAGATAGAAAACAGACACCACGTGTATCGGTTCGAAAGGGTCTGAAGGGAAGAGGAGCAGAAAGTCTTCGAGTTGCTATAAAGAAGAAAATCCATACCATTCCTGTTTCCTCTATCCGATACCCTGAGTTCACGTCTGCTACGAGGCGGAACCAATTAAGTCGTAAATTATCCGAAACTGTAGGAAACCGTTCTCTACCGCCGACTGGCGGGACAATACGGTCATAAACCGCGACCCTGGTGAAATGCTCTGGCTGATCAGCCTGATTAATTTTGGAGAACTAGAAATTACAGAGTATTATCCAACATCAATACGCCTCGCGGAAAGACACAGGAAGGGAAGGGGTAGTCCGCTGACTGCGCGTAATCCCGCCTGCTTCGTCCTACCTTCAAATTAAATACGGCTTCCTTATCTCTCGAGTATAAACACGTGTTCGAATTTCGAAACAAAAGCACGCGTCGACGTATTCCGTGTGAGAGATGGTGGGCTTGAAGTCCGATTGGCCCTAATCTATCCAATCTGTCCTGCAGCCCTCCCTAACGGCCACTGTACTGAAGAGGCCCTCTTCATAGCAATATCTCCTCCCCAAGGTACACCTTCTCTCGCACGGAATACGTCGACGCATGCTTTTGTTTTGAAATTTGAGCGCGTGTTTAGACACAAGAGATAAGGGGTCCGTCTTTAATTTGAAGGTAGGACGAAGCAGGCGGGACTATGCGCAGTCAGCGGACTACCCCTTCTCTTCCTGTGTCTTTCCGCGAGGCGTATTGATGTTGGATAATACTCTGTAATTTCTAGTTCTCCAAAATTAATCAGGCTGATCAGCCAGAGCATTTCACCAGGGTCGCGGTTTATGACCGTATTGTCCCGCCAGTCGGCGGTAGAGAACGGTTTCCTACAGTTTCGGATAATTTACGACTTAATTGGTTCCGCCTCGTAGCAGACGTGAACTCAGGATATCGGATAGGGGAAACAGGAATGGTATGCATTTTCTTCTTTATAGCAACTCGAAGACTTTCTGCTTCTCTTCCCTTCGGACCCTTTCGAACCGATACATGTGGTGTCTGTTTTCTATCTCGAAGCAATGGGTACATTGGCAATAGAAGGACGGAGCGCGGGCTTTTGTGAAAGTGTTCGTTGCAGTTCTACAAAACACGTGTGTTCCGAAAATGTGCTGGCTTCTTTTTACCTAAAATTTCTTGTCCTGGTGGGAGTTAACTCATAATGGAACCAGAGAAGCTACTTGGGGGTAGCGGATGTTGGTTGGAAAAAATCCTGTCAGTCAGCTAGCAATCGCGTTGCAGAAATGTTCACGGCCCAAGAATACTACAGGATGTTCTGGGTGTACGCCCGGAACAACGGGGACGCAAGTGATGCTGCGCGAGCATTTGCGCTAGTATATCCTCAGATCCGAACGCCAAGCGAGGATACATTTCGCCGGTTAGCGTCGAGGCTATTCTCGACGGGGTCCATGATGCCGCGAGGCAGCGAGGTGCGCAGACCCGCAGCAGCGCGAAATCTGGGCACCATCGAGAGAATCCTCGACGCTGTTGAAGCCGACCCAACAATCAGTTTGCGCATCTTGAGCCGTCGCCTAAAGTATGTCACAGTTCAAGATAACTGCAGCAATTATTAATTAAGAAACAAAAATGTTATCTAATAGTGCATGTTTTTGCAATTTGTTCTAGTGTCAGCAGGACGACGATACAACGAATCCTCAGGGATCGCAGGTTGCATCCGTACAAATATGTACGGGTGCAACATTGGCACGCCGGGGATTACATCCAGCGGGTTCAATACTGCAGGTGGCTGTTGGGAGAAGTGCGAAGGAATCCGTCGTTCACCAAATACATATTGCGGACGGATGAAGCACTTTTCAATAGGGAAGGATGCTTCAATTCCCACAATATGCATGTGTGGAGCGACGAAAATACCCTAGCGCTTCGTCCACGTGCAGCACAAGTCCGTTGGTCGATCAACCTATGGGCCGGCATTTGTGGCGAATTTATCGTTGGGCCCAGCGTATAAATATTTTTTAGAACATGTTCTGCCGGATCTTACGGACAATTTTCCATATGAGATCCGACAGAACATATACTACCAGCATGACGGAGGTGGGCCACATTACACCGCGAATATCCGCGCTTATTTAGGTGAAACCTTTCAGGACAGGTGGATCGGCCGCGGCGGGCCAGAGGCCCACGTTGCGTGGCCCCCACGGTCACCGGATATGAATCCGTTGGATTTTTTCTTCTGGGGCTACCTGAAGGTAATTTGATTATTGCTGTTACTCTTTACTTATTCCTGTTGTAGATATTCTTTTTTTTTTACTTACATTTTGTATTTGTTGTACAGCAATCATTTCAGAATGAGGTGTATCGTCAGCCGGTGGACACCCCGGAAGAAGCAATTGCGCTTATTCACGCAGCGATGGCAAACGTAACGCCACAAACATTACACGGCGTCCAAAGACAAATAATTCTCCGCGCTGAAGCATGCGTGGACAATGACGGTCGCCATGTTGAGCAATTCTTCAACTGACAACAATCGGCCCCTTTCGGGGTCACCAATTTTTAAAACGTAGGAACAACCCGTTCCATGAAAAGTAAATAAAGTGATCAGTGTTAGTAGCCGTGCAGTGAAGTGAATATTCGGTACGTTGACCTGGACGCACCTGACATTGCGACCCTTAACTTTGGGTAGTGTCGTATACCTGGGACCAAGTGTGCACTGAGTTCGTCCATCGATGACCAGGATCGGTTCAGTGACCCTATGACACAGATTTTCAAGCTGCTGGTGAATTTCCAACAAGGGTGAGTTTTAGTTACTTTATTGGTGATCATTCATTTTTAAATTTAACGCAAGCGATGGCTTATTTCCGGCGATAATTCTCAAAATTCCCGTACCAAAATATTTATTCGGGCTTTTTATACAGTCTTATTCGTTATCACCAACAGTGCTGGCCGTTATTGAATTACGGATTTTTATCACAATAACGAACTACTATCACTTTTCGTTAATTTCCTGTTACATTACCTTGTCGTGGCTACGTTATTAACACAAGGAAATTTACGTATTCCTTATCCTCCCACTTCAAATAATTATTATTTTCGAATCTTCTAAAAAAAACTGCGTATTTGTCTTTTTACGTTACACGTGATTCACATCCATTTATCCTTTATTCATTATTCACTTTAAATGACGAACAAACCATGACAACATGTTCGATTTTATTTGTTCCGTCTTTTTCATTTGCCATTCTATGCAATTTTCTTCGATGCATGCCGAGTTGTTTGTTCGCAGTCGTAGCGCGGCTCGTATCCACGCTGGCGCGCGAACTCGGCCGTCAGACTCGCACTCTGATTGGTCGGTGCTTTTTATTAATATCTATTTAACGAAACCTCGGAGAGCGTTTTCGCAAAGGAAAATGTTGTTTGCAATCACCCCCCGAATCACCCCCTTTGAGGACCCGCAGCATTTTTGGGACACCCTGTATAACTCGTTGCACTATAAACTAGTTCGAGGTTATTCAAATTTTTTTATGTAAGTCCACATAAATAACACTTTTGCATTGATGTTGTTTCTGTCAACGCGTTGCATATCTTCCCGTTGATCATTGTTGGAAGAAGTTGATATTGACTCGATCTAAATTATATATCGAAGGCAACTCGTCTATCTGCTCTTCGATGTTTGGTTTTTCAGCTGCCACTACAGAATTCGCTGCTGACATAAACTGAAATCTGATTAGTCCACAAAAACGTGTCGATGATATGTGGGGGACTTGACCAAATAATGACTTTGTCATCTGTTGAGTCACAGCAGCAGACTTGGATCGGCATTAATGACGTCATAAACCCAGTTGAAGCGGAAGATTCTTCATCGTCAAACTTTTGTTTACCTATATTCACTATCGCCATATGATCTATCGAACCCCCGCTTATTAATCACTACAAGATTCTGCAGTTTTTCAAACATTATGCTTTTCTGAATCTCCACTTGGAAGGACGACAATCTTGAAACTGTATAATCGAGGAGCGCTTGCAATTTTACAGTTTTTTTATAATCGGATTAGGTGAAATACTACTTTTGGATAAAACGGTATCTAAATAAATATTTGTGTCAACCCCGTAAAATATTTCACAAACTGCAAAGGAGACTCTGGTAGATACGCTGGGAGATACGTTGGTGGAAACGTTGGGAGCACTTTTTATGCCACCGATTCTCTTGTCAAGCATCCTGTCAATTACAATATTATACTTAACCGCCTATACCCTTTGTTTTCAATTCGATAAGAAACAGTCCATTTCCTTCTAAAGGCTGGTATGAATGGGACCACGATTTTCTGAAGTTGACTTACTCACTTTGTGGACACATTGTACGATCTATTACACAGTCCAACAAAATGAAATTTGTTTCTGTTATCCATTGGGTGATTCTAGAAGAGTTTTTCACCCTGAACACGAATCCGTAAGCATAATTGCTCTATCACCCTCAGTTTTTGAAAAACATGAGCTTTTGTAAAAACACACGATTATGGGAAAAAGTGAGGTATTACGTGAAAACTAAAAACGCTAGAAAGTTCAACTTAGGCTCAGAAGATAGAGGAGAGTTTGCTTAATATATTACTGTACATAGTTGTTAAATTTGAATGTTCAGAATTGTTGTAAATGGCCATCAAAGTTTGAAAAAGTGTCGACGTGCATGGTTTCCACGAAATATTTTTGTATTTTTACGAAAAATTGTTTACCTAACCCGAAAACGCTACCCAGCATCGGATTCTGTAGACATTTCTGAAGAGAAAACCATCCAGGAAAATTGTCGCAACAGTTTTTAACTCGAACTAGTCGAGAAAATATCTATCGGCAACGCCTTCACGGTGTTATGCCGCCTGGTGGGCATTGCTCGTCTGGTGGCCATTGCTCGCCTGGTGGCCATTGCTCGCCTGGCGCGACTCGTCAGGGCCGTTGCTACGCGTAATCTACGCGCCGATGCACAGTGGGTCGAAGTATATGGGCGTTCGGGACAAAACTCATAACTTCTGAAATAATCAGTTTTCGACCTAAATACTCTAATACTTTTTTAAAGAGAATATAAAAATGCGTCGGTTGGTCAACTGAAAACTGACTAACTTTTGTTCGAAATATTTTTTTATCAAATTATTTTTATCACGTGCATTTGAAGTTAGAATTTTTTCATTAAAATATATTTTAAATATATAATAAGCTTTCCTCAAATCGTTGTCAATCATTTTCGGACACACTTTTATATTTAAATGTAGAGAAGTACCAAAATGTCGTCATAATTTCCATCAATTTTTTTATTTTGGTCTAAAGAAATCCACTTTTCAAAGATATTAGATCTACATACTCCTTTCTAAAAAAATTTATTTCTCAAATAATCGCAGGTAGTAGCAGATAAGGGCGTCATTTTCATAAAGTATAAAGTTAGGTGAACCAAATATAAAAAAATCACGCATACGTTTTGTTACGTATTTTTTAAAAAGTCGGTTGAAATAAAATTTTTATTCTCGGGACAAAGAAGTTTTCTAATGATCAGTAAGGCCATAAACCTAACAATAATTTTGAAGCACACATACCCATAATACCCATGGTTAATAAAGTGAGCCAAGCTTAATCAATATTCTTAAGGGGTAAATAGAAAGAAGAATGTAATTCTACCGCGTATGAATTGTGAGTGACGCTTAAAGTAATTAGAGTCCAGGTTAAGATGGTAAATAACATCGTAAACAACTACGGTAACCTAGCAAATATAACCAAACTCGATTCATGAACATCTTGATGTAAATATTAGATGATAAATATCACCCAGCAAAATATTTGATTTTTCAATTTTTGTCCACGTATCAACGCACTGTGCGATGGCACCGTACAGTGGGCACCGACTTTCTATATGTATCAGCCTTATTTTTTTCGTGTATTCATGGATACTATTCACAGAATTGTATAGAACCTTCTAATCAATTTCAATTGGTGAAAATTCTGATGGTCGCACAGTTAAAAACATTTTTCAAATTTTGTTAAACTGCAGAAAAAATGAAATATATAAAATGAAAAATTACCTGTAGCATCGCTCACGCAAACAAATTTGAAAATGTTTACGTGCTGCTTTACGTTTGTACATCGGGTCCTTGTTGTCGTTCATAAGCGTCCAACAATAGTCCGAAAGCATTGCAACCATATCCTTGCCCTGGTAACGTTTTCCATTTTGGAAACATCTTGATGGAAACGTTCTCCTTGTTCGTCGCTCACATCACCAAGATTTGGCGGAAAAAATGTCAGATGGGAGTGTAAAAAGTGCATTTTTAAGGACATATTACAGCCCAGATTTTGACACGATTTTAAAAGTTGATTTACAATGAAAACAGTTTTTTTTATTTCTGTTTACCGAGGAAATTTTCTGTAGTTTTTATAAAACAGCACCATACTTTTCTTTCCAAAGTATTTAATTTCTTTGGAAAATTTTCATCTTTCATTAAAGTCTTGATCTGGGGTCCAACAAATATTCCTTCTTTTATTTTTGCATCGGAAATGGACGGGAATGTTTCTTTTAAATATGCAAAACCAGTTCCAGATTTATCCATTGCCTTCACGAAGTTTTTCATAATTCCTAATTTTATATGTAGCGGTGGTAAAAACACATTTTTAGGATCAATTTGGTTATTATGTTGTACATTATTTTGCCCGGGAATCAACTCGTGTCGCGGAGTCCAAACTTTTTTAGAATAATATTGATCCCTTGCTCTGCTGTTCCATTTACACAGAAAACAGCAGTATTTAGTGTAGCCCATTTGAAGACTTAGTAGTATCCCAATTACTTTCAAATCACCACAAACGTGCCATTTATACTTTTCGTATTGTATTTTGGACAAAACCATCTTTAAAGAGTCGTAAGATTCCTTCATTATTGTGCTATATGCAATCGGGATGGAAGGATGCATATTTCCGATGTGCAGCAATACAGTTTATAAACTGCTTTTTGATGCGTCTATGAATAGACGCCATTCTTTTGGCTCATGATTCATTCCCAAGGTTTCCATTAATCCATTGATATTTGTGCAAACGCAAAGTTCTTCATCGATACAAAAATATTCCCTCAATGCGTTGTCGCGTTTTCTAAAATGTGTAATATTTGTTTGGCTATTAAGTAAATTCCAGCCTTGTAGTCAGGATCCTAATAGTTCAGCGTGGTCTTTTGACAATTGCAAGTCTCGTATGAGATCGTTGAGATCCGATTGAATGATTAAATGTGGCTTGGGTAATGATGAGGAAGGTTCATAAACATCTATGATTTCTTCGGATTTGGCTTATTCGGTAGCATCCTCATATCTATCGGGTATCTTTGGCGGTGGAGTTGGTACAGGTAATTCCTTAAAATGTGCTACAGGGCGAATTGCAGATGAGACGTTTGGGTATTTGAGACTGTTTTTCCCTTTCATATTGAACCCTCAGATTTTGCTTAAGCAAAAATAGCAGTCTGTAGCGTGGTTGGTCGGTTCTGTCCATATCATTGGAATTGCGAATGGCATTTCCTTCCGAACTCCCTTTAACCAAGCTAGAAGAACTTTGGCACATCGTTGACAAGAAATATGAGGAGCCCAATATTTGTCTTGATCGCCAAGTTTGCATCCAAAATACTGTTCATATGCGAACTTTATTGTAGGAGTTGCTTAGGCTATGCTTAGACTTTAAAACTAGTTCCCCGCAAATATAGCAAAATGAATCTGGCTGATTTTGACACTTTCGCGACATTATACTACACTACACAAAATACTATACAATGTACATATACACACCTTACACTAACATACCACAGGCCTAACAATATATACACACACAGTCAAAAAAGTATCCAAGTAGGTACACTGTAATTCACAATTTGTCGCAGCACACGTTTTATTCGATGCAAAGGAAGACTTTCTGAACTGCTTAGCACGACTGAGACAGAACTGAGTTCTGACTTAGACGATGCATAGGAAACCAGAGCATTTCAGGATATTTATTTTTTTTCTGATTGTATCACGCGTTAAGGCCGCCACACACGATCCGGCCGGCCTGTCAGTTTGGCCTGCGCAGGCCGAACTGTGCAGGCCGGCCGGACCGTGTGGATGCACTTGGCGTCCGGCCGGCCTGCACAGGCCGAACTGTGCAGGCCGGCCGGACGCCGCACAGTGGCCGGGATAGGGATAGTTAGTAACATTCGTGTTGTATAACTTTTAAACTATAAAAGATATCGGAATGGCGCCACAGAACATTAAATGAAAAAATTATTCCTTTCAAATGATTTATAATTAAATATATTGTACGTTCAATTAATGCTTTTTTTCAATTTTTTCAACTTAATTGTTATAAAAAAATGTGTAAACTGTTTATTTAGTAGTTTATTCAATGCTCTTTAAGCGATTTAAATCGCTTGTTGGGTAAACTTTTAGTTTCCGATTATAAGGAAAAATCAAATAGTACTATTAGAAATTGTGACAAAATGTACAGTTTAGTTAAACATTATTATTCATTTATTATTAATTTATTCAACGGATTTATTCATTTCAGAGTATTAAGAAATTCTTTATTCTTTATTGTATCGATATGGAAGTGATACCGATGGATTCCTTATGTTTTTCCGATGAAAATCATACAAAATTTCATGTAAATCTGACTATTTTTAACAAATTGAGCTTGAAATTATGTAATTCGATTTTTCATGGAATGTCCTTCATTATGATCCGAATATGTCATTATTGGTGTTAGTTTCATCGGCGAAACACAAGGAATCGAAAGGTGTCGTTTTCGCAAAGATTTGATGTGAAATGCGGAAATCCTGGACATTTCAGAATTTTTAATGGTATTCCAACACTTTCGAAGATCGAGAGCCATCAAATTCGGTGAGGCAATGGAGGATGCTTTCCTCGCTATGGGGTACCAGGCGGCATCTCTTTGACAGGCGTCGCTGGAGAATCACCCTGTAGTATACATTCAGTAGATTTCGGTAGGAGAAAGTTTATTTTTCCTGACTGTGCAGGCCGGCCGGAGCAAAATCGAAAAACGATTCGGTCGGCCTGAGGCCGCGCCAGATCCGAACCGAACGCCACTTGAGACTCCCTATTCTCCATTTCAGCGTAGTAAAAAATTCTTCATTCTTTATCGTCTCGATATGAAAGTGGCACCAATGGATTCCTGGCGTTCTTCCGATTAAAATCATAACAAATTTCATGCAAATCGGACTACTTTTATACAAGCAATTTGTATTCCTTCTGTAAAAGTAGTCCGATTTACATGAAATTTGTTATGATTTTCATCAGAAAAACATAAGAAATCCATTGGTGCCACTTTCATATCGATGCGATAAAGAATGAAGAATTTTTTACTACGCTGAAATGAATATTTCACATTTTCATCCTCGACTGCGGGGGTCGACCTCAATTCGCTAAGTTCAACCGAGGATTCATACCTGTTTCAGAAAAAAATTATTTATTCTTTATGTTATCGATATGGAAGTAATGCCGATGGATTCCTTATGTTTTTTCGATGAAAATCATACAAAATTTCATGTAAATCGTGTTGGGGAACCTGGTAGGATGCGCAGTAACTCAACAGAGCAAATACAATAGTGTTCCTTTATTGATACAATTAAGTTAATAGTGTCAAACTGGTAAATATAAGAACCTAACCTAGTCCAGAAAGTAAACTCGGAATAGGCGGGATCTTCATAATTTTGGGAGCTGACAATTCTAATTGGTTGCACTTTTGAGGAAGAGGAGGGTGTAGGTCACTGTGTAGGGCTGTTCCAGTGCCCGAAAAAAGCGAGCCAAGCCTCACTGGGCTCGAAGAACCGAGCCGAGAGCCCGTAACAACCGATCGGCCGCAAGAACCGAGTAGCTCGAATTTTTCCGAGCCATCCGAAAAAGCCGAGCGGGCCGAATGTACTTTGGAGCAGACCGACTGTGTCGAGTAGGTTGAAGCTTGGACGTTTCGGGCAATGAAAATGTTTGGAATATTTTAGAAAACGTGTATCTACTGGAATGTGAATAATGGTCGTTAATAATGTGAATAATTATAAAGTAAACTGAAAATGGAAATACACTGCTGGACAAAATTAAAGGAACATTATAATTTCCCGAAAAATTCGGTCATTTTGAAATGGCTGTATCTCCGCGAAAAATTGTCGCAAAAATATTTAAAAAAGCATTTTAGCGCTTCAAATTTCTAGTTTTTGATTCAAGGACACAATTTGTTCAGCCATTATGGTACTGTTTTATCAAGATGAAGCGCAGGAAACAAAATTTCAAAAATTTAAAATACTGTCAGGCCGGCTGGAGTGTGTGGATGCACTATCCGGTCAACCTGGCAGGCCGGCCGGAGCGTGTGGAGGCACTACGGGCGTCCGGTCGAACTGCACAGGCCGGCCTGCGCAGGCCAAACTGACAGGCCGGCCGGATCGTGTGTGGCGGCCTTTAGGGAGAGACGCCAAGCGACATAGCTACGAACTCTTACTTCTCCGTCTTCACTAAACCTCAGAAAATTATATCACTTTCGTATCTCAAACTCTGTTTCAGAAATATTGAATAATGAATTTATTAAAAAAAGATGCCTAAATGATACTTAAATAGGCTTCGCGTTGCCTTCAAATACTGTTTAAAGAGTTTCAAATGGTATAATATCTGGAAAAGTGTTCTAAATCTGGCAAAACCATAATAATATAAATCTTGTAATTTCATAAATAATTGTGTTTGTTTTTATACGGTTCCATATTAACAAGTCATATGTAGGTATTCATGCATTGAATATCGAAATTGTTTATAACAGAGACTGATCGAGAACAGTTTGTTTAAATGCGTGAATAGTATCCATGAATACACGAAAAAAATAAGACTGATATACATAGAAAGTCGGTGCCCACTGTACGGTACCATCGGCAGGTCGATTACGCGTAGCAACGGCCCTGACGAGTCGCGCCAGGTGAGCAATGGCCGTCAGGCGGCAAAACACCGTGAACGCGTTGCCGATAGATATTTTCTCGACTAGTTCGAGTTAAAAACTGTTGCGACAATTTTCTTGGATGGTTTCCTCTTCAGAAATGTCTACAGAATTCGATGCTGGGTAGCGTTTTCGGGTTAGGTAAACAATTTTTCGTAAAAACGCAAAAATATTTCGTAGAAACCATGCACATCGACACTTTTTCAAACTTTGATGGCCATTTATAACAATTTTGAACATTCGAATTTAACAACTGTGCACACTGGTATATTCAGTAAACTCTCCTCTATCTTTTGAGACTAAGTTGAACTTTTTAGCATTTTTAGTTTTCACGTAATAACTCACTTTTACCCAAAATCGTGTGTTTTTACAAAAGCTCATGTTTTTCAAAAAGTGAGGGTGATAGAGCAATTTTGCTTACGGATTCGTTATCAGGGCGAAAAACCCTACAAGAATCGCCGAGTGGAATTTGCAGACCAAAAATCGTGTTGGACAGTGTTATTACGAGTCGAGGCTGGGGGCAATGAGATTGGTGGCAGCAAAGCCAAGAATTTGAGTTTGTTGTTTTTAGAGTTTGTTAGTGGCGGACGAACCGGTGCACAGTGGTCCGTGTCGCCGAAAACGTGATAAAAAATCCTTACGTTCACATTTCACCATTTATCATTATGAAGATGGTAATTTCAGGGGTTTTTGGGATCGCAGAATCTGATTCCGAGGTCAAAATTTGTATTAGATTAAAACTAAGCCCTGTATGGGGGAAGAAATGTCGATAAAATAATGTTATGTTTTGTTTAACAGTACTATCTGATTTGATTACCTTATTTGAAGTTAATTACAGCATCAAATATAGAAAAATTAACAGAGATAGCGCTTTTATGATAGCAAAAGCTATTGAGCGCGCGGAAACTAGGAGGTCAATAATTTGTATAAATTCACACTTCAGATATTGAAAATGCTTTCATTTATCCATAAGATGAAATTGTGCATTCATTCGAAGTTAGTGAAATATATAAAAAGTTATAAATAACTGAAATATAAGAAATAATGTGACGGACGTATTTAATAACATGTTACATTTTTTTAGAATGGGCAGGCATCTTTGAAACTTATATTATTTGATAGTCTATAGTATAAAGAATGTATGTGCAAAAGGTGAAGTTGCAATTTTTTGCGACTTTCCCGTAGTAACCAATTATGTTGGCAGCAATCACGTCACTTACGCCGAACAACTAAGTGCCTGCGACCTGCCAACATGTTTCTATATATATTCCTGAAAATATAGAAGAAAACATATTTATGTAAAATAGAAAGTGATAGTAATTAAATATACAAATATATAAATACACAAATATGCAAATAATTAATATGTTAATCTTTACGTTGACTTACATTTCATTCTAAACACATATGCTGTGTTTCGTCTGTACTCTTGTCCCGTTACATGGAACGTTCGTTTTAAAAAATGAAGTGCACAATTCTTCTTGCCTTTTGCATTGGAATAATTCGGCATCATAGTATGCAGTGCTGAATGTGTTACATTCACTTCACACATGATTCAGTAATATCAAACACTAAGTAACGAAAACTAAAACTAAGTAATACAAAAAACAAACTAAAAGTATATAAAGATATAGAGAATTCGAGATGTGATTTTCGCAAACTGTGCAAGAATGATGGTTTTCCGGGGAAAACTGCTTCTTCTTGACTTTGTTGTAACCGGTACTCTTGGCGGCGGAATAGCAAGTTTCCTAAAAAATGGTATTGGCTACTTTTTCATTTCGAGTACCTGATTGGTGAAGAGTGTTCAGTGTCACCCCCTGATTGACTTTTCAATGATTTATTGCATTCTTTCCGCGCGGAGTTTAATTTTCGTTCAGGTAGTACGCTTAAGATTCCGCACGTGCGGAGGATTATCCCGGCCTGCGCTGATATCGTAAATTAATAAAATAATAAAATGTTCGCCTAGCCAATACAGCAAATGAAGGTAAAGTTAAAATTTGGACAGCACATGTTTCAAGACTTGCACATAAGATATACAGAGTGACCCATCGGAGACAGAGAAAAATGGAATTCCTTATCAAATGCTTTAGGAATACATTGTTGCACCAGTTCAAAAAGAAATTACTATAAAACAATTTTATTCACAACTTATATCGAAAACATTTTTCTGTATAGTCACAGGTACTTTCAGGAATATATGTAGAAGCATGTTGGCGGGTCGCAGACACTTTTTCGGCGCAAGCCGCGTGATTGCTGCCAACATAATTGGTTATTACTCGGAAGTCGCAAAAAAGTCTTCACCTTTTGCACATACATTCCTTATACTATAGACTATCAAATAATATCAGTTTCAAAGATGCCCGCCCATTCCAAAAAATGTAACATGTGATTAAATACGACCATCACATAATTTCTTATATTTCAGTTATTTATAACTTTTTATATATTTCAATAACATCGAATGAATGCATAATTTTATCTTATGGATAAATGAAAGCATTTTCAATATCTGAATTGTGAATTTATACAAATTATTGACCTTCTAATTTCCGCGCGCTCAATAGTTTTTACTGTCATAAAAACGCTATCTCTGTTAATTTTTCTAAATTTGATACCGTAATTAACTTCAAATAATGTAATAAAATCAGGGAGTATTGTTAAACAAAACATAACATTATTTTATCGACATTTCCTCCCCTCTACAGGGCTTAGTTTGAATCTAATAAAAATTTTGACCTCGGAATCAGATTCTGCGACCCCAAAACCCCGGACCACTGTGTGCCGTGTGGATATCCATACCCGCCAAACAGACTTGACGGGCATACAGACTCGCCGAGCCACGCACCGTGAGATCGCACCTTCAAAAGAAATATGCATTGATAAAGACCCTATATATTTAAATTATCACATCCTCCTTCGCTACAAATATCACCTTTCATAAATATCACGGGTACGCTTTTGTGTGATAGAGATAGACTATATATTATTCGCAACCAAAATATGTTGGTAACTTTTCGTTTAGAAAGTTGTTCACAAGCAGTAAAACACAAAAAAGAACGAAATCTCGAGACATATTGATAAGGTTAAGAAATACGGTGTTCGAAATTATAATAATTAAGAATTTAGTATGAAAAGTAATGATATGTAACTTCATTAACTTTTATAAGCAATATGCAGCCATTGAAATGCGAATAATCACATGTTAAGTATAACAAACTTAGAGAGACATGGGACATGTAATGACTGACCGTGGAAATTAATTCCCTGAGTGGTTTCACATTTCATTGTGTGCAGGCAAAAGGTGGAGGACAGCTAATCAATACTTTTGCACCGCGGTAACAAAGCTTTCACTAAAGTATTCACCGTGGTTTGACAGAAATTCAAGGAAAACCCTGTAAAAACACACCCTGCAGTTATAAATGAAAAGTACCATTTTCTAATAACATGTATGAAGGTGAACTCTGAACCGTTTCAAATGAGACACTTTTGTGATTCATCATTGGTATTACAGGCACGTTCACTTAGTAGAGGCAGCGCTAGTCTAAAATAAATAAAAAAGATAGAAAATCTGCGAATACGTTGGAAATATCAATATTCGGCTACAGAAGTATATATTTCATATGAAAAGACTCACAATGAGGCATTTTCACATGGAACACTTGTAGCTCACTACTGATAATTCGGATATATTCACGTGGCAAAAACCGCGTAAGTTTATAATGAATGGAAAGAGGTAGAAAATATATGAATATACTTGAAATTCCAGTTACCAACCAGAAATATATTACATGTGTAACGGCCTCAAGTGTTGAGTTTACTAAATAGACTTTGAATCCTGAACCATCTGAGTTCGTCAGCTCAGAAAATTCACTCTCTACTGAAGTAATATTCAAATGTCATTACAAATTCAGTAATAAAGTTACACGGAGACACAAATCCTTACTTCCTTACTAATATATAAAAGTGAAACGTTGTCTGTTTATTTCTCCTTCTTTCACGCCTAAACGGCTGAACGGATTTCAATGAAAGTTTGAATATACATTAAATACGTCCTAGATTAGATCATAGGCTATTTATAAATATGCTATCTAAAATAATAAATAATAATAATAATTCCCGGGTGAAACCGGGTAACGGGTCAGCTAGTATCACATAAATTCCGAGTGTCGACGAAGTAGTGCATGAATGATCGTGTTTATACTGATCGCATCATATTACTAAACAATAAATCGTATAGTGTTTACTTTAAATTTAAGTGATCTTAATTAAATGATACATCTGCACTGTAATAACACGATTTATTAACTTTAGAAATATCAAGTAACCACAGAGGTTGCCATTATTTACCTATATAAATATTGGAATACATTTATCGTTTGGCACGTGTTAAGACTTAGCATTATCCTTTGGACAGTCACGCCATCGCCTATGTCTTAATATTCATTTCACAGTCCTTTAGTGCGCAAATAATTATGATTTGAAAATATCATTTACACAGTAAAATGAAAGTTGACGTTCAGCAAGAAACTGGTTACAGAATTTTAGGGCCGGAGACATATGTTTCAAGGATGCATCTAAAAGTGGTCGACTTCGTTCTCGAGATACTGATAGTTGAATATTACCGGTCCAAGTTCCGGGGCGCGCAGTTTAAAGCCGGAACAGCTGGGCAGGGAGCAGTGACCACTCGCGCGTTCGCGCAGGAGGCACACGTAGATACAGACACACACACACACACACACACACACACACACACACACACACACACACACACACACACACACACACACACGAGCCGACCGCGCTAACTCGTTTTTCACGGTTTGAACTGCGCGACCCGGCAATTCGACCGTTAATATTCAACTGTTACTATCTCGAGAACGAAGCCTCGGATCCCCAAACGGTGAAGGACGTTTCGATGTCTTTTTGCATCAGAACATTGTACATATCTGATTATAATAATATTTATTTCATTTTTTCATTGATCAGCGGATATTGTTAACTATTGTCAGGTTTCAACATGCGTATGTTGTAAAAGTTTTATATTGGGTGAACTAATGTTATAGATTTGTCTGGTTCTTTTCAGGGAGTACACAATCACCAACGCCTTGCCTCTTCTCCCAGGGAGTCTCTTGCCAAAGCCAAAAGTTTCTTACAATTTTCAACGGTCTTATTTTATGATCCGGTCAATATACCCGCTCTTGGATACATTTTTAAACTAACATGGGACTTAAACTTTGGCCATCCCTTTATAACCATCTCCACCGAAGCTGAACCAATAAAAACACATTTTGTAAGGTCTCGGAATCAATATAAAGCTTCTTGTCTAGAAAATCGACAGATTCAGTTCGACAGGAGTCAAGAAAAGACTTTTTCTCTTATAAACCTCCACATACCGTAAAATTAAGCTTTATCTCGCATAATACAGTTATCGATAAAACTGAAACGAGTATCTTATTTACGGTCCACAACACTGACGACAGCGAACGAACTTGCATTTATGAGTTAATATAATTTTCTTATCACATTTCGATTAAATAATTATGCTTTCCAGATTCTTTGGAGGGAACAGGGAAATGTGTTATACAAATCTTTTTACCGCTGTGGTCCCAAATCAACCAAAAAGTAACATTATCCTTTAATGATTTATATTTTGTTAAACAACTTCGAGATCATCAAAATAACGTCTCAAATCATTAGCAATTTCATGTGAACTACAGCATATTTCATTTTCATCGAAAGTCCTGCTTGATGTCAAATACTTCGAAAGAGACTTTAAAAATATTTCTTTCCACAAAAAATTGGATTCAACTTATGTTTATTAACTCGTACAATATATTCATCTTGCCATATTTTCATAGTATTATTGAGAGCTGGAAAATCGGCGTGCAGAGGGCAGGGGGCAAAAGAGGTATATGGATACATCGCTCGCTCCGCGTGAATCCGCCTGTGACGCTTGAGACGTCTGCGGCATCACTTTGAAGTTTGTTCCATCTGACTCGGTCTTGATGTGTCCCGCTCGCTCTCTTCGTCACGCGATGCTATATGAAGCATTGAGAGCAAAAACGGACTAACCCACCTTGATAAAAATGGAAACATTATTGGAATACATTATTGCTACTAACTCAATTTCGCAAAAAATGTAGGTTAGTCCGTTTTTGTTCTCAATGCCTTTGTGATCTGATTCTTCGGCCAATGACAATAATACGTATGCTCTGTCTTTGTAATTGTATTAGAGAAGGTGGGCCTAGAAAGAAGATTATACTATCACTAATGAGACCCGCGTTCTTTCTGCACGCCAAATTTCCAGCATTCAATATGCAGTACATAAGAAGACAAAAACATAAAGCTTTGAAACGCAGACATATATAAACGTGACCATATTGAGGAACATACAAGGTGAAGGAGTAAAAAGCAAAATACACTAAATAACTGTTTGTTTTAAATACATTAAGAATGTTTTAAAAACCATACAAACAATTAAAATATATCTTCATACTATATCTCACCTCCTGCAATGTTTTATAGAAGAAAGATATTTCCGAAGTTTTTCGCTACGATAGTGCATTCTCCAGTAGACGCAAGTTTGAAACATTCTTTCGCTAAATTATTAAAAGTATCTGAAATATCATGGCGATCGAATTGTAGACCACCCTGTATACTTACTTTGCTTTCCAAGAAGCATCACTTGAATTTCATCTCGAAACGATATTGCGTTTGCTTTCCACTCGCGCAGAATTTCACGCTGAGAGCGGTTGTCGTGGAAGAACGACGATCAGGAACGCAAGGAGCGTCATCGAGTGCACATCGCCAGACGTCGTCGTCGCCGGTACCTACAACGGATGTCGTAATGTCGCGAATGTTTGCCGCCCCAGGCAACGAGACTCGGTACTTGAGGCGTCAGTCGAGCGACAATCTTGTCGTCATCGTAGCCATCGTTCTTGTTGAAAATCGCTTCGAGATGCAATTTTTCATACGATGATTCAAAAATATATTTAAATATAAAAGTACTCGCAAAACCGTTTCCTCTTAATTTCACGATTAAATGAAACGCCATTAATATTTAATACGAAGAATTCACTCATCGGCGCAGTAGACTATAAACGCCTTCATAAAATTCCCGATCTTTGAAATGAGAAAAAATTATATAGCGGTGGAAAAACACAACATCTGCAACCATCTGCATTTTTTTGTACATTTTTATAAAGTTAGAATATCTGATAACAGAAAGTACAAGAAGAACTCCAACAAATTTATTTATGGAATGTGTAAAAAATTAATAAAAAAACATGTTACATATCTGAACAAAGGAAGGCATCACAGAAAAATCATAAAAACTGGAAACTGCTTGGAATTCACAACTGTACACCGCTAAAGACTGAAGATATTTAATGAGTACGCGTAGCCGAAGTCGCGGGCGTACGGTAATATACCTATCGGGATCCCACGTCTTTCCCGACTACCATTTCTTGAAATATTTTATGATTTCCAGTACTCTAAGATCTTTATACTCTAATAAATACCCAAAAGTAATAAACGATGATTTTTTAGTTTGGACTTTTCTCGCGTTAGGAACATGGTTCGGACTTCAAACCACTGTGCGATATCGGTAAAAACCCGTCGCATCAAATGAATGACAGACCCACATCGCGTGAACAACTGCAGTGGTGCATCTCTCTCCCTTACATTGTAAGGCTTATACCACCACGAATTGCTGTCGTCCTTGTTATTGCAGGTGTCAAGTAGTTAGAAGGAGCAAGACAAGTTGGTCATAAACGTAGAGTATCCCATAGACATATCGAAGCGTGCGGTTGGAAATCCCGTAGAGTGCTAGCGCGGTAGAGATAGAGGTTCATAGTACAGTGAGAGAGTATAGGCCCAAATGTGGAAAACAGGCATTACGCGTGTTCGGTTTGGGGCTCACAGTCAGCTCAGACCTGGACGCACTCTTAGATGCTTTTAGATAACTTCATGGATTTTTACATAGCTATTTTTTGGACACCTTACGTGTTAATGCTACCGTAAAGAATACAAATTATAGTAGTAATTATAGTATAGGCAGACCAGAGACCCATCAAACATCGGATCTCGGCGTCCGAGAACTGAAACCCATAAGCTCCGTACCCAGCATGAGTCATGAACTACTGAAATTTTCAAGATTCCTATTTTTAATTCCGTCTTCCTGAAAATGGTTTCAATTGATTCCTGAGATTTTTCCACCCGTGTTACACAAATTGAAAAAATTATACACACCATTTGGTGTCTTTTTCATGAACTTTAAAGTGTTACTTTACTATTACCATATGTAACAAGAGTCCTTAAGGCAGAAATACATCCGTAGAAATTCTACTGTGATACACTGTCTCAAATTATTGATTACAACTCTTAATTTCACCAGGACTACTGAAAATACCATGTAAATGCTAATTTTTCTCTGAATTATATTTCGGATTTCCTTTGTAAATAAGTTTGATGTCGAACATAATAATGTACGTAACGCTAGTGTAACATTCTGCAAAACCGAGTATTGGCTTAACATTATAATACATAGGTATCTTTATGCATGATTTAACACTGGTGTTATATCCATATTTTTTCATTTATACAAAAAATTGTTACACTAGGAATTTTTTACTTATTTTTACGATGAAGCGTGGACAAAAATGGACCGATAAGAATTTTTCTGGATAAAATAAAAAAATCATGATACTAAGGGTTAATGGTACGGAATGCAAAATTCATTTGCAAAAAATCGTTTGAATAGCATCGGGTTTCAGCTGATTTTCATTTGGAAAACTGCGGTAATCCATTACTGCAACTATTTTAAAAATATAATGAAATATATATAGGATATGGATTTTTCGATCTAATTATTTGGTCTCAAAATTTGTTTCTAAAAATCGGAGAAATTTTTTTCAAAAATTTATTTTTGCACGCTTTAAATTCAGTGTAAAAAACATGCAAAAGTACATCGTTTTAAATTTCTATCTGTAAAGCTACAGGTACTTATTTTTCGCGTGAATGCCTTCCCTTACCCTAGTAGCATTTATTTGCTGGGAGTTTGTTGGGCCAATGACGTGTTATCCGTTGGCCAACGGTTGAAGTGTCGCGCTATTTTTAAATGGGCCAACGATTGTAACCAACGCAGGCCCAACTGAAGATTTCTTTCCATAGGCCCAACTGAAGGTTTTTTTCTATAAGCCCAACAGTTTCTTTCCAAAAGACGTCTTACAGACGTCCAGAAGGCGTCTTGAAGAACTTCAAAAGACGTCTTAAACACGTCTTTTTCAGGCCTGGTTTAGGAAAAAAAAAAATTCCCGGTGAGGAGAATCGAACCCAAACTTTCCGCTTACGAAGCAACCGCTGTTCGCACTTACCCAACACATTGCATTGTAAACACTTCGAATTTCTAGGTACATAACTAGTATTAATTGTTTATAAAAACTGCGCAATGAAGCGAAATATTCTACAAAATATCATCATTCGACCTTTAGACTCATTCCTTAAAATTTCACATTCGTCTTAAGACAGACGTCCTCATTACGTATTTATAAATAAGAAAAGAAAAATCACAACTTGGAATATAATAACAGGTTTTTGGATGTAGTAAATTTTCTGACGTTTGTAAGACGACATTTAATCATCGTTGTAAATTTTTTGTTAATTAACCAACCATAGTAATTGTAGGCCCAACATTGAATATTCGTTGGCAAACTGTTGTAATTTTTTGTTATATAACCAACCATAATAATTGTAGGCCCAACATTGAATATTCGTAGGCAAACTGTCGTAACTTTTTGTTAATTAACCAACCATAATAATTGTAGGCCCAACATTGAATATTCGTTGGCAAACTGTCGTAATTTTTTGTTATATAACCAACCATAATAATTGTAGGCCCAACATTGAATATTCGTTGGCAAACTGTCGTAAGTTTTTTACCATAGGCCCTATGTTGGGAATTTGTAGGCAAAACGCTAACTATATCCCAACTAATTCCCAACTGTTGGCTACCGTTGGCCAACCAAAAATGCTACTAGGGTAATCTTTCTTAATTACATAGATAACATAGATAAAGATGCGAAACCCTACAATTGCAGATGCTAAATATTTGTAGAAATAGTGTCCTCCTTGCTTTCCTGCCTTACGATACTATCTTTAGAGTATTCTATTCATTCAACTGTTTACCTACCATTGTGATAATGGCATCACATTAATCCAAATAACCACTAAAATTAGTTTGTAAATGAAGAATTTGTTGAAACTAGTTTTTATATCAGCGCATTAAAAAAATTTGTAGAATGTATGTGAGTTGTTAGATGTCAAAGGATAGATTACAGAGAATTATCCTATTTTTATCAGTAGGGGAAACTCGAATAAAACCGGGTACCTGGGTAAAACCGGGACGTGCTATTATTTTTTAAACTGCCTTAAAGGGTATAGCCTGTTAAGATGGTCAAATGTGCCCTTGAACCGAATTCAACACACGATGAGTCTTTCGATAGCTTATTAAGAAACAAACATTTGTGCCAAGTTTCAACTTTGTATCTCGACCTGGAGAGTATAGTAAAGGGTAAAAATAGAACATCAGGTTTTTGCCGAATTTCTCCTATACTAGCGGAAGAAAAATTTTGAAAAAAATCTGAGGCATTTCTGTTATCGGGGCACATATTAGAGAATCGTTTCAGATTTTTAAATTGAAAAACCAAGCTGTGAAAAATAAAAAACGCTAAAAAATGATGAAAAATGCCAGTTGTGTATCGAAGTAGTCTTACAAGGAGAGGTTCCCAGGTGTCCGCCTCCGATTGCTTTGAATTTTGGATATGTTGTAGAGGACCGAAAAATAAGATATACGTGTTTTTTATAGCGGCCCGTTTTCATATTTAGGGGGTGAAACCAACCCCCAAAGTTCATAAGAACAGTTTGTGTCCGCCTCCGATAGCTTTGAATTTTGGATATGTTTTAGAGGACCGAAAAATAAGAAATGCGTGTCTTTTTATTTTGGCCCGTTTGCATGTTTAGGGGGCAAAACCACCCCCCAAAGTTCATAAGAATAGTTGGTGCCCGTCTCCGATTGCTTTGGTTTTTGGATATGTTTTAGAGGACCGAAAAATAAGAAATACGTGTTTTTTTATAGCGGCCAGTTTTCATATTAGGAGATGAAACCACCCCCAAAGTTCATACAGGGTACAAAATTGTGTTGAGTAAAACTTGATATAAATTTAATTTGCGTAATAACTTGCTGTATGGACGATTTTCTTGTCGTCAGTCACCGTTATTAGGGGGTAACTATGAGGGGTGATTCACCCCTTGAACATGCAATTGGGCCAAAATAGAAAGACATGCATTTCGTATTTTTCGGTCCTCTAAAACATATGCAAAAACCAAAGCAATCGGAGACGGTCACCAACTATTCTTATGAACTTTGGGGGGTGGTTTTACCCCCTAAACATGCAAGCGGGCCAAAATAAAAAGACACGTATTTCTTATTTTTCGGTCCTCTAAAATATATCCAAAATTGAAAGCAATCGGAGATGAACACCTGAAAATCTTATAACTTTGGGGGTTGGTTTCACCCCCCAAATATGAAAATGGGCCGCTATAAAAAAACACGTATATCTTATTTTTCGGTCCACTAAAACATATCCAAAATTCAAAGCAATCTGAAGCAGACACCTTGGGAACCTCTTCTCGTTAGTACTATTATTATATTTTCACTGTAAGTACGTATCCTTGTTACTATTGCTCTGAATTTTTTCAAATTTTTCAATTTGGTGCGCCGCAGTTAAAAAAATTAAAAACTGATTTTTTCGGCGTTTTTTCCATGTCAGAGTAACTTATAGGTGGAATTTTCGTACATACTTTATGAAATAAATCTTTTATGCGATCTTCAATGCTTCGCATACAGTAAAACAGCGTAGGAATTAAACGAACTAAACATGCTGTGGCATTATTGGCTAAAATGTGTACCGTATTTTCAACTTCGTCGATGGCGCAGCGGTAAAGTGTCCGAAAAAATAAAAAAAATTATTGGTGGCTAAATGAGCAAGAACAAACATGAGGGAGACTGTATATTCAGGCCCAGTGACAAGGGAATATAAAACTGGGCAAGGAGGACCCAAGAGGGGTAGGTCCGAGTGTGGGTAAATCGTTCAAGCTAGGCAGTAACCAAAGGGCCAAGAGGGCGGAGGCAAAGTGATAGTATTCATAGGTATAGGGATAGTGTTAAGGTATGCGTGATAGAGTGAGTGTGTGTGTAAATAAGGGTAGTATGTATGACGGGATTGAATGGGTGCGAGACAGGAGCAAGTAACCAGGCGCGAGCAGAAAGTGACAGCACCGGATTAAGGTCACGCACTGTTACGAACTCAGGAGAGAGACAATTGGGCCCTTTACACGGACGTTCTTGCGTGGCACTTTTGCGAGCCACACGCCAGCGCGGCACGCATTTGGCGTGGCGTGCCGGAACATCGGAAGGAGCGCGCTCCTTCTCGTAGGTCAGAAGATCGTACCCGTCACTATTTAGAGACAGCGAGTTCGGGCTCCCATTTCTACGTTGACTCCACATGCTTTTCCAGGAACCAGCGCAGTCTTGTATTGTGTACTACCTGTTCCATGTATATTATCGATCTGCGAAACGATCGGCAAGACACGATCGCGATATACGTAGGTTCGCAAAAAGTATACGAATTCCTCGATATACCTGGCTTATAGAGGATATCATAAATGCTGTTACTGTAGGGCACACTGAAACATCTGTTTTTACGAAGCTACATTTGGTTTACCTGAAGGTGCTATAAATTATGGAAATGGTTTATTACTCAGTTATAACAACTCTATTGCGATCTGCATTCTCCTTGCAGACGAAAAGTTTCCACCTCATCGGACGTTCTTGCTAGCATCTTGTGCGCGGTTAGAAGTGTGGCGCGCCGGAATTCCACGTTCTTGGCGTGCGAGTAGAATCGTTGTCAGGCGTGTCGCGTTCAAAATATGAGCTTTTATCCTTAACGTCCCGATTTTGCCCCGGTCTCCCCTACTTTATTGTATACCAACTTGAGTTTATTGTACTGAAATGTATTTCTATAACTACGACAAGTCAAAACTACTGCTTCAAATCATTATACAATAAACATGCTAATGCACCGGCTGTAAGTTGTGCACTAACAAGGAGAAGGCACGAGTGTGGAAATTGCTTTTGGGACGACACAAGTTATAGTACACACCTAGTCTTACAAAAGGAGTTTCGTCGAAATGGGTCTCCGATTTCAAGAAATTTGAGTTTAAAGTTTTACACGATAGTAGTAGTTCTCTTACGAAAGCCTTGTCATCAAACAAGGCAACAGTAAGGTATACGACTACGACGCTACTACTGATCTTTCGGTTCGAATCCCCGTACTTCTTGACTTTAAACTCAAAACTTTAAATTCAAATTTCTCGAAAACGGAGACCCGTGTTGACGAAATTCCTTATGATTTTGTAACACTAGGTGCGTTCTATAACTTCCACGCAGTGTCATCCCAAATGCAATGTCTACATCTGTACCTTTATGTAAGACATTCATTAGGTTTAGGTATTGCGCATTTCTATTGAAGAGACTTTAGTGTATCAAATCAAGCATTCATATTTCAATTTTAAAATAAGGCATATCTCGTTTAGCTTGCGGATCGAAATAATGTTTACGATTTATTGACGTAAAAAATGTCCGTTCACAATTGTAGAGCATTCTCGAGTGGGGATATATGTACAAAAAAGCAGACGGAGAAAAGATAATTATATTCATTCGCACGAGAAACGATATTTCAGAGGTAATACCTGTGTTCGGAGTTCATTGAACTCCTCCTCCTCGAAACATTGGCAACCACTCTCCGATAATAGGTTGATGTACCGGCCTAACGTCTCTCTGTGCTATCCTATTATTCTAACTTTTTCGATAGAAACTGCATCACGAAGTTTCGTAAACGCGCCTTATCTAATCTATTGCTTCAGTATGTTCGCTTCAATATGTACACATAGAAAATCCACAACTGTTAAATTGTATGTATAGAGCACGGGCAAATGGTAAATACTGTGAGGGCGCTACCTAGTTCAGAAAGCTCTTTAATTGGGTTAGGATAAGTCTAGATAGGACTGGTGTTACATGAGGTTTGAAAAAGATGCGCAGTAATGTTTCTGTCATTAAATAGTACGCTTGGATTTACAAATTCGACATCAAACAGTCGGAATTTTATAGAAGGTGAACAATTAATTAATGCAGGCCATTTTGTTTGTTATAGAATAGCTACAGAAAACAGTACACAATATGAATTAACGGCTTTTATCGGCAAACATCAAATTTAAAATGAAAGGAAGTCCTCACGAAATGTCAGTAATTATTGAGAAAAATAATACATTAAAATTTGAAAAGTGCAGCTGTAAAGCTGGTCTTACAAGGGAAGTATGGCCACTCGAAAATCAAAAAAACTCTGAAACTTTGCAGAAATGTAGCTCAAGTGATGTTAACGGTCCTACGGGTGTAACGTTCTCTAACGAGACGTTGCCGTTAGTTACAGGAGATTCCACAAGTAGAGCGGCTTACCCGTGGAATTGTGAGATTGGTTCGGGTGGCGTGCGATAAAGAAATGAATTTCACGAAACTAGAGTCCTTCTTTTAACGATTGGTAACAAAAATAGTTTATTCAAAAATGGTTTTGACGCTAGGTCGAAATGGAACGTAATATAAGACACGGAGTCGTGAGAACTATAATGATAAATTAATATAATTGAACGTAAAGTAATTAGGTTTCGACGCGGGGTCGGTAATAAAGAGTATCGTTTCACTTTTGACGCTAAGTCGGTAATAAAGAATATTACGCTGATTAATATTAAAGATTCAGTTCTAGATCGTTAGTTGAACATAAGATCTCGACACTAAGTCGGATTGTGAGACTAGAAATGACGCTTGGTCTATTTGGTATGTTTAAGTTGAGAGTTCGAGAGGATTCCTTTTCTTCGATTTGGAGTTGCTTCCTGTTGCCTATTAGCTTGCCTACGCTTTCTAGGATGGTAGCTGAGTGCTAGTGAAAGCGATCTCAGATGGTAGCCAGGTAGCCGGTTAGGGCGTCCCCAGATGGAAGTTGATTGGTAGTGTGCTTCTGGTGCCTATCAGCTGGCCCACGCTTTACAGGATGAGGTTGAGGAGCTAGCTAAAGCGACCTCGGATGCAGGTTGAAGTTTGGAAGTCAGGACGATGATTTTAGATAAACTTCTTGTAGACTGAGGGGCTAGTGAAAGCGACCTCGGTGTTGGTTCGGTGGCAGAACCAAGTCTGCTCTCTGCTGCTGGCGGGCCTCTATTTATACCAGTTTGTGAAACTTGACCCGCACGAATCACTCGCTGCGCGATCTCGCGCACCAATTAGAATTAGCATCCGGTTCGCGCCACTCGCGCACTACACACGGATTATTCGGCGTCCGGTTGATCGTGCGGTCTGCGCACGCGCGCTTGGTTCACTAGCGCCACTGTGTTCACTGTTTGAATAGGCGGCTAAACGCATGCGTTGCCCGTCACTAGTTTGATTCGCGCGCTGTTTGAACACGCTCTCGCATGCGTGGTATACTATCTTAGGTATAATATAAACGAAATTTACAATATGTGTGCAAACAAAAGGAAAAATTTATGGCGGTAGGTAGCGGTACGTTACACGGGTGAAAACACCCCCTCAAAGAAATGGTGAGTTTTCATATTATCCTGAATATTTGCGAAACCGTAAAAGATATCGAAAAAAAGTTCAAATCAAAGTTTTATGGCTTTCGATATCCTATAATATGGCGATGAAGAATTGTCGAAAAAAAGGCTGGTGGGGATAAATTTGGAAAAAAATGTTTTTCGCAAATTCTTTATCGCCGCTTTATAGGGCATAAATAACCATAGAAGTTTGATTTTAACTTGTTTTTGATATCTTTCAAAGTTTCGTAGACACTCACGATAATCTGTAAACTCATTATTTTTTCGAGGGGGTATTTGCACCCTTAGAACCGTCTTATATCTGAATAAAAAAATAGTTACGTTATTAGCATCACTTGACTTACTAACATTTCTCCAAAGTTTTAGATTTTTCTGAATTTCGGAATTGTTGGACTTCCCCTTTAGTGGAAACTGCAAATATATTGTTACATCATTGCTATTTTGCGCCAGGTAGTCTCGAATAATGATGGATTCAATTTTATATTATCTAAAGGTCTATACCTTGCGTTATAGACCTATAATACAATAAAAAAACGAAATTATACCTATGTATAATTTCGTTTTTTTATTGTATTATATCTATGTATAGTTTCGTTTTTTATTATATTATAGTAATGATATATCTAAACTAAGTATTCTCTCATGCACTGACAAAAAGTACATATGGAATTCTCCAAGAAGCAATTCATTGGAGAATTATAAGGCTTATCCTCTACGAGACCATGCATATTTGCAAATTTCTAATTACAAAATGTCTGCAATTTTAGAGGATGTAAAAACAATGGAAGCGGCCAGTAGTGTCAATACAAGCTTTGCTATTAGGGCCATTCCATGCGAAATCGGACACTTTTCGGAGTAACATTTCGGATTTTCGTGCAACTTGGATATGTTGCAGTCTTTAGGGATATATAAACATATCTCGAAGGATTTTTCAAAATTTTGAAAAATGTCGATTTTACAGCTGTTTGAAGTGAAGTGCTAACTTTTTTTCAATACATTATAGCTATGGAAGTAGTAAACAGATGGAGATGAGCTTTACGGTGCTTATAGAGAAGACACTGAAGTTTTAAGAAAAAATTATTTCAGTTTAAAAAAAGAAAAATTTAAACCATTTTTGTGCAATTATTTTAAACAAATGCAGGTTTTTAACATCGGGCGCGATTTTAAAAATCTGAAAAAAGGAGAATATAGATCTATCCTTCCCCTTGATGGACAAATTTTCAAAAATATGGACACTTTAAAATTTGCGAAATGAAAATTACTTGAATATAACGCTACGTCTAATCACACCGGCTCGACTGGCTAAGCCGTGCGGTACTCGCAGCGGCAAAGCGGCTATATCTGCTATTCTTATACAGTGTTCTCTAATATGGTAAGTATTTGTAAAAACTGAGGAAAGGAAAACTTTTACTGTTTTTTATACAGAACATAATACGGTATCTTAATTTTTGGTGTTCGCAATATTTTCCTTGAAACGAGGGTGACCTACAGTTTTTTAAATGGATTGCTATATATTTGATTATCCAATAGGAAAGCGACTGTCAAGACAAATTCAACCATATGGTATACTGTGACCTTCAAGACCACACATGGTTAGGAATGAAAGAAGAAATTCAATCTACTACTTAGATAGATAGTTCGATATATTTATTTCATTCCTAACCTTGTGTAGCCTTGAAGGTCATAGCATACCATATGGTTGAATTTGTCTTGACAGTCGCTTTCATATTGGATAATCAAATATATAGCATTCCATTTAAAAAACTGTAGGTCACCCTCGTTTCAAGGAAAATATTGCAAACACCAAAAATTAAGATACCGTATTATGTTCTGTATAAAAAACAGTAAAAGGTTCCCTTCTTCAGTTTTTTACAAATACTTACCTGTTAGCGTCACCAAATTTAAGGGTGAGGTCGGTGGCGGATAGCCCCATGCTGGCTTGCCTTTAAGGATTTATGGCAGGGACTTAGCCTGCGCGTGGTATTGTTAGAGGGTACGTGAGACTAAACAGACCTGACGACGGGTGATGGCTGATGACCACGTTGGGTCTCGTAGCCATCGGGTGTCGAAGGATTGGTTGTTTAGAGTAAGCTAAAGACTATGGGAATGGCAATCGGCCCGACGCCGTATTGCCAAAGAATAGGGACTCTGTTCCTGGAGGATCTGACCACGGAGTGGGGAAGATTTTGCCTTCTGGTAAGAGGACTGTGATGAACCACACGGCACTTACCCCAGAACCGTCCTAGAGCGTGCTTCCTCGGTATCGTTTCTACCTTTGAGGGTAATTTTCCTAACATCAGAAGTGGGATTCGTTAATTCAGGCTTGCTTAAGAGACCCGGTAGTCTTGTTTATTCGCGCGTTGTGTAACCGTGTTTTTGTGGTTCTAAATTATGAAAAAAAAAAACATGAAGAACGCGAGTGCGACGCCTAATCCGGAAAATATCAGTGCGACGCCTAATCCGAAGAATATCAGTGCGACACCTAACATGGAAAACGCGGGTGCGCCGCTTAGTGTGGAAGACATTTTGCGACAAGTGTTGGAGAAGATGGTGAGTGTCCCCGCACCCGTTAACGCGGGTATTGCGAGCTCTCATCCTTTGATGGACGTTATACCGGAGTTCGATGGCCGTGATTTAGGTGATGATGCCGCCGTGTGGTGTGATTTGGTCGTATACATTACTAAGGACGTTACGAATCAACAGAGACTGTCTCTGGCCACACATGCTCTGAAAGGTGCGGCTAAAAGATGGTATCAGAAATGGAAAGGCAATCCACGAAATTGGGATAAATTTCGCGATGACTTTTGTGCCGTGTTCGTTTCCGAAAAGAAACTGCACGAACGCTTGCAACGCGCTTTATCGTATACGAGTGACGAAGCTACTACGTATGCTCAATACGCGAGGAAAAAATTGACTTACTTTGAAGAAACGCGTGTGTCATTTAAGCCAGAAGAGTATATAGAACTTGTGGTCGGTGGTATAGCGGATCAGAATGTAAGACAATCCATTACCAACGGACAATTTGTAACCACGACGGCTTTGATTGCTGGTATGGCACAACTTATAAAGCCATCGACAGAAAAAAAATAGGGACAGTAGATATAGGGACCGAAATTTGAAAATGGTAACAGAAAGGTCATACAAACGGCGTTGTTACGCGTGCGACGAGTACGGACATCTGATTAGCGATTGTCCCAAAAGGCGTAAACCTAGCACGAGTGCGGAAGGGTTTTCCCGCCGGTCTGGTAGAGAATCTTCAACCCGGAAAACTGTGTCTACCTGCAGCTACTGCGCAAAAAGGGGACACGAGGAATCCCAATGTTGGGTTAAGCAGCGGGCCGTTCGCACTAAGGGAAATAAAAAAAACGAGGTGAACGTTTGTACAACGGAAAAGCACATGCTGACACCAATTCTTCTGCGTGGAACCATGATTCACTGTTTATTGGACAGTGGAGCCGATTGTTCGTTGATCAAGGAAGGGGTGTTCAAACGGTTTAACGGCAAAATGCTCCCGCAGATCACGACAATGCATGGGTTAGGAAAGGTACCCATCAAAACGATCGGCCGTGCAACAATGGTCGTTCAATTTGAACATGCTTCTGTGGAGTTGGACCTCTTCGTTGTGCCAGATTCGGTCATGATGCCAGATGTTATCATTGGGAGAAACATTTTGGAACATAATGACCTGCAAATGGTGACTGACGTGACGAGAACGAGATTGATGCGGCTACCAGGGTTGCCGAAAGAAGTAGAAGATACAGCGCAGGGCGGATCGCATTGTTACTTCGTGCTTACTGTCGAGGATGCAGCACGGGGACCCCTGGACGATGTACTGAAACGGTATCAACACATGATTGCTGCAGGTAACAACGCGAGACAGGTCACGACGACCGAAATGAAAATAGTAACCAAGGAGGACAAGGTAATACACTATCGTCCTTATCGTTTGTCGTATGCCGAACGCGAAAGAGTACGGGTAATTATTGACGATTTGTTATATAATGAAATAATACGTGAAAGTATTTCATCGTTCTCGAGTCCTAGTTTACTTGTAAAAAAGAAAGATGGTACTGATAGGTTGGTCGTAGACTTTCGAGCACTGAATAAGATAACTTTACGAGATCGCTACCCCTTACCTTTAATTGATGACCAACTCGATCGGTTGGGAAAGGGGAAGTATTTTACAACATTAGACATGGTATCTGGTTTCCACCAGATACCAATTGCTGCGGATTCAGTTCATAAGACTGCTTTTGTGACGCCGGATGGGCACTTCGAATATTTGCGCATGCCTTTCGGTTTGATGAATGCCCCTGCTGTGTTTCAACGAGCCATTAATGCTGCCTTGGGGCCTTTAAGAAATAAAATAGCGTTGGTATATCTAGATGATATATTAATCCCTTCACTAACGATCGAAGAAGGTCTAGAGAGACTCGATCGTGTGTTACAAGCTCTGTCTCAAGCAGGATTTACGTTAAACATTAAAAAATGTAAATTCTTTCAAACGACTGTCGATTACCTCGGGCGAGAAATATCAGCTGAGGGAATTCGTCCGTGCAAACAAAAAGTAAATGCATTGCTCCAGTGGCCGCCTACTACAAATGTGAAGCAAGTTCGACAATTTATGGGATTAGCGTCTTATTTCCGTAAATTTATACCGGAATTCTCGATTCGTACCGCGTGCGTGACAAAATTGACAAAAAATAATCAACCCTGGGAGTGGGGTAAAGATCAAAACGACGCGAGACAGTATATTTTAGATAAATTAAGTACTCATCCGTTGCTAATAATTTTCGATCCAGAACGGGAGTCAGAACTCCACACTGATGCCAGTTCGATTGGTTACGGTGCGATTCTTTTCCAAAAAGTAGCGGGCGATTTTCGTGTAGTAGCTTATTATAGTCGGCGCACGACCCCTGAGGAATCCAGGTATCATTCTTATGAGCTGGAAACTTTGGCGATAGTGAACGCGCTAAAGCATTTTCGTGTATATCTGTTAGGGATTAAGTTTAAAATCATAACGGATTGTAATGCGGTAAAGGCAACGAGTAATAAAAAAGATCTGCTGCCGCGTGTTGCAAGGTGGTGGATCTTCTTGCAAGATTTTTCGTTCGAGCTCGAATACCGCAAGGGTAAATGTGTGGAACACGTGGATTACTTGAGTCGTAACCCATGTCGTGATTATCGAGTAAATGTAGTTCATGAGGGTTCGTGGCTCGAGGTTGCCCAAAGAAATGACGATGAGACGAAGGTTATGTGTGATAGAATTACCGCTAAAGACGCGATATGCAGTGATTTTGAATTGAGAAATAATATCTTGTGTAGAAAGATACGTAAGGATAACGGTCGGGTAATATATCGAAGCTATATTCCGAAAGGATATAGAATTGGTTTATTGAGAATGTATCATGACGAGAACTCTCACGTTGGTTGTGAAAAGACACTCGACAGAGTTGCTCAGAGGTATTGATTTCCGCGTATGCGAAATTTTGTTAAGAAATATGTAGAGCATTGTATTACTTGCACGGTAGCTAAGAGGCATACAGGCCCGAAATAAGGTCTCTTACATTCGATAGAAAAGAAACCAATTCCTTTTGATGTAATACATTGCGACTGCGTTGGGCCTTTTGAGGAATCAAAGGATGGGTATAAACACATCCTGGTTATAGTTGACGCGTTTACGAAGTACGTTCAATTAGTTCCGTTGCAGTCTCTGAGTGGCCCCGAAATGCTTCGAACATTTCGAGATCGCCTTACGTTGTTCGGAACACCACGTATTGTAGTGTGTGATCGTGGCACCAATTTCACTTATAAACCACTAGGTCAATTTTTAACTAAAAACGGCATAGAGTTGCATCTCATCGCGACGGGGGCGCCGCGAGCCAATGGACAAGCCGAAAGGTATGTTTCAACGGTGATAAATTTACTTACAGTTCATCATCAGTTCAAGTATCAAAAACATCGGAATGGCCAAACAATTTGGCAAAGATTCAATTGTCATTAAATACGACGGTACAGAAGTCCACGGGTTTTACACCAGGTCGTTTGCTTTTCGGCGTTGAGCGCAGTGCGGGGCCGGCAGCTATTGCAGAATCGCAATTACCGCCTCCGGATGATGAAATTGATGTAAACCGCGATAGACATGTTGCGTTCGAGCGATTAAAGAAGAATGCTGATCAGCAAAACGAAAGTTTCAATAAGAAGCGTAGAGTTAATGTTAATTACAAAGAAGGTGATACCGTGTTTGTGCGACCGAGTGATACGCGTAGAGCAAAGCTAGAGCCTAAATTTGTAGGGCCTTTTAAAATTGTAAAAGTTCTTGCTAAAGATCGTTATGAGATCCTCGGCGAAAGCGGTAAACCTCAGGTAGTACCGAAAGATCGTTTACGGCCTTGGAAAGGGGAATGGTCAGGAGATGGCGATATTGACTCGTTGGATAAACCGTGTTAGCGCGGTAGTTTGTTTCTGTATTAACGGTTCTATTGTAATGGTCGTGAGAATTTAATCTCTGGCATAAAATAAATAGTAAATCAGTTCAACCATGTGTTGTTACTGTTCGACCTGAGTCGGTGTCAATTGAGTGTTGCTTTGAATCCCAGGATGACACCTGGTTGTCAACGTTTTATGAAGCACATTTGTGTATTTTGGCCTTTGAACTGTTGTGGCGGGACACGTTTGTACGTGTCTTG
Organism: Andrena camellia; assembly: GCA_029448645.1. Taxonomy (NCBI): domain Eukaryota; kingdom Metazoa; phylum Arthropoda; class Insecta; order Hymenoptera; family Andrenidae; genus Andrena; species Andrena camellia. The sequence goes on from CM055679.1 coordinate 28,937,219, forward strand.
ACCTTTGATTTGCTGCGGAACACGTTTTGTGTGTATTTTGGCCTTTGAGCTGTTGTGGCGGGCCACGATTGTGCGTGTCTTGACCTTTGATTTGTTGTGGAACACGTTCTGTGTGTATTTTGGCCTTTGAACTGTTGTGGCGGGACACGTTTGTACGTGTCTTGACCTTTGATTTGCTGCGGAACACGTTTTGTGTGTATTTTGGCCTTTGAGCTGTTGTGGCGGGCCACGATTGTGCGTGTCTTGACCTTTGATTTGTTGTGGAACATGCTGTGTACGTTTTGACCTTCGATACGTTGTGGTACACGTTTGTGCCTGTCTTGGTCGTTGAGCTGCTGCAAGATGCATTCGATTACATTACGCATGTGTGCCTGCGTATGGTGTCAGGAACGACCGAGTGGATTAGTCCTCTTAATTTTTAGATGTGGCTATTGTAGGAATGGATGCTTCTTGAGAGCGTGAAGCATGCCAGGTTGGCCGTGTTAGCGTCACCAAATTTAAGGGTGAGGTTGGTGGCGGATAGTCCCATGCTGGCTTGCCTTTAAGGATTTATGGCAGGGACTTAGCCTGCGCGTGGTATTGTTAGAGGGTACGTGAGACTAAACAGACCTGGCGACAGGTGATGGCTGATGACCACATTGGGTCTCGTAGCCATCGGGTGTCGAAGGATTGGTTGTTTAGAGTAAGATAAAGACTATGGGAATGGTAATCGGCCCGACACCGTATTGCCAAAGAATAGGGACTCTGTTCCTGGAGGATCTGGCCACGGAGTGGGGAAGGTTTTGCCTTCTGGTAAGAGAACTGTGATGAACCACACGGCACTTACCCCAGAACCGTCCTAGAGCGTGCTTCCTCGGTATCGTTTCTACCTTTGAGGGTAATTTTCCTAATATACCATATTAGAGAACACTGTATAAGAATAGCAGATATAGCCGCTTGGCCGCTGCGAGTACCACACGGCTCAGCCAGTCGAGCCGGTGTGATTTGACGCAGCGTTATATTCAAGTAATTTTCATTTCGCCAATTACAAAGTGTCCATAGTTTTGAAAATTTGTCCATCAAGGGGAAGGATAGAACTATATTCTCCTTTTTTCAGATTTTTAAAATCGCGCCCGATGTTAAAAACCTGCATTTGTTTAAAATAATTGCACAAAAATGGTTTAAATTTTTCTTTTTTTAAACTGAAATAATTTTTTCTTAAAACATCAATGTCTTCTCTATAAGCACCGTAAAGCTCATCTCCATCCGTTTACTACTTCTATAGCTATAATGTATTGAAAAAAAGTTAGCACTTCACTTCAAACAGCTGTAAAATCGACATTTTTCAAAATTTTGAAAAATCCTTCGAAGTATGTTTATATATCCCTAAAGACTGCAACATATCCAAGTTGTACGAAAATCCGAAATGTTACTCCGAAAAGTGTCCGATTTCGCACAGAATGACCCATTACGGCCATATACGCAACAAAACATTTTGATTTTTGTTTCCTTTAGTGGAAACTTAACTCCCAAGGAATCTTTCATGTTTTTGGTTATATATCCAACGTATCAAAAGAATGAATACTTTAAATGATTTAAAACGTTACTGACAATGTATATTACATGTGACAGCTAACCCGATAAGTAAACCTGAATATGAAACCTTTTCCTACTGTGTAGTAATTCCACTGTGTGTAATATTTATTTTTAATAAATGCACTAATATCAATGTTTATATTATAAAGTTCAAATTCAGCGTGAAATAAAGTCTAAACATTTTTTTAAAAAAATCCAAATAGAAAATAAATTTGTATGTATTCAAATAAACGCATATTTAATTATGTTTCCATCAAAATTTGGAACTATTAAAGTTATTCTTAATTCTAATTTCTAAAATGTTTGGAAAAATTTTACTTACATATTTTAATAGTTACAGTAACGAAAATGTGTAAGATAATCAGAGATTCGTTTCCGAGTTTATAGCTCTTTAAATCGATATTTTCAATCTTGTTTTCTGAGTAAGCATGTGAGTTTTACCATCAGCTTTGTTTCATTGATTATATTTCGCTGTCTCGTCCTCTAGATCAATAGGTAGTAACGTCAGTTGCACGATCCTATCACAGCATTTTTAAATTTGGTACACAAAAAAAAACCAAACAGCGGCCCCAATGAGCCCAACTTCGTGGCAGTTGGAGCTGCGCTCTGCCTACCCTGCTGCGCTGCGTCCCCGCGATTCTCCATTACGTTTTGCTGTGCGATTTGCATCACACGTATAGCTAACTTAAAAAATGAGCGAGGAAAGAAGACCGAACCGATCTCGAGGTAAGAAAGACCGTCTATGGGAAAAACTGAGGCAACTCGAGAGGAAAATTAGCAGATATGATCGGTCATCATCGAGATCACGGAGCAGGCATCGAGATCGTTCGGGGACCTCGGCGCATGGAGAATCGCCGAGAAAGCGTCGAGGAAGCCATTATAGCGACAGGTACAATAACGAGACTGATCAAAGCGATAGAGAGCGTAGCCCGCGAGGTACGTCCTGTCGAAGTCAGTCTTCGCGTTCCGAATATGCATCAGATGGTGTCGAGCGTCGCCCGAGAGGCACGTCAAGCCATGTGCAAGGAGTACCACAACGCGACAAAGAGGCCGATGAGCGTCGTCCGAGAGACATGTCAGGCCAAAGTCGGCGTCTGGAATCGCCGCACGACTCTGTGGGACATATGTCACCATGCCACTCCCGCAGTGCGTCGATTGAGGTTAGGGAACAAAACCCTACTCCTCAGAAGGAAGCAGACGTAGAGGGAGAAGAAACCCTCTCTGCGGAAACCTTGGAGCTGTTGGGAGACGACCTAATAGAGGACTCGGCTGTGGGACCGGAGTTTCACCCGACTATCGCAGAGAGGTGGGGGAAACTATTAAAGTCGGGTATGTCTAAAGAGTCTAAGCAGGAACTGCTAAAAAAGTATTCTCCGGCATCAAACTGCCCGACGCTAAAAGCCCCGGTGCTGAACCCGGAAGTGAAATCAGCAATGTCAAGCGTTGCTCTAAAAAAAGATGAATACCAGAGGATGGAACAAGACCAACTTGGCAAAGCGATAAGTGCGATCAGGGGGTCCTTGACGGAGTTGTTAAGAGGCGATAAGTCAGGGAAATTAGATGAGAAGAGACTCATTACGGTACTCAGCGATGCTGGGAGAATCCTCACGGATTTACACTACAGGAAATCTGTAACGAGAAGGGCCTTCATCACACCGGGGTTAATCCCTGTGGTAAAAACGATTACGGATGCGAGCCCAGTGGGGGCACTATTGTTTGGTGAGGACTTCTCTGACAAAGTTAAGACAGCCAAGGCAATGGAAAGATCCTCTAAGGATATTCAGAAGCAAGCGAGTGGTCGGAAGCAGCCCGCTCCATTCACTACAACTAGAAAGAGCTACGGTCAGCCACCAAGGAGTACTACCAGCCATTTAAACCTCAGAACCCCCCCTGTAGGGGCACCCAGATCATCGCGACAGGGGGGGGGGGGGCAGAAAAGCCAATCATGGAAGACAGGGACACGCCGGAGGTAGATCTAAGTAAGTTAGCTGGTAGACTACAATATTTCTTAAAAGAATGGAAATTGATTACGTCTGACAGGAATATCCTGCAAGGTATCAAAGGATACAAATTACCGTTTGAAGGCAAGGTGTACCAACGAAACGTACCCAAGGAATCTGCTTACTCTCAATCAGAGCTGACAGATTACGAGGTTGTAATTAGCGAAATGACAAGAAAGGGAGCAGTCTCAAAATGCAGTCAGAGTGAAGGGGAGTTTATATCACCTCATTTTCTTACAGAAAAAGCGAATGGCAGTAAAAGATTAATTCTGAATCTGAAAAGTCTAAATAAGTTTATAAAGCCACCTCACTTTAAAATGGAAGACAGGAAAACAGTTATCAGACTAATGACAAAAAATTGCTATATGGCGTCAATCGACTTGTAAGATGCATATTTCCTTGTTCCGATTGACACCAACGACAGAAAATATTTGAGATTTCTATTTAAGGAGGAATTGTACCAGTTTAATTGTTTACCATTTGGGTTATATACAGCCCCTTTCTTATTTACCAAACTATTAAAACCGGTAGCAGAAAGCCTACGGTCGAGAGGTTTCAAATCTGTGTTTTACCTAGACGACATACTGCTATTAGGTAGAACCACTAACGAGTGCGGAACCAACTTAAGTACAACAAGAGGACTACTCGAGTCACTAGGTTTTGTTCTAAATGCAGAAAAATGTCAATTAACACCAGCAACGGAATGTAAATTTTTAGGGTTTCTGTTTAATTCAGAGAGGTTGTGTGTTGCTCTGCCTGATGACAAGAGACAAAAAAGTGAAGGAATAGTAAGAAAATTCAAAAACCTATCGAAGTGCAGGATCAAAGAAATGGCACATTTAGTAGGGTTACTAGTATCGGCTTGCCCGGGTATCAAGTACGCATCGTTGTATGTGAAGGCGTTCAAAAGGGAAAAGTTCCTAGCGCTACGCGAGAATGATGGGGATTATGACAAGATTATGACGGTATCTCCGTGTCTACGCCCGGACTTTGATTGGTGGTTGAGAAAAGTAAGGGTTGGAAGAAACCCGATACGGCAAGGCAATTACATAGTTGAATTGTTTTCTGATGCGTCCTTATCAGGTTGGGGGGCCGTATGCGGAAAAAAGAAAACCCATGGCTGATGGACCGAGGACGAAAAAAGCGAGTCAATTAATTATCTAGAGCTTACGGCTGCTTTTTACGCACTGAGATGTTACTGCACAGACCTCAAGGGTTGCGAGATTCTCATGAGAATTGACAACACGACTGCCATATCTTATATAAATCGAGGAGAGAGTATCCAATTCCCTAAGTTAAATAAATTAAGTAGAGAAATATGGCAGTGGTGCGAGAAGCGTGATCTGTGGGTTTTCGCGTCCTATATCGCCTCAAGCGACAACTCGGTAGCGGACGCAGAGTCAAGAGTACTCCCAAAAGAGACGGAATGGGAAATAGCTGATTGGGCTTTCGATATGATAGAGGAAAGTTTCGGAAGTTTTGACATTGATCTATTCGCGTCGAGTGCAAATAATAAGTGCGAAAAGTTTATGTCTTGGCATAGAGACCCCCATGCCTTCAGAGTTGATGCATTCACCGTAGACTGGGGCGAATTTTATTTTAATGCGTTTCCACCTTTTTCATTAGTGCTAAGAACTTTACAAAAAATAAGAGACAACAGAGCAGAAGGAGTTGTAATGGTCCCATATTGGCCTACTCAGCCCTGGTATCCGATGTTTGTAGAACTGATGATAATGGAACCAATGTATTTTAATCCGCATAATAACTTGTTAAAATACGATTACAGGGAGAACCATCCACTAGCGGCAACACTTACATTGGCAGTAGGAAAATTATCTGCGAAGCATTCAGGAGAAAAGGTGTGCCGGAGGCAGCGATCCCGATAATGCTGCAGTCAATTTCGGAGGCCACCGTGAAGCAGTACAACAAACCGTTACAACTATGGTGGTCGTACTGCCAAAAGAACCAGATACCTTATTACGACCCGTCCACGGAGAGCGTCTTGGAGTTTTTATCACACTCATTAGAGACAGTGAAGACATACGGAACGCTGAACTCCTACAGGTCGGCAGTCTCCCTTGTCGCACAAAGGGAGATTGGCGAAGACCCGCGGATGAGGAGGTTCTTTAAGGGACTGATCAGGGTAAGGCCTCAGACGGCGAAGTACGAAAGTGTATGGGATCCAGAGGAAGTTTTTGAATACCTGGAGAAAGATGGAAACAGCAAAAAGCGGACCTTAGAGTGGGTGACAAAGAAGCTTGCAACCCTACTTGCGTTGGCCACCGGGCAACGAGTCCAAACCATCTCCTTAATACGGCTAAGTAATATTAAGATACTAGAGTCCGGAATAAGAATCCGCATGACGGACCACCTAAAGACGACCAGCGTTAGACATAAGCAAGAAAATCTAGTTTTACCGTATCTGCGCGACAAACCGAAGATTTGCGTAGCTTCCCTGTTACGGGAGTATGAGAAAAGGACGAGCCATATACGCGGTAATGAAGATAAGCTATTAATTACGTATAGAAAGCCGCATAAAGCAGCAACCACCCAGTCTATCAGCCGATGGATTAAAGAGGTGCTAAAGTCAAGCGGTATGGATACAGATATCTTTTCGGCGCATAGTATGCGGCACGCTGCGCCATCAGCTGCGCAGCGGAAGGGGTTGAGCATAGAGGCGATACATAAGGCGGCGGGGTGGTCAGACAAGTCGAGAGTGTTTGCTCAGTTTTATAACAGACCGCTACCGGAAGAAGCAAATTTTACCGCAACTGTTATGTCAAAAGTTACGAAATAAACGCTAAGTAAGGGCTAAAAAACGGACTTTAAACAACTACCTATTGATCTAGAGGACGAGACAGCGAAGTATAATTAACGATCAAACGAACTTACCTTGTGAAGTTCGATCGTGATTATACCAGCTGTCTCGTCCGAATAGATCAGACCCTCCCATCCCTATCATAAGTCCCAAATATCACATAGCTATAAGGACCGTTACATGTTGTAGTGGACTCGGGTTTGTTGTAGTGGACTCGGGTTTGTTTTTTTGCCCTTCGGTTTCTTTCTGCCATCTCCTGTCCGTTCCCTGGAAACTTTAAAATTGAATGGAGAATCGCGGGGACGCAGCGCAGCAGGGTAGGCAGAGCGCAGCTCCAACTGCCACGAAGTTGGGCTCATTGGGGCCGCTGTTTGGTTTTTTTTTGGTGTACCAAATTTAAAAATGCTGTGATAGGATCGTGCAACTGACGTTACTACCTATTGATCTATTCGGACGAGACAGCTGGTATAATCACGATCGAACTTCACAAGGTAAGTTCGTTTGATCGTTAATTATTGAACACGTACCAACTTCCAGACAATATTCTAATTCGTGTGCTGGTTTCGCATAATACAATTACGGAGATCTCGTAAATTAGTAGCTGGTATCTGATGACCACTCTGTTTATTAGTTTACGCTTATTATTTAAAGACTATTGTAAACTGGAATTTCAGAACAATGGTACACCTCCCTTGTCAGACCCTAATGACAGGTTATCCAAACGGTATAACAGTAATAAAAACCAAGCTTCAAGAATCTCTGGACAATAAACACAGTTGAATACCTTCACTGACGTCAGCGTGTTTTTACGGCCTAGAATTTGCATACTGTCCACGAGATTTTGACGTTATTACGCTCTGACCACTTCTTTAAAACTATTGGAAATATTGTCAGAGGGTCCCATAGTGTTTGGTTTGAAAACAACCCCAGCTCGGAGTTCGCTTTGGACTTCGCCGCCTTAGGGACCCCTCTATCGCGTGCTCTCGAGGACATAAACTTCGCTGCATACATATCAGTTACGTGTCGTCACTGTCATCGTAAAATGTATCGTTTGCTTGTGTGGAATGGAGTAGTTCACACTTGTCAGTTCTGTATCCGTAAAAAAAATATCGGTAATTATATAGAAGAGGACACACCTCATCGATTTTCATGATCATGAAATATGTTGTCAGGGGCATGATTCTGAACAACTTTTTCCTATACATGTTACCGCCGCTCGACCTTCATTTCCGAGATACACGCAAAAATAATTTCGACATATGTATACGTACGTACCGTATTTCTGAAGAATCTAAAGTTTGGGATAGAGACGTTAGAGATAGGTTAGACAGTAAATAAAAACAATAGTTACAACTTATTTCGATCTTTACACTACGTTATTATTAGTATTAACTGTAAAAAGTGTCGGCCATAATATCGAAGAATGCCTTCAATAAGGTGTTTTTGAAGTATCGGTATAGGTTTGGGGCTAGATCTGGGGCCTGTCAGTGGGGTCCGCAGCTACGTGTATGTAATGCGGACCTCTGTGACGTCCTGGCCACACCATGGGTTGCGCCGATTAAGCTCCACCGGCGCCGCTAGAGGTCTACTCTTCTCGCAAGTCCTAACTTCCACTCTCGTTCACATATATACAAGTTCCAAGCTACTTCCTCTTAGTTCCCGAGTGTCTAGGGCAGGGACCCTCAGCTATAGCCTTAATGATGAGAGTCTGTCCCAAGACGAAACGCCGGACATCTTTTCTTTTTCTTCCCGATCTTTAAATTGACAAACCACCTGCCCCGCACAGTAGTCCAAGAAGCCGTGACCGGTCCGAGGGATTACGCTTACGCCGAGAGGCGACGGGGCAACAAGATCGATCCCTCTTTACGTTCCGGAATCATGACCATCTCGGTTTCGGACGTAACACCCCAAATATATTAAATTTTAACTTGGAGTATATATTAGTTTCCGAGATATTAATAAAAAATTATTGTTCTAAATCAAATCTAGCCGCAAACTTATACCGATAATACGAAAACGATCAACACAGCTGATTCCGAATAAATACCAAAATATTTTTATGAATATCTCGAAAACTAAAGCCGCGCGGCGGTAATATGTATAGGAAAAAGTTGTTCAGAATAATGACCTTTACAACATATTTCAAGGTCATGAAAATCGGTAAGGTTTGCCCTCTTCTATATAACTATCAAAATTATCGTTTCCTGGCTTTACAATAGCGCAATTCATATTCGTTCGTGTCAAGGACTAAAATTCATCGGCAACGATATTTCTGCTTTTGCAATGGCGGTGTGTTGAAATCGCTTGAAGGGGACCTTTTTTATGATCGTGAAGTGTTCTCGGGTCAAAGCTCTCGAACCACGCGCTTCGAGGGCAGAGTTGGGCATTATCTAGATAAAAAAATTATTTAAATCACAAATCGAATAAAAGATACTATATCTTCATCCATTATTCGAAGTTCGAATGACCCCAAAGTATCTTATTCGAAGCGCCAACGGATGAAACGTTTATTCGACGGGAATACATTCGACGAGGCAAAGATACTTTTTTTATTCGAAGGTCTCCAACTCTGAGGTTCGAATACCTTTTTCTACTTTAGCTGTATCTATATTCGAAGACTTCGAATAATTTTGACAGGCGTTTGGGTCGTTCAAAGGCTGCGGCGAGCGAGGCATCGGTCCCCTGCTACAGTCGCTCCGCCACGTGTTACCAATTTTACAGAAATGAAAGTTCTTTATTTTTCGTCGTATCGATCTGAAAGTAACATCAATGGATTCTTGGCATTCTCCCGATTAAAAGGACAAAATATCATGCAAATCGGACAATTTTTAACGAAGTAGGCTTTAAATTCTGCAAATCAATTTTTCGTGTAACTTCGTTAATTGTAGCCCGAATTATGTCGGGTTTGGTACCATTTTCATGGGGAAAACATTAAAACACAAGGAGTCGATTCATGACGCTTTCGTAAAAATACAAAGGGTACATGGTGACTTCACACCCGTACCCACCGTTGTCTACCGTCGAAGTGCGGGACAATACAATCATAAACCGCGACTCTGATGAGATGCTTTGGCCGAACAACCTGACTAGTTTTTCGGAAACAACTGGTTCTATTAGGCCCGAAATGTAATAAAATTTTACATCCTTTACGATAATATATACCCGAGGTTCCCGTTCCTTACGCCTAGTGAGTTCAATATAGTGTATTTACTTTTTCCTAAAAAGTCGAAATTGAAGAATTCTAAGAAAATATCCGTATTTCACAGTTTGGTCTGTATTTTACGTTGATAAATTTCTGCCAAAATGGATCTATTATCTGTAAGAAAAACGAGTAAAAAATGACTACTTTATAACATATTGTTTAAAAAAATTGACGTATTATTCGTAATCTGATTACGCTTGGCTGAATTTGTTATAAAAAAATACATCAGTTTCGCCTAAAGGATTTTTCTCTATGGTGTCTACTTTCCAAGATATTGGGGCAAACGTGTTTTTCACCGGCAGATATGAATGATTGCCAATAAAAGAAAATACGTGTCAAACATTTTTTCGAGGTCTAGGTGGCGAACCGCATCAAAGTCGGCAATAATTATCTTGTTATTGTTTGTTTTAATATAACAAGTAATATCTATTGTTCGACAATAAGTACACATATGCAGGTGATATGTATATGTAAAGAGAATAGTTGCGAGGTCAATCGTGCCGCCTGGTACCCCGTGGCGAGGACAACACTCCCCAGTGCCTCACCAAATTTTATGGCTTTCGACCCTCGAAGAGGTTTGAATACCATTAAAAAGTGAGAAATGTCTAGAATTTCCGAATTTCTCATCAGATCTTTGCGAAAACGACGCCAAACGATTCCTTATGTTTCGCCAATGAAACTAACACCAAGAACGACGTAATTCGCACCATAATGAAGGAAATTCCATGAAAAATCGATTTATAGAATTTCAAGCTGACTTCGTTAAAAATAGTCCGATTTACATGAAATTTGGTATGATTTTCATTGGAAAAACATAATGAATCCATAGGTGTCACTTCGATATCGATACGATAAAGAATAAAGAATTATTTTATTTCTGAAACAGGTATGAATCCTCGGCCGACCGCAGCGATTCCAAGTCGGCGCCCCGCTGTCGAGGGTGAAAATGTGAAATATTCATTTCAGCGTATTAAGAAATTCTTTATTCTTTATCGTATCGATATGGAAGTGACACCGATGGATTCCTTATGTTTTTCCGATGAAAATCATACCAAATTTCATGTAAATCGGACTATGTTTAACGAAGTCAGCTTGAAATGACATAAATCGATTTTCCACGGAATTTCCTTCATTATGGTCCGAATTACGTCGCTTTTGGTGTTAGTTTCATCGGCGAAACATAAGGAATCGATTGACGTCGCTTTCGCACAGATCTGATGAGAAATGAGGAATTCGAAGATTTCTCACTTCTTAATAGGTACTCCAACCCCTTCGAGGGTCGAAAGCCATAACTTTGGAGAGACACCACGGGGGGTTGACCTCGTCACGGTTGCCAGGCGGATCAGGCGTTCCTAGCCAATCACCCTGTATTTTTGTCATTCTTTCGACGATGCGCGGCATGAATTTGTGTACACTGCATGGTAGTCCACTCTCGGCATAGAGTGCACACGATCGCTTTCGACGCGCGCGTGGTCGTAAAAGTTCACCCTTTCAAGTTCTCCAACCTGCTCGAAAGTTATAAATCAGAACTGCGCTCAGCGTGCAGTTATACCAGTCCGGAACGTCTTCTTGCGACAAATCGGTCGGCGCGTAGAGAAAAAACGTGCGCGGTGCGCAGTTGTTGCACGAGTGGGAGCATGCCTTAAGTAGGTCTACGGCAGAGTGGGTTGAATTCCGTTTTTTTCTTTAAAATTCGAAATGCAATAGTGCGCAAAAGTTACCTTAGCCAAGTACAAATTGAACGTAAAAATTTTTGGAAATCGAATGATATTTGATTATCACGCATAATGAGCAGAACGTAGTTTATATAAAGAAAAGTAGAAAAGTTTTTATTAGCAAGTGAGAAATATAAACAAGTGATACTGAGCGAGGAATGTATTGCCAACTGACTAATGCCGCATGATTGTCGCGCAGCGGCACGCACGGTGAACAGGGCCGTAATAGTAAGGCGTAGTAGCTCCAGGAGCGTATAAAGAGAATAAACATTAGGTACATTAATTATTCTCAATAACGCATCAAGGTCAAAAATTCAAAATTTGGCAAAAATACTCAATTTTTTGCAAAAAGTTCAAAAACGTTTTTCTCGTGTTATTTACATTTACTGAAGTTGTAAAATTTAAACACACCAAAAGACATTTCCGGTATAATGCAGTTATTATTTAAATGGCTTGGGAGTAGAAGCTTCTATGAGCTATGAAGATGGTCAAATATCATTCGATTTCAAAAAATATTTTGCGTTGAATTTGTACTTGCCTAAGGCAACTTTTGTGCACTATTCCATTTCGAGTTTTAAAAAAAAATCGGAATTCGACCCACTCTAGACTCTGCCCCAGGGTTGTCGGGAAAATCTCTACGCGTAGAGGCAGGTAAACACCCACAGCAATAACCGCATACTTGTGTTGGTGACTGGCGTGAACAGGTCGTGTTGGCATACAGTAATTCCTCGTAATAAACCCGACGAACGGGGCTGGCGGCGAGCGTACGACGCGATGCGGATACTATTCGGGCGAGCGAGAGGGAACGAAACAGTTGACACGAAGTTACCGTCGACTCTTTCGTTCTCTCACTCTAGACCGAAGGATTCCAAGAAATGGTGGGGATAGTCACCGGGCGTACTACGCAAGGTAAAAAACGGGACTATAACGAGGATTTATTGTATATGTATTCCTCTTCTACTGCGCGTAGAGATTTTCCTGGCAACCCGGTTGAGGAGGCGTTGGGGTAGTGTGACTCTTGCCCACCAGCAGGGTTGCCAGAACGAGGGAAAACATGGCCTCGGCGGGAACTGAGTGAAATGGTAGGGAGTAGTAGAGAGGGAATCCTCGCGTGGTGTGCACAAGCCTTATTAGTGTCACATGGCCTTTATTGTGAAGCCGTCGCCTGGCAACCCTGTTACCCATTAAAACTCCTGGACCGCTTAGGGAGGGGGGGGGGGCAGGAAGCTCTGTAGAGAATACACTCCCCCCCCCCCAAACGTCGGCCCTAGAAATTATATAGGATCCTCGAAGGGTGTCGTTCGAGAGCTTCGACCCGAGAACCCTTCATGGTCATAAACAAGGTCCCATTTAAGCGATTTCAACACACCGTTAGCGGAAAAGCCAGAATATCGTAGCCAACGAAATTTAGCTTCAGGGTACGGATACGAATTCCACACAGACGTCACTAACATGGACAAGTGTGAACTGTTGCATTGTAAAGTAAGGAAACGATATCTTTTACCACTGACACCGACGGCACGGAACTGGCACGGAACTGACATGTGTGCAGAGACCTTAAAGCTTACACCCGTACGAGTAATCCGCTAACGGAAATTAAAATTGTTATATTCTTTATTCAATATGCATGAAATTATTACTGATGGGTTGGTGACATTCTCGTGAGGAAAATGAGTCTAAACTAGACAACGATCGCATTGTTTTTAATTCCATACACACACCATACTGGTCTCCACAATTCAGATGTGATTCGAATTATGTATAATTAAAAACAGCCCGAACAAAGTCGTATGTGGAGTCATTTTCATCGGAAAAGTCTCGCCTATTCATTTGTAGTACTGTGTCCAAGATGTAATAAACAATACAAAAGTTTAAATTTTCATTAGTGTGTACCCTCCTCTGTGATATTTTCTTTCATTTCATAATAAAATTAAGGCATTCAGAGCAAAAACGGGCTAACTCACATTTTTTGCAAAATTGAGTTAATAGGAATAATGTATTTCAGTAGGTTGTACGAATCGTATAAAACAGGAAAAATGAATTTTTTTCAATGTGGGTTAGTCCGTGTTTGCTCTGAATGCGTAATTCAGTTCCAACTGACATAAAACCGCAGCATGGCAGCATGAAAAATCTCAAACTATTATTTCGGAACGGAAGATCCAACGTGTACCTATAGCGTTCGTGATTTTTGGAAAAGGTAAAATTCTATTATAATACTACAATAAAAGGTTCTAATCACTTATCAATTAGCTATTTCTTAACACGAACTATGATTACTTTAGCCTGAATGCCAAGCATCGTGGAAGGAGCGTAAACTCGTTTTTCCAAAAAAACCTTATAACTCCGGCAAAATGAAGCAATCGACCTGAAATTTGGATCACATGTTCTTGAAAGGATTTGTGAGACACCTATACGTCATGGAGTTTTCGATCTGATTATTTTTTCTCAAAAATGGAGAAAACAATATTTTCAGAAAATTATTTTGCACGATTAAATTTGTAGTTTATTGATATATTAAAATAGAATAGTACATAAAAATGTATGTAATACAAGATTAGGTACGTTTTTAACATGTCTCATAACGCGTACACTTAATGAACGAACAAACGAAGATCGGGATGCCCCGGTAGACTTCCGTCGACAAGGCGCGTCTTCATTGCCAAAGAAGGAAACCGATAATACAGCTAATTTTCAACAAAATTCGATGAAATACCCATGAAAAAATACATATTTCCCAATTTTTATCTACAAAACTACTGGTACTTAATTTTCGCGCGCATGCTCTCCCTCAACGTCTTTTCTAACTCTACACGGTTGGTGTGCTGTGGTGTCCGTTTCACAATCACATTTTATTAAACCACAGCAAAATTTGATTAAAAGCTAAATATCAGAAAATGTATGTTGTTACAATGAGGTGACAAAAAATATTGACACTTTGACGCGGGGTTTTCAAAATTTCCCCTTCAAGACAATCAGGTCTTTCCGAGTAGTTGCTTCTGCAGGCAAGTAGGGTCAATACCAGCTAGCTCCGCACTACAAATGGATTGGCGGGGTTTGTCCGATGAAAACGATTCCAAATACGATCGAGCTATTTTTAATTATTATTATTATTATTATTATTATTATTATTATTTATTGAACGGGGAAATCCCATGGTATACGAAGTAACACAAAAGTAGTATACAGAGTCTGAGCTTACATAACAATATTAACTAAATTTATGAGTAAAATAATCATAATTAAAAGGCTAAACTAACAAGGGAACATCCCGAAGCCGCAAATTCAAAAAAATTTGAAACTTTGTGAATATGTAGGGAATTTCCTCCTGATTACAACGCAATTTTTGTTTGCTGCCCAAATTCACTCTAAGGGGGTGTATTTGACCCCTGAATATCCGGTGATTTTCCGATTTTGTACTACAATTCGTGAACTGTGAAATAATTTTTTTACCAAATGATAGATCTAATTACAAGAAGTAACTTTTGTCTTAAAACTTTTTTTCTATCTCTTACAGTTCGCGAGTTATAACACAAAATCGAAAAATATCCGAATTTTCAAGGATTAATTTCACCCCCTCCGAGTGAATTTGGGCAGCAAACAAAAATTGCCGCGTAATCAGGAGGAAATCCCCTACATACTCACAAAGTTTCAGAATTTTTTGAATTTTCGGGTTCGGGATCTTCCCTTGTAAGTAGTGTCATACTAGTAATTGACAGATCTAAACAGTTCTGACCTAAATGAGTTAAGGGACCCCACGAAGGGGTCAATACCGGCAAAATATTGGTTCGCAATAATCATCGCCCTATTGACCGAGTCACATGCATAATAACGATATTTCGGTGGCCTAGAAACAAACAGGGGCCTAGACTGCAGGCTTCTCACAGGAGCATTAAACATAACCAAGGACAGCAAATCCGAACAACTTATATGGCCATTGATTATCTTATAAAGAAATATCATATCAGAAATACGCCTACGATCCTCCAGAGTGGTTAACTTAAAGGACGCAAGAGCCGGACGATAATCATGGTCCATTATATCCATAGGATAGCCCAACGTGCGAGAGGCGAACCTCAAAAATCTATGCTGTACCCTTTCCACCGACTTTACAAATTTAGCATGCCTAGGACTCCATGTAACGGAAGCATATTCTACATGAGGTCTGATAAGGGCAACATATAAAAGCCTCAAGGTTTCGACGTTCCTAAAATGTCTAGCAAACCTAGAGATAAAACCTACAATTCTCATGGCAGTATTAGTACATCGCGCATAATGTGGCCTGAAATCAAAGCAGGATGTAATACAGACTCCAAGATCAATTATCTCAAACACTTCCCCTTAGAACCACATTATTTAAGTGATAGGGGTATTTCACACACGACTTTTCGCGAGCGGCTCTAAGCACGACACACTTTGCTGCGTTAAAATGCAACCCATTCACAGTACACCACTGCTCCAATCTAACTAAGTCGTCCTGCATACTGAGAACATCCTCGATTCCCCGAATGATTCTAAACAGTTTCAAGTCATCAGCATACAGGAGGAAGCCAGTGTTTGAGAGAATTACGGCAATATCGTCAATGAATACGTTGAACAGTAGAGGGCCAAGGTGCGACTCTTGAGGAACACCCGAGGTAACACTTACCGGAGAGGAAAGACAATTCGACACCCTGACAGTCTGTTGCCTCCCAGTTAGATAACTTTCAATCCATAGTAAAAGGGAACCACCGAACCCCCAACGAGAGAGCTTACGAAGCAACACAGAGTGATCAACGGTGTCGAAAGCCTTCCGAAAGTCAGTATAGACTGTGTCAACCTGCAGGCCATCATCAAGGGCTCTGGACACAAAACCATGGTATACCGCAAGATTTGTGGATGTAGACCGTTTTGGAACAAAACCATGTTGTTCAGCGCAAATGACATTTGTTAATTGTGCGGATAACAAGTCGGTGATAATCGCTTCGAAGACCTTAGGTATTATAGATAATTTACAGATAGGACGATAATTACGAACATCGGAGCGGTCACCGGCCTTAAAGACTGGGGTAACGAGGCTTGACATCCATCTCGTGGGAAAAACACCGGTAGTCAGTGAAGCATTGAAAATATTCCAGAGAGGTCGAGCTAGAATAAAGCTACACTGTTTATGGAATAGAGGGGGAATGCCGTCTGCACCCGGACCCTTATTTACATCGAGACCATTAAGCTTGGTGTAAATGTCTCCAATGGAAATAGTGAGCTCATTCAAAATAAGATTTTTGCAGGAGATATGGTCAGTGTTCAAGGCCGATGACTGCCCACACGGAGAAGTATATACCGATCCAAAGTAGGCTGCAAAGAGATCAGCAACTGCCAAACCCGACGAAGCGACCGAGCTTCCACAGTGCATGGTTGTCGGAAGGCCCTGGTCACCCCGCCTGGCATTCACGAAACTCCAGAAGCCACTAACATTGTTCCGTATAGAGTTCTCAGTAGTGTTAACATAAGCACGATAGTCATCCTTAGATAGTAGTTTGTACTGCGAACGAAAAGTAGAGAATAACAAGTAGTCACTGAGAGAATTAGAGGTTTTATAGTCTTTATGCACACGCTTCTTGTCACGAATGAGAGATCTCAACCGAGGCGAAAACCACCGAGGATAGAGAGAACGTCTATAGGTCTTCACAGGGACAAAGGCATCAATAGCATCGTATAGATGGGTATATAGACGATCAACTGCTAGATCTGGGCTTATCCCGCAGGACTCAGAATCCCAGTCAATAGCATTCAAATGATTTATTATACAGGGGTAATCACCTCGTTTGAAATCAAAATAAGTGATACAATCACGACTATGGTCGGTAGGCAAAAACAAATCATTCAAACACACAATTAACGGCGGATGATACTGATCTGGAGAGATCAGGACATCAACGGCAATGTCAACAGCAACTACGGTATCTTTGACAAAAAGTAAATCTAGCCAACATTCAAAGGAATTGAAAATAGTATTTGCCTGAGCTAGGCCACAGTAACTATAACCCTCAAGGAGGATATCAATGGCTGTAGACTCAGCACCTGATATACCCGATTTTTTTTGTACAGTTTAAGCCCGGGCACGTGGTCCAGACTGCATGTGGGAGATTGAAATCGCCGAAAATACAGAAAACATCTTGAGCAAAATCGTGAAATATCTGCGAGACACAGCCGACATGCCTCTCATAGAGGTCGGGGTGGGAGGCTGGCGGAAGATATAGAGCACCAAATATTAGGTATTTGGTCTGAAAGCGCACCCGCACGAAGACCTGTTCCAAATCATCCGACATGGGACGAATCATCGTGCAGGGCAGCGAACTTCTAACTGCGACAAGGACCCCACCACCTCTAGAGAAACTACTGGTGCGGGAGGATCTATCAATGCGAAAAATATTGAAGTCACTCAGGCCTAACTCAGACGAAGAGATAGACTCATTGAGCCATGTTTCCACAAGATAATAATATCATAACGAACGGCCGAGCACATAATAGCGGACTTCGATTCATCAAGTTTTGTTCTAAGCCCACGGACGTTTTGGTAATAGACCATGGGACAACTTAAGGGTTTTTTGAGGCAGGATCCCGAGTTGTTCTTCGCTCGACGATGGTCGGTACTCCATGTATATACCAGATAGTCCAGTTGTCTTCACCTCTTTCGTGTAATGCCCGTAGCCTCGTCCTTAGCTGATCCAGAGCCCGACGCTGAGTCCTCGTCTTATCATCCGAGATTTTGCAAGGCCCAGAGTAACGAGACTTGCCTCTTAAGATGTTGATGACCACCTCCGATGATTTAAGAACAACACAAAGAGGCCTTGGAGCAGAGCCCTTAGGTTTCCCAATCCTGTGCAGCGTTATATCGGCATAGTCTGATGGCTGGATTTGACTCAGGATTGACGTAACTTCCTCCCGGTCATTACGTGAAGAGAGACCAGGGGAGGTATTCGGTGACTCAGGCAAACCACGAATAATTAGATTTTTAGCCCTGAGGTGCCTATCGTTCAACTCCGCGATGATCTCTTCCGTTACCGCAGGACTCGAGGAAGACAGAGCAGGTGTGCAAGATGGATTTTGCTCAAGCTGGCGTACCCGGGCATCAAGATCATTAGTTACCGATCTGATGTCGACCAGCTCTGATCGTATGCTAGTGACTATGTCCTGCCGAATAGAATCAAATTCCGATCTGATTAGCTCTTTCATAATATCCCTGAGCGCATCGACAGTCGGAAACGTAGATTGCGCCTGAACCGACTGAGCTCCTGTGACGTGAATGTCAACAGCGTGTGATCCGGATGAACTTGGGTCACAATTTAAAAGTCTGCCGTTATACCATGGGTGACAGGTCCGTGCAAGACACGAAGACCCAGGATGAGAAATTATACCACAGTGAACACAGATGACCGGATTGGACACCGAAGACCCACAACCTTTGCACTTCTTAGCAGGAGGAACCATAATGCTCACAGCTGTAGAGTTTAGACGTGACCAGACAACCGAACGAAAGTTGCCAGAAACAACTTTATAAGTAGCTCAGATTCAATAATCGACTTAATGAAGAGACACTACACTGAGGGCAGGAAACCCGCTAATACCACAACCGTGATCAGAAAGTCCAGACTATCTGAGACGTCAAATTAAGACGAGTAAGGCGAAAGAAAAGCACACCGAAATTTTAACGGACTCAGAGCGATAACAAAACACGTGTTGCGTTGCCAGAGGACAAACTCAGACTCCGCTCAGACAAGATCAGAATTATACACAATTCGAATCACTTCTGAATTCCATAGACCAGTTGTACGATCCGTATTAGATCATCCCAGAAGTAATGCAGTTTTTCTGATTGTGAGAGCTTAGTTTTAAACATTGGAACTCGTAGCAATCGTCACATATCTGTTTAGTATACAAGGTGTACCAGAAAGGTGGGAATCCCGGATTAACTCGGAAGTATGAAATTTTTGCAAAAAATGTTTCAAGCAAGAGTTTTAGGGTTTGGAAAGAGGCATCTCTTGGTGACCTTAACTATGACCTAAGGATCAAATGTAGAAGTCATTCCAAGGCCAACTTGATTTTTTTAAATGGGAACCCCTATTTTCGGTACCAGAAATGAAAAGAACGTAACATTTTACGTTTAAATATGTGATCATGACATTGGGTCAAAGAACCCCTAGGGGTTATTTGATAGTCAAATCACGTTTTCTACTAAGATCCTGGTTTAAGGGGGTAGGTCACCCTCAAAATTTTCGAAAATTCGATTTTTGGATTTTTATATATTCTGATAGATATATCTTTTTCGCGTATTTTAAACGCAACCCGACTCTGAAATTCCAAAAACTGACGAAATGCTAGCCAAAAATGTGAGAGCGTGCAAATACAAGCAAACGCAGGAAAGTGCTAGGTAAAAACCCACGGTCCCGCCGTGCGTAAGTGGATTTTCCCACAATTTTCGGCCGTTTTTATTACTGTTATTGTTTGTGTACTCCTTGCTACCCAGCACAGTATTCCGCAAACTTTCGATCGAGCATCATACATTTTGAGCTATTCTCATCGTTGCAAATATGGAATCAAAATCTGATTCCAATTCTGACTTTGCTGTTTTATCACATCGAGTGACATTGGATAGAAAGGGGCACCAGACTACTTGTGAGCGTCCTTGCCGTCGTAGAAGGTGAGATTATTTGAAAAATTTTAAGGTGCCACGAAGAAGTCCAAACATCGCCGTCCCAAGTACATCGCGAAAAAAGTTGGATAGTAGTGAAAAGTTTGGTGACGAATGTGAATCGAAGCATTCATACAGAATTTTGAATTTCTTTAAAGTGTTTGCTACAATTTCAGAGTTTTTGTGTTGTAAAACTTGTAAAAGCAACATCAATTTCGGAGAAACAGATCAACGCGGACTCGGTTTCAAAATAATTTTAAAATGTAAAAATTGTGGTGAAACAACAATCAACTCCTGCCCCTTGATAAAAGATCGTGCCTATGAAATCAACCGGCGGATAATTTATGCAATGCGATCATTAGGAATTGGTTACGCAGGCCTACAAATGTTTTGTGGAATAAGGGATTTACCAACATGCGTCACAAAAACATTTTATAATACAATAGTCGGATATATCCGAACAGCCACTGAGTTTGTTGCAAAAGGGTCTATGAATCGCGCCGCAATGGAAGAGTCACTGATAACAGGAGCAGGTATTGATAATTTCAATGGTGAAATAGCGGTATCGGGAGATGGGACATGGCAAAAGCGAGGTTTCTCTTCTCTCCATGGCATTGCCACCCTTATTGGAATGAAGACTGAAAAAGTCATCGATATAATTATAAAAAGCTCCTACTGTAAAGTTTGCGAGTTTCTAAAGAAAAACCAAGACGGAGATACGGAAAATCTTCGAAAACAGCATGAAGCCGTGTGTGAAAGTAATCACGCAGGAAGTGCGGGGAAAATGGAGGTCGACGGCATAGTTGAAATGTTTCAACGTTCAGTACAGTTGCACCAATTGAAGTACGTGAATTACATTGGCGACGGAGATTGCAAAACATATAAAGGAATAGTGGACTCGCAACCGTACGGTCCAGATATTCCCATTTTAAAAAAAGAATGCATCGGCCACATACAAAAAAGAATGGGTAATCGGCTCCGAAACATAAAAAAAGCGAAGAAAGGTTTGGGAGGAAGGGGCAAATTGACTGTAAATCTCATCGATAAGTTGACTACGTACTATGGACTTGCGATAAGAAGAAACTGCAACTCGGTAGAAGACATGAGGAACGCTATTTGGGCAACTTATCAACACAAATGCTCAACGAATAAGAACCCCCAGCATAATTACTGTCCTCCAGGTAGTGAAAGTTGGTGTTTGTGGCAGAGGGCGAAAGCGGAAGATAATCTGAATACGTTTGTCCATGAATCACCTCTACACCCTGATTTCCAGGCAGCAATAAAGTCTGCGTATGAAGAGTTAGTTACAGCAGAACTTCTGGAGAGATGCCTCGGAGGGTTTTCCCAAAATCGAAATGAAAGTTTAAACTGCAAGATTTAGAAAATCGCACCAAAGACCTCTTTTTGTGGAAGTGAAATTGTTAATATTGCGGCATATTTTGCCGCATGTACTTTTAACGACGGAGCATCGAGCATATTGAAAATCTTAAAACAATTAAATATTTTAATTGGCCCGAAGACCCTGTAATGGAGCGAAACATCAAACAACATCCGCGTAACGGCCGCCAATCGCCGTGCCTTACTTTCGACAAAAGAAGGCAGAACCGAAATTAGAAGAAAAAGAAAGGCCACAGAAGATCTTAATCATTCAAGAGAAGGTGTAATATATGGGCCTGGAATCGATTGAAATCCATAAGGGGCAATTATTGACGCGTATAGTACACTAAACTGCATGTCAAACTTTAAACGTGATTTCCCACGAACTACGTTTTTCAAAACGGTGTACATAAAATCTCGAAAACCGCTCCAAGGATTTGGATGAAAATTTAATGAGACATGCAGAAAACCATTCCCTAAGATGTGTTGGAAGCAGAATTTCGAGATAAATTCTTAAAAAAAAAGATAAAAAATATTTTTCATACAAGAAATTACTAAAATCGTATTCTTCAACATAAAAATTGTATTATTTTTTTTTTCGAAAATCTGCTTCCAACACATCTTAGGGAATGGTTTTCTGCATGTCTCATTAAATTTTCATCCAAATCATTCGAGCGGTTTTCGAGATTTTATGTACGCCATCAAACGGTGCACCGCGTACACGCCATTACGTTTTTACTCACAACTTTTATGTACATAGAGATATTTAGACTTTTCTTTTTATGTGTTAAAGCTCATAGAATAACGAATAAAACTAGAAAAAACGTTGTCTCTATTGTTATTTATCACCTTACAATTTGCGTTTCAAAAAAGGCCTGTTTTAGGGCTAGCAAGGGTGACCTACCCCCTTAAGCCAAGACGATGAAGTTTCTGAAAAAAATGTCTCACCATCAGATGTCTCTTTGTAGACCCGCAAACTTTTGTCTGAAACATTTGTCTCGGTTGTCTTTCTTACCATTATTCTTTCCAATTTCTTATTTCAAATTTTACAAACATTTTAAGATTTTTTTAAAAATCATCCTAAAGCTCGTTTCAAGTTAATCATGTAATTAAAATAATTCTACATTAAAAAATGGTGATGATAGAGTTAAAATGTTTAATTCATTCTAAATAAAGTGGTTGTCAAAATTTTCCTCTACAAAATACAGTTCATATTCGATTTCCACATTTGAAAAAAACATTAAAATACGAATTTTGGTTTTAAAACACCCTTGGAGACTGAGAGGTGAAAGTTTTAAGCAAGAACCTGGCGTTCGTTAAATATTTTTTGTTTCGTTTCGGTTCAGCTCCGATAACAACAATTTCATTTCGGTTTCGTTCCTGCTGAAAAATATTTCCATTCCATTGGAACGAAAAACCAATTTTGTTCCGAACCGTTATTTCATTTATAAAAAAACTCATATAAACTTATTTTTAACAATTTTATTGCATTTGGTAGTTATACAGCCGAACCTCGATAACTCGAATCTTGAGGGAAGTGAAAAAATCTTCGAATTATAGGGGTTTCGATTTATCGATTTTTCGAGTAAGAAAGGTTCAACAAACGAAAATTTGATTTATAGAGGCTTTGCACCATTGTTAATTTGTCGACTTCTGAAGCTGTAAATCAAGACTAATTCAAGTTTTAAAGGTCAATTCTTTATTGTATGCCTATAATCAAATATACATAACTTATGTAGGTACTACATATATAACTACATATATAAAAATAATTATAAGAAATATTTTATGCTCGAAATATTACTCTTTATTACATATTAAAAAAATTGTGCTTTTGCTTTGTGGTAGTCTTTTAGTATTGTAAATCAATAGCATTTTTAATCGTGGATAATGCAGAGAAAACATTTTCCTCAATATTTTGAGATCTTTCTACGCGTAATACATATGTAGAAGTCAACTTCAACTTGTAGAGGTCGGAGTTCTTCTAAATTCGAGTTGTAGAGGTGAAATATATAATTTAACATGCAAATTATAGTTCGAGTTAAGGAAGTTTTATTTCGAGTTGTAGAGGTGCTTACAGCGGATTGGAAGGGAATGAAAGAAATTTTCGACTTATAGAGGTTTTCGAGTTATCGAGGTTTGACTGTATTATAAAATATTATATATTATGTATATATTATGTATATTATGTATTATGAAAAAAATAGAGAGTTTTGAGACTTTCGGGTGTAAGCCGTGTCCAGGAAGGTAAGATTACCAACATTTCGCCAGCATTGCAACTAGCTTCGGCACGGGTTTGAGGACGCACTGATACTGATACTGTGATACTGATCAGTGCGTCCTCAGACCCCTGACGAAGCTAACTTGCAATAGTGGCAAAACGTTGGGAATCTTACACTCCTGGAAACGGCTTACACCCGAAAGCCTCGAATAATACAAACTGTATAAAAAGAAATAGATCATACAAAATGAAAATCTGAGATCACAGAATATATCAACTGTTCATATTCAGGAGTAGGTATAATAGGGGTGTTCTGGATCAACGCACGGCGAGGGGGAAGCGGGGCGCGGGGTACCGCACCGAAGGCGAGGGGGAGACAGGTGGGGGGAACGCGACCCGTCGAAGTGGGAATGCGCCGGTGGAGGGGGAACCCCGGTGGAGGGGGAACGTGCGCGCGCGAACACACACACACACACACACACACACAACGTGGAGATGGGGTACCGCCGATGACTCATCACGCGCTCCGCGACAATTCGAAGCGATTCGCGTTCCCTTATCTCCCCAAGGCCAGATCGCGCCCCGATAGTTGCGATGTTCGAACCAGGTGTGCGAGAGAGAAAGAGGCATGATATTTACATCTCTCTCTCTCTCTCTCTCTCTAGGGACATAGTCAAAACATACGGCGGTATGACACGTAGAAGATGCAAGTCGAAACCTGCATAGCTATTGTGCAATAACAGTGACAAAAACATATAATGCTCGAAGGTCAACTTCCGAGAATAATGAGGTACAACGCGTAGAAGATGCAAGTCGAATCCTGCATTAAAGCATATACCGATGGAAGGTACACTTTCGAGAATAATGCGCAGCATCGGTGCGCGCTATCTCTGAACCATGAAAATTCAAAGCGAGCCGACGCGTTTCTATCGTCCGAAGGCTCGATTACGCCAGCGATAGTTGCGACGTTCGAACCAGGTGTGCGAGAGAGAGAGAGATATAATATTTTCGAATATCTCTCTGTCTCTTTTACCCTCTCGGTCGGCGATCAAAAAACATACGGCGGTATGTCGCGTAGAAGATGCAAGTTGAAACCTCTTGGGATGATTTTCGCACACCAAAAACATATAATGCTCGAAGATCAACTTCCGAGAAGAATGAGGTACGACGCGTAGAAGTTGCAAGTCGAAACCTGCACGATAACCGCGTCAAAAACATGTAACTGTAACGATAGAAGGTATACTACCGAGAATAATAGCTATCGAGATAATATGATGAGTAAAAGCGCGACATGACTTAAGGTAGAATTCTATTAGGATGCAAGTGTAAGGGGGTGGGGAGAGTTTAGGTAGGGATGTTTGTATATATATAAAGCAGCTCGCATCTTCAACAGAGCAAAATCGTGAATGGTAACGCGTCGGAAGACTTCTTTGATACAGTCGTTGCGAGTATCATGTTTTTACGAAAAAGTATCTAGTTAGTTTTTACATACGTTCACCATAATAATAATAAATGTGACCAACATCCTGATGCGAATTTAACTACGTTGCGGAACGGCATAGAGTCTTTTATATCAAGTAATTGCGTACGTGTAAACAACATGGATACATTCAAAAACGCGTTCGTGCTTTTGGCTCGAATGTCTGAACTTTTGAGGACCACCGCGGAATTTCGCGATTGGATGGACAGGTGTGACGAGACCGTACGACACATCGTTGCGTATCAACGTGGTGAACGCGTGCCAGCGTGGGAAAAACAGCGGATGGTGTCGCTGCTTGCGCGAACAAAAACATTGCGCGCGATAGTGCGAGGACGGTTATCGCGAGTAGGGTGTGGAATCACCGCTCGAGCGACGGCACCCAAGGTCGTGTGGGAGGAACTTGAAACCGCGTTCGAGAAACGTTTGTTCACCGGTGCTGTAATCAACGTCGGGGTCGCTGATCCACGACGATTCTTTCAGAATGCCCGTCGAGTGGTGATTTCTCGCGTTATGAATACCATTACGGAGCATCGCAGCGTAGTCGTGAACACTGTTCTCAACGCGGAACTCATGTTGCGGGACGAAAAGGACGTAAAGAGTTTTGCGACGCGCAATCACGTACATTTCATGTTGTCAAATGTTCGCGAGTGGTACGCGACACAAGTGATCGCTCCAACGTTGGTCGCGATGGAGGAGTTTCAGGAGCGCGAGAACGGAAGGACCCTACGGGCAGTACAGAATCTCCTGATAAACATTAACAAACATAATCCATTGCGCGCCGATTGCGACGTATCGCTTCCGCGAGTGGTCTTGGTGAAAAAAGCGGTGGTGAACGTTCAGAGTAAAGAGAACACGTGTTTTTTGTGGGCGGTCGTCGCTAGTCTGTTTCTGGCTGATACGAACGTTAATAGGCTTACGTCGTATCCACATTATTCAACGGTGCTTTGTACGGATGGTGTGAGACTCCCCATGTCGATGGACCAGATACAGAAGTTCGAGGCGGCCAATCAGGTGTCCATGAACGTATACCTATGGGACAACGACGATGGTTGCGTGCCTCTACGCGTGTCCGGCAACAAACGTGAAGGGAGACACGCGAACGTGCAGCTGATTCAAGATTGCAAGGAATCGCAGCGATACCATTTTACCTGCATTCGTAATCTCTCCCGCTTGATTTCAAGACAATTGCGCAACCATCACAGCAGTGTTCGTTTACGATAGGTAAGCAAATAAGAAGAATAAATAAAAAAAAAGTTTCGAGCGCTACGTGACGAACGAAGCGTTTACATTGTTGTTTTTCGTATATATTTCAGGTGTCTCAACTTTTTCTCATCGGCGAAGCGATTGCAGCGACACACTGCAGATTGTCTGTGCTTGAACGAGTGTGCCGTGCAATTACCATCCGCCGATGAGAAAATTGTGCGGTTTCAACATCACGAGCGCAAGGAACGCGTACCATTCGTGATCTACGTCGACTATGAATGTTTGCTGGAATACATCAAGCAGTCAACGATGGATCGTCGTCGTCGCACGTACGAGTACCAACGCCACAGAGCTCACAACGTGGAATATTACGTGTACCGTTCCGACGACCCGGCTCTGTGCGGGTATCGAGCGTATCGCAGTGACACCGATTGTGTGCAGTGGTTTGTGTACGAACTGCGTGAATTTGCGAACATGGCATACTCGCGGTTGTGTAACCCGTCTCACGTGTGTGGCGGACCCTTCGACCGAGGTGAGGACGATGCGAAAGTGCGCGATCATTGTCATTCGACGGGTGAGTACAGAGGTGCGGCACACAGATCGTGCAACTTAAGATATCAACGTTCGTGCACGATACCTGTGGTGTTCCACAACCTGTCCCGCTACGACGCGCACTTCGTTATCAGGGAGTTGGCAGACGCGTTCTAAGGAAAGATCAGCCTTCTACCGTTAACGAAGGAACGTTACATAGCCTTTACAAAGGACGCTGAGGACCTCAAGGGCGAGCGCAAGGATTGGCGAAGAATAGTGAAGTTTCGATTTGTCGATTCGTTCAAATTCTTGCCAACGAGTCTGCAGAAACTTGCGTCGGATCTCGGGAAAGATAGACCTACGATTCTAAGACGCGAGTTCAAACATCTCCCTGACGAACAATTCGATCTCCTGACCAGAAAGGGTGTCTTCCCGTACGATTACGTGGCATCGTACGACAAGTTGAACGATACGCAACTGCCGCCTCGTGACGCGTTCTACAATCGACTGAACGATAGTGGTGTGTTGGAGTCTGATTACGCGCACGCAACGAACGTGTGGAACAGTTTTCGTATACAGACATTAAGCGAGTACAGTAATTTGTACCTAAAGACAAACGTGTTGTTGCTCGCGGACGTGTTCGAAAACTTTCGTATCGACTCTATCACGAGCTACGAACTAGACCCAGCGCATTACTGTACGTTACCGGCATTCACGTGGGACACGATGCTAAAATACACGCGCGTTGAATTGGAACTGCTCACTGACGTGGACATGCTGTTGCTCGTGGAGCGAGGTATACGCGGTGGCCTGAGCCAGTGCTCGCACAGGTACGCGCGCGCCAACAACAAGTACCTGCCGACGTCGATGTACGACGCGTCGCAACCATCCACGGACTTGATGTACTTCGACCTGAACAACCTGTACGGATGGGCGATGTCTCAGGCGATGCCGCACGGTGGATTTCAATGGCTGGACGAGGATGCGGTTGCTGATTTGGACGTGAACTCCTTGCCGGAGGACAATGGACCAGAGGGATACCTGCTGGAAGTGGACCTGGAGTATCCGCGGGAGATTCATGACGCGCACGCAGACCTTCCGTTCTGTCCTGTACGCGAGCACGCGCCCATCGGTAAGCAGACACAGCTGATAGCCACGCTCCGCGATAAGGAATGATACGTAATACATTATCGCTACTTGAAGCAATGCATTCGACATGGACTCCGCGTATCGCGAATTCATCGCGTTCTGCGTTTCGATCAATCGCATTGGTTGCGCGACTACATCACACTGAACACGGAGTTGAGGACACGTGCAACCAGCGATTTTCAAAAAACACTGTCCAAGCTAATGAACAATGCCGTGTACGGGAAGACGATGGAGAACGTTCGAAATCGAGTGGACGTGCGACTGGTGACGCGGTGGGACGGACGTTACGGTGTCAAAACATTGATCGCGAAACTAAATTTCCACAGTAGAGCGATATTTTCGGAACACTTAGTCGCTATCGAGATGCGAAAACTAAAAGTTAAATTAGATTAACCTATATACGTGGGTATGAGTGTGTTGGATGTGTCGAAAGTGTGCTTGTATGAATTTCACTACGAGTATATGCGTGCAAAGTTTGGCGATAGATGTAAGGTTTTGTATACTGACACCGATAGTCTCCTGTATCAGCTACAGTGCGATGACGCTTACGAGGAGATAAAATGTGACGTTGTTGGGCGATTCGACACGAGCGATTACGCGACGGACAATCCATACGGTATGCCTCGCGTAAAAAAGAAGGTGCCGGGACTCATGAAAGACGAGAAATATTCCGTTTTCGACTCACCTTTCGCAAACGAATACTTGTCCATTATGGTTACCGAGCTACTTCGAAATCAGCCTCGACATGCTTCGAATGCACGCGAAATGGTATCATTGTGGTTCCTTGGAGTCCTGCACCAGTAGCAGGTTCGCGTGTCTCTCTCGCTTGTCTTTGGTCAAACGCAGAGGCGCGCAGCTTCCGTCGGACCACGCGTACACGTTCACCGACACGTCGTTCAACCTCTCGAACTTCGCCAGCTGATCCAACGTCACGGGAAGAGTCATATCGTCCGTGCGAAGTACCGTCGAGTAATGTGGGTACGATGAGTCCCTACGCACGTTCCTAGTAACAGCAGCAGGGTACAAACTGGCGACAACGGATCACAAGAAGCACGCATTGTCTCTGCTCTTTACGTTCACCACCGCTTTTTTCAGGACGACGGCGTGCGGAAGTGGTACGTCGCAACCGGCGCGAAAAGGGTTATGCTTATTTATATTCACTAGAATATTTATATTCACTAGACTATTTAGCACAACCCTCAGGGTCCATCCACTGTCGCGATCTTGAAACTCCTCGAGCATCGCTAGCGTGGGAGCGACCACGTGCTTCGAATACCACTCGCGCACGTTCGATGTCCTTAACAGTACGCGATTTCGCGTACCGAAACTTTTCATATCCGCATTCTCACCCAACATAAACTCCGCGTTCACGTTCGTATTCACGACCACGCTTTTATGTTGGGTGATAGCATCCGTGACGCGCGAGATCGCAACCATAGTCGACAATAAAGGCGGCGAGTTGTGCTTTTCAATGTCAACGTGGAAGCTCCTGCTGCAAAATGGGGCTGACATACTTCGAAGATCACGCGACAACGCAACGTCGCCCAAAACGCACATCGCAATTGATCATTTGCGAATCGAATTCACGCGCATGCATTACTATCAACTCGTCAAAATCACCGATAATCGCGTTACCTTATACATGTTCACCTGGTTGACCGAAAATATATATTCCGTAAGCAGTAAATATTCCGCCTTCGTAGATGTTCTACGTAGCGCTACCGCACCAACGGATCATATAAAATTAATTTCCGAAAGCGACTACTTCGAACGGCATTCTTTGATCGATTGTGAATTGTTAGCGTTAGGAATGCAATCCATGTTGCGCGATGTAAATCACGTACCACTATAGTACGCGTATATATACGATTTAATAAATGGACGATTTTCACATTAATACCTGTAACGACTCATTTATAATATTCTTTCCTACTAATACCTGTAACGACTCATTTATAATATCCTTTCCTACTAATACGGTGGGCAATTACTTGTCTGGCGGATGACCATGAGGCAATCGACATCGTACCGTTTTCTTTGGGAATTTCGACTATGAGATTGAGGGGGTTATAGGAAATAATTGTTTGTCTTAAACACCACACTCTTTTAATATTAAATTGAAGATGATCTACAGTTAAAACTAACAGCAATATAGAATTTTCGCGGGTTGAGCGACACGACGCGTGACGTTACCTCTAAGGGCTGGAACGAGAGAGTGAGAGTGAGCATCCCCTCTGGGGGGCTATTTATACAGCCCTCTCAGAGGGACGCGTCCCTCAAGCCACGCCGAAAACGCACGACAATTTTCGGCGTCACGACGCGCCCGCATGCTGAAAATCCTTGACCTGAGTATGGTTGACTCATTCAGGCCTGCGGGATAAACCCAAGCGTCGCTACGCGTAACGGTAAAATCTCGCCCCTTAAACAAGAAAGCGAACTATCGCCCAAGCCGCTACAAGATAAACCGTAGAATTGCTCTGTCAGGGGGTGGTAAGTGTTAACCTCGAGCCGGCACATGTCGCAGACTCGTGGAACAATGCAGTCATAAACCGTAACCCTGGTGAGACGATCCGACCGAGCAATGTGGATAGGTTTGCTAGTCAGATGTCTGGTTTTTCTTCCTTGCCATGTCATCCTTAGAGGTATAGACTTAGCGAATGACAATTGTGTCTTAGGATAGGCAGTATGGACGATCTCTCTCTCTCTCTCTCTCCCTCTCTCTCTCTCGTCTAACGTCGCCCGCGTCCGATGCGTTACCACGTGTACCGAATTACAGCGTTGGTGATAAGACGACGGCCTCCAACTTTAAAAAATATTCGAGACGATATCTGAATAATTATTGCTCTACGTTTTCGTTGGCGCATGCTTTCGTTCGCGGATGTTTATACGAGCGCGACGTTGCATTCTTTCGCGAGACGATATCTTGAAATCCCCGCCCCTGTGATGTCATCCCCTCACCCACGAACTCAGTACCCCCCTCCCCGCCTCACCCCTCACCAAGCGCGCCCGAGAGCGCGCTACCCCCTCCGCACCTCGCCCCGTGCCCACGGTACCCCCCGCCCCGCCTCGCCCCACGCAACCGGGTCGCAGAACTCTCATACCCTACCTACTGTCGGGGTTTTTTCTTAATATCTCGAAAACGAAACCCCGGATCCCAAAACGGTTAAAGACTTTTCGATGTCTTTTTGCATCATGATATTGCATGTTCCGGGATGTCCCTCAATTCTGGGACACACTTGGCGCGAGACACTACCGTGTCTCTTGATAGGGAAAAGTTGTTCAGGATGTAAATATCTACCTTTATAAATATTTACCACACTTTCTTGTCAGCTACGAGAATATAGCAATAAAAATATGATTATATAAAAAAAATGAAATTTTGGAAAATGTGACCAGGAAAAGAAGTATATACTTCATAACAACATTAGCACCTTTGAAAGGTAACAAGAATTCTATAATAATTTCCTTCTGTGGCGTTTTTTTCGTACCATTAAGGGCACTTCCCGATCAAGCCATCAAAAAATTTTTTTTGCATATTTTCATTCCACAACATCTTCGGAATTACCAGGTAAAATTTTAGAACGAAATACCTAACGGTACAAATTTTACAGGCAGTTCAGGGGGATCAACAGTGTGACAGCCTTAAAAATTGGTGTATTTTGAAGATGGATGTGGCGCAGGTATAGGTGTGGCAATCATCGGCCAGTTGTTTCTTAACACTGCCCGAGGGTAGCGCAATAACCCATATGTGTTATTAACCCGCCGGCGGTCGCATAGGCCCTAAGTTTTACACGAGCGGTCCCGCCGTGTACTCCGTACAAGATGGTCTGTTTTGACTGAAAAAAACGTTTTACCGTGATGTATTGTATCCAGCACGTGTATATATTCTTCCAGCGAAATTTTTTGCATCATGCTATGTACTTTTCAGGTTCAATTTCAGTTTGGAAGTGTCTCTGATTGAATGAAAACGAAAGTATGCCGCGTATCCTGCCGACGCACGCGCCCGTGTAGGTACTCAAAGGAGAGTTTCCCAGATGTCAGCCTCCGATTGCTTTGATTTTTGGATATGATTTAGAGGACAGAAAAATAAGAAAATGTGTCCTTTTATTTTGGCCTGTTTGCATGATTAGGGGGCGAAACTACCCCTTATATTTCATAAGAATTAGTGGTGCCCGCCTCCGATTGCTTTGGTTTTTGGCCAAAGCAATCGGAGACGAACACCTGTAAACCTTATCACTTTGAGGGGTGGTTTCATTTCCTAAACATGCAAACAGGCCAAAATAAAAATACATCTCTTTCTTATTTTTCGATCCTCTAAAACATATCCAAAAATCAAAGCAATCAGAGACGAACACCTGAAAATCTTATAGTTATAACGGGTGGTTTCAGCCCCTAAATATGAAAACGGGCCGCTATAAAAAACACGTATATCTTATTTTTCGATCCTCTAAAACATATCCAAAAATCAAAGCAATCGGAGGCGGACACCTGGGAACTCTTTGTGAGTACACGGGCACGCGCCGGCAGGATACGCAACATACTTTCGTTGTCATTCAATCAGAGACACTTCCAAACTGAATTTGAATATGACAAGTACGTAGCATGATGCAAAAATGTCCGCTGGAAGAATACATAGGGGTGCTGGGTAAAATACATCACGGTAAAACGGTTGTTTTCAGCCAAAACTGACCTCCGTGTACCATGTACACACGCGAGACCGCCACGCGGGCAGGTTAAGTAATATCTTTGGGTTTTGGGTTTGGACGATTCTGTTTAAAGTTATTGTGGCGATAGCCAAGGCCGGTTTTTTTTACAACGATGCAGCACGTAATGCACACCAGAGGCAGCGGTGGGCAAAAATGAAATAAAAAAATTATTTTATACTCTACATTTGTAGTAGAATAAAGTGCAAAAAGTTTTGGACCCATACATTGTATACGTTTTTCTAGAAGAAATCATAAAAGTCACTTATGTTTTCGCGCGATTTAACCGGAAGTGCCCTTAAAAGTAACGAAGATATTTAAGCTGCTCAAATTAAATGGAACATTTCGGATAAACATGTTTCATATTGATTGCTGTCAGCTATATGATGAGAATAACAAAACTTTAAAGACTACTGTAAGTTACGGTTGCGTTCAGTAAAGTCTCATTAACGATATTGGAAATTACAATTTAGGTACGAAACTGAAATAATGACAAGTATATTCAAGAAAATCTATCTCCGGGAACGATATCAATTCATAAGTTAATCGAAAGATTCCCCTGTACATTGGAACATGAATCTCGAGGTGGCGCATAAATTCCCGAAGCGGTCTTCCTGGCCAGTTCCTCTGTACTAAATGCCTAGTTGATCCGGTTTCGCCTGCTTTATGGAGTGCAGAACCATTCACCACCGGACGAAGGGATGAACGTGAGGAGCCATATTTCCAACGGATGCAGGATGATCGCGAGTTCGTATCGTAAATGAAATCACGTACTCCAGCCGTTTAACACGGAAACGTAGTCTACGTAAGCGGTTCCGTCTGCCTGCGAGTACGCGACTATTTAGATGCGTGTGCTGCTACTACCAAAGAGTATTTCTAGGAATGTATGCATGTAAATTCAGTATCATGTGCGAATGTATACATGAACGTTGACATGACTATGCTGGCGAACTTGTAGAGCGTAGGTACACTTGTGCGTGTGGATTTCCAATCCAATTAATCGTCTAAACGTATGACGACATGCGTATATGTACACGGCATTGTGGAACATGTAAAATGTATGTCATAGTCAGCGACACATACGTAAAAAGTGGGTGATGTTTACAGAAGCTTTTTAGTCGTCATTAGGGCCGGGACTATTCGAATAATTTAATATTCGAATATTTTACAAGTATTCGAATACTATGAATAAACTTCGAATATTTGAGTATTCGAACGTTATTATTCGAATATTTGAGCATTCGAATGTTATTATTCGAATATTTAAGTATTCGAATACTATTCGAATATTTGAGTATTCGAATGTTATTATTCGAATATTTAAGTATTCGAATACTATTCGAATATTTAAGTATTCCAATACTATTCGAATATTTAAGATGTATTCGAACACCGATGTAAAGTTTCATTCATGCTATATATATCATGCTATACAAAATATAAAAATGCTTAAACTTATAACTGTAAAACTAAGCCTTATCGGAGATTTTCACATTTGATAAATAAAACGCATTAAATAGTTAAATTAACCTAATGTAGGAGTATACAAAATTCATTTTACTTTCAAAGTGATTAAACTGTTCTAAACGGAGACACAAATATCTTATAGTTTGGAACTTTCAAATTCAATAAGTTGCTTAATATATGAACGGCAAAGGGTATAGCCGGTTAAGATGGTCAAATGTGCCCTTGAACCGAATTCGACTCACGCTGAATCATTCGAAAGCTTATTAAAAAAGAAACATTTGTGGCAATTTTCAACTTTGTATCTCGACCCGGAGGGTAGTAAAGGGTAAAAATAGAAAATCAGGTTTTTGCCGAATTTCTCCTATACTAGAGGATGAAAATTTTTGAAAAAAATCAGAGGCATTTCTGTTATCGGGGCACATATTAGAGAATTGTTTCAGATTTTTAAATTGAAAAACCTAGCTGCGAAAAATAAAAAACGCTAAAAAATGCTGAAAAATGCCGGTTGTGTATCGATGCAGTCTTAGTATTATAATTATATTTTCACTGTAAGTACGTATCCTTTTTACTATTGTTCTGAATTTTTTCAGATTTTTCAATTTGGTGCGCCGCAGTTAAAAAAATTAAAAACCGATTTTTTCGTCGTTTTTTCCGTGTCAGAGTAACTTATACGTCGAATTGCTTCATGAAATAAGTGTTTTATGCGATCTTCAATGTTTATACGTACAACAAAACATCATAGGAATTAAAGAAACTGAAAAACCGAATCATTTGAAACTATGTTATGCGCCTTACATTGTAAAGTATCTAGCGTATTTTCCAACGGCGTCGGTGGTGCAGCGGTAAAGTCTCGAGCTGCTATACCGCTGCAAACTTTTTAAACGTAGGTTCGAGCCTCGAACTTTCCAAGTCCCCCTTAGGCTAATTTTTTTTTTTCGTTAATTACATATATTTCCTAACACGACACAATGATCAATACTTATTTTCAAATGTTTTAAGAATATTTGAAAAACATATTAACCTGAAATATACGTAAATATGAGTTTGGACTACTTGTTATGCCGCCGTTTCTCTTGTCAAGCTGCCGCTTAAATTCGGACGTAGGTCTTTGTGATGAGATAGTAGAACGAATGTCATCTCAAAACAGCGCTGAGAATTCACTGTCAGTAGAAGTTGAAAATCAACATTGGAACAGGCGAAAGATTCCATTTAATCAGCTATCAGCTAACGAGGTTCCTGATTTTCCGGAAATGACAGAGAAAGACCTCAAAATTCTTTTTACTGTTTCGTATCAATTGTCTCAAGCGATATCATATTTAGCAGAAGTAATGGATGAAGAGAACAACATTAATCTTCGTTGTGTTAAAGAGAGAAAGAATATTATTAAATTCGAAGTAAGATCACGACATATTAACAGCAAAACCTACAGATGTTATATTGATTATGCACCAAACTCAATAGGCTATTCCGGAATAAAGCGCTATTGTTGTGAATGTGCAAATGGTAACCGCACCGTCGCACAGTGGTCTGGGAATATCTACATTTAGCGGCCAAAATTCTGATCATTCTGAAACTTGGTGATTAAGGGTTTTTGCAGTCGCTGATAACGAATTTGGCACCAAAAATTTAAAATAAAAATGGCGGATTCAATATGGTGCGCATTGTGATCTGGAAAGCGGTATTTTATAGCCAAAATTAAAAATCATAGCCGTACTAGAGAAAGAAAGAGAAAAAAGAATCAGACCTAACATTATCTTTGACTTAAAAAAAATATATTAAAAATTATTATACATATAAAATATATACAATACTTCGAGCATCATTTCTAAAAGTCTGCATAAAATTGAAGATTGCAGGAGATTGCACTTGAAATTTACATGCTCTTGTTAACAATTGTGTAAGCTTTCATATAAAAAAAGTCCGATGTTAATCTGGCTTAATCCTTTTTTTATAAGCCTTCTCAAACTTTAAATTCATATAAACATTGCACTATTTGTTCATGGACTAAAAAATGCCTATGACACATATAAATAACTGAAATATACTTCCTTACTTATATACCTGTATGATATAAACACGTATTTTGATGTTCTATAATGAGTAATTAAAACAATTAGATTCACATAAAATTTGATGATTTTGTCTTTGTAATATTATATCTAATCAAAGAGTCATCTGAAAAGAGAAAGCTATGCGGATTTAGAAGCTCTGGAGGGTTGTCAATTCATAAAAAAAAAAATGACATTGTAAAGTTGAAGTTGAGAAATTGAATTTTGGCCACCATCCAGACCACTGTGCGTCGGGTGCTGTTCACACATAGCTGCAATAATTTATTACATATCGCATGCTCGGTACCTTTCAAAAATTGTAAGACCTGCAGAAATTCTTAGCAAAATATTCAACAGTGAACACGTGACACCAGTAATTAATGAAGACAGCGATGACGATTGAATACATCAGACACGATTTTTGTTGCTATCCATCTATAATTGTTAAAGGTAAGAGATTTGAAAACCAATTTCACATATTAATATAATGTAGGAATTGTTAAACAATGCCGTAATTGACAGGATACTTGACAAGAGAAACGGCGGCATAACAAGCAGTCCAAACTCATATTTACGTATATTTCAGGTTAATATGTTTTTCAAATATTCTTAAAACATTTGAAAATAAGTATTGATCATTGTGTCGTGTTAGGAAATATATGTAATTAACGAAAAAAAAAAATTAGCCTAAGGGGGGACTTGGAAAGTTCGAGGCTCGAACCTACGTTTAAAAAGTTTGCAGCGGTATAGCAGCTCGAGACTTTACCGCTGCACCACTGACGCCGTTGGAAAATACGCTAGATACTTTACAATGTAAGGCACATAACATAGTTTCAAATGATTCGGTTTTTCAGTTTCTTTAATTCCTATGATGTTTTGTTGTACGTATAAACATTGAAGATCGCATAAAACACTTATTTCATGAAGCAATTCGACGTATAAGTTACTCTGACACGGAAAAAACGACGAAAAAATCGGTTTTTAATTTTTTTAACTGCGGCGCACCAAATTGAAAAATCTGAAAAAATTCAGAACAATAGTAAAAAGGATACGTACTTACAGTGAAAATATAATTATAATACTAAGACTGCATCGATACACAACCGGCATTTTTCAGCATTTTTTAGCGTTTTTTATTTTTCGCAGCTAGGTTTTTCAATTTAAAAATCTGAAACAATTCTCTAATATGTGCCCCGATAACAGAAATGCCTCTGATTTTTTTTAAAAAATTTTCATCCTCTAGTATAGGAGAAATTCGGCAAAAACCTGATTTTCTATTTTTACCCTTTACTACCCTCCGGGTCGAGATACAAAGTTGAAAATTGCCACAAATGTTTTTTTTTTTAATAAGCTTTCGAATGATTCATCGTGAGTCGAATTCGGTTCAAGGGCACATTTGACCATCTTAACCGGCTATACCCTTTAATTATTTCGTGTAAAACTCTTTATTGAAACATAATCTTCTGGATTTGTCAGAGTATTGTTTTTATGAAAGTAATAATATACTATTTGATTGTCTGGTACAACATTCAGAATTTATATTAACTCTATTCAATTTGTATGATGCACGTTACACACAGGTGCGTTTAGAGGCATACAATGCTAAATACAATTGACAGGGATGCAGTGTACTTGACCTGATACCGTCAGACTAAAATCAAGTGCAATCAAGGCCGACATATGTATAAATCAAATCGTCTGCGAAGGGATGCAAAATAGGAACTGGACAGCAGGTTGCTTCCTCCTGAATGATTTGTTACCGACACGCTTTAGGAACCTGGGCGCAGTGTCTTCCCCGCTTTTGTCCCCACCTCTTCATCCAACTGTCACTGCACTCCAAAGCCCATTACCTTGTGAGAACCTGACAGCAGGGGCGAGGAAAATTTTTCTTCTATCTTTTCAACTTTCGGTCACGAAAAAACAATATCCATTTCGTACGTGCATTGTGATACGAAACGACACCGCTGCGACGGATATTGGTTGTTACCGCTTAAAAGCATCGGGAAAGTTACGTCCTTATGGCACCTGTCAATCTTTATTCTTAGACTTTATTTCCATTACCCGCTCTGAACGGTTTGAGGGAACTTCAGACACTCCTCTCCCACGTGTGTATTTTTCAATTTTTCTTACAGAATGAATAGTCTTTCGCGTTCCTATTAGTTTTAAACCAAAATAATTTTTCCACGGATTTTGCAATTTCTATATCATTTTCCAAATTATAGTTTTTCTTCCTAGTAAAACCTTATCTACAAGTAACATTAAAATACACAGAACATGATCTAATAAGGCTAATGAAATTTACTAAAACCAATTAATTATTAAATCTACTTTAGTAATAAATCATTAAGAACTGTCATAATTGTATCACACCGCAAAATGAACTTTATGGCCACATATCTGGTAACTAATTCCATTTATGGAAATTCGTTTAACATCACAATCTAAGTAAACATTGTTTTGCAACTGTATTGTTGTAATCCTGGGCGAGGTACATACCTACCGATTGTATTGAAGGATATATGTAAGATATTTCGGTGATGGAGCCCATAAGCGTTATGAGCTACAGATAATTTTATTATTAGACTAAATCGTGAGTCATCGAATATTATTAATAAGAGTAAGCTCTCAACTCTAAAATTTGATATGTATTACAGTTTTCTCATACTCCCATGTTTATGTGTGATATTTTATTTTACTCACCTTCTGCAACTTACAGAATGTTTTGTCTTTTTATGCCAGGGGTAACGCATTTCCATTAAAACTACAGAAATTGTTTTAAAAAATTGCCACGTGCAGGGATATAACAAGAGTTATTCTGGACATGGTCAACGCGTTAAGTAGAAGCTAGTACCATGAACGACGTGCTTGCATCGATGAGCAATAGTTGGTTTTAACCAAGGGCGTCCGTAGACTTTTTTCCAGGACGGCTCAACTTTGGGGTGACGGTGATGAAAAATATAGTAATGAAAAAACGAGTAGCCCACTTTTTTTTAACTCATTTTGTAGTACCAATTTAATTAAAAATTTAAATCCGAAATTTAGAATTATTCACTTTTTTAGTATAAACTTAACAAAAAGATCAGTTTTTAAAAATAAGCGATTTTTTCTCCAAAGCCAGGTGGGGCAACTGCCCCTTTTGCACCCCCCTCCGGACGCCCATGGTTTTAATATAACTGACATAGGCGTAACTTATCATTAAAAGCTTGTAACAGTATTTCCGCCATATAATATGTAGCTGTACCTCCCACTCCCCATTCGTCACAAGAGGGTATTTCGATCGATCGTCTATTGCGAGTTCTCGCTGAACCATCGATTCCTACATATACACTAGTGTCTCGAAAGAAGGATGGGTTGTCTGACTCTAAATAAGGTGATTCCTATCCCCGCCAGTTCGTCTGCTGTTGCCGCGGCGAATGAGAGACTGCGTACCCATGAGTGAGAGGGGCACACCAGTCTCTCTTGCTCAATCGCAATCTCTCTTATTCTACACGATAAGGCAATAAAGGCATGCCGAAAAAACTCTGTCGCGAAATCTGTACCTGTTTCGTCCTACTTTCTAACATCTCTGCGTCTAACGCAGTGCCTGCTAATTGCTAAGTAAGAAGCCTTACTGATGAGTCCAGCAAACCCTAAATTTATCATTTCCTTCCTTTCTCCTACTATTCACCCTCCAATTCCTACCCTCAACAAATATTTCGCGTTTATTGATTACTAGCAAAATATACCCGCGCTTCGCTTCGGGCCTAGGAGATATTAAGGACTCCATGAAAACACATTTCACGCTCTTTCACCACCCCCGTAGTGGTTGATTAGGGCAAAAATCTGAAATATGGTTTTTAGGCATCTATGTGGGTAACCTTCCGAAGTAAAAAACCAAGTTGATATCTAATCGAGCCTAAAAGATTTTGAGGATTCCGTGAGAATACATTTCACCCCTTTTCACCCCCTTAGGGGTTGATTAGTGCAAACTCCTGAAATTGATTTTTAGGGATTTGTGTGGGAAACCTTTTTATGTAAAAACCAAGTTGATATCTAATTGGATCTAAGATATATTAAGAAGTCCGAGGAAATACATTTACCCCTTTTCATCACCTTAGGGACGGATTTTCTAAAAATGCTTCCTTAATGGGTACCTCTGTCATAAAAACAATGTACCTTCCAAACTTCTCGTTCCTAAGTTAAACGGTTCGAGCTGGGCGTTGAAGAGTCAGTCAGTGATGCCAGAATCGTGGAACGCGGGACAAACGCCTTACCCCCACTATGACCTACCGTCGTCTTCCACTATGTCCTACCGGCGCACAGTGGTCTGGATGGTGGCCAAAATTCAATTTCTCAACTTCAACTTTAAAATGTCATTTTTTTTTTATGAATTGACAACCCTCCAGAGCTTCTAAATCCGCATAGCTTTCTCTTTTCAGATGACTCTTTGATTAGATATAATATTACAAAGACAAAATCATCAAATTTTATGTGAATCTAATTGTTTTAATTACTCATTATAGAACATCAAAATACGTGTTTATATCATACAGGTATATAAGTAAGGAAGTATATTTCAGTTATTTATATGTGTCATAGGCATTTTTTAGTCCATGAACAAATAGTGCAATGTTTATATGAATTTAAAGTTTGAGAAGGCTTATAAAAAAAGGATTAAGCCAGATTAACATCGGACTTTTTCGTAAGGGAAGTGACGCCAATGGATTCCTTATGTTTTTCTGATGAAAATCATACCAAATGTCATGCAAATCGGACTACTTTGACACAAGTTATTTGTACTCCTTATGTAAAAGTTGTCCGATTTACTCGGCATTTGGCATGATTTTCATCGAAAAACCCCAAGGAATCCATCGGCCACACGTCCATATCCATACGATAAACAGTAAAGGATTATTTTATTGCTGACACAGACACAGGGTAAATCTGGAGCAACGCCTGTCAAGGAGATGCGGCCTGGTACCCCGTGGCGAGAACAGCCCTTCGCAGTGCCTCACCCGATTTTATGGCTTTCGACCCTCAAAGGGGTTCGAGTGCCTATTAAGAAGTGAGCAATCTTCGACTAGCGCATTTCTCATCAGATCTTTGCGAAAACGACACCCATCGATTCCTCACGTTTCGCCGATGAAACTAACATCAAGAACGACGTAATTCGGACCTTGATAAAGGAAATTCCATGGAAAATCGATTTGTATCATTTCAAGTTGACTTGACTTGGTTAAAAATAGTCCGATTTACACGAAATTTGGTATGATCGTCATCGGAAAAACATAACGAATCCATTGGCGTCACATCCTTTTCGATGCGATAAAGAATGAAGAATTTCTTACTACGCTGAAAGGAATATTTCACATTTTCACCCTCGACTGCGGGGGGTCGACCACGATTTTCCGGGGTCGGCCGAGGATTCATATCTGTTCCAGAAATAAAATAATTCTTTATTTCTTATCGTATCGATATGGAAGTGACATCGAAGGATTCCTCATATTTTTCCGATGAAAATCATGCCAAATGTCGAGTAAATCAGACAACTTTTACATAAGGAGTACAAATAGCTTGTATCAAAGTAGTCCGATTTGCATGACATTTGGTATGATTTTCATCAGAAAAACATAAGGAATCCATTGACGTCACTTCCCTTACGATACGATGAAGAAAAGAATTTCTTAATATGCTGTAATGGATATTTCACCCTCGACTGCGGGGGCTCGACCTCAATTCGCTACGTTCGGCCCAGGATTCATACCTTTTTTCGGAAAAGGCCATAAAATTCGGTGGGGCACTGCTGGGGGGTTGTCCTCGTCACGGGGTACCAGGCCGCATCCTGCGACGGGCGTAGCTCCAGAATCACCCTGTATCATATGTGCAGTGTGTGACTCGAATACCCTCCGTGTAATCGGTCTGCGCGA
Source organism: Andrena camellia (assembly GCA_029448645.1). Classification (NCBI taxonomy): domain Eukaryota; kingdom Metazoa; phylum Arthropoda; class Insecta; order Hymenoptera; family Andrenidae; genus Andrena; species Andrena camellia. Next base: position 28,979,282 of record CM055679.1, read on the forward strand.
AGTAGGGCGCAAGTTCGACCATTATCAGTACTCCTGCCCGAGAGGAATACGATTTACTTTAATATTATAGTGCATGTGTGTTTTGTAATAAAGTGTTTCTATCGTCTCCTGAATTCAATAACTGGCATCCAAACATCTACGCTCCTACAATCCACTGTCAATACGCCTCATGGAGAGACACAAGAAGAAAACGGGTAGCCCGCTGTCGACGCGAGGTCCTCCCTAAAAATTCGCACAGATCCCTTATCTCTCGAATATAAACACCAGCTCCAATATCAAAACAGAAGCATGCGTTGACGTATTTCGTGCAAGAGCAGGTGGGCATTGGGGAGGAGGTATTGCTGTGAAGAGGCTCTCCTCAAGAGAGCAGCCGTTTGCGATGGATGCAAATCCGATTGGTCCTAATACAATCTGCTCCCTATGGTTGAAATTTGGTCTAGCAACTTCCACACCTCCTAACTCTAACCAATCGAACTTGCATCCCTCCCAAAAGAACCGGCCATCCGAGCGTAGGAGCAAGTGCAAAATAAAAGTAACGGTGCGCTTCTCGATACCGCAGATGTACCTACCTAAGTATCATTTCTGACGGAAAAGAATTGTCCAGCCTTTGGGCTTGCCATTCGCGGCGTAGACCTTTGGCAGGTAGGTATCTGTTTCAATAGGCAAGGCCACCCGTAGCGCCAGCAAGACCGTCCCCGGTCCTTGCTATTCCAGCGAGTTTTCTTCCAAGGAAAATCAGTAAATTTGCAAGCGCAATATCTTAAAAACCAGTGGAAATAAAGTGTATACATTATAGCTTATTGAATTTGTCTTGGAACGCACTATCAAGTGACCTGTTCAAAAAAAATAGTTCCATTTAAAAAACCGAACTTGACCATCGTATCTTTTAAAATAATAATCGAAGGAAAAATTGGTCTACGCTAATAAATTGCCCCCCTCGAACCATGCGATTCTATGTTTTTTTTATTTTTTTACCTCCAATACTTTAGGAGATATCCAGCTGTACAGTCTTCCCGCGGACACCCTGTATAATTTGCATAATAATAATATTCTTAGAAGAAACGTTTGAAACATAAGAAATTATTATACCAAGCACTCCAACAGGTGGATGTACAGGTGACCCCCGTATAACACGTTATTGCTATAACACGATTAGAGAATTCGGGAAACCTCCTATAGCATAGTATTGTTAAAACACTGTTTCGCTCAAACACGGCTAGAGAATTCTAAAATTCATAATTTACCTTAAAAACCACACAGGAAGGCAACCACTTATCCGAGCAACAGGAATTCTATTTCCTAAATACGGATCCTTCCATTCAAAGACCCGAAAAATTCAAAGAGAACTTCAAAAATGTTCAGCTCTATACTCTAAAATTTGTGAAAATCTGCCAAGAAAAAGCAAGCAAACGAAATTGACAGAATTGTAAAAAAATGATCGAAATCTAGATGTTGCGAAAGATGTTAGGAAATGGTATAGGTGGATCCCTCTAGCGGGAACAAAAACTTTCGGCCCCTGTCTCTACATATTTCGAATTATAACGTCGCAGTCTAGTATTAGAGAAGAATGTAAATGGCGTCATCTTGTTCTTGCAAAGTTTCATTTATGTATCATTATTGTTTATTTGTTCATACTTTGATATTAAAGCAATGTGATTCCAATAGAAATTAAAGTGTGTTTGTGTCTATCTATGAATGAGAAGAGATATCCATCCGTCCAAGACGATCATTAAAATCCCCCCATCCAATAAAAGAAAGTTCAGAAGATGAAAATGTTTTGCAATAATAACGAAAACGCCTTTCACAACGATGAAGAAGAAAAAAATGAGCGTGGATTACTTAACATTAATGTATAATACATTTGATCAGTCATTAATATTATTAATCATATCTAGAAACATGGTAGCGTCACGACGCCAAGTACGTTCTTCGAGACCCTGTATATGTATCCATCGACTGTCGCTGCCGCGTATCTTTTACTCGTAAACCGACTAAACCAACCTTACCAGAAACTTATTTCATTAATATCTCATCACGCCTGCAATATTTTCTAAATTTAAAGGCATTTTTCTTATGTAAACCGCATATAACCTTTCGAATAAGACCAAATTCAGTAAAATTGGTCCACGCATAAAAGAGATATCGTAATATCGTCTCATGGATCAGTCGGAAACGGTAGGATTTTTCTTCTGATTCTACTTCTCCAGCCAAATTTTTTTCGATATAATACGTATACGTGTTACACGTACACCTTCAGCCAACAGAAACTAACACATGTTTTGTTCGTCAATCGCTATCTTCACTATGCAATCTACTCCAAGTTTTAACAGCTTACCGTCAAGTTTTAACCTGGCGAGTGTCAAATAAGGTAAGTTGTCAAAATTTAAGATGTCACGTGTTTTTACAAATATGTATCGTTGTACCATTGAATTGCAACCAAAATGCAGTCTCAAACACAAGGTAAGTTGCTAAAATTTGAATTGCGACATGTTTGTATATCATCAAACTGCTTTTTATTTGTAACTGTTGCGTGCGAACACTTCCCACCTGCGTAACAAACATATTTACATTTTGCTCCCACTCATATTCTAAGACTTCTTCCTCGAAGCCGGATAATAAACTCGTAAGGTTAACAGACATCGCAGCACTCTGACCTTCTAGCTGTTGTAAATCTTGAGCTTTACCCCTTATTAACGAAATTTCTTTACAGTCACCAAGTGTTCCCAAGGTCTAAGGACTTTATGAGTTTCTTACCCGTGCGTGGCCCGGAAATCTTCCGCTGACCGTGAAAATGCAAGGGCTGACGGTTGGGTTCTTCACTCTGGAGAGTGTCCGCTATGCATTATAGGCGGTCACTCGTTGCCATCCCCATTTTTCCTCCAACTCACCAATAGCATCGACTAATTTGAACTCGCCCAATAGCTTGTATTTTTCTCTACCGACTCTGTCTACCCCTCCACCGAAAAGATTTAAAAAAGGATCGTAGGAAGGAGGCTAGGCAGTCTAGTTTGAACACTCAACATCTTACCACCCGGTTTAGATGTTATAGTTTCTTTGTGTATTTGTTATGTAGTGTAATATACATTTTATTATTATAAAAAGTGGACTAACATTTTCTACCCTATATCAAAGAACCGGTCTTACATCATTAAGTTGCCGTGAGACATCCGGACGCGTAGTGTCATGGTCATCAGCAACGGAAGTTAGACCCGTGAATGAGATCGAAATTCGGATACGCGCTACGGAACAGTAACAAAACAGAGGATTTTATGTGTATGTAGATAATCGAAGCGTAAAATGATGCTGTGACCTACGCCAGGCTATGTATGTACGCATAATTTTGCAGGAAGGATTTCGTATACATACTTATTCAGTTATTTTGATACATGGACACCTTCGATAATGCACGAATTTAATCAGTGTTTCTTGTACTATACACAAAATACTATACATATACAATACATATAGATTGGCAATGCGGGGCACATGGTTTGTTTCATAGTTGTTAAACTTGCGTAGAATCCTGTGATAACGCTGTTCGTGGCTGTTGATGGTGAACGTTTCTAATTTATAATATTAAAAATTATCTGAAGTCATTCCCTATGCAAATTATCTTTGTAAAAAGAAGTGAGATCCCCATAAAAAACTTCAAAAACGTAAATAAATTACGCCAAGTATATGAAAAAGTCAAGGACGGAAAAGAGTGTTATAAAATAAATCACAAAAAAATAGAAAATAATAATTACGAAAAAAAAATGTGAAATCAAAATGAGCCGCAAGTACATAAAGGTGCTTTGTAATAATCACGGACATTTTAATAATGTGAAGATAAAATGTAACATCTAGACAGTTGCCTAGATGTCCGCGGCCTGGAAGTCAAATACTTGGCGTGGCCAGGCAAGGTATTCTCAGATCATCAATACCCATACCTTCCTTCTCGCAGACTTTCAAATAATTTGTCAATTTAAAACTCTGCCAATATGAATACACTTTCATTATTTTGCGTTTTTAAATCATTCTTATTCATTGACACCTTGACCTTGCCTGGCCACGCCAAGTATTTTACTTCCAGACCGCGGGTATCTAGGCAAATGTCTAGATGTTACATTTTATCTTCATATTATTAAAATGTCCGTGATTATTACAAAGCACCTTTATGTACTTGCAGCTCATTTTGATTTCACATCTTTTTTTATATTGTAATTATTATTATCTTCTATTTTTTTGTGATTTATTTTATAATACTCTTTTCCGTCCTTGACTTTTTCATGTACTTGGCGTAATTTTTTTACTTTTTTGAAGTTTTTTATGGGGATTTCTGTTACTCATGAAAGCAAAATGGTGTATTTTTGTTAGTTTTTGGAACCTAACCCTGTTATTGTACATGTTCTTAGAATTAGTCCGGTATAACACGGTTTCGCGTAACACGACACTGCTATAATTTTTTTCAAGGTCATATTTTTCGAGATATCAAGGTCACTGACAATTTTTTTGTATGAGATGATACATTTTCATTGATATACTGTTATAGCTAATAAAAAACCAAGTTCAACCACGTATGATATATTGACCTTCAAATGACCTTGAACGACAAACAGGCCGTTCTTATAAAAGGACAGAATTCTATAAAATTTACGTGTGTTAGTACAAATTTATAGCTATTTATTTAAAAAAATATTCAGAATAATTACCGTTAATTAATAATACCGTGGTATACGCATGCGCGAGTAGACACGCAAATAATTCATCTTCGTGAAATGGATCTACATATATACATAATGAAATCCGGGAGTTAACCAAGTGCACGCGTACCCGACAAATTTTCAAATTGCATTATCTCGGAAATAACGCATTACACGAAAATTTTTTTTCTACATTTTCAACAGATCTTTGCATGTAGAATAACCTCCTGTTCGGTTGTACCAGCCGTCCTGACCCACCCTGTATATGGTGTTCGGCAACAGGTAATAGAAAAATATAAAATAAAATTATTTAAGTTAAACGATTTTATTTAATTTAGTCAAAAATGCACTAGAAACTAAAAAATAATTTAAATAAAATCGTGGGGCAGGATATTTCATCGGTTTTCATTGTTCATTTTGACGCTTGATTCTGTATGAACTTATTTCATATACCTACTGTTATGAAATATCCTGCCCCACGATTTTATTTAAAATAGTTTTTAGTTTTTAATGCATTTTTGATTAAAAGAAATAAAATCGTTTAACTTATAAAATTTGTTTTTATATATTTTTTTATTATTTACTTTAGTTATTCGTGTTGAAAAATCGAGTCAAAAATGTCTGAAGAATGGCAATATGGCAATCAGTGATGACGCATTTTTTCGCGTTTCGAATCACAATGCTATGGCCCGATACCTAAGTGTTTTTTGTTGGGCGAATGACTGACGTGTGAATGCTGAAATGCTTTGCCAGAAACACGTACTCAACGGGTGTGCAGGGTCTGATTCTAACCTGCGATACAAAAATATACGACCGGTGTTACTAGGGAAAGAAAATACCCAGCAACGTGTTGGTGGTTGCACTGTGAACCCGAAAGTTTCCAGTGTAAATACCTATGCTATCTATCCATCCTACTTATAAGGGAAATTCGGTAACCCGAAGCTACCGATTTTTTTAAAGTTTGCAGATTTGTAGAGAACCTGAATAGAACTTCTTCTTGGTTCTTCAGGGTGAAAACACCCCTTAAGGGTTAATGCGTGTTTTTCTATTTTCCTGTATATCTTGAAAACGATAGTAAATATAAAAAATTGTTAGAAAGAAAATTCAATGGTTTCTTATGTGTTATAGAACTGTGCAATGGAGTTGTGTAGAATTCTTTATTTAAACTACAAATTTTAAACAATTTCGTTGCACAGTTTTGTACAGTATAAAGACCATTCAATTTTCATTCTAACAATTTTTTATATTTGCTATCGCTTTCAAGATATACAGAAAAATAGGAAAGCACGCATTAACATTTAAGGGGTGTTTTCACCCCTAAGAACTTAAAAGTAACAGAAGAAAAATCGCCTGATTCTTCTGTAAGAGTTTCCTATAAACATGCAGAGTTTAAAAAATTGGAATTTTTTGGTTGCCGTAGTCCCCTTAATAGCCACGTTCTTAGTAGTGTTGGTGAGAAGGGTGAATCAGCAGGAATAGAAAGATCACAGAAAGGTTACATCGTGTGGGGTGACACACAGTTCTCCAGATTTGTAAAAAGGTGGACTAAATTCAATTTTTCAACCTCTATGGAAATCCTTGACGGTTTAGCCATAGGTTCTTACATCTGTAGATTATGTTTTGGCATGTGTTAAGCCGGATCCAGACTTGAATGAGTATACGCTGAACAAGGCTGAACGCTCACGAATATTCTGATGTGGACGGGAGAAACGGTAGCCAGGGCCGCATGCTTCTACGTCAGAAAGGTTGAGCGTGGACGCATATGCTAGTGCGGACGTGTCATTCGTGGTGACTCGACACATGCGGCCCGACTCGCGAATGCCGACGAAGGCATATGGCCTGATCCAACCGTTGTCGGTTTTCTTCCACACATCAAAGGATGCTTGGAGTGCATTGCGCTCAGCGTGGATGATAGAAGCAGATGAGATACTTTTCTCAAATCTTCGATGTCCCGAATTTTCATGATATTGAAATAAATTGTAGTCCATATGAAATTAGGAAGGACTAAGTACTCAATTTTCTAGTTTCGAAATTGTTTAAAAAATACAAATCTTCGAAGTTCCCTGCTTTCGGTGATTTTTACGAAACCCGTGTTTCAGAAATGAATTTTAATGGCCTAAATTATTGAAGGTATGAACTTGCGTCTTTTTTTTTTAATCATGAAGGATGGATCTATGTGAATGAATTTAATCCATTACTAATATTGTCATAAACAGTTAGTGAAAAATAAAAAAATGACATTTTTAACAATATAATGCATTTACCATATGATAGACTTTAAACCTCTATTTTAATGAATAATTTGTCTTTCTTTTCTTCACTACACCCAATATTGTTCTTAATTCATACAACCTGACCGACTCGCTGTTGTATTAAAAAATCACACGAGATTACTCGCGGGGAATGGCGCGTGGTTCCGCCTGCGTCGTTCTTTCTTCAAATTAAACACGGTTCCCTTATCTCTCGAGTATAAACACGCGCTTAAATTTCAATACCTTCGATGCCATCTTTACTTCTGCGTGTCGTAACCCTAAGGTTATTTATTTATTCTTTGTTCTTTAATTACTTGATTTATTTATTATTTAATACAGTTGTTGCAGATCTTACATTCGTAGGTTCTTACCCTAGGAGTTCTATTCTGAGACTGCCCTTTCGTCTCTTAAGGGCTTCTATTTAAAGGAGATTTTCCGTAGGGGTAGGTGGAGGATTGAGAGGGAGTAGAAACTTTCTCCTATCGGTCTTGGGCCTGAAGGTGCCTTATCTGGTTTGCTCATCTTTCCGATGGAAAGTGAGGGAAAGTGGTTTTTGGCGTAAGGGCCCGATTTATGGGGTCCTTCGTGGAAATGCAAGGGTAAAATGGTTTTGGGTGTGAAGGCTTGATTTAGGGAGTTTCGGAGGAATGCAAGGAAAGAGGGTTTTGTCTATTGTGTTCGTTCTTAATAAGAGGAGAAAGTGGTCGGCTGCTAAACTAGGGTGAATATCCTAGAGAGCTGCAGGTTAAAAAGAAAAAAAGAAAAAAAGGAAAAAGGGGGGCGGAAGGCGACATGCGGAATGGGCTAAGCCTAAGCACAAAAGTTGGTGACGAAGGACACATGGCACTTTCGACCCCTCCGCATGCGTCATTCGTGCGCGTTCAGCCTTGCTCAGCGTATACGCATTCAAGTCTGGATCCGGCTTTAGAGTTGCCATAAGTCACGCAAAATTACTTGGAAAAGGTTTGAAAACTGGATCGGAACGATCACATTATCTCTGAAATTGGCGTACTTTGCCACAATATATTTTTCTATGGATAAGGGTTGACTTAAATGTAACTACGTAGAGTTATAGAGTGTCTTTTCACCTTTAAGTACATGTAATATGAAAAGGATATACGTATTACAACCCTTTAAAAAACACCCTTTCATGAAATTCTAATATATTCCGTTTTTCCGCTTTACTTACGTTTACAAAACGTTATTCATGCAGTCACTGGTTAGCCGACTCGTGCGTCGCACGTTCCCAGCAATGAACGTGATATTTGTTTAAATGAAATTTTTTGTATAAAAGCATACGCAGTATTTTGTTCCTTTTGAATGGTCATAATCATTAACCGAAACGTTGGAATTTGATAAAAATTCTCAAAATTGCAAAATACCTTTCATTTAATTATTTAATAGACCGAACCAGTGCACCGAAATCATCTCTTTTAATTAGAACAATTTTTACGGTCGAAATTCAAATTATATTATTTCAAATTATATTAGTTATTCATGCTTTGTCATAATGAATTTTGCATGACAGTATTTGTTAGAACCTAATTAAGATGGCTGGGTAAAATTTTTTTACGCCAAGCTGCGTTTACGCAAATTATAACGATATATTTACAGTCATGCATCACAATCTATTAACGCCATATGGAATGGAGAATTTGAGTAAATGCTTATAAAATTGTGGGTGTAATTAACAAATATTAAGGACATGATATTCAAGATTTAGCTGTGACCAAAAAATATTTCAAATGAAATGCAAAACTTCAATTATTTTAAAGTCTATGCAAACATTTATAAACTGATTCCCCGGGTCTCAACATCCTCATTGCTTTATTATGGTCTCCAAAAGTGGTTTGTAGGTAATGCCTAACAACAGAGCAATATTTCCTTAACATTGCCATACCTTAAGAAATGACCACTAATAATTTAATAATTTTACCAGTGGATTCCTTGAACGAATCAGACATTGAAATGGGCTCCGAAATTTACGTATCATCATCGAATTCAGACATGTAGCTAAATGTAATACGACTCAAAATTCTTTCGTAAATATTATTTCCTTCATAAAATATAATCTCATAAACATGCATTTGAATTGAATGTATACATCGATATTTTTTTTTACATCCCTTATTTACTGAATACAATGATCCATTGCGTAACAATTCTTTGGCCTATTTATCATTTCTAGACAACCTCAAAAATGTATGCTGCAGAATATTAAAAAACAAGTGTAAAAAGTTAAATAGTGATGCCTGTCTAAGTTTTACATAATGGAAATTTGGCCGAGAGTATAAAAGTTGTTTATAACAGTAGTTTGTTATCATAGAAAAAAATAATACCAAAATCAAATTCCACGGCTCAAAAAAATCCGAAACCGTTCCATTTGTAATGAATAACGTATAAATAACAGTGATATGAATTTAGTTCACCTTTTTACGAACCCGGACCACTGTGCGTCGGGTGGGTGGCGACCGTGCGGTCTACGTATCCCGAAGTGATCGATCATTGTGTTTTGCTAAAAGGTAAAAGAGATCAACCAGCCGATCGACAAACAAACAAACTGATCGGATCCTTGTGCATTCTTTCCTCTTCTCCTCCTTTCAAACTTTTTGTATGGCACTTCGTAGTCAACCTTTGATTCTCAAACGGCCGAATTCCTTGGCATGCCATGTACGTTGTATCAATCCTTTTTCGTATCCTTTTTCACTCAGTCTTCGTACTCCTGATTTTTTACTCCTCCTTTCTGCTTTATCCTGTTGTGTACGTTTCTCTATTTTCAAAGCTTCGTTGTGCTTTCCCGTCTCTCTGTTCAAGCACTTTGCCGCTATACTTCCCCTCCCTTCAAACTGCCAGTCCAGTCGTCTCACTCTTTTGTCCGAGGCACGAGGTAAAACCCACCAAAGTTTTATGGCTGATCATTCAGTGAGCAGTTGAACGCTTTCTTCTCGAGAATTGATTTCTGTGATTTACTGCCTTTCCATCGTAATTCCGTTTGCTGGGGACGGTTGATTACTTTATGGAGTTTGACGTTTTCCGATGTTGTTAAGCATTTATGGTAATAACCTTATTAAACGTTATAATGCATTATTCTAAGAATTCAAATATTGTAATTTCTACGTGACTCGCCCCGAGATCGTTTGAACATAATAATAGCATCGCTATATTCGGTAGCTTGAAACAATAATTTTGAATAACAACCTGAAAGAAAATCTTCTAACTGGGAACGAAGCTGGAGGTATCTACGAAACATAATTTTCACAGATATTTGTACATCGATTAATATGCATAATAATTGAAAAAGTTTTGTGTATTTTATAATGTCGTTGGGGGAGCGGGGGGCAAATTTATCTCTCGATTCAAGCACATACTTACAAGGGAATATCTCGAACCCGGAAATTCATAAAATTCTGAAACATTGTGAATATGTAGGGGATTTCCTCCTGATTACAACGCAATTTTTGTTTGCTGCCCAAATTCACTCAAAGGGGGTGAAATTAATCCCTGAAAATTCGCCTACTTTGCGATTTTGTATGTAAGATTATTTTACAGTTCACGAGTTATAACACAAAATTCGAAAATAATCGGATTTTCAGGGGTCAATTCCACCCCCTTAGAGTGAATTTGGACAGTAAACAAAAATTGCGTTGTAATCAGAAGGAAATTCCCTACATATTCATAAAGTTTCAGAATTCTTTGAATTTCCGGGTTCGGGATGTTTCCTTGTTAGTTACTCTGTATAAGATGCTTTTACAAACTGAGTCAGAGTATAATTATTATTTTATACGCAAAGAGAGGGAGAAAGAGAGAACGGAAATTTTGAACCGTTTAGTGAGTTCTACGTGTCCATGACTAATTTTTTTAATGGAGCAGTACTGTAGGTACTGTGTACATATATTACATCGCATCCATAATTTACGGCCGTGTTCTTACATGTTGTTTGCGTTGTATGATACTGAAATCGTATTAGCACCGAAGGCTAGGATTGTGACAAGATATCTGATAAAAACTTACGAAGAAAAATGATTTGGATGTCAAAAACAGTTTACCAAATTTGAAACGTCTTGATGTTATCCTATAAATTTTTCTAACTGAATCTACTTATAATAAAGCATCTCGAGAGCGAATTGTCTTTTTCATTTAAACCCCCATAAAGGACAATGTTAAAAATAGGTTAATTTTGGCATTGACGACCAAAGAATAATTCTTTCACACATCGATTCTATACCTTCCAAGGAACACAAAATGTATTGGCCATTTTTCCGAGAAGTGACGGGAAAGTTGTGAAAAATGAGGCCAAAGTGCAAGAATATGACTGAGACCAGGGCGCGAATTTTTCGGTTTGATTCTCTTCGGAGCATGATCTACTGGCAGAATAATCACTTAAAAAATCATAACAAGGATTATTTATATCAATTATAATGAATTAGTATTCTGTATAAACATCAAAGTGGTGATAAATAATGCTTTATCGATATAATAAACATCGAAAACAAGAAATTCTTCTAGTAATAGAACGTAAATAAGGATAAGTAATAAGTGTTAAACTAAGTTGAATGTACAATAATTAATCTACTCTTGTGGTCATTACTTACATGTTTCGTCTTCATACGTCTGTGTCACTTTCTTCGGATGACGATGCATTTATGAAATAATCATTCAGAAAGCTCGCAGACAAACGGACTGAAGATTTGTGTCGAGCGAAACCGAAATACCATAAAGTCATCGCTACATGTGAGCAGCAGCCTACAACTCGTTCACCGATTTTGCATCCGCATATATGTCCAATAATTGCATCAAGCCCGGTTTTGGTTTTGTCCAGTAATACGTAAACGAAATATTTTACACTGTTTGAATGTCGCGAGCGTAACTGAGTTTTTAATAAAAGGCTGTTACGAATATCTATTGCTATTTGATATTTTTGATAATCGATTACCGATGTTGTGTTAGCTATTGTGAATTCAAAGTCGCCATTCTCATTAATATGATCCGCATAATAGTGAGGAGCGTGTTTGAACTGATACGTTCCACACGTGTATACACGGAGATCGCGATCACTTAATTCGGGGAAAAAATCTAATGTTGTAGCTTCGATACGTATAAATTGTGATTTGCGTGCATTCAAGTTTTCTCGACGTACTAATTCAGATAGGCGATTAGGCTCGTTTGATTGCTGCAGCATTTTATCAATCATGAGCTGGTCTAATTGAGTTGTAACTATTGGTTTGAAGGTAGCATTTAACAAAGCACACGCAGTGAGTGACTCCCTCCTCTCTCAGGTTTAGGAATTGGAGGGGGAACTTTAGGCGAAGAGGGATTCACTCCCACTCTTCTTCAGTCTACCTCTTCTTAAGGCTGCCGTCTCCTTTTTGTTATGGTCCGAATCGACCGAAGCGTCCCTTGTAAACAAACGGCCCCTAATGAAATTACTGCGGTCGATAAAAAGAAGTTGTACAAAGGTGACATCTCCCGGTACTCTATGTAGACGAATTTTTGACGCATAGTTGCCACATTTTCTGTTCTCTCTGTCTCTGCCGCGCTGTTGCCACAGCTCTTTCTATCGAGAAGCTTGAAGGAATACGGCACGAGAGCTGCGTCTAGCGTCAGAGCCTCGCTGAACGTAAAGGAGAATAGCAATAATGAAAGATAGAGAGGTTGGGTAGTGAAGTTAGGAAACATGTCAATGAAACAATACTAATTTGCGAATCAATATTTTTTCTTTATACGTAGAAGCATGTAATATTTTGTATAATCAATGTACAATTGAAGAGTCTAATGCAATAAGGGGATTAGCGCTCGAGAATGGGAAAAATTATTGTCCAAATGCTAAGAAAGCATTGGACAATTAAATGTTATTAAATTGAATTTTAAAAATATAGTGTTGTAAAGCTTGTCAGGACACATTTTTTCTATTTACAGTTTGTTTATCGAATCATTACTATTCGAGCTGAAACTTATAAACCAAAAATTTTTCATCGTCCATAATCATTATTTCTTTAAACATAAATTGCGATAACTTGAGTAAATATTAAGGGATCGTTATGAGACTTAAAACATAACTTCAGAAAACTCTAGCGAAGCCGTAAAATGTATGCACAAAACCCTTATGTTAAAAAATGTAATAATATTTATTAAAAAGTAATACTGAACATAACCCATGTTTTACAACGTTCACCGTTAAAAAGTATCGAGGCAATTTTGAGGTACATATAACTTGCAGCGACAAAGTTTTTCCTTAATATACAAGGAAGATTTTCACCAATTTTCAACCTGATTAATAAATACTTGCAGAAGATATGATATATATAAATCTCGCGCGCCACCAACAGTCAGCAGCCGCGTATAATGCGCTACTTACAAGGAGAGTATTTTAGGTGTCCGCCTCCGATCATTTTGATTTTTGGATATGTTATAGAGGACCGAAAAATAAGAAATACGTGTTTTTTTATTTTTCCCCGTTTTCATATTTGGGGGGTGAAAACTGCGTTCAAAATTAGGGTTGAAAAATCATTTTTGTGGAATATCTCGAGAACTATTAGAGATAGGGGAATAGTGTCAATGGACGAATTTTGTGTCTTTGAATGCGAAATATGACTGACTCACCAGATTTTCAAAAAGTCCATTTGTTTAAATAATTACGATAGCCAATCACGTTACGGGCGCAGTGCGCCGCTTGCAATAGAACGTAGCGCTACAGACACCTCGTACTCGAAATGGCAATTTCCTTCACGCTAAAAGTAATATCTAGCATACAAAAGGAAATCATATGCGTATTAGATATGTTTTGTTTAAAATTTGATTTCTAGATAATTTGAGAACTTGTGCTTCCCTGTAAGAGGACAGCTTATTATAAGTAAACTTCAATAATAATTACATTTGTTAATTTATAGGAAATACAAATTCTGATTTATCCGTATTTCGGTTCGGCTGTGAAGTATGAGAAAATAAATTTGCATGAATATAGATGAAGATTTACAAGAATTTTATTAACAAAAAATAACAATTTTTTATGTATTATTTAAACAAATGGACTTTTTGAAAATCTGGGGAGTCAATCATATTTCTCATTCAAAGACACAAAATTCGTCCATTGACACAATTCCCCTATCTCTAATAGTTCTCGAGATATTCCTCAAAAATGATTTTTCAACCCTAACTTTGAACGCAGTTTTCACCCCCCAAATATGAAAACGGGGAAAAATAAAAAAACACGGATTTCTTATTTTTTGGTCCTCTATAACATATCCAAAAATCAAAATGATCGGAGGCGGACACCTAAAATACTCTCCTTGTTAGTAGTTTTAGCACTCGCGTTGACTGTCAGTGCCGCGCGGAATTTATATATACATACGATAAAAGATTTTTTTATTTCTATCTTACAATTTTGAAAATTATATATCGTAGGACATTTCTAAAGACACCTCATTTGTCCAAATCGGTGTATCCGTACAGGCTCTAGAGCGTAACATCTGGGCATACAAACATAGCCTGATAAACACAATACTCTCCTTTACGTGCCGCAGTCGGGTAAAAACATTACGTTTTACATTTTATTAGCACATAATAAACAAGATATTATCTTTGCCCATCTTTGTTCTCCAGCCGCTTCGCCGTGATTCATTCAAGCCTTTCTGACGACAAAATAGAAATAGGGGAAATGCGGCAACAACGCGATAGGACTCTCGATACGTATCGGCAACTATGTCTTTCCTACATTTATCGGCTAACTTGGACTTCCACCGGTTCTAATGGTACATGGCGCGAATATACCATTAGCGCTGGTGACGGAGAATCCTTGAAGCATAATTCTGTCATTTCTCGAGTCTGTCTCAGTACACGAGTTATAAATTCATTATTATTTCAACGGACGGTGCTTATTAGCGTTCAAACGCACCAGACCCGTCTGCACGGATGTCTACTGAAGGCAACTATACCCGCAAAAGTTTCCTTCTTGACGATTCCACGACGTAAGTTGGTTGAAACGGTTTCGTGTATACGTACACGCTTTTCCTAGCTTGTGTGAGCGTACGCACACATTCAAGGCCGAAAGAGACGGCAGCCTTAATGCCGGGTTTACACCAAGGCGAACACGAACAATAACACGAACAAAAACGTTTCCGTCTTTTCTCGCGAACATGTTCGCTAACACGCTGTTCGCCTCGGTGTAAACGCGAAATAGCAGTGTTCGCTAACATTTGACCCTACTAATAGCCGTGAAATCGTCCGGATGCCCAAATCCATGACAGT
This sequence comes from Andrena camellia, assembly GCA_029448645.1. Classification (NCBI taxonomy): domain Eukaryota; kingdom Metazoa; phylum Arthropoda; class Insecta; order Hymenoptera; family Andrenidae; genus Andrena; species Andrena camellia. The sequence goes on from CM055679.1 coordinate 28,994,460, forward strand.
TGGGCCTTGCTATCCCTTGCCATTGTGGCACTGCTCGTAAACAGGCGACCCTCTAGGACAAAATAAATAAAATGTTTATATTTTTTGTTTTAGCATAATGAGAATATTTCCAACGTATAGATGAGATTTTTCTAATAAAAATGAAACCAAACCCGACGCAATTCAGACAAGTTTGAGTTCTGCTTATAATATATAATGGCTTTAAAATATCAATATTTTTAATACTAGTCAATAACAGATTTGCTTGAAAAAGAAGATACAAATTTTGTTTGGAGGTGATTCGTGTTTAAAGCTGTAGGATATTACTTACTAGTAAATAAGGAGAAAATATTAACGAGTTATATGTGCGTTTAGAACTATACATGTACTGTATAGATATGCATATATTTAAAAACATATACAACACTACACAAAGATAGTTATACAATACACAAACATATAAAATGTACAAACATATGAAATATACAAACACACAATATACACACATGTAAAATATACAAACATTATACAAAACACACACACATACGTACATATACATAGGACATATAGATATTTACAAATCTCGCAACTTAAGAAATATTTTATATGTATCTCTGTTGAGATGGGATTCCTAACAAAAATTTTATCTTCTTTTTAAAGCAAATCTGTTATTGACTAGTATTAAAAATATTGATATTTTAAAGCCATTATATATTATAAGCAGAACTCAAACTTGTCTGAATTGCGTCGGGTTTGGTTTCATTTTTATTAGAAAAATCTCATCCATACGTTGGAAATATTCTCATTATGCTAAAACAAAAAATATAAACATTTTATTCGAGCTTGTCATGCATACTATCTCTGTGGAGTACCTGCCGGCGGATGGTCCTAGAGGGTCGCCTGTTTACGAGCAGTGCCACAACGGCAAGGGATGCGGATCGCCAGGTATCGTCAGAAATGTTCGTCCGCTGCGTTCTTACCGACGCGAACATCTTCGAGAACGTTCGTACGCTGTATTCTGTTCGTGTTCGCGGCGGTGTAAACGCGACGAGAACAGACGAATACGTTCGCGAACAATGTTTTCGTTCGTGTTCGCCTTGGTGTAAACCCGGCATAACCCAATGCTACCTCACCGACAAACATGGAACCTTTCCTGGCAGCCCTGGACGGCACAGCGTGTACTGCACAGCGTGGATGGCAGAGCGCAAACGGCAGGTCGTGCACCGTACAGCGTGAACGACACAGCGTAGAAGGCATCCTCCCAAAAACTTCAAAAAAGTAAAAAATTACGCCAAGTACATGAAATCAAATAAATCACAAAAATAGAAGATAAGAATAATAATTACAAAATAAAAAAAGATGTGAAATCAGAATGAGCTGCCAGTACATAAAGATGCTTTCCAACTGCGCTTAAGATGACACAACTACATATACATAGCTAAAATGTTGAGTTCATAAATTCCATTACTCATATCACGGACATTTTAATTAACCCACCAAAAAGAATCCCATTTAAAAACATTGTCGTAAATTAACTAATAGCTTTACAAAATTAATGACATACAAAAATTGCGCCAATTTGAACAATGGCTATTTATACAAAGAAAAAATATATTAAATAATATTAAGCAGTTGACTTTCGTTTCCGGTGCGACTGAGTGAGGAGTGTAAGAGTGCTGCGTTGCGAGAAGTGGAAGAGTGTAAAGGGTGAGAGTGGAGTGTAGAGGAAAAGGAGTGGGGAAGGTGAAAGGGGGTGTAGCAGGAAGGTAGAAGGGAGTTAGGGGGGAGAATAGGAGGTAGAGGGAGACGGGGGAAAAGGGTAAGAAGAGTGATTTTGGAGGTTAGGGAGAAATAATACGGGAGAGTACGAGCAGAATAGGCGCGAAGAGGAAGAGGTAATAGGTGACACCTGGTGGGGAAGATAGGAAAGAAGGAGATAAGGAAGAGCGGCGAAAGGGAAAGGGAAAGTGGCGACAAGGTAGAGGAAGGGAGAGTTAGGCAAAAGACGTAGGAGGATAAGGAGTGATCAGAGGAAAGTGGAACAGGATAGAAAGGAATGGAAAACGAAAGGAAGGAGATAGAAGGGAAGGGAGAGGAAGCCAAAAAAAAGGTAGGCCCACGAGTGCAGAAAGATTTAAACTGGAGAGGAGAAATAGTACGGGTGGAATAGAGGATTTACTGAGAAGGAAAAGGGAGAGGCAAGAAGATGAGATATTAGTAGAGGAGGAGAAGGAAAAGGCGTTCAGGACAAGTAAGAAGGTAGCGAGATCGCCAACAGGGAAAGGAGGACAGGAAGGGGACATAATGGAGATGTTAAAGCACATGAGGGAAGAGATAGCGGAAGGTAGAGAGGAGGCAAGGGAAAGGGCGAAAGGGCAAGAGGAGTGGCTCAAAGGGGAGATAGAAGAGCTAAAGGAAGAAATGTGGAAGATGGGGGAAAAATGGAAGAAGGAAAAGGAGGAATTAAAAAAGGAAGTACGAGAGCTAGGGATGAGGGTAGATAAGGTAGAGAGAATAGGAGAGACAGGAGGGCGGTGGCTGGAGGATAGGGTAGAAAAGCTGGAGAGAAGGGTGGAGGAGAGGCGGTTAGGAGGTGGGAAAGAGGGAGAAGAGGAGATAAAAAGAAGGTTTAGGGAGCCGGAATGGAAAATGGAGGAGAAAGAACGGGAGGAGAGAAGAAAGAACATTGTGATAAGGGGGATGGAGGATAAGGGAAAGACAGTCAAGGAGGGAGTGGAGGAACTATTTAGGAGCATGGGGATACAGGAAGGAATAGAATCGGCCAGAAAGGTAGGAGGAGGGGGGGAGATCGTGGTCGTGAAATTAAAGGAACAGGAAACGAAAAGAAGAGTGATGGAGGAAAAGAAGAAGCTAGCAGGTAGAAAGGAGAGGATAGAGGCCGACTTGACATGGCGGGAAAGGATGACGAGGAGAAAGCTAGAGGTAATAGCGGTGGGGGAGAGAAGGAGGGGGAAAAGGGTATGGGTGAAATATAATAGGGTGATGATAGAGGGATGCTGGTGGAGGTGGGACGAAAGAAACGAGGTGCTAAGAGACATAAAGGGGAGGGAGTGGGGAAAGGAAGCAGCAAGGGGGGAGGAACAAGGGAAGCAAGGGGAAGGAAAAGGAGGGCCACAGGAGAAGGGCGGGTAGGAGTGAGTAGGAAAGGGGGAAAGACGGCAAAGAAAGGGGAGACAGAAAGGAAGGGGTGGGAGGTGGTATGGTGGAATGTAGCGGGGCTAGCAAGAAAAGATACGGAATTCTGGGGAAGGATAGGAAGGTGGGACATTATAATAATGATGGAGACGTGGGTGGAGGAGAAGGGGTGGGGGGCGATAAGAGGGAGGCTACCGAAGGGATTCATATGGGAAATGCAGGCAGCAAGGAGGGACAGCAATAAGGGAAGGGCGAAGGGGGGAATGGTGGCGGGAGTAAGGAAGGAATTAATAGAGGGAGGAAATGGGGGGATAACAATAGGAGAGGAAGGATTAATAGAGGTGAGGGCAAGAATAGGAGCTAAGAGGTGGAACTTTGTTGGAGTATACGTGAGCGGGGATTTGGAAAAGAAGCTAGAAAGAATGGAGGAGTGGACAGAAAAAGGGGAAGAAGAGGGGGAGACGCTAATAGGAGGAGATTTTAATGCCAGGACGGGAACAAGGGGAGGGGGGACATTAGAAGAGGAGGAAGAGGGACTGAGGAACTCGAGGGATGGAACGGAGAACGCGGAGGGGAGAAAATTGGTGGGGTGGCTGGACTTCTGTCCACTCTCTCCAGAGGGTGGGGGATTTTGAATGGGACCATGAAAGAAGACGAGAGGGGGGAATTCACATATACAGGGGCAAGGGGGGAGACGGTCATAGATTATGTGATAGGGGGGGTAGGCGTAGTGGATAGGATAGAGAGTTTAGAGGTAGGGGAGGGGGTAGAATCGGATCACCACCCGCTAATAGTGAGGATAAGGGAGGAGAGAAAAGAAAGAAATGGTGGAGAGGGAAATAGAGGAGGGACGGAGAGGGGTGGGTGGAACGAGATGGGAAGGGAGAGATTCAGAGAGGAGGTGGCGGGGATAGGGGAAGAAAGAGGACTAGGACTAGAGGAGGAGCTACAGGAGGGTTTGAGGAGGTTGAGGCGGGGGCTAGAGGAGGGAGGGAGAGAAAAGGAGAAGAGAAGAGTGGGATGGTGGGACGATGAGTGCATGGTAGCGAAAGGGGAAGCAAGAAAGGCGCTGAGAAGATGGAGAAAGGGGGGCGAAAGTTGAGGAGTACAGGGAGCTGAAAAGGCGGTATCAAAAAAAATGTAAGGAGAAGAAAAAGGAAGAGGCGGACAGGTTGGTAAAAGAGGCGGAGGAAGTAAGAAATGAGAAAGAGGTATGGGAGATAGTGAACAGGGGGAGGAAGAGGAGGAAGAGGATAAACGAGAAGATAGAAATGAAGGAGTGGAAGGAGCATTTCATGAGGGTACTGGGAGGAGTAGAGGGGCGAGTAGTGAGGGGACAGGTAGGGAAGAGAAGAGGGGAAGAAAGGGATGAGATAGCGTGGGAAGAGGTAGCAAAGATAATGGGAAAATTGAGGGACAATAAATCAATGGATGCAGACCAAATACCAAATGAAGTGTGGCGGTATGGAGGGATGGAAGTGCAGGGGTGGGCATGGGGAGTGATAAATAAGGTATGGAGAGGGGAGGGGTGGCCAGAAGAGTGGAAAGAGGGGGTGGTGGTCCCGATAGTGAAAAAGGGGGAAGGAGTGGGGGTAGAGGATTACAGGGGGGTGACGGTGATGCCAACACTGTATAAGGTATATGCGTCGGTGTTGGCAGAAAGGTTGGTGGTAGAGATGGAGGAGGGTAGAATGGTGCTAGAAAATCAGACGGGGTTTAGGAGAGGTATGGGAACAATGGACAACGTATATGTGCTGAATTACATGATAAGTAGAAGAACCGAGAAGCCAGGGGGAAAAATAATAGCGTTGTTCATCGACCTAAAAGCCGCGTTCGACTCTGTAGATAGGGAGGTGCTATGGAGAGCAATAGAGGAGAGGGGAGTAAGTGAGGACTTAAGAAGGATAGAGGAGATATATGCGGAGACGAGGAATAGGGTAAGAGTAGGAGGAGAGGAGGGGGATAGCTTCTGGACAGCGAGAGGGATAAGGCAGGGGTGTCCCCTGAGCCCCCACCTGTTCAATGTGTTGACGGCGGACTTAGAGGAAGAGTTGAGAAAGGGGGGATGGGGAGGAATAAGGATAGGAGAGGAAAATGTAAGATCTCTAGCGTACGCGGATGATGTGGTGTTGGTGGCAGAGGACGAAGGGGAGTTGGGGGGATGATAGGAAGGCTAGAGAGGTACCTGGACAGGAAGAAGTTAGTGCTCAATGTAGAGAAGACAAAAGTAATGAGATTCGCGAATGGAGGGGGGAGAAGAAAGAAACAAAGCTGGAGCTGGAATGGGAAGAAGATAGAGGAGGTGACAAATTTCACATACTTGGGATACGAGATAGGAAGGAATGGAGGGCAGGAAGCTGCGGATAAAAGCAGGAAGAAGAGCGTGGAACTTCGAGATGAGGCTGGAAGAGGGAAGAGGGAGTGGATTGGCGAGAAAGTGCTGGGAGGAAATAAAGAAAAGAGAAAGAAAAGAGGGAAGAGTGTCCGCGTGGGAGGAGGAAAGGAGAGGATTTTACAAAGAGGTAGGACTAGAAATAGAGGAGGTGAGGAGGCTAAGGGAAAGGGGGAGGGAGGGGTATGAAGAGATAGAGAGAAGATGTAGAGAAAAGGACGAAGGGCAACCACGGGACAAAATATTGGAATCCAGATACAACAGGTGGTATAAGTGGACGAGAGGAGAGGGATTCCCGGAATACCTGAGAAAGGGGTGGGGGGAAAGTAGGTGGAGAAGGATCGCAAGGTTTAGGTTGGGAAGTGAGATAAGGGAAGGCGGAGAAAAGGGTATGTAGAAATTGCGGGGGGAGGAAGAAACATGGGAGCATGTTTGGGAAGAGAAGGTAAGAGAAGTGTTGGGAGAAGAGGGAGAGGGGGAAGGGTGGCTAAGAGCGTTGGAAGAGGAGAGGATTAGGATTCAGGGAGGAGAAAGGGAAGAAAGAGGAGGATAGAGAGGGGTGAGGGCAAGAGAGAGTGAGAAAGAGGTAGAGGAAGTGAGGGAGTGAGGGAGGAGTGAGGGAGTGAGTGAGTGAGTGAGTGAGCGAGCGAGAGAGAGAGCGGGGGGGAGAGAGAGAGAGAGAGAGAGAGAGAGAGAGAGACTGCGGAAACGGAAGGACGGAAGGATGAATGCGGAGAGTGGAGTGTAAGATAGAATAAGCGAAGGAGAGAGAGGAGGAGTAGGGGGAGCGAGAAAGGGCAGCGAGGGGCGAGCGAGGGCGACGAGAAGCGAGCGAGTGCGGCGAGACGCAAGCGATAATGGCGATAAGCGTGCGAGGGGGAAGAGTTGCGAGCGGGAGCAGCGAAAGGCGGGCGAAGGAGAGGAGGCGTAAAGGCGAGAGTGTAAAGAGTGTAAATAGTGTAAATATAGGGAAGAGAGAGGATAAATGTAGAAAATAGGTTTAAGTAGAGTTAAGGAAAGGGCAAAGCGGAAACAGAAGTTCTTGTAACCCCAAGGGGAACAATAAAGATACATACATATTAAGCAGTTATATTTTTATACAAATAAATATTTTAATACGAATAAATGTTTTATTCAAAATACTTGGCGCTGCTATCCGAATTGGTGTTGCTAAACTGAATAAATATGTATAAATTGCAATAATCTTTTTCTCTCTATCTCTCTATAAAGCTGACTGCGTTTCTAATAGGTACTCGTATGTATATGTATATATTTATGTATTTTCGATTGTAAGGTAGTTATTCTAAATTATTAATAATACTAAGACAATTAACATTTTTTCGGTTTCGCAGCGCCAAGTATTTTGAATAAAATATTTATTCGTATTAAAATATTTATTTGTATAAATATATAACTGCTTAATATTATTTAATACATTTTTTCTTTGTATAAATAGCCATTGTTAAAATTGGCGCAATATTTGTATATCATTAATTTTGTAAAGCTATTAGTTAATTTACGACAATGTTTTTAAATGGGATTCTTTTTGATGGGTTAATTAAAATGTCCGTAATATGAGTAATGGAATTTATGAATTCAACATTTTAGCTATGTATATGTAGTTGTGTCATCTTAAGCGCAGTTGGAAAGCACCTTTATGTACTGGCAGCTCATTCTGATTTCACATCTTTTTTTATTTTGTAATTATTATTCTTATCTTCTATTTTTGTGATTTATTTGATTTCATGTACTTGGCGTAATTTTGTACTTTTTTGAAGTTTTTGGGGGGATCTCACTTCTTTTTACAAAGATAATTTGCATACTAGGGAATGACTTCAGATAAGTTTTAATATTATTATAACTTACAAATTATCACGGGACAGAATTAAGGATACATTCTACATAAATTTAGCAACTACGAAAAGAAACCATGTGCACCACATTGCCAATCTAAAATGTATTATACGTATAGTACCTTGTGTATAATACATGGTGCGCGAAGCAGCTTATGGCGCTGAACGTATTTAACATCGAAGTGTAATAACAACCACAATTAACACCTTTCGAAGAAAAATATGTATGCATTTTTAGCATTTCGTGGCCAAGCTTGTTTTTCTACTTGTAAATCATCAACGGATACCCACGTTGTGCCCTTACCCCTTACCATACTCGTGTAATGACTATCGGCAATACTTTTACCGTGGTGAAAAATCGCTGCCTTAAGTTTATAACAGTGATTTACCAATTGTATTTTAGTAGTAGGCATTGCTTTGATGTAGAAATTTTCCACTTTCATTGTTGTTCCACTACTATCGTGATAGAACAAATGTAATTTTGCAATAAGAATTTGTTTAGAAGCAGTTATATCGATTTTCTTCATTGTGTTTGATTATATATATACTCATAGCAGAGTTATTATTATCGTTTTTATTATCGTTTACTCTAGCCCGGTTATCTTTATCTTTATTCGTTAGTGTAATTCATTCATGATTAAAATTCATGATTTTTTGAACATCTTTGGACTTGTAACCCGGATTACAAGCAGCCTACGATAGAAGAAAGTCAAACATGTAGCCCAAAGATATGTATTGTTCAATTGCAAATGGCAAATTGGAAATTCGGAAATAAAAAAAGTTGAAAGTTGAAATAGTGCATGATGCAAAATTATAAAAATTAGTTCAAGAGCCTTTCCATTATTCAATTATACATAGAGAAAACTGCAAAGTATTATTATAACTTTATTTTGTAAACAATTCACACTTATAACTAATAATACAGCAAGAAGATATTCGACACGTTGAAGCATATATTCTAACTTGTAACGCCAACGATTAGAAATATCAAACATATCTTAGTTGAACGTAAACGAACATGTAAAGTACAACCTTATGACAGTCTTTGATATGTAGTTTACCTACGTTAAGTATCAGAGGACATAGACCGTAACTGTATATAACAAGTAATACAATAAGAAGATATTGGATACTTAGAATTCGACACGTTGAAGCATATTCTAACTTTAGATTAGAAATATCAAACATAACTGAGTTAAAACATGCTTCTATGTATCCAATATCTTCTTGTGGCATCCACTGATACTTGACATAGGCAAACTGCCTATCGAAGACTTTCAAAATGTTGTAGTTTACATGTTCGTTTACGTTCAACTCAGAAATTTGATATTTCTAATCGTTGGCATTATAAGTTAGAATAGAATATATGTTTAAAACATCTTATTTTGTACTATACTACTAGTAACAAGTGCGAATCGTCCCTTCATTTCTATCGAAACCTGTGCGTCGCCTTCGTTTCTATTCAAGTCTGAGCGTCTCCTTCATTTCTATAAGTTTACATAAAAACTCTAAATTAAAAATAGTTTGCTGGTATAAAAATATATCTGTCAATTTAAATGCAATGCAATTTGTTATAATTTATATTTTGTACATGCATGGTACAAATTTCCAGAAACTGATGCGAAAGAAGATGCTTCTCTGTCGATCGTACCTTCCCCGGACAACTTCCAAGTCTGTGACTCTACATAAGAAATCTATTAAAAAAATTTGGCGACTTACCTTGTTTATTGAGATAATAATTCAGTCTTCTATTTAATGTAAAGACTCGTGACATTTCAAATTTGGACAACCTACCTTATTATTTGACACTTTGCAGGTTATGATGGATTGACACTTGGTAGATTATAACACTTGCTAGGTTATAAAATATATAGGTACAAAGACGGACGATGATCCCTGCCGAATGATCCCGAGAGTCGACGAACGAACATGTGTTATTAGTGAAGGTGTGCGTGTAACGCGTATACGTATTATGTCGACAAAAATTTCGACTGAAGAATAAGAAGGAGAAGGAAAAGAAGAAAAAGTTTCTGCATGTTCCATGAGACGACATTATGATATCTCGGTCATGCGTGGACAGATTTTATTGAAATTGGTCTTACTTGAAAGCTTATATGCGGTTTACATCAGAAAAATGCCTTTAAATTTAGAAAATATTGCAGGCGTGATGAGATATTAGTGAAATAAGTTTCAGGTTAGGTTGGAATAGCCGGGGGACGAGTAAATGATAGCGGTAGCGACAGTCGACATATATATACAGGGTGTTTTTCCTGTACTTGGCGTCGAGACGCTACCGCGTCTCTAGATTATGTCGACAAAAATTTGGACAATATTATGATATCTCTGTCATGCGTGGACCAATTTTATTGAAATTGGTCTTATTCGAAAGCTGATATGCGGTTTACATAAGAAAAATGCCTTTAAATTAAGAAAATATTCCAGGCGTAATGAAATATTAATGAAATAAGTTTCAGGTTAGGTTGGAATAGCCGTTTCTCGAGTAAATGATAGCGGTAGCGACAGTCGACATATACAGGGTGTCTTTCATGTACTTGGCGTCAAGACGCTACCGCGTCTCTAGATCGTTTCTGACAGATCCATGAGACGATATTACGATATCTGTGTCATGCGTGGACCGATTTCGTTGAATTTGGTCTTATTCGAAAGTTTATATGCGGTTTACATAAGAAAAATGCCATTAAACTTAGAAAATATTGCAGGCGTGATGAGATATTAATGAAATAAGTTTCAGGTTAGGTTGGAATATCCGGGGGACGAGTAAAGATACACGGTAGCGACAGATAGTGTCAGCTTTGATAAGGTCCAACAGACGCGCTACGCCTCAGAGTTTCCTCTATAGTAGCATTTAAGCTTAGCAAGATGGAGTGAGCTTGATACACCTCCAGTTAGCCACTGTGCAGACCACAGGGCGGCCGGATTACGGGGGAAGTCGAAGTACCACGCTTGACTCTTTGCTGGGCATCGTAAGGAATTTTTCTGTTCGACCTCTCTTTAGGTCACGAACTAGAGATCGTTCGTGACCGACACAGAGGTCGGAAACACGGTAGCGACAGTCAACATATATAGGGTGTCTTTCATGTACTTGGCGTCAAGACGCTACCGCGTCTCTAGATATTATAAACGCCATAGCGTTCACCGCACGTCGTATAGCATATATTGTTTATTAATTATATTCAATTCTTATTGATCTCTTATTGAGTATATTCATTCTTTATTGATTACATTTATTATTGTTTGTAGTAGATTTAAGAAATTTCAAAGATTTGTGTAGAGTGCAGAAAAGTCGTTAATAAAATGCCACGCAGTAATTACCACAAATGTTGCGATGTGTGGTACTGTAAATCATGCTATCAAAGGATAAAGCATGTAAAAGCAGCTACTGCCCCTATAAATGTAGCCGCTCTTTCTAGAGCAGGCGCAAATGTAGTTAGAAATGATACTCATGGTACTTTGGAAAATAACTCTAGAGGAGAGGTCATACATTTATAGGGGCAGTAGCTTCTTCTACATGCTTCATCCTTTGATAGCATGATTTATAGTACCACACATCGCAACATTTGTGGTAATTACTGCGTGGCATTTTATTAAGGACTTTTCTGCACTCTACACAAATCTTTGACATTTCTTAAATCTACTACAAACAATAATAAATGTAATCAATAAAGAATGAATATACACAAGAAGAGATCAATAAGAATTGAATATAATTAATAAACAATATATGCTATATGACGTGCGGTGCACGCTATGCCGTTTATAATATGCCTTCTACGCTGTGCCGTTCACGCTGTACGGTGCACGACCTGCCGTCTGCGCTCTGCCATTAACGCTGTGCAGTACACGCTGTGCCGTCCAGGCAGAGATGGGCAGTGATGCCAGATTCGGGACTCCAGGGCTGCCAGGAAAGGTTCCATGTTTGTCGGTGAGGTAGCAGTGGGTTAAGAAGAGGTAGACTGAAGAAGAGTGGGAGTGAATCCCTCTTCGCCTAAAGTTCCCCCTCCAATTCCTAAACCTGAGAGAGGAGGGAGTCACTCACTGCGTGTGCTTTGTTAAATGCTACCTTCAAACCAATAGTTACAACTCAATTAGACCAGCTCATGATTGATAAAATGCTGCAGCAATCAAACGAGCCTAATCGCCTATCTGAATTAGTACGTCGAGAAAACTTGAATGCACGCAAATCACAATTTATACGTATCGAAGCTACAACATTAGATTTTTTCCCCGAATTAAGTGATCGCGATCTCCGTGTATACACGTGTGGAACGTATCAGTTAAAACACGCTCCTCACTATTATGCGGATCATATTAATGAGAATGGCGACTTTGAATTCACAATAGCTAACACAACATCGGTAATCGATTATCAAAAATATCAAATAGCAATAGATATTCGTAACAGCCTTTTATTAAAAACTCAGTTACGCTCGCGACATTCAAACAGTGTAAAATATTTCGTTTACGTATTACTGGACAAAACCAAAACCGGGCTTGATGCAATTATTGGACATATATGCGGATGCAAAATCGGTGAACGAGTTGTAGGCTGCTGCTCACATGTAGCGATGACTTTATGGTATTTCGGTTTCGCTCGACACAAATCTTCAGTCCGTTTGTCTGCGAGCTTTCTGAATGATTATTTCATAAATGCATCGTCATCCGAAGAAAGTGACACAGACGTATGAAGACGAAACATGTAAGTAATGACCACAAGAGTAGATTAATTATTGTACATTCAACTTAGTTTAACACTTATTACTTATCCTTATTTACGTTCTATTACTAGAAGAATTTCTTGTTTTCGATGTTTATAATATCGATAAAGCATTATTTATCACCACTTTGATGTTTATACAGAATACTAATTCATTATAATTGATATAAATAATCCTTGTTATGATTTTTTAAGTGATTATTCTGCCAGTAGATCATGCTCCGAAGAGAATCAAACCGAAAAATTCGCGCCCTGGTCTCAGTCATATTCTTGCACTTTGGCCTCATTTTTCACAACTTTCCCGTCACTTCTCGGAAAAATGGCCAATACATTTTGTGTTCCTTGGAAGGTATAGAATCGATCTGTGAAAGTATTATTCTTTGGTCGTCAATGCCAAAATTAACCTATTTTTAACATTGTCCTTTTTGGAACATTGAAAAATATTTGACCCTTTTCTCTTGTTTTTGCTAATACAATAAACATGTCTTCACAATTCTCTAATAGAAACAGGTTTTCTCTAATGCCACATTTATTTGTCGAATCGAGAAATATTTTAAATAGAAGTTACTTACAAAATTGTAATTGTAGAATTATTTCATGAAAGAAACATCTCTCTCAGAATGTACATGTATTGACTATTCTCCCTTATTTATCTCCCTCATATATCTCCCTTATGCATCATTTATGATTATACTACAAGTGTCAAAATACATACAATTTTTATCCTTGTCCTTCTTTAATACATGTTAATTAACTGCAAATGTTACCCCGTAGCCGGGGTAAAATTTGCATATCATATAAATAGCATTAACAGCTAAAGTTTAACCAATCTGAAGTTACATTGATACTTAAATTTGTTTCTTTTTATGTTCAATGCCTCTATTTTATATTTTTTATTTTTGTTTTACTGTGCTTTTAATTAACATTTGCTTTAAGTATCCTATTATAACATCGCATCGTTTGTGATTGTACTACAAGTGGGAAAGTGCATAAAATTTTTGTTCTTTTCCTTCTTTAATACATGTTAAGTAACTGTTAATGTTACCCCGTACTGCCAATGTTCCCACACTATATTGTATATATATATTTAAAAATACGCGAAATAATAATTATACCCGATTTTACATAGGAGAATGAGTCGATTCACTAGCACTACTATGTAAATCCCCAAGTCTAAATAAAGGTTTTAAAAAAAGCTAATTGTAAGTTGAACCCCACGGACACCTTACTCTCGCATCTTGGGACTGTACGACAAAGAGTGTTGCAGCTCTGCCCCCTCGCCTCGGAAGCGGCTACACTCGGCCTGCTCCGAAAATCATACGTTGCATTATTGTAGCGCTTTGATGAATCAAAGTGCTGATTTGCAATGCGTAGTGGCATGATGTGTGCGCTTCTCCCTTTACCCATGCTTTATTAATCCATGTACATATTAACTGTTGCCCTTACCAATTATGAGTCCAATTTCCGAAGGTGTAATCTCGCAATAATGCTTTTGAAACTAGAACCACACACTCTCGCCTTCGGAATATACAGATTCGAATATTATTACATTTTTATAGTGTTTGACAGGACGCGACGGTCACAGATGCGCTCAACGAGGGTTTTCCCACAATGCTAGAATGGATTGTGGAGACGCAATCATGCTGTTTACACTGATTGAATTTGGTATCATAGGAGAGCCGCCAAATTATGTCCTACGTGACTTTTTGATGGGAACGTTGCTGTGCCAACGCAGTGCACATGGCTCGTGAACAAGATTCGAGAGAAAGATTAATCGTAACGTTCGCAACCTGAATTTAGTGTCCGTATCGCATGGAAACTAAATGTCAGGACGGCGCGGCGGCGGTCTCAAGGAAAGAGTCAAATTCAACTCTTCTTATTCTCGACTCTCTTTGTTCTTTGTCTTGTCGGCAAGAGTATGCTCAACGAGGGATTGCCCAGACCGCTAGGTGTTGTTGATTCATGATGCCGAAAAATAAAATTTTTATTGTATGACACCGTAAGTTCATCAACAAAACCGCAGTTTTTAAAATAGTCTAACAAAAGAATATATCAAACCCGTACACGCCGATTTCGATGAAACTTTACAGATTTGTGGAGTAGTCGAAAATATACCACAGATATTCTTTTTATCGGCAATCATCTATGTTGAAGGGGTGAAAGCAGCCCTGCAAGTTGGGGGTCGAAAACATATTTTCTGGATTATCTCGAGAACTATTAGGCGTAGGAAAATTTTTTTAAATTACATATTTTCGGAAGAGAAATTCATTCCCCTGCACAGCTTTTAGAAAAATTCATTTGTTTAAACAATATACGAAAACGTACGTTTTTTGCTAAGTTTTTTGGAAAAATGTTAACTGATTTTCCTGTAAATTGATATGTAAACTATGGCCCAGAATAAGAAATTTTGATATTCTGGATTTTTTATTTTTGACCCGATTATTATATGCGTAGTTTATTCCTTTTCTATGCAAACTCGCATCTTCGAGCACATGTCGTACAAGATGTTATCACACTATGGCATGCGTCGCGATGAATTACGCTTTCAATCTTCAATAAATAGAGATACATTTCTGTTACAGGAAAAAAATTTGGGAAATTTATTTTCAAAAAATGATGACTTTTGGTGAAAAATACATATTATACTGGCAGTTAAGAACGTTTAGGACAATGACTGAACAAGGGAAGACGGACTATACATTTGCCGAAATCATTCGTACACTCGAAAAAAATAATGTTGTCTGTAAAAATATGGCGAAAATGTGCAGCAGAAATTTTTCGTTCAGGGTTTTGTTTTCGGAACAATCGACTTTAAAGATTCATTACATGTGTGTTTGATTCTGTATCATTTCCCAGAAGTGTCTGTCTATTGGGAGAGACAGGGGTAGGTTGTAACACGGGATAAATTGTAACATAAGTAAAATCTTTTGGACGACAAATCTGGTAACCCACAGCATGCGAGAGCTGCTTGACGATATTAGCACCGTCGGTTTTAGTGACACAAACGAGCGTTATGTATTCATTTTGTGGCTATAGCCCAAAATTGTAGTATTTACAGCACGTAAGTAAATGATGTCTTAGCACTTTTATTTCAATTAACCGTCATTAGAAACGTTTGAATTTTGCTTCTTTGTCGCAAACGAATCAGTACACATTGGTTTATTATAATGTGTACGCATTTTAGTAATTTGATGGTTAGTTTCTCGTTTGTTCAGATAAAACGCAAAAATTCAACCTCGGGGTAAATTGTAACATGTTACTACTTCTCCGCTCTAAATGGTGATATAGCAAGCTATTTGCTGACACACCGGAAAAAGATGCTCTAGACGAACAACAGAACAATCGAGAATCCAAAAAGTAGAAAAAAGTATAAAGGCAAAAGTAAAAAAAGCGGAGAAGAAGATTTTGATAGAATCAGATGAATAAGCAATGATTGTTTAACTCATATATATCAAATGTTTAATAATGACCTATGTTTTCATTTATATTTTTTAGAAATGTTTATTTGTGTTCATATTTATATTTAAATAAGTAAAACAGATGTGTTACAATTTTACGCTCAATGAGTTCACCACATATGTAAGTAGTAAATCATGCAAATTATTTCCTGATTGAGGAAAACACTTTAGAGAAAAAACTGTGAAAACTTTTTTGTTACAATCTGTTCCAGTCTGCTCTACTTATTACGTCTACTTACGAGTTATTGGTACAATAACTGGAATTAAAAAATCATTAGACATTATGTATCCTGTTTGCTTTCCACTCACAGACAAATCATATTAAAAATAGTATTTAAAAGCAAAGTAGATACAGATATTAAACATAAAACCTGTAAGAGAGTGGTTCAAAATCTAGTAAAGAAAGAAACAAATTATAGAAGAATTTGAAAAATTAGAAACTGAAAATGCATTTGTACTTTTTATTCGCGACTCTTTACTTCGGTAAATAAGAGTTTGTATACGATCGCATAGGCAATTTCTCTAATAATTTTCGACATAGGTATTAAAAAATTAATAGGTACCCGTACAAACATCATTTTCTTTAAGTTATATCACCGTAGAATGTCTTTAAATATAAATATAAAAATATAAATATAAACCAATAGGTAGCCAATTCATACTGACGTGAAAGAAGTAGGTCCTAATTATAAGCGGAAGTTCCAACTTTGTGCGAAAAACTTTTACTCCACCTTTCCCCGTCATTTCTACGTGCAATCACATTAATTTGTACTTCGTTTAGAGTACTAATTATTAAGCTTTACCCCGCATATAGGACTCGGGTTCATTGTTTATTTGTCAACCATCAAACGTTATGTGACAAATGAACTGAAAGGCAATCTGTGTAACTAATTCCGCGGAATTTGATTTCATTACATTGCACGAAAAAGTTTTCGTCAATAAAATTATTTTTTAAGAATAATATTTCAAATTATATTCTCTACTAAGTATACTGTGTATCATTCGCTTGATACAAATCACTTAAAACTTTCATTACTCCTAATAGGAATTCAGAAATATTAAAATTATCTAGTGAACATTGTAATTGTTACGGAAACTATGCTTATCACCATAGATTTGCATACATTTACGCTATCATATACGAACGTTACAGAATTTAAAAGTATAACCATTCGTATATCTTGGGTTACACGCACAGAAAAGATATTTGTACTTAAATTGACTACTTTTCATCTTCTCTACAAAAGAATATACTGTAACAGAAGAAGTGGAAGCAATTTAGCATCAAAGGATGGATTTACTGTTATGTCGTGTACCCGGGAGAATACAAATACAAAACTTGTATAAAATTGTCCTTCATTATAAGCAAGTTCAAAACTAGTTGCTGGTTCGAAGTACAAGCGAGATCTGCTACAAAAGACGTACGGAGGAAAAGAACGTGGACACAACGGAGAGTCCTATTGGTAGTTTCTATTGCGAGGGTGTGGAATATGGAGTTAGGATTGGTCATTGAGTAAGGGAGGAAGAGGTGGTTTGAAGAAAGTTCAGTGGTGACAGAACGTTAGCTTTCACTTTGAAAGGGGGCCTTAGGACCCATGGCCTAATCCGCTTGTTTACAAACAAGTCACGTTCGTTCGGAAGGGGCTAAGGGTCTTAGAGGGTGACGATGACTAGATGTGTAAGGAAAAGGGAAAGTCGCGAAGTAGGTATCTAACAGTTATAAAAATCTTTGGAAATCGTAAAAATGTTAACATTGAGTGGCGTCGGCATGGACAAACGAGGTTTTTCCGATGAAAATCAGTGCTTATACTTATATCAAAATACGACCTTATTCGGGCTATTTTTAATTACAGTTGTTCCCGATTAACTTGAAAATAGAAAAAAAATAGTTTTTGTATCACTTCGTAGGACTTGGATTACCTCGTTGAATTACTTTACTGTTATTTGCATTCGGAAGGTTATATATGTATATAATGATATATATATATATATATATATATATATATATATATATATAAACAAGCTATTTAATAGTTAGAAAAACTGTTTCTTTTATTGCGATAAAGAAACGAATCCGTGCTGAAAGGGATTCTTATACTTATTTCCAAGCAGCATTTTGGTAGCGCAAACTGCTAGTGGAAAAAAATGTTACTCATATTTTTAATATTAGAAGCTATTAGGATTTGCACAGAGATGGGTTAAACAGTAGTTTTATTGTGTCAATAAATAACTTTCAGTTCCATGCGTTCATATTTTAGAAATATGATTGCGCGTGAAATCGAGATTCGTCATATCGATTGTCAAAATAAGTCGGAAGAAAGAGAGGTAAACAGCCAGAATTGAAGGAAAAAACAGAGAGAAAGGGAGGCTGGGCAGGTCGCGGCTGTGAAACGCCATTGGTTGCATGGCCCTCGCCGCGATTGTAAATCAGTTAGTTCGCATTGTAAATAAATCACCGTTTTACAACTCTGCCATGCCGCACCAAGCGACATTCGTATGAAATTTATCGTTCATTTTCGTTGGAGTCACTCCGCTTTTGGGCACAGGGTGCAGCGTCACTGTTATCGAAATGGCTTGCACGAGGCTATTATATTCTTATTTCTTTATGCAAGACAACAAAATATTCCACGCATCTATTATTCCTATAACAGGACAAATGCGAATAGCAAATATGCATTACAAATGTGTCTGTCTCCATGCGCTATTTTTATTATTAAATGATTTTACTTAGCTTCGATCCTCTGTATGTTTGGTGTTTGTTTGTTTGTTTGGTGTATTGTTCAAATCTGGCAACTCAATTTTCACCCACTTCCAACAGTCCAATTTTCTTGAAACTTTGTAGGAGTGGCGTGGATGTGATGATAATACAATTTTTTATAAAAAAAATTAAAAATGTAAATAAAGAAAATAAAAAATGGGGGAATTAAAATATATATAAAAAATCCATAAACACTAATAACTAGAAAATAAAAAAATATATAAAAAATGTATGTTAAACGATTTTGCTAAAAATGCGCTGAAAACTAAAAAATAATTATTTTCTTGTACTACAATTTCGATGGTGATATATGACTTTAAATAAAATCATACAAACTCTGTGATTATCCTGCAGAATTTTTCAAATCAATTGTAAAGAAAAAGGATAATCACAGAGGTTGTATGATTTTATTTAAAGTTATATATCACCATAAAAATTTTAGTATAAGAAAAGAATTATTTTTTAGATTTTAGTGCATTTTTTGTCAAATCGTTTAACATAATTTTTTTTATATATTTTTTGATTTTCTAGTTTTTAGCGTTTGGAGATTTTTTGGGTTTCACATCATTACTTTGTTGAAACTTCACACAATTTTGTGATTCAGAATATTATGTTAAGAACATATGCATAGTGGAAAAATACGATTTACGCATAAAGAACCAATACGTTCACCCAAGGTAAGGGACTCACTTCGAGTGAAAAAACTCTTTGCGCAAGTATTAAGACTTCGTGTTTTTCTACATACCGGCGGGGGGGGGGGGGGGGCTGAGAATCATGGTAGTGTAAGTCCAAATTTTGATAATTTGAGTTAATAACAGTTTTTAAGTCTTAAAGGCTCCATCTGTTTATCTTCATAGTAAATTATGTTTAACTTCATTCTGGACTGAGAAATAAGAATATTTCCAGTTCCACTCTGGCCGTTGACGAGAACAGACGTGTTTGCAACGACTACGTGTTTATGTTTTCGTTTGGACAGTGACTCTGTAAGTGGTGCAAGTGAGAACATAAGTGATCGCGAGTGAGTGAGTAGAGGTGATACCTCTAGTGGTTGCGGAAACAGCGGAAGCGCTGCTTTCCAGCGACAACAATATGAATGCCTCTACACATGGAGGCCCTTATAGTCAAGAAAACCTATCGCAAAAGACCTCTGACTACAGGAGTCTTTTAACCGATTGTATTAACCCAACAAATAACTGTACAAAACCGTCGACACAGAATAACGTAACACCCAACAACAAAACCTACGCACATGCAGCATCACACGATACATTTCCCAAAAAAGACCAAGCCATAATTATAGAGCCTAAAAACGACATCACCATCAAGGAGTATGCCACCGCCTTAGGAACGATAGTCAAACCTAACGACATTAGATTCGTCTCGCGAATCTCAAATAACCGTATATGCATATTCATGGCTAGCAAAGAAATAGCTGACAATGTAACTCAAAAGTACAATTCACTAACAGTCCGCGACACACAGGTGGAGTTGCGACCTCTACTAAACAAACACAAAAGAATTGTACTATCTAATGTTTGTCCAATCATACCACACTATATAATCGAGGAACACTTTAAAAAAGTAAAAATAAACCCTACGTCAAAAATCTCATTCCTACGCGCGGGAATTTCCGACCCAGGTTTTTCCCACATTCTAAGTTTTAGAAGACAACTGTACATCAACCCAGAAGATGAACCACTACTCCCTGACAAAATCCCAATAGAGTTTGATGGTACGCAATACTGGATATACGTCTCGACAGATACGATGACCTGTTTCACCTGTAAACAAATAGGCCACATAACACAAAACTGTAAAAATACAACGCATAAGAGTAGTAATGAACCAGTGACTTCAGCACAAAACAATTCTGTACAAGTGGAAACCACTACAATGTGTACACCTCAGGTTTTCACTACAGAATGCATGGATACAGAAAGTATGCAACCTACAAATAGAAAACGACCGTTATCGACTCAAACTAACTCTACTAAAAGCGTGGTACATATGTTCGATAACTCCAATACCCAGAACACTGAATACGAAGAGACAAGCGAAGAAGAAGACTCCACGACTAAAAACAATACAGCATGTAGTAGTAGACTTCCCAAAGACCACAATAAGACAATGAAAAAGGTCAAACGTAATGAATCAAAAGGAACACCTATCAAATCTATAGAGGACCTGCTCGACCCAGCGAGAGCAGAAATTGAGGGTAAACCAGACTACTACATTTTAAACTTTACTCAGTTCAAATCATTTCTAGAAAATGTTTTCGGATCAAGCAATCCAAATGAAATAGCTATCGAGTACACTACTGACATCGAGAAACTAAGGGAGATGATCCTTGAAATCTACCCTTTCCTTACGGATCGGGGTATCAAAAACAGATTCAGCAGGCTGTCCAAGAAACTGAAAACGAACATCAATACCACAGAAGCAACAAGTCAACATAGTACTCAGACCCTCACAGAAATCGTATTCAGTAAGCCCGCGATAGATACAGCGGCTAATAATTAAGAATAATACAAAATCTTACGAAGACAACCATGAAAACTATAATACAGTGGAATATAAACGGATATTTCACCCACTATGAACAATTACAACTGATAATTAATGACCATAAGCCAGATCTAGTATGCCTGCAGGAAACCAATTTTAAATAGAACCAAACAGTCAAGCTAAAAAATTATACCATCTTCGCCAAGA
Source organism: Andrena camellia (assembly GCA_029448645.1). Lineage (NCBI taxonomy): Eukaryota > Metazoa > Arthropoda > Insecta > Hymenoptera > Andrenidae > Andrena > Andrena camellia. Next base: position 29,015,503 of record CM055679.1, read on the forward strand.
ATAGATGCAATCCAAATTATGCAAGTGGTGGAGTAGCCATTCTAGTAAATAATAAACATAGTGCCAAGGAAATCCCGCTTAGTACAAATATGGAAGCTGTCTTAATAGCTCTACAAATCCCACATAAAATGTCTTGTTCGTACCGACACGCACGTGAAAAAACTCGCTGTTTCTCTCGGGGTTGTAAGGCCCGATTCACCTGATGGTACGCGTGTAGCCGGACGATCTTATCACCCGCCAAACTAATTTATTAGGTGACTGTTTTTTCGTAGAGTCTGATCCGCACGATGATAAAAAAATGAGACGTTGCTCTGTTCGTTCTTGTGGTCCGAACGATGACCTGATCAAGCAGACGAACCTTGCTTTTAGCGAGCTGATTGAATTCTGCCTTATCTACCTTTGCGATGTCAAAGGTAGGCAAGACATCGGAATTTGGGAGGCGGCAACATTTTTGATTGGCTCAGCTTTCCTTGAAGAGGAGGAACTTTCCCTCTGTGATTTCGGTGGCGGAGGAGGAAGTTTTCCCTCTTGGTGACGTAGCGGGGAAAACCGAGCATCTGGCTACCAAACCTCGCCAGGTTGATCGGCCGGAGCGTCTCGTTAGGGTCGCGGTTTATGACCGTATTGTCCCGCGAGTCAGCGATGGTCGACGATATGCCGGTTCGAAGTTACCATATACCACCCGCTGACAGAGCAATTAACGGATTTTCTCAGAGCGAGGACGGTCGAGGTGTCCAAAAAAAATAGCACGATGTCGATTGCTGCCTATTAAACATCTGGCAGGCAAATGTTCCCCAAAACGCGTCGAAGGCAAGCAATTGCCTGCTAATAAAAGCTAGTTGAATTTCTGCCTCGCTCTGAGCCCCCTTTTGTTCCCGTAAGACGGAACATATCTAATGTACATGTCTGTAATATATACATACCAAACAGCTATAGTCTGAATAATACTGAGTTGCAAAATCTCGTAAGGCAAATTCCAAAACCGTTTATAATATTAGGTGATTTCAACAGCCATCATCCACTGTGGGGATCTGTCAGAATCGACTGTAGGGGACAAATATTAGAAAAACTACTAGAGGACCCTGATCTCATTCTCGTTAACAATAAAAAACCAACCCGTATTAACCTGGCGAACCACACGTTTAGTGCCATAGACCTAACACTATGCAGCACTCAACTGAAGAACAGGATTGAATGGGACCCATTTCCAAGCCTGCATGATAGCGATCATTTCCCGATCAAAATAGAATATGAGGATGGTGCTCCAACAATAATACCTCACCGTATGCCCAAGTGGAAATTTAAAACAGTCAACTGGGAACTGTACAAAACTGTCGTCAGCAATAATATCTTGCAAACGAATGACCAAATCTTACCAGATCCAAACAATATCAATAAAACAATCGATACATTAGAAACTATAATCACACAAGCTGCAGAAATAGCTATTGGCAAAACATCGTCTGAGATAAGGAAATCAGTTGTCCCATGGTGGAACGATGAGTGTCAATCTGCCCGCAATAACAGCCACCATGCATTCAATAGATATAAAAAGCATCCAACTCTAGAAAATTCCATTGAATTCAAAAAATTACGCGCAATATCAAGAAGAACAAATAAAGAGAGCAAGAAACAATCCTGGATCACCTACACCTCCACAATGACACATGGTACACCCACCTCAGAAATATGGAACAAACTAAAACGTATATCAGGAAGAAGCAAATCATCCACAATTATTTCACTCACTAGAGAAGACAATACTACCGCCCTCCTGCCTAAGGACTTAGCTGATACTCTAGCCGAAAGATACGCAACAAATTCAAGCGATAGCAACTACAAACCATCCTTTTTGGAATATAAAAGTAAACTTGACTCTACTCCTATCGACATTGAAGCAACACAAGGGAATTCCCCAATTTTTAACAAGGAAATAACTTACGATGAATTAGTAACGATTCTCAAACGAACAAAAAACACGTCACCAGGCCCAGACGGGATACCTAATCTGCTTCTTCATAACCTACCTGAATTAGGGAAAGAGCTCCTCCTGGAGATATATAACATAATCTGGACCAAGCAAGTCTTCCCAGACAATTGGAGGAACGCTATTGTTATCCCCGTCCTAAAACCGGGCAAAGACAAGAATAAGCCAGAAAGTTACAGACCTATATCACTAACGTGCACCATGTGTAAACTGCTAGAGAAAATAATTAATCTGAGACTACGTTGGTATCTTAAAGCTAATAAAGTATTATCTCCATCTCAAAGTGGTTTCCGAAATTACCATAACACAATAGACCACCTCATAAACTTAGAATCCAACATTTGCGATGCATTTATCAACAACGAGAACATAGTAGCAGTATGCTTAGATATCGAAAAAGCCTACGATATGGTATGTCGAAACAGAGTACTTACAAGGGAAGATCCCGAACCCGAAAATTCAAAAAATTCTGAAACTTTGTGGATATGTAGGGGATTTCCTTCTGCTTACAACGCAATTTTTTTTGCTGCCCAAAATCACTGTAAGGGGGTGAAATTAACCCCTGAAGATTCGGCTATTTTTCGATTTTATTTTGTAACACACAATCTGTAAGAGATAGAAATAAAGTTTCAAGACAAAAGTTACTTCTTTTAATTAGATCTATCAAATCGTAAAGGCTTTATCAATTGTTTAAACAATTAGAAAAAGTTATAAACAAAAATATGAATAATGTTTTCTAAAATTCGGGTTTTCACGTGAAATCTGAACTGGATGTTTAAATAATTATGAAACAGCATAATCCATATTTTTTTTCCATACAATTTCAACTATTGTTGTATCGCGGAACTGTGCTCCGCGACAATCGAAAAACTTTTGGATCCCATTGTAACGTACCTTAAGCTGCACGACGAGCAATGTTTTTCTAACTTTTATTAGGAAATAATACGCGACGCGTAGTAAGAAAGTAATATAATTTATATACTTTTGTCTCCAATTACACATGGGGAAATTATATCAGGTGGAAATAGAGGAGAAGAAGGGAACTGTTAGATATAACTTATCCTTATTAGAACTTTTTATTTTTAACATAATTATCGAACTTTTCTCTTATTTGCTTACCAAACAAGCGAGACAATGCAGGCGTTTAATAAGCGATTTAAGTATAGTTAGGTAACCTTGAAAACACTTGTGTGATGTGAATATATACCTACTTTTGTCTCCCATCAAAGTATTATCTCATGTCTATTGTTCTCTTGAGCATTAATAATGAGAATACATATATTAGTATTCTTAACGGATGATACATTATTTGCAAGGAAAATAAAGATGATCAATTTTAGTAAGACATATCACTGTCAAAACATGTTTTCTTCAGACGTGATAAAGTAAGATACATACACATATGCCATATGTATACGTATAAGATAGGTATTAACAGTTCTATAGGTTTGTCCTGACAACAAAAGTAATAAATGCTTCGACTCGTTATTATTGTCAGTAGTATCGAAGGCATTTGAAGAGTAAAGACTCATTAACAATAAGAAATACTAGTTAATTGTAGTTTAAGTATAGATGTTAACAGTAAATGTACGTTGATTCTGTGTAACAAACGTGTAGTGTTGAAAATGGTTCCCATACATCCTGCAAATGTAATTCGTTTACTTATGACAACATTCCTAATTGAGAATAATAATGAGACGCCTATTAATAATAGAGAAATGGAGTTACACGACATAATAAAAGACATGCTTATTAAATCGCAAGAAGACACATCATTTTCAATGGAAGCTGATGTTACATTAGAATTTTTGGAACCGTTTAGACCACATTCTGTAGAATTTGTGGATGATATATATGTACCTACACGCGAAGAACTTTTAGAACCGATAGAGTTCGAAGAAGAGCAGTGTATACCAGAAGAAGGAGGTATTGTGACTTTAGAATATAAAACAGAGGCTGTTGCATTTTGGAAAAGTGGTAAGAAGAGACGGCTTTCTTTACAATCTGTCCAACATAAATTTCGAAAAGTTTCATCCGTATATCAATTGTATAGGTGAGTGGTAAAGGATGTACTGTTATGTTAAGGTGCTTCGTATCTATTTGTTTCATATCTATGCAAAATTGCCTTGTCTTCATTAGATGGGAAGAAACGGTGAACAGGGGAGGGACGCGTCGGGAAAAATTGTTACAAATTTCTGAATATGTGTATAATAAGTTTGATGACGGGATTGAAACTCATGCCATTATTCATGATTTGGACCTTCGAAGATGGGCCTTACAAGCTAATGAAGAGACAGGGTTGGAAAATTTTAAAGCATCTCGACATTGGATCTGGAATTTTAAGAGAACGTATAAAATAGTTTCAAGAAAAATAAACAAATTTATTACCAGATCATACGGTACAGATACCACGCAATTAAATGAAATTGCTTCGACTTTTGTGAATAATGTAAAACCTCGTATTAGAGATATCGGAACAAACAATACATTAAATGCTGATGAAAGCGGATTCAATCTAGAATTACATTCGGGCCGTACTTTAGCTGAACAAGGAACCAAAAGTGTTACAGCAGTCGTACAATCTATATCCGCTACTACACATAGCTATACCATATTCCCCACAATATCAGCTTCTGGGAAACTACTCTCTCCGCTATTTATTGTTCTGCAGGAAAAGGATGGTAATTTTGGTCCACGTGTACAACAATCTTTGTTTCGACCGTGGAATGTTTATATACAGGCGTCCACATCTGGAAAGTTAGCAGGTGAACTGGTTATGCAATGGTTAACAAACGTATATCTACCACATGCGGGATCTCGAAGCGTTTTATTATTGGATTCGTGGACTGGTCACTGTCCATCTACATTACGAAACGGTATACCAGCTAATCAACACGTGGAAATATTCACAATACCGAAAAAAACTACAGGAATGATACAACCGCTTGATGTATATGGTTTCCGGATATGGAAAAACTTTGTACGAAAATTTTCCGACCTTGTATTATTGTTTAATTACGATGTGCAGCTAAATGCAAGGAATAATGTCATTAAATTACAGTCTCTTATTCATAATCAACTTTCATCACCAAAGTATCACGATGTGTTTGCTTACGCATGGTATAAAAGTGGATATATTGTTGAGAAACCAAATCAGTTTGAAAATCCAGTAGATTTCGCTTTTTCACTACAAGATTTCATACATCCACCTCGTTGTTCCATATGCGGCAATTATGCTATCATACGATGTGCGTGGTGTAAGCAATATTTATGTTTTCAACATTTTTTTGAAGAGTTTCATCACCATGAAGAATAATTCATAATCACACAAGTGTTTTCAAGGTTACCTAACTATACTTAAATCGCTTATTAAACGCCTGCATTGTCTCGCTTGTTTGGTAAGCAAATAAGAGAAAAGTTCGATAATTATGTTAAAAATAAAAAGTTCTAATAAGGATAAGTTATATCTAACAGTTCCCTTCTTCTCCTCTATTTCCACCTGATATAATTTCCCCATGTGTAATTGGAGACAAAAGTATATAAATTATATTACTTTCTTACTACGCGTCGCGTATTATTTCCTAATAAAAGTTAGAAAAACATTGCTCGTCGTGCAGCTTAAGGTACGTTACAATGGGATCCAAAAGTTTTTCGATTGTCGCGGAGCACAGTTCCGCGATACAACAATAGTTGAAATTGTATGGAAAAAAAATATGGATTATGCTGTTTCATAATTATTTAAACATCCAGTTCAGATTTCACGTGAAAACCCGAATTTTAGAAAACATTATTCATATTTTTGTTTATAACTTTTGTTTGATTCCAGAATTCGAGATTAATTCCTTAGCGTATTTAGATTTAAGTAGGTATAAGGTAGACTTAGGATTTTTAGGATTAACTAAGATTAAGTAGGCGTAAGTAAGATTAAGTAGTTGTAATTTGGAGTTCAGTTTAAAAAGAGAGTCTCCAGTTATAGTATAAGTGCGGATTAATAAACTTATCACACGAGAATGGTGAAAAACCCAAGAAGTGTTTGAAATGTGGTAAACGAATTCGTTTTCGCGTTTCTCTGCGTCTCTCTCTCTCTCGCTTTGATGGAGCAGTACAGTAATTACGAGTTTCACGCAGGTGACTTTTGAACCGACTAACGAGAGCGCGGTTCTCGCGAAGAACCGCGACGATCGGTTAAGAGTGGGGAGAGAGAAGCACATGAGCATCGCATGACACGCTAGATGGAGACACGGTGATTAAAATATTACAGCTAGATAATAAAACTATTTACAGTATGTACACGAAACAACTTTTTTCTAATTGTTTAAACAATTGATAAAACCTTTACGATTTGATAGATCTAATTAAAAGAAGTAACTTTTGTCTTGAAACTTTATTTCTATCTCTTACAGATTGTGTGTTACAAAATAAAATTGAAAAATAGCCGAATCTTCAGGGGTTAATTTCACCCCCTTACAGTGATTTTGGGCAGGAAAAAAAATGCGTTGTAATCAGAAGGAAATCCCCTACATATCCACAAAGTTTCAGAATTTTTTGAATTTTCGGGTTCGGGATCTTCCCTTGTTAGTACAATACAGGAACTAGGAATCACTGACAACATGTTCCATTTCATCCGAAACTTCTTAAAAGAAAAAAGGATACAGGTTAGAGTAAATAACGGACTATCCAACCCAACGATCATTGACAATGGCATTCCACAAGGATCGGTCATAAGTGTGACCTTATTCTTGATCGAGATAAACGATATAATCAAAAATATCAGGAACCCTATAAAACCGTTTATATTCGTCAATGATCTTACGATTATATGTATAGGAAAAAATCTCAATACTATCCAGGAACTTCTACAAACCTCACTGAATAGTATCCAACAGTGGTCGGACCGATCTGGGCTTAAAATATCTGCCCCAAAAACAGAGTGCATATTATTCACAAGAAAACGAAAGCCTCAAATACCACCAAAATTATTCATTGACAACCGTGATATTCGTCAAAAAAATAAAACTACTAGGAGTATACTTCGACCAGAAACTCACTTGGGCCGCGCACTTAGAAGAAGTGAAAATTAAATGTATGGAAAGACTTAACATCATAAAAATTCTAGCACACAACAAATGGGGAGCTGACCAACTAACGCTGCTAAAGACTTACAAAGTTATCATAAGACCAATTATAGATTATGGTTGCATCGCATATAATTCAGCCAAACCTCAAACTCTTAAAACGCTCAATTCTGTACATAATACAGCCCTCAGAATGATTTCTGGCGCTTTTCGAACTAGCCCTATAAATAGTATCCTGTTCGTAACAAAAGAAATGTCATTAGATCATAAAAGAATGCTACTCAGCCTCAGGTACGCCGCTTCAATAGCAACCACGCCTGGTAACCCAGCATTCAAAAACACGTTCGATAACAGATTCGAAACACCCTACAATGAGCACCCAAAATACCCGTTGCCCTTCTACAGACGAATCCGCAAATACTGCACCGAGCTAGACATCCACTTCCCATCCTTTCTTGAACGAAGATGTTATGAGATAGCACCATGGACCATCAAACTCCCAATTATCAACACTCAACTTGCCACACACATTAAATCACAAACCAGCCCAGCAGAGTACAGAGCCCTATTTCATGAAATGTGTGAGAAATATGCAGGGTATCTACCAATATACACCGATGCATCTAAATCTGAACAAAAGACTAGTTTAGCAATAGTGACACCATCTGGAACTATTAAAACCAGCACCCCCACATATATTCAACATATTTACGGCTGAATGCTATGCAATACTTAGAGCGCTACAACATATTAAGGATATACAGTATAGAAAGTGCATCATTCTCAGCGACTCACTAAATGCAGTTAAGGAGACACAAAACGTGTCAACCACTAATACAATAACGAGGAACATTCTGGAGTTATACAATGACCTACTAGACAAAGAAATATCGGTGATAATTATATGGATCCCTGCCCACCAGGAAATATCGGGTAATGAAAAAGCGGACAAGGCTGCCAAAGAAGCACTATTTTTGCAACCCACCGAATTAACCTCAGCCGTATACCATGATTTTTCGAAATACCTTAATAATTGTACCAAGCAGAAGTGGCAGGAAAAATGGATTAAAGATATCCCGTCCAAAATCTGTGATATTACGGACGACTTTTATACAAACCACGCCACAGGCAAATTTAACAGAAAAGACCATATAGTACTAAACAGACTAATGATTGGGCACACTAAGATTACACACGAATTCATTTTCAACAAATCAATCCCACCATGCTGTGAAACCTGCCAACAAAACTTAACCATCAAACACATCCTATTAGATTGCAGAGATACAGAAGACATTAGAAGACAGCTCCAACTACCCAATAATTTCAAAAAATATTCGAAACAGAAGAAAACCTGAAGAAAACACTCGAACTTGTCCGTAGACTAAATATATATTGCGAAATATAAAATGACCCCCGACTGTGGTCGCTAATAACCACGGAGTTGATGCGACCTAAAACAAACAAAAAAAAAAAAGAATATTTGCCACTTACAAGACCAAAGCGAAACACACTGGTGTAAGTCCGACTAACAAGGAGAGGTTTTTAGGTGTTTGCCTCCGATTGCTTTGGTTTTTGGATATGTTTTAGAGGACCGAAAAATAAGAAATACGTGTCTTTTTATTTTGGCCCGTTTGCATGTGAGGGACTGAAACAGTCCCTCAAAATTCATGAGAAGTGGTACAAAAGTTCTTATTGAAGAATATTATAACATTATGTTGAATAAAACTCAATATAAATTTCATTTGCGTCATAACGTGTTGTCCACCAATTAAATGGTTATAAACATAGGTAATAGTGTATAATTCCTTCCTAGACCTTATGAAACTTCTTTTTGTACTAATTTTTAAGTATGTATATACATATTTATTGTGGTAGTATTTTGAGCCTTTAGTTGTGTTCTCACATCTGCAATATATACGTAGTGTTTTTATATAACAGTAAACGCAAAGCATTATTTTATGTGGAACATCATACGAGTGACTTACACCACTATGAATCTCGACCCTCCATATGACGACTGAAAGGACCATATGCAAAATAGTTGGAAATTATCCGAAACCGATTTGCTTCAAACTTTGTACATTAATGGTCCCACGAACCAATAATGGATTCCAGGTTTTACTTTTTCTTTAGGTCTCCAGGGGCAACAGAAGATGGGGGTCAAATTCCGTATGTTTCGAAATCTATCCAAGTCTATAACGTTTGATTAAAAAATGCAATTTTCACGCGATTTTCTGATTATCTAGGGTCCATCAAATTCACAAAAATTGCAATTCTCCAGACAAGTACCTATTGACCGATTCTGATCAAAAGCGCTGTACTGGGAGTTTATTCTATACTCTCTCAGATGATATATACCGAACCTTAGAGAGATTTTTCTTTCCGTATTACCTATAACTTTAAGAATGAGCAGTGTAGGTGCACGGTAGAGTATTTCATACAGAGACAATTCGTAGGAATAGAATAATAATTCATACCGCACTCGAAGTGTACCACGTGTTAATAAGCTATGTGATTAGACCCGATTTTATTACATTCTAAGTCTAAAATGCTTTTCCATTGCTCTTGGACAAGTCACGTCTGCATATACAGTATACCATTTACTTTATTCATCGTCTCTGCTTTCGTCTGCTATCCTCGCCCTTTGGTTTAAGGTACGAAAACCAGAATTTTAGGGTTTCATAGCCCGGGCTTCTACAGTTATTACCGATTGAGGCTTCCGCGTGTAGGCCGTGTCGAGTGTCTACTAGGAATTTTATCCTGATGTTTCGCCAGTATTGCAGCTATTTAGCTTCCTCACGGATCGGATGACAGACTGATACTCTCGTGTGTCTGGTAGTTGTGAATTATATGTATTGACCATGCTCAGATTACGGCTCATTGATCATCAATCACAGTTTTTTTCAATTAGTCAGTTGAACAATTAAAAAATTAGAGGGAGTGTGTTAGAGATGGCGTTGACTTGATAGCCACCACCCCTGTTGATGTTATTTCGATGCTTCATTATCTTCAGGGTTTCTCTGTTTCCAATATTTTAATTATTCAGCTGACCAATTAAAAAGAGCTGAGATTGATTATCCGTGACCTGAGCACGGTTAATACATATAGTTCCAAACTACCAGACACGTGACAGTATCAGTGTGTCATTTGAACCCTGAGGAAGCTAGCTGCAATCCTGGCGAAACGTTGGGGTAAAATTCCTAGTGGACACGGCTTACACCCGGAAGCCTCAGTCAGTAATAACTGTAAGGTACGAAAAGTTTTGATTACAAACTCAGCCAGTCTTGAAGCGTATTCCATATATCTGCCAAATCCCAAGTGACAAATAGTGGCTAAATACGTGGGCGCAGCAACCAACAGTTCTTGCGCTATTTTAGCATTGACAGTAGTATGATGCTACAGATGGATGAATAAGAATAAAAATGGAATATACTTTTTGTGCACTATGTCGTGATTGTAATTTGGCTTTGATGAACAGCAGTGATTGAATGTTCATGTTGTATTTCTTGAAATCAGGAAGGTAGATTTCTTTCGTCCCTAAGAATTCGGTTGATGTTTGGAGATGGCTATGAAGTATATCGTAAATAACACTAGTTTACAGCCATTTTGTGCAGCAGATGCCACTACTTTTTCCTTATGTAAAATGGCCCGCTGATTCCGAAAATAAGGTCTAAAAAAATTTCTAATTGATACGTTTTCGAGATATCGACAGGTGAACTTTTTACCTGTCTGTCCAAAAGGTGGTCCCACTTAATTGAGGCATTTGATGGAAAAAGGGCACATACGCCAAAATGCCATTTCAAGAAAAGCGATTTCAAAGTTTTCATTATAGTATAACTTAATAAAAAGTAATGCAATTAAATACAATTTTTTTAAGGATGTAGTTACCGTGTCCTTCAAACGTTCTGAAAACAGAAGTTATGATTTGAAAATGATATGTACTTTATTTATAAGTTTCAAGCAAGTGGTTTATGTGCCCTTTTTCCGTAAATGTGGTAAATTCGTAACAAAATTGCTTTTCTGTTTAGTCATTTAAATATAATTTTGTTTACTTACTTCGTTACGCATTTTTTATACATTGCTTAAATAAAAAATACAAAATGAAGCAAAAAAGTAAACAAAAAATGTAATGTTTTGTATTAAGGTCGATATCAAATATATTGGCCGGTGAATTCGTTTTCGCGAGCAGCGATCGAGAAGAAATCAGCCACCACCATCTGACGATCGTGGATTTGTCAATTGGAGTTGCCTGGCCCTCGCAGGGTATGGTGGGGTAACGAGAACGCTGCTCAGCTCTGCCTGAACCTAGCCGTTGGGCTGTTATTTATTCTTAGCGTAATAGTTGTGTGCGTTACGAAGCTATGCGTAAACCAATACGAGATGAAGCTATCGAGAAAGAATCAATATTCTAACCAATAAAGTTCCAGAATTTTTTCGGAACTAACGCACACCTATTCTGATGTGCGTATTTCTACGCTGACTGCTTGGTTTAGCCTACACCTCAGAAGCTTGGCACCATCCCCCACCACTTCTGGCTCGCTCTTGTTCTGCGAAGGCGAGAGCGAGATGGAACGAGAGCGAGCCAGAAAACGTTGAGAAAAGGAGCACCGAGGCAGGCAAACTGTGTGGTGGGAGAATACCCCTCACGAAACTCACCGGCCAATATATATGATACCGACCTTGGTTTCTTCGATTTTTTGCAGCAAGCCGTCTTACAAATCAAGTTTTTCTTTCCTAAGTTAACTTCTTTCCTTGCGGATTCGATACTCGCCTCACTTTCCATATTTTCTCGTTTACACAAAATCCTCTATGAAACAAAAGTACTTATTGCACGACAGCACGATTGCTCAGCGACTATGTAGCTGCGTGTCGATCACGCTACGTAATAAAGCAGCATCTAGCTAATCTAAACGCGAGAGAAGTAATGTCCTTGATATATTATATATATATAACACATACCTGAGTCGATTTAAACGATTTAAGGAAAAAGGGCACATACGCCTATGTGCCCTTTTCCCATCAAATGCCTCAATTACGAATATTTCGTGTTGCGAATTACCGATATGGTCGATAATTATCTCAAATTAAAGATAATTGAATCACCAACAAATCCACCTAACAAAATTTTCAAATCGTTTGAGTAGTTCGGGTGAAATCGATGGAAATATGTGAAAAAAGTCATTTTTCCGACCGAAATTGACAACGACAATTTATTTAATCATCTCTGAAAAATCGAAATCGCAAAAATGAGCCCAGTTTCTCATTTCTTACATTGAGTCCGCACTTTTACGAACAAAACAAGGTACTACTGATAAGGGAAAAGATTATTTTGTACTTTTTAGTGCATTTTTGTTTTTGAAGTCGGTTTTAATTATTTTTAAAATTTTTTATTTTTTACTTTTTAGTTATTTAAGTTACATAGCTACATTTATTTTAAAAAATATGAGTAGGCCTAAAAAAAAGCTGCTCGTTAAAAAAAGAATCGTTTGCTAGGAATGGAAGATTCCAAAAAGAAGCGACTTGAAAAAGTGAAAATAAGGATGTCTCAAATTCGTTATATTGGGTCTATAACTCAACGCACGGAAATTCTCTAAAATGCGAGAATGTATGAAATAAAAATTATGTAATGAGGCGAAGTTTGAATTAAACAGTACTGGCAAAGTATTGAGCCAATATTGATGCAGTCTAGAATGGGACCACCCAAATCGCAAAATAAGATCGAGAATCGCGGAAATTCCCGAAATCAGCGATTTTCGACCTTATTCTGGGATCTTTAAACGTTTGTAGCTCAGAGCAACGTTAAGCGATTTTGATGAAATTTTCAGCATGTATAAAACTTACTTAAATCTACAAACGGGTTTTTTGAATTTTCATTGCAGGCTCACAAAAAAAAGTTTAAAAAACGACCTTCACTATTTTCTTTGCTATTCCGATCAATTGCAATTTTTTTCAAAACGACGAAACATGTCACTTCGGAAACTAATCCTTCTAGCTTCTCGAAGAAAACTCAAGTCGTTTGGATTAATTTTAAAAAAGTTATGCGATTTTAAAAAGTGTCTGAATATTTTCGGGAGTCACTGTACATAGTATCCCCAAAAACTTCAAAAAAGTAAAAAAATTACGCCAAGTACATGAAATCAAATAAATCACAAAAAATAGAAGATAAGAATAATAATTACAAAATAAAAAAAAGATGTGAAATCAGAATGAGCTTCAAGTACATAAAGCTGCTTTCCAACTGCGCTTAAGATGACACAACTACATATACACAGCTAAAATGCTGTGTTCATACATTCCATTACGCATATCGTGGATATTTTAATTAACCCATCAAAAAGATGCCAATTTAAAAACATTGTCGTAAATTAATAGCTTTACAAAATTACTCATACACAAATTGCGCCAATTATCACAATGGCTATTTATACAAAGAAAAAAATGTATTAAATAATATTAAGCAGATATATTTTTATACAAATAAATATTTTATTCAAAATACTTGGCGCTGCGAAACCGAAAAAATGTCAATTGTCTTAGTATTAATTAATAATTTACATTAACTCCCTTACAATCGAAAATACATAAACATGTATATATACATATTAGAAACTCAGTTAGATTTATTTTACATATATTTAATTCTGATATCATACGTAGCATATGCACATACACACATCCACGATCGCACGCACAAGACAGAAAGAAAAAGATTATTGCAATTTATACATATTTATTCAATATAGCAACACCAATTCGCAGAGAAGAGTCTTGACAAATTTTGTCGATTTACCTGATTTGACAAATTTCCAGAAACTTGTGCAAAACAAGATGCTCTGCCTATCTATCTAATCTTCTCCGGAGAACCTCCAAGCCTGTGCATCCCCTTCATATCTATCCAACCAAGCCTGTGCGTCCCCTTCATTTTTATCCAAGTCCTGGACGTCCCCTTCATTTCTACAGGGTGTCCGCGGGAAGACTGAACAGCTGGATATCTCCTAAAGTGTTGAAGATAAAAAAATAAAAAAAATATGGAATCGCATGGTTCGAGGAAGCCAATTTATTAGCGCAGACGAATTATTTCTTCGATTATTATTTTAAAAGATACGATGATCAAGTTCGGTTTTTCAAATGGAACTCTTTTTTTCGAAGAAGTCACCTGATAGTGCGTTCCAAGACAAATTCAATAAGCTATAATGTATACACTTTATTTCCACTGGTTTTTAAGGTATTGCGCTTGCAAATTTACTGATTTTCCTTGGAAGAAAACTCGCTGGAATAGCAAGGACCGGGAATGGTCTTGCTGGCGCCACGGGTGGCCTTGCCGGTCTACGCCGGGAATGGCAGGCCCAAAGGCTGGATAATTCTTTTCCGTCAGAAATGATACTTAGGTAGGTACATTTGCGGTATCGAGAAGCGCACCGTTACTTTTATTTCGCACTTGCTCCTATGCTCGGATGGCCGATTCTTTTGGGAGGGATGCAAGTTCGATTGGTTAGAGTTAGGAGGTGTGAAAGTTGCTAGACCAAATTTCAGCCATAGGGAGCAGATTATATTAGGACCAATCGGATTTGCATCCCTCGCAAACAGCTGCTCTCTTGAGGAGAGCCTCTTCACAGCAATACCTCGTCTCCAATGCCCACCTTCTCTCGCACGGAATACGTCACGCATGCTTCTGTTTTGATATTGGAGCTCGTGTTTATACTCGAGAGATAAGGGATCTCTGCGAATTTTTAGGGTGGACCTTGCGTCGACAGCGGGCTACCCGTTTTCTTCTTGTGTCTCTCCACGAGGCGTATTGACGGTGGATTGTAGTAGCGTAGATGTCTGGATGCCAGTTATTGAATTCAGGAGCCGATAGAAACACTTTATTACAAAACACACATGCACTATAATATTAAAGTAAATCGTATTCCTCTCGGGCAGGAGTACTGATAATGATCGAACTTGCGCCCTACTTCGCGCAGACCGATTACACGGAGGGTACTCGAGTCACACACTGCACATATGATACAGGGTGATTCTGGAGCTACGCCGTCGCAGGATGCGGCCTCGTACTCCGTGACGAGGACAACCCCCCAGCAGTGCCTCACCAAATTTTATGGCTTTTTCCGGAAAAAGGTATGAATCCTGAGCCGAACGTAGCGAATTGAGGTCGAGCCCCCGCAGTCGAGGGTAAAATATCCATTACAGAGTATTAAGAAATTATTTTCTTCATCGTATCGAAAGAAACGTGACGCCAATGGATTCCTTATGTTTTTCTGATGAAAATCATACCAAATGTCATGCAAATCGGACTACTTTGACACAAGTTATTTGTACTCCTTATGTAAATGCTATAACTATACGGGGTGTCCCACCAGAACATGAATACCTAAATATATCGTTTGTTAATAACGAAACGAGAAAATGTTAAATATATAATTTGAATGTTAGGTATTGGACAGTTTCAACTTATTTATATTCTAACTACCAGTAACGGTACACCCTGTATTATTAAAGTTTTATACATATTGTATATTAAGGGGGTAGACACGGGTAATGCAGCGCTCTGTATAAAGACACAATCTGGCCAGAAACATGGGTTTTGTAGAATACATTATTCGTCCTTATATGAGCGAATTTTGGGCTGGGCGAGGTCTCATTCGAAAGAGGAAGATTCAGTGCAGCGCGCTCAAGTCATGGTTCGACGAGATTGTGTTGATATCTAATAATATGAGTGTTGAAAGTAGAGCAAAAGTCGACAAAATACACGCGCAAGAATCCAAGTACTTTTAGGTCACTAAAAGAATTTTGTGACTCAAACGATGACTTGAGCGCGCTGCACTGAACCTTCCTCTTTCGAATGAAACCTCACCCAGCCCAAAATATGCTCATATAAGGGCAAATAATGTATTCCCGTGACTGCATTCCCAAATACGAGTTCCGCCATATTGGCGATAATACAGAGCAAGTCATGTGACAAATTTAGTTCAGCTAGTGGATACGAGATGGCGCATCCTCGGGAGGACTGCCAACGTGGAATCATAGCAAAACTGAAGCGTTAGCTGGATACATGTGCCACAGTAAAAGCGTGATACAGTCAATGTATGTATTTTTGGACGATTGTAGGTTAGGTTATATGCATTTTAGGCATACATGAACTGCTGGGAACTGTATACATTTACTAAATTAAAGTTTTTACTGCAACACATACATCGCTTGAAATCGCTGTCAAATTTATGTTATAATTTTATGGCTACATTATTTAAAATAAAAAAAGAGAGATTGGAACTTTTTTACTAATACTGGAAATATTGATTTACTGATATCATATTTTCAGAATGTAAAAGTTACACCAATTATTTGCAATTATTGCTTTTACTATTATTTTTCCGACTATTGTATATTCTCCAACTCGGTCAACAGTTGACTTGTTGATCTTTCTTATAATTCTTTACGTTTCTATGCAGAGATGGACATTATTTAAATGAAATAATATACTTCCAAATGGTCCCAGTGGCCGATCGACACGGGGTTTGGGGGAGGGTGTGTGTACCCTAAATCTAAAATTCTATTTAGCTTTGGGTATTTATTAGTTTCCTTTGTTTATTGGAAGGCCTTTCATCTTGGGCTTCGCATAATTGTTCATCTTTCATTGTTTCTTTATCTTAAGGACGTATTCAGATATATTGGCCGGTCGATTCGTTTTCACGAACACTGATCGAGGAGAAATCACCCACCACCATCTGACGATCGTGGATTTGTCAGTTGGAGTTCCTTGGTTACCGAAGGGTATGGTGGCGTAACGGGAATGCTGCTCGGCTCCGTCTGAACATAGCCGTGTGGCTGTTATTTATTCTTATTGTTAGCGTAGTAGTTGTGTGCGTGACGAAGCTATATGTAGACCAATACGAGATGAAGCTATCGAGAAAGAATCAATGTTCTGACCAATAAAGCTCCTGAATTTTTTCGGAGCTAAGCTACACTTATTCTGATGTGTGTATTTCTACGACGACAGCTCAGTTTGGCCTATACACGCCAGAAGCTTGGCGCTATCCCCGCCACTTCTGGCTCACTCTTGTTCTGCGAAGGCGAGAGCAAAATGGAACAATAGCGAGTCAGAAAACGTTCAGAAAAGGAGCACCGAGGAAGGCAAACTGTATGGTGGGAGAATACGCGTTACGAAACTCACTGGCCAATATATCTGAATACGACCTTAGAAGCTCGAATAATCGACGAGAATCTTTGTGGCCCGAGTCCGCGCGAGATGGCCGTTGCTCGGTGATGTGTCATCAATTATATAGAAACAGAATTTGTTTAATTTTCATCTTATCAATATGAAGGTGACACTAATGGATTCCTGTCATTCTCCCGATTAAATTGACAGAAAATAATTTGAATCGGACTATTTTTAACGAAACGGGCTTTCAATTCTGCAAACAAATTTTTCACGTAATTTCTTTAATTATGGTCGGAATTATATCATTTATGGGGCCAATTTGATCAAGAAAACATAAGAAATCGATTGACGTCATGTAAGATAATTCGGCGCTGAGCGGAGAAGGCTGGTCGAGGCATCGTGGATCTGCTTACGCTGCCACGGCTACGGCGACCACCCCGAAATAGCGTCGCCCTCGCCGGTTATCTACTGTTCCTATAAACAACTGGGCCCGTGATTTGAACAGACGGGCAGTCTCCACTGAGTCTTTGAAACGGACAGACGATTGGGGCCCAAGCTATATTCTGTAAAGAATATATGATAATTCCACCAGTATTAGCTTAGCTTTTCATTGACCTTCATTTATTCTTACAGTCACTTTCGCAAGGATTTGATTAGTAATTGCAGAACTTCAGATTCGTCACTGCTTAGTGTGCAACATTGTATAGCCCCGCTGATTTCGAGCGTCGAAACCCATGAAACTGAGCAAGTCGCATGACAAGGAGACTGAACGACGTAAACCGAGTGCGAGTGAAATAGCGCACCAGCGAGAGACCCTTGGTCGACGGCGACTTGAGTCATCCAGTGCTGAATATGCAAATTTCTCATTACACCTTGATAAGAGTGTTACCACCGATGGATTGGTGAATTTTTGTCCACAAAAATGAGTCGAGACGCGAAGCAATTCGGTCTATTTTTTTTTATGAATACATGATTTAGGACACACATTACGTTCACTAAAAATGGATCGAATTGCTCCATGTTTGGCATCATTTTCATCGAGAAACCCTAAAAACTCCATTGGTAATACTTTCATCAACAGTTACCAAAAACATGAACATTTTATCTGGCCCGTCGGTTTTATTGCTCTCGGCTGTAAACGGGTGGTCTACTGGGGCCGAAGGTCCTCGTTCGCAGCGAGAAAGCAAAACGGTGGGGTGGGTAGGTCTTTCCCGATAATCCAAGCCCAACCATTTGCGTGCGCAGCTTCATGTTGCACGCCAAAAAGTATTTTTTTAATTACAATTAGTAATTCAGTTTGGAAGTGGAATTAAATTAGGCGCCATTAAAATCATGCACAGTTCATTTAATTTAACTAATTGACCATTTCATTTATTTTTGAATTCAATAATGCAATGCTCCGCTGAAGAACCACGTAATACGGAGCTAATATTCTAGGCCCTAGAATCTACGATATTGTCAATGTGCAGTTGAAACGCACGCCACTTCACACTATCGTTTCTTAGCATTTATACGGGGTGATTCTGTAGCTAGAGTCTAGCATGTGTCTCGTTGAGTTTCGTGGGCTTCCACGCTCGAAACCAACGGGGCTATACAATGTTGCACACTAAGCAGTGACGAATCTGAAGTTCTGCAATTTCTAATCAGATTTTTGCGAAAGTGACGGCAATTGATTCTTTATGTTTTCTCGATCAAATTGGACCCATAAATGATATAATTCGGACCATAATTGAGGAAATTACGTGAAAAATTTGTTTGCAGAATTGAAAGCCCGTTTCGTTAAAAATAGTCTGATTTAAATTATTTTCTGGCAATTTAATCGGGAGAATGCCAGGAATCCATAGGTGTCACTTTCATATTGATACGATGAAAAATAAACAAATTCTGTTTCTGTATAATCGATGACAACGTCGCAGTAGCACCGGCCAATGCATTAGCGCATATGAAAAGCTATCGACTAAGCAATTGCAATCTAAAGTCACTATTGCACCAACACAATTTTATGTGTAATGTTTGTTCAATAACTTCTTTCTGCATAGGACGTTTAATTATCTTATAATATGTATATAACTTTCGGGTTCTGCTTCAGTGTTTTGCTAATTAAAAAATGCTAAGAAACTTCATTTTCTGGGTGCATCCCCTCATCATCTATTTTTTTCTTTTCACTTATAGTTCCTTACTGCCAACGTAGTATATTGTAGCATAAGCACATTTCAAGTAATTAAAATGTACAATAAATTTTTCTACGTTTGCACTACCAGCGGACTTTCCGTTTAAATTTTTACCAGTACAACGCAAACGCTGAGAATTTCTTTCCACATTCAGAATAGAATATGGAAATAGCTAACAGCTCCCTCTCGTGTTCACCAGGCAGCCGCGTATCTATCGGTATTACCATTTCTGTGCAGGAAAAACCTGCTGTAATACCGACCTTCCAAATCGGCCGGGTCACGTGACGTGTCTACCCCCTTAACGGACAACATTTTCAGTACGCCGTAATATTTTCAGGAATTCTATGTTTTATTCGTTATTATCGGTGCTAAAATGTTAAATGGCAATATTAAGTCGTAATTAATATTCAAGAAACGTTCATGAATCTATTCATGCATTTTTCACACTGCTGTAGAAAATTTGTTAACTTGTACAGTGTTTTTATAATCATTTTTAATTATGTTCAGCTCATTTCATTGTTACAACATATTATATCAAGCTATGAAATCTTTCGTGAAGGTTGTATTACTGCGCTGACATAATATTAATTGACTTCTCTCCACTTTCCTACGGACACATAAATTTTTGAAGATGTAAGAAATGATGGGGGGCTGGGGTTTCCCCAAATTCGGCAGCGACGCGGCAACACGGCGAGCCGTACGCTGCGTCGTAGAGACGAGCGGGTACAAAAAAAGCTGACGGCGGCAGTCAGTCCTGATCGAGCCGCGGTTGTAACCGCATGCAAGCCTTTTTACAAATAAATATATATATTCTCCTTACACCAGCATCGTTTATGTGGGTAAAGCCCCTCCTTACAATTATCAGAAGTGGGATAAGAGCATTTGTGTGAAGTGTGACGCAGTGAAGTCATTGATTTAGCATACGAAATTCAGTATTCTCGGTGCTAAACGGGTAGTGTTGCTGGTTATTTGTGCAAGGGAAGCGTGAGATTCGTTCTCTAGCGTGCAGTAGTTGAGTACAAAAGCTGAGAATGAATCCGGCGAATTTCAAAGTCGCACAGCTCAAGGAGGCGTTGCAGCGTAGAGAGCTTGTTACGACGGGAGCGAAAGCGGACTTGATTAAGAGATTGCAGGAGAACGACCCATCAGGAACCTGGATGAATGATATCCAGCGGGGAACGGAAAGTGAATTAGTCGACAATGGGAATCATGAAGAGGATCACCAATTGCCGACTGAAACCGAGCCGGGAAATGCAGCTCCTGAGACGGATAGGTCGACGGCCGAAGAATTGAGACGAGAAGTTAATTTTATGCATCGAGAACGAGAACTCATGCAGCGAGAGTTGCGGCTGGCAGAGCGTGAGAACGAACAGTTGCGCAGATCAAATGCAAGTAGTGATGTTCTTGAGCTGCGACCAAAAGTTAATGTGAGGTCCGTGGGCGATCTGCTTAGTGATTTTGACGGGACAGAAGGTACTTTTAGGAACTGGGAACGGCAGTTACAGATGCTGATGGCTACGTATCAATTGGACCAGAGTATGTCAAGGATTTTGATAGCGATGCGGTTGAAGGGAAGAGCTTTGTCTTGGTTCCACTCCCGGCCCGAGTATGTTCAGATGCCAATTGCTGAGTTGTTAGCTGAGATGAAGAAGATGTTCGATCAGCGTGAAAATAGACTGAAATTGCGTAGGCAATTTGAGGAAAGAGTGTGGAAGGCGGACGAACCGTTCAGTATGTACCTTCATGAGAAAATAATTCTTGGAAATCGTGCGTCGATCGACGAAGAAGATGTAGTCGATTATCTGATCGACGGAATACCAGAAGTACATTTACAAAACCAGGCGAAGATTCAACAGTTTGAAACGCCTGCTGCTCTACTGGCAGCTTTCGAAAATATCTCCTTGACCGGTGGAAAGGGGCGAGGTAATCGAGATACAGGAGAGGGTACGAAGTCTACGAAAGGTCCATCGAAGCTAACCTCAACGGGTGCGGCCACGAAGGAGGCAAATGTGACGGCGGCTACGACAAAGGAGGCAACTCCGACAGCAGCTACGACGAAGGAAGCAACTCCTACAGCAACCAGTCCACGGTGTTATAATTGCAGTAAATTCGGGCATATTGCTAAATACTGCAAACTTCCCCAAAGAGAAAAGAAAGAGGTGCTTGTTTTAAGTGCGGTGAGAAAGGGCATACTGCGAACGATTGTAAAGGTAAGGGAGCATCTCAGCAAATTGGTTGTGTAGGCGGTAAAAGTGAGAATGAGTTCAAAAAATATGTTACGTTCAGAATGGATGGGTTAGGCTTGAAGTCGGAATTGACGTTGAATACGCTCATTGATACGGGTAGTCCTATCAGTTTGATTAAAGAGAAGTTTGTTCCGAATTGTATTATTGCCAAAGATAACTCGTCAGACGGTGCATTTTGTGGACTAAATGGGAGCAAATTGGTAGAGATAGGAACGGTTGTAGTAAATCTTCAGTATGACGGAATATCGAGGTCAGGTGTACGCATGCATGTTGTAGCTGATAGTACTATGTCTGCGCCGGCGGTAATAGGTAGAGATGTGTTGAAACTGTGTAACGTAACGTTAACGGCTCCGTCGGCCGATGACCAAAAAATTGTTTGCGAGGACATTTTAAGTATTGACATCAGCGAGCCTGCCGCTCAGGTACAGGAATCATTAGTAATTAACCCTAATATACCGTATGAGGAACAGACGAAATTGTGGAATTTGTTTGAGACTGAGTATGTACAGCCAGAACGTCCCGATGAACCTAAAGTAGATATGGAATTAAAGTTAACGGTAGATAAAATTGTGCCTTTTCATGCTGCACCGAGGCGGCTGTCGTTTGCAGAAAAGAAACAGTTGCAAGAGATATTGGATGTTCTGTTGGCTAAGGGTATTATACGAAAGAGCACTTCAGATTGTGTGTCTGCTATCGTTCTAGTGTCGAAAAAGAATGGGGAAAAACGCTTGTGTGTGGATTTTAGGTTCCTAAATAAATACCTTGCCAGAGATAATTATCCTATTCTGTTGATTGAAGATCAATTAAATATTTTGTACAGGAAAAAATACTTTAGTGTGTTGGGTCTCAAGGACGGTTTCTATCATATTCGTATGGCGCATGACTCTATAAAGTACACGTCGTTTGTAACACCGCTTGGACAATTCGAATTTCTCAAAATGCCGTTTGGGCTGAAACCCGCACCGACCCGATTTCAGAGATTCGTAAATGAAGTTCTGGATGAACTGATACGTTCCGGTGATGTAGTAGTATATATCGATGATTTTTTGGTGGCCACGGAAACGATTGAACATCATTTGAAAATATTAAAACGTACATTTCGGTTGTTAGTAGAAAATAAGCTTACATTAAGAGTTGACAAGTGTAAATTTTTGTTTGAGAAAATCGAATATTTGGGATATTCTATTAGTTCAAAGGGCATAAGCCCTACGGAAACGGGCATCGAGGCTGTATTGAGATTTTCGGTTCCTGAGTGTATGCGCCATGTACAAAGTTTCCTGGGACTTTGCTCATATTTTCGAAAATTCGTTGAAAAATTTGCAATAATCGCCAAGCCACTTTATGACTTATTGAGGAAGAATAAAGACTTTGCATTCACTGAAGTTGAACTAGACGCGTTTGAAAGACTAAAACAAACATTAATAGCAGCACCTATTCTTGCTATTTATAGCCCGAACGATGTCACAGAGCTGCATTGTGATGCTAGCGCCCTAGGCTTTGGAGCTGTATTGATGCAGAAAAAGCGATCTAAAATGGCATCCAATTTTTTATTTTTCAAAGCGTACGACGGAGACTGAGAGTAAGTATCACAGTTTTGAGCTTGAAACGTTGGCCATGGTGTATGCACTTAAAAGGTTTCGTGTATACCTTCAGGGAATCCGTTTCAAAATAATCACTGATTGTAATTCCCTCAAGTTAACCTTAGCGAAAAAGGATATAAATCCGAGGATTGCCCGGTGGGCATTAGAATTGCAAGCCTACGATTACGTGGTTGAACATCGCTCCGGCGAACGGATGAAGCATGTAGATGCTTTAAGTCGATCATTTGGTGTGTACATAGTGGAAGACAATCCGTTTGAATACAATTTAGCTATATGTCAATCGCAGGATGGAAAGATTAAAGAATTGGCTGATAAACTCGAAAAAACGGAAGACAAGTTCTTTGAAATGCGAAATTCCATTGTATTTAGGAAAAAGGGCGACACTTTATTGTTTTATGTTCCGGAAAGTATGGTAAACAATGTATTATTTAGATATCACGATCAAATGGGTCACTTAGGAGTTGAGAAAACTACCAATGCGATATCAAGGAATTATTGGTTTCCTGAATTGAAACGGAAAGTAGACGCGCACATTAAAAACTGTCTTAAATGTATTTCGTTTTCGCCATCGACGGGAAAGGCGGAAGGTGTTCTGCATGCGATCCAAAAGGGGAAGGCCCTTGGCATACGTTGCATATTGATCATTACGGGCCCATAGATCCAAAATGTCTTGTAAAGAAATACATATTTCTAGTTGTGGACGGGTTCACAAAATATGTCAAATTATATGCAACGAAAACTACTGCGAGTAAAGAAGTAATAGCTTGTTTGTCTGATTATTTTACGTGCTACAGCAGGCCCATGGTTATTGTGTCCGATCGAGGAACGTGTTTTACTTCGCATGAGTTTAGCGAGTTCTTAAAAGAGGAAGATATTAAGCATATTTTGATAGCTACAGGTTCTCCTCAAGCCAATGGACAGGTTGAGAGAGTTAATCGTGTGTTGGGGCCTATGTTAGGTAAATTAAGTGATCATCGAAAAGGAAGGAAATGGTACGAATTATTACGCGAAATTGAATACGCTTTGAATAATACGATAAATAAGAGCACAGGGGAAACGCCCAGTCGATTGTTGTTTGGAATTGATCAGCGTGGTGACGTTAATGATAGGGTGAAGGAATATCTCGATGTTTGCGTAAACAATAAGAAAGTAACTCTGACTGATCTTAAATGTAAGGCGTCGGAAAATATTAAAGCGTCGCAAACTTCGAATGCGAAGTATTTTAATGCGAAAAGAAAAATGCCTCTGAAGTATCAAGAAGGTGATTATGTTATGTTACGAAATTTTGATAATACCCCTGGAACATCGAAAAAGTTATTACCACAGTTTAAGGGTCCATATACGGTTACAAAATCGCTGCGTAATGATAGATACTTAGTTGCAGATGTGGATGGTTTTCAAAATACCCAGAAATTGTATCAAGGAGTGTGGGAAGCAAAGAATATGCGACCATGGAAAGTAGATCCTAAGTAATTTTAAGTTGTACGCATAAGTACGGTTATAGTATGTAAGGTAGTGTGGATATTGATTAGGAAACAAACGCGGAGTTCGAGGACGAACTCAGGGTCAGGATAGCTGAATTGTAAGAAATGATGGGGGGCTGGGGTTTCCCCAAATTCGGCAGCGACGCGGCAACACGGCGAGCCGTACGCTGCGTCGTAGAGACGAGCGGGTACAAAAAAAGCTGACGGCGGCAGTCAGTTCTGATCGAGCCGCGGTTGTAACCGCAAGCAAGCCTTTTTACAAATAAATATATATATTCTCCTTACAGCAGCATCGTTTATGTGGGTAAAGCCCCTCCTTACAAAGATGAAATTAATTCCGAGAATTAATGTGAAAGAAGTATTCCCACTCAGCGGTCTGATTTTAAGGTGATTTACGAAATTGTTTTTAAGGAACCATAATGTGTAGCATTCTAAAACTTGCAGCGTATACGCATTTACATTTAGGGGCACTTTCCGATCAAATCGCGCGGAAAATAGGTGATTGTTATGATTTTTTTCCGAAAAATGTATACAATAACGGTTGTAAAATTTTTGTACTTTATCGTATTACAAATATAGAGTAAAAAACTTTTCTTTCTTCCACTTTTTTATCCACTTCTGCTTTTTATATGCATCGCGTGTTGCAATGTTGTCAAAATCAAAGTCCTGGACTATAGCCATCATAACTCCAGACAGGATAATCCAAAATCAAAAAACCCCAAAAATTCTTTAATTTTGCCTTACCTATTTTCATTGTTAAAAAACAATTAGACGATGGTTGCCATATTTTTAAACAAAAGGGCTCCGAAAAATGGGTCTTTCGTCGCAGAAGAAGTATCCGTAAAAAATTGAATGTTTGAAAATTCACAATAGTGAATAAAGCGGAAGCAGATGTAATTACGAATTGAATCCCGTTTCAATTTTTAGAGTCGGTCAAGAATTGCATTTTTTACAGTACCGATGGTGCGCAAAAAACGTGTTTCGAGAAAAACGTGCTTAAAGTCTTTTTCGACCCTTTAATTAATTTTGCGTTTATAAAGGGTTATTAAGGCAATGCACTACTAATCAGTTATTCCTGCTGCATGTAACAATCCTTGTGTTTCTTCAAATCTAGCCTCAATTTCGGATACTTCTTTTTTCAGCTTCCGTTTATTGTAGATACTGCGACTGCTATCTGCGCTCGGAACTTGCGTCGCTTACTTGCCTGCAAAATCTGACCCGCTTGGAATTTCATTCTAAATTTTTACCTGGTTATTCTCGAGATGTTCTTGGATTAAAATATGCAAAAAAATGATTTGTTGAGAATTTTTTACCGGGAAATGCTCTCAGTGCATATTCATGAATTTTCTTGGCTGATACCAGGTAATAACATGTAAAATATTGTTCCTTTTCCCATGCAGCACACTTCGTTGCGGCAACGTTGCAAGAACGTTGCAACAACCTTGATATGTTGCATGGTTGCAGAGCAATGTTGCTATAACGTTACTGCGACGTTACCGTGCAACATTGCACGGGCGGACATACACTGCGTTCCATATAAGACTGGACCAACGCCCCTACCGATTTGCGACCGATCTGCGCAGCTCCCACGGATCTGACACACGCGATTGGTCGTAGCACTTTCTCTGCCGGTTTACTACCAATCAACAGTGTATCCCTGCGCGAAACAAGTCCGCTCTAAAATGGAATGCAGTGTAGAATTATTCCTGCAATGTTGCATCAATGTTGAGGTGCAATATTGCACGGCAACGTTCCTGCAATATTTCTGCAACGTTACTGCAACGTTGCAGTAACGATTTCACAATGTTTCTGCAACGTTGCGCCAGTATTGCGGCAACGTTCCTGCAATGTTGCGGCAACGTTTCTGCAACTGCCATGTAAACCTAAAATAGGTATATAGGTATATTATCCCGAAAGTTTTTCATATGTTTTTGACAACATGTATCAAGATCGGTGAGGAAGTAGCTTTCAAATTTCAATATATTATGCCGAAAGTTTTTTTATTAATATCTCCGAATCAAAGGCCGACCGCCAAAAAATTTAAAGGAAAATGTTGTTCAGAATGACGACCTTGACAACATATGTGAAGGTCATCGAAGTTGGCGAGGGCCCAGTTCATCGGCAAGTTTACCAAATTCGAAATCAAGGGTTCTCTTTAATATAATTTTATTTAGACGAAACACCTTATCGCTACTGCTATTGATTATAATTATTCTAAATATGTATAGACTATGCCGCTTGGTCGATATAACAGAATATAGATTATGGCACAGACGAGGTGTAAAATTGATCGAACATCTTATTAGAGTTTGTGTCTCTAGCGAAACTTTTACCGACCAATATTTTGAGGACTGAACTTAGCGTCCTCTGCACATGAACAGCGTCTAACTCAAGAACTACTTTAAGATGTGTTGAATAACCGAAAGGTGTGTGTTTGCTTGCATACGTATGACTCTCACTCTAAAGTGAGGGTTTGTAGAGGACAGAGTCTCGCTACGTCGCACTTTGGCTCGACTTGCCATGCATTAGCAGGTGCGAACTTCCCTCTGAAAATCTATTCCGGAGGTCAGGAGACTATGTATATGGCTCCAAAATATGGAACTTCCTGAGAGCTGATGCCAGCTGTAAATTGCGAGATCACATTAATTCTTAATACTGTATGCTTAGAAGAATATTTAACAAACATTTTTACGTGTCGTACGTTGAAAAATATTAAAAATTGACGCTGTCACTGACATTCCCACAACCCCCTACTAGACAGTGCATATCCTACGACGCGTAAAAATGTCTGCAAACAATAGATCGAAACATTTTTGTAAAATTTGTATTCGTAGTTTTCGGAACCCTCGGACATTTTGCAATACTTTGTTTATTACTTGGGAAAAGTACATTAATAGTTGAAAATGTACTTTCCATTACAAATTGATTGGCTCTTTCCTTAGTGACTATTGAATGGATTGAAAAGGGATTTCAGGGGCTGTAACACCATAAGGGCTTGGGATACTCTCGGACACTCTCGGACACTCCAGGACGGAATTGAAGGAATTGCTGAAAAGGCTAAAGAAGTATCTAAAGAAAAAAGACTTAATACTAAATAAGGAAAGTCATAAATGTCGGTATTCAAGAAAGGAAGGGGTAAAAAAAGAAAGACGAATGGGAATGGGGGAGAAAGAAATAGAAGAAGTGAAAGAATTCAAATACTTAGAGTATCATTTCCAAAGAAACGGAGAACGAAGGAATATTAGGGAAATAGTAAATGATCGCGATGAGATCAACTTGGGGATTAGGACAATGAAGATTCAATAATAACTTCGAGAGGAGACTAAAATTTTTAATAGTGTAATTAAAAGCATACTACTGTACCAGAGCGGTAACGAATATTCGAATAATCTAAGTACTCGAATAATCAGGAGTATTCGAATATTCGAATAATTAGGAGTCTTCGAATATTCTAATATTCGTTATAGTAACGGGAGCAGAAATAAAAATATTATAGTTCCTTAAAATCGTTTATGTGGTTTTAGCTTGCTACAAAAAACTCTGCTTATAGCTACTGTTTGCCACCCGCTTATGGTGGGACAGGGGTGGGCCTAGAGGAGGGTGCCCTTGGCCGACTGAGTCGGGATTGTCCACTCATTATTATTAGAATAATAATAACATTAATAACTCATAGTTGTTTTCGTTTCAAAATGTATAAATTTACTAAAGATTAATAAAGTTTCAAATTTAACGTTTGAAAAACAAGTAATTGTAAAGGCTAATATGAAAAGAATTTCACGATAAAGTGCGAACAAATATTTCATGTTCAAATTCTTATTCGATACAATCCGAAATTCGATCATCCCGAATATTCAAATACTCCTGATTAATCGTTTATTTGAATATTCGAAGAAATTATTCGTATTCGAAATTATTCGAATTAATCGAATATTCGAAGAATTTATTCGTATTCGAAATTATTCGAATTAATCGAATAATCGAAGAAATTATTCGTATTTGAAATTATTCGAATTATTAGAATAGTCGAATAATTATAGCTAGACTAATTATACTGTACGCAGCAGAAATATGGGGAAAGAAAAGTTGAAGCTATAACAAGATACAGGAAAAATACACTCCGCGTCAAAATTAAAGGAACACTATAATTTCCCGAAAATTTTGGTCATTTTGAAATAGCTGTATCTCTGCGAAAATGGTCGCAAAACATATTTAAAAAACGCATTTTAAAGCTAGAAGGATCTGGTTTTTGAATCAAGGACTCAATTTTTTTCATCCATTATGATACTGTTTTATTAAGATGAGGCGCAGGGAAGCGAAGTTTCAGAAACTTTTGACTAGTTTGAACGTATGCACGGGACAAACAAAATGCTTTCTGGTAAATCCAATGAAAAGCTCTTATAGAGCAAACATTTCTCTTTAATTTGGTTTTTTTAATTTGTTGTATGATTTTTATTGACCGAGTGAATCGCGATCAAAGTAGAAAAGGTACCTTTCACTTCGAACACCTGTAACTTGCGAATTCATGATCGTAGACACATTACCATGAGTGTTTTGAAAAGCTAAGAAAGTTTCCTTTCAGAACCTTGAGTTGCCAATGCAATGAGATTTTTTTAAAACTTATTAAATCCATTTTAAAATGATCCCAAAAATTGCATATTTACCGTTTTTTAGAAAACATGATGCCACTTCAAGGAAAATCATGGAATCATTCAAGTGCCCACGTTTTTTGTGAGGTAAAACTACCCCTTAAACACTGTGCAAAAGGCTGGACCGATCAGATTTTTTTTCCGTATGTCCTCGATGGTCAAACGTGTGATATGGTCTGAAAAATTGAATGATCACCTGTTTTACGTTATGTTTCTCTTCAAAACCCTTTTTTTTGTTCTCGCGGCTTTTGAACGATTGTTGCACGTTTTTTTTGTTAGTTCAATGTCATTTTAGTAAAAAGAAAAGATTTAAAAATTTTAAGAAAAACATTTTTATTCAAACTGTTCCCAATGACTAAACTGTACTTCGATAAGTGGCATTAGCACCACCCAAAGCGCGGCACGAGTTGGCGCATGCGCGGTCGCATCTACGCCTTATTGCGCATACGCCAACGCAGCAAGACGAGACGCTGCGCTACGGTCTACCACTCACGCAGCAACTTGCGACTTTAAATTCGACTTTTAGCGAACTTCTTTTTTTTGCATCGAGTTATCCCCCGACGTCACGTAACTGAGTACGAAGTCGCTGGGCTTGTGACTCTGTTGGAGGAGGGCCACAGCCAGCAACAAGTTGCGAATTCCTTTGGTGTCAGTCCGTCGGTTGTCGACCGTCTGTATGCTCGATTTCGAGAGAATGGACAGTACTCTCGCAGATCAGGGCAAGGGCGCAGATATGCGACAAGTTCTCGAGAGGATATAATGATTACCCGACATGCTTTCGGGAGCCAATCGTCACTGCACGCGTTATTGCGGGACAATTTATGAACCGCAGACAGAATCTGCCATGTCCGATTTCCAGTAGTACCATCAGGCGTCGATTGAGGGACGTTAGCTTGGCGTCCAATGCTAGTCCCGTTGCTTACTCGCACACATCACCGGCAGCGTTTGACATACACTCGTAATTACGTGCCTGGGGCCAGCGACAATGGGCAAATGTCCTTTTTACTGATGAGTCCCGATTTTGCCTCCACGGGAACGATCGACGGGTTCGGGTCTGGTGTCGTCGTGGTGAACGCCATAACGCCAACCATATGAGGCCGGTTGTTGCGTTCAATGGTGGATCGGTTATGGTTTGGGCCGGGGTAACAGGGTACTCACGTACCCCATTAATTGTTCTCTCACCTGGTGGGCTGACCGCTGCGCGGTACGTGAACGAGATTCTGCGCCCCGTTGTACTCCTCCTGCGTCAACGTATGGGGAACCGCTTCGTTCTTATGCAGGATAATGCAAGAGCGCATACGCCACGCCATACCCTACGATTTCTGCAGCAAAATCGGCTATCAGTTCTCGGCCATCCAGCAGTGAGCCCAGATCTGAATCCCATTGAACACGTTTGGGACATTCTTGGGTGACGTTTGCGACAACAGTACCCGAACCTGGCGAATTTGGGACAATTAGCACACGCCCTCCGCCAAATTTGGCACAGAATTCCCCAAGGGAAAATTCGGAAATGCATTAACATTCGCAACCGACTGAGGGAAGTTATCGGGCGGAGAGGTCGCAACACCCATTATTAAACCACACACAACCTCTGACTCTATTTTCTGACTCCAAACTCACTCTCCGATGCCCTCGTACATACACGCATCGGAGAGTGAGTTTGGAGTCAGAAAATACTGCGGGAGTGACGGACCGCAGGGTCACATCTCTCCATGCTGACGCACACACAATGAAGTGTAAATCCGATCGCACATGCGCCAACTCGTGGCGCACTCTGGGTGGTGCTAATACCAGTTATTGAAGTGCAGTTCTCGATATGCGAACAGTTCGGATAAAAATGTTTTTTTTTAAATTTTTGACATCTTTTCTTTTCACTAAAATGACATTGAACTAACAAAAAAAGAAATGCGCAACAATCGTTCAAAAGCCGCGAGAACAAAAAAAGGGTTTTGAAGAGAAACATAACGTAAAGCAGGTGATCGTTCAATTTTTCAGACCATATCGCATGTTTGACCATCGAGGACATACGGAAAAAAAATCTGATCGGTCCGGTCTTTTGCACAGTGTTTAAGGAGTAGTTTTATCTCACGAAAAACGTGTATACTTGAATGATTCCATGATTTTCCTTGAAGTGGTATCATGTTTTCTAAAAAATGGTAAACATGCAATTTTTGGGATCATTTTAAAATGTATTTAATTCATTAAAAAAAAATCTCATTGAATTGGCAACTAATGGTTCTGAAAAGAAACTTTCTTAGCTTTCCAAACACTCAAGAAAATTTGTCTACGATCATGAGTTCGCAAGTTATAGGTGTTCAAAGTGAAAAGTACCTTTTTTTGCTTTGAACGCGATTAATTCGGTCAATAAAAATCATAAAACAAAACCAAAAAAAAAACGAAATTAAAGAGAAATGTTTGCTCTATAAGAGTTCTTCATTGGATTACCAGAAAACAATTTGTTTGTCCCGTGCATACGTTCAAAGTAGGCAAAAATTTCTGAAACTTCGTTTCCAGCGCTTCATCTTAATAAAACAGTATCATTAATGGATGAAAAACAATTGAGTACTTAATTCGAAATCCAGAAACTTCAAGCTTTAAAATGCGTTTTTTTAAATATTTTTGCGACCATTTTTTGCAGAGATACAGCCATTTGAAAATGACCAAAATTTTCGAGAAATTATAGTGTTCCTTTAATTTTGACGCGGAGTGTATATAAGATGAACACTAGGTTTAGACTTCAGTGTTCCAGCATATTTATTATTGGAAGAAACAAAGAGAGAGAAATTATTGATAGAAGTAGGCAAAAGAGCAGTGAAATATGAAGAATAAACAAAAAAGGTTAAGATAAAAAATAGTGGAACAATGCTGGAAGGAGATATATGTTCAACGTCAGGGAAAAAGGTCCAAATGGGAGAAAGGCAGGCTCCAGTACTATATACAGAAAGGCATAGATATGCAAGAAGTACAAAGTTAAACACAAGAAAGAAGAGAAATAGCAGAGGCATTAGTGCAGACAGGCAGGATACAGGAACAATGTGAGAAAATAAGGAATGGAAGATATAATAAAAGATACAACATGATGAGAGAGAGCACGCGACCAGTATATTTATCACAAGAAAACAGGAAGAAAAAAGGATCAGGCACTGCAAATCGGAAAAGAAATGCAGGATTTGCAATAAGATATTAGAAAAGTTAGAGCATTTATTAGATGAATGTAAGGGCATAGACAAAGAAAACGATAGAATAAATATCAAAGACTTTTTAAGAGACAGCGGAGAAAGAACACGCTGGATGCAGAAAATCTTAGAAACGAGGAAAGCAATAAAGAAAAAACATTGTGTTAGAGTAACCATAAAAAACTTTAAAAAAGTAAAAAAATTACACCAAGTACGTGAAAAGTCAAGGACGAAAGGAGTATTATAAAATAAATCACAAAAAAAATAGAAGGTAATAATAATTATAATATAAAAAAAGATGTGAAATCAAAATGAGCCGCAAGTACATAAAGGTGCTTTGTAATAATCACGGACATTTTAATAATGTGAAGATAAAATGTAACATCTAGACATTTGCCTGGATGTCCGCGGCCTGGAAGTTAAATACTTTGCGTGGCCAGGCAAGGTATTCTCAGATCATCAATACCCATACCTTCCCTCTCGCAGGCTTTCAAATAATTTGTCAATTTAAAACTCTGACAATATGAGTACATTTTCATTATATTGCGTTTTAAAATAATTCTAAGATCATTCATCGACACCGATACCTATCCTCTCACAAACTTTCAGATAATTTGTCAATTTAAAACTCTGCCAATATGAATAAACTTTCATTATTTTGCATTTTTAAATAATTCTTATTCATCGACACCTTGACCATGCCTGGCCACGCCAAGTATTTGACTTCCAGCTCGCGGACATCTAGGCAAATGTCTAGATGTTAAATTTTATCTTCACATTATTAAAATGTCCGTGATTATTACAAAGCACCTTTATGTACTTGCAGCTCATTTTGATTTCACATTTTTTTATATTGTAATTATTATTATCTTCTATTTTTTGTGATTTATTTTATAATACTCTTTTCCGTCCTTGACTTTTTCATGTACTTGGCGTAATTGTTTTACTTTTTTGAAGTTTTTTTTATGGGGATCTTACTTCTTTTTACAAAGATAATTTGCATAGGGAATGACTTCAGATAATTTTTAATATCATAAATTAGAAAGGTTCACCATCAACCGCCATGAAAAGCCTTATCACAGGACAGAATTAAGGATAAATTCTACGCAAGTTTAACAACTATGAAACAAACCATGTGCACCGCATTGCCGATCTATATATATTATGTATGTGTATAGTACTTTCTGTATAGTACAAGAAACACTGATTAAGTTCGTGCATTATCGAAGGTGTCCATGTATCAAAATAACTGAATAAGTATGTATACGAAATCCTTCCTGCAAAATTATTACATAAAATCCTCAGTTTAGTTACAAATAACAAACAGTTGATGATATACAAACATGTCGCAATTCAAATTTTGACGACTTACCTTGTGTTTGAGACTGCATTTTGGTTGGAATTCAATGGTACAACGATACATATTTGTAAAAACACGTGGCATCTCAAATTTTGACAACTTACCTTATTTGACACTCGCTAGGTTATAACTTGACGGTAAGCTGTCAAAATTTGGAGTAGATTGCATATTTAGTGAAGATCACAATTGACGAACGAAACATGTGTTAGTTTCTGTTGGATGAAGGTGTGCGTGTAACGCGTATACGTATTATGTCGACAAAAATTTGGCTGGAGAAGAAGAATCGAAAGAAAAATCTTACCGTTTCCGACTGATCCATGTGTGGGACTGTCATGCGTGGACCGATTTTATTGAATTTGGTTTTATTCGAAAGTTTTTATGCGGTTTACATAAGAAAAATGCCGTTAAATGTAGGAAATACTGCAGGCGTGATGAGATATTAATGAAATAAGTTTCAGGTAAGGTTAGATTAGTCGGTTTACGAGTAAAAGGTACGCGGCAGCGACAGTGGACATATACAGGGTGTCGAAACATGTACTTGGCGTCGAGACGTTACCGCGTCTCTAGATACACAGTTAGTTGTTTTTTTTTGTGGTGTAATGGGCGAGATTCAGCAAAATGCTGTTCTAAAATCTTACCCTAGATGAATTACGCAATTGTATCGTATTGCCCTAAAAAGTACAATGTAAAACTTATGTGTGTACAACCCTTTCTAAGGCCGCAAGGCAAAGAAAGAAACGTTTACTACTACTACAACTGCATTCCATAATTATATGAATAATTATGTATTACAACTAATCAATGTATCGTTAATAACAAACAATGTACATATCAGTAATCACAAAACTTTTT
The DNA here is from genome assembly GCA_029448645.1 of Andrena camellia. Taxonomy (NCBI): domain Eukaryota; kingdom Metazoa; phylum Arthropoda; class Insecta; order Hymenoptera; family Andrenidae; genus Andrena; species Andrena camellia. The sequence continues at coordinate 29,050,263 of CM055679.1, forward strand.
AAATAAGGTACATCAGTAAAAAATTACTAACGTATTTGAGAAATACGTTGGAATTTTTACGGCAATAGAATGTATTGATGCATAATATTTAAACAAATGATTTTCCACGTATGTAATCGAAGCTTTTACCTCTGTAACTTTGGAAAGCTGTCTATTCTTCCCATCCTTAATACCGCTCTTTTAATTTTCTGTCAGCGCTTGAGTACATGTTCTTTCAGAAGAGCTACGAGCGTATGACACAAACAAAAATCACAGGTTGTTAAATTCAGTGAGTATGTTGAAAAATGGCCCACAGTGATAGAGTTCTTTGTAAGAAATTCCTGAATAGAAAACGCTGAAGGTGGTGCAAGCTCCACCACCGCTTTATGTTTCCCGGACTTTATACTTTTCTTAATAATTATTAGACAACTGGCTTTGACAATTTTCTAAGTACATGCCATTCAATATTAACTTTAAAAAAAGTTCGGACATGTGATATTATATTCTTTAGACGCATCCATATTCATATGAGAAAAGATAATGTCATACTATTTTCACATTCAAATAATTGTCTTTAATAAATGCAATACCTTATTAAACATTTCATTGCGTTTCAACTAATTGAATTTCCTCCGGAAATGGTAAAATGGTGAGTACTATAGTAGTGCCTGGTTAAATTTGAATGAAATCAACCCGGTTAAACGAACCATTTCCACCACCTTTTTGTGCAACCATCTTTACCCTCATCCTTCATCACCTCAAGCTAAAAACGAATTTAGACATTACACTTTGGATGTGTATCGCGGATGATTCATCCGCAGTGAAAGTTGTAAATATTATTTTCATTCAAGGACATCCGCAGACTTTTTTCCACGGGTGGGCAACTTTGAGAAATGGTCAAATATACGAGCGACGACGATTGGTTGCATGCTTGAACCCATTTTGTAGCGTCAATTTAATTAAAATTTTAAAATTTAAATTTTAAAATATTCACTGCTTTAGTATGAACTTAATAAAGATTAGCTTTTAAAAATAAGCGGTTTTTTCTCAAGCCAGGAAGGGGTAACTGCCCCTCGCTGCGGACGCCCATGTTTTCATCTGTATTTCATCCAAAGTGACCCGTGAACAAAGTAGAACCAGTCTCTACTTTTGATGAATTCACATTCACTATGAATGAATCATCCGCGTTGAACATCCAAAGTGCAAAGTCTAAATTTGCCTTAAGCGAATCGTAACAGATTGACAGGGGAAGTGAAGAGATAGTATGTATATAACAATTTCGCTTTCCATAATTTCATTCGATCTTTATGGAAATAATACGAATTGATTGCTAAGGTTCTCTCGGTGAAAATGAGTTCAAACATGACATAAATGGGACTATTTTTAGAATTATTGATAGTTAAATAGGAATGTTCCACTGTCATACACAATCCTAAAAATAATTCGATTTATGTCCAGGGAAATGGATCAACGTTTGATCAGGAAAATTAACAAAAAAGTGCTGTTTTTTAATGTATTATTTAAACAAATGGAGTTTCCTGGAATCTGGTTGCGTAGCTGGATTCTTTATAAAAAAATACTTTAAAAAATAATTTTGCCACGTATAACGTTCTTCTATCTCTAGTAGTTTTCAAGATATTCGACCAAATATGTATCTCACCCTCGACTTTGAGAGCTGTTTTCAACCCTACAATGTGACTGTCGGCTGATAAAAAAATACGTGTCAAATATTTTAGTGAGAACTACATTTTTACGTAAAATTCAGCAAAATTGTAACTTCGGAATTTTCCCTTGGTATAACTAATATTCCATCGTGGCCTGAAACTGTCGGTCATTCTTGAGACCATAACTCAAAAACGGGAAATCTTCCTAAGGTTCGGCATGTGCTATCTGAAAGTGCATAGAATAAGCTACTTATACAGAGTTTTTTCTCAAAATCAGGCGATACTTTTGGGGGGAATTGCAATCTTTGTGAATTTTTCGACCTGTGAAAAGCAAAGAAACACGTAAAACTTACATTAAACAATCATTCAAGTGTATGAAAGTATATATTGTTAGGAAGCTGGAGTTTTTTTAGATCGTTTAGTATAAGTTACAATTTTGATGTCTCTGTTTGGTTAAATGTTATAGCCACCGATGTACTTCGTGAAATTTGCACTTTGACACCCTCCCCCTCTCGAACCTGAAGCCCTACAGAGAAACTGACACCTGTAATCGGTGTCTCACGCATGGACCTATTAATGTGCAAAATTTGGAAAAATCTCTCTCGGGTAATTTCGGTCGATTTTGAATAGGGTCATTTTAACCGGGCACCACTGTGTACGTATTGACCACAAATGTAGGTGTAGTATAAACTTTACATGCGTATGGATAATACAAAAAGATATTTCAATAAACTGTTAATGAGTTTATGTTTTATTGCGACAGTTTAATAATGCAAAACTCATTTGCTTTATACATATAATTGTTCTCGATTTTGTGCCTATTTCTTCTTGTTCGATCACGTTTCATATTCCAAAGTTTTGGAACCAATTCTCCTGGATCTACGAATACAGATAAATCACGGAAGGTATGTACGTCTGAACGAGGAGTGAGCAGTTTTGCATCGATGTATGTAAGCGCCAGCAGGCAAACAGAGGGGACGAACGGAGGATGACGTTGCTGCCGGTGTCGACGTTAATGCTAATGCTAATGCTAATGTCGATGCTAATGGCGTTGATGTTGTCCTCTGACGATCTATGCCTGCGAATGGACCTACCAACAGACACGTACCATCTCGAGCTACTAAATTGATTATCACCGATTTATACGACCCTGATAAGCAGATCAATGGGACCTCAATGTACACTCATCTCCCATCCTCATTTTCGGATTCCGTATGCGTGGGGACATCGAAAATTCATCTTAAATTCCATCTTCATTTTTGGCATTAAAGAATTCATCATACAATATCTGCGGTACGTGGATTTTCGTAGATATAAACAGGAAAAATTCGAAATTCTAATTAGGGTATCGAAGCCCATGGTTCCTTCCTGATTTTCAATAGTTATTGATACATCTTACACACACGTGAGAATACACTCGTCCATTCTTTCCCTTTGTCAGAAGTGAAAATCATACGCAATATTTTTTTACTAAAAGATTTTGTTAAGCATTAGCTGGTGGACAGTTTCTAGGCCAAACGATGCATCTGAAAGCAAAAATTCAAATAGATTTTAAAAATAAATAAATTTCAGAAGTACCTGACGTTCTCATATTTTTAAATTTTGCTTTCAATTTTGCAATAATGGAAATACTTGCAAAGCCTTCTTGGAAAAAAAATCTCCACCGAAATTCGATATTTCAACTTCAAACGGTCGCCCCTTTTTACCAAAATACAATATTAAAATTCGATGAACGTCAGGGACTTCTGAAAGTTATTTATTTTTAAAATCTGGTATCCTTGGAAACAAATTTCAATGCAAAATTTAGACACGGTTACAATTTTACGTAAGGTGCGGCAACTCTCCAACAATTACCCTATGTGTAACTAATACACCTATCAGGGGCAATTCAGTAGATTTTAGAATATTCAGATGTTTCAAACAGATTAATGATATATTCTCGACTTGCAATGGCTGTCACATTTACAACAAATTCGATGAATCAAGTCATTTGATATATTATACGATTATTATTGGTAGGGGAGACCGGGACCAGTTGACTAATGTGCTTTAATTGTTGTATTATGGAGCAAATTAGGCTGCAATTCGCGATATTGAAGCATATGAATGCCCAGCTTGTCATTTAATATGTCGCCGTGACAAAAACTTGCGTGATCTATCAATGAGAATGAAAAATCTAAAAAGGTCGGTGGGAAGTAAATATTTTCGTTTTGACTATTTATGAATTTTTGTCCACTAAGTAGGTATTGCTTGATGTTTTTTCATGAATATTTTGTGGAAACGTGATATATTGACTATATTTGACGATATTTTATTTTATCCGGTGCTTAACATATTAACAATGTCGGGCAGGGCTACTTGACTAAGCATAGGAACACCACTAAAAATTGCACTTTTTATCCTTAAGCTGCAGTCGAAACAAAGAGTTTAGCTGCTCAAGTCCACTTCCTCCACCACAAATCCCCTCAAACTCACCTCTACCAGTTTTACACCTTATCCTCCCTTCAAACTCTCAGGCCTTCCAAATCGACTGTAACAAACAAGTACAAAATAATTACAGTATCTAACACCATATTAATTAAAAAAAAAATAACAGTGTGAAGGAGTGAAAAAAATAAAAAAGATTTGTTGGTCGTATACGACCATATATATATGTACGCCTTTCGTATACTATATTGATGGAATTGGCAACGTACTTATATATACGCCTTTCGCAGGCAGAGGGTTAAAACTGAAAAGTAAATGTCAAGTCAACTAACCCCATCATATTTGTCAACTAAACCCACAGTCGGGGTTTGTTGACTTATTCGTCTCACTAATCTAAATATAATAGAAACTACAACCTAGACTCAGTTAAAAAGATTTTCAAAATTAAACCTGTTTACCTAATGAAATTTGTAAACTTTTGGTATGCAACAAGTCAACAAAATACCAATGGTCCATTTATAAAAATTATAAATGTCAAAAATGAATCAACTAGCCCCGGTCTCTTCTACATTTCATACATCGAGTTTCATGTTAGTATAGTTAACCGTAAAACTGTGCACTGAAGATGCCTATTGTTATATTAATAATTGAAGAATTTAATTAAAAAAATGACCGTGTATATTGTATTCGTGTTACACACAGAGTGTTAAAAAAGTGATGGTCACTGTTTGCAGGGGTGAATCCACACCTCTGGATCGGTGGACATTTCTAAAACAAACTTGCCGCAAAATTTTTTACAACATTGAAAATTTATGTTTACTTTTTTTACATCTGCATATTCTGCTCCCTGAAAGGAGAAGTCTAAGAGGAACCATGTGTCGCAAACGCACCGTTTCCAAAAAAATTGATAAAGTTTTGGCATAGATGAAGTGATCCATATATTTAGGTATCTGATGAAACCATTTTTTCGAAAATTTTTCACATTTTTAAGAAAATAGTGCATAGAAGACATATGGTTCCATTGAAACTTTTTCTCCTTTCACCGAGCAGAATATGTCGAGCCTTGTATTCACGAACTGGCGTTCTTCTTCAGAAATGATATATTTCTAATTTTGATTAAAAAAATTTAATTGAACAATTTGATTCGTATCCTATTTTACGAGAAGAAAGGAGGAAGGGTATCAGGGTTGCGTCTCAAGTCGAAATGACGTCATCATCGTTGACGACGTCAACGTCAATTACTGCTACTACCTTTACTACCGTACTACATTTGCATAAACAGCCACGACTCAATCTCTATGCTAATCGACTTGCTGGAGTCCGAAAAGTACTTGCGCGAAGTACGAGTACGTGAATTCGGATATGCATATGCATATAGCTGTAGTAGTTGCCTTTCCTGTTTTTTGTTTTCACTTATGCCTTAATAGGTCGTATTTGTTTTACGGTACAAATTATATGTATACCTATAAAATTATAAAGTATTAAAAGAAGTGTGGATTATTTCCGGTTCCCATATGGCCGACAAACTTTTGTTTCTTTAATTATAAATGACTAGCTTTACTACTCGGCTTCGCCCGAAATTTAGATTCTGATTTTACAAAAAAAAAGGTTTTTATTTTTTTCTTTGGTGAAAATAGTCACATTCATCTGGGTTAGCTAGACATAATGAGCTTGGATACATTTCGTGACCCCAGAGTTTACCATTCGAAAATTTTTAAGCCACAGACAAACACAAACACATTCTGCTTTATATGTATATTAAGATTTCTGAGATAGAAGCGAACGCGCCTACGTATGTACTTCCAACTTGACTTAAATCCTGTGACCTGAATCACATAAATTTTTTAATAGCATGAGTATTGTTTAATATTATGTACAATATTGTTTATAATACATTTAGTACTGTGTACCATAATTATATATATTATCAATGATTTTATATTTCCAATATTATTCCTAAAGGTGTATGTGCTCTGAATGAAAATAGAAAGCCGATCGATGTACAATACTGTAGAGTGATTGCTTTCCTACAGGTGTTTTGGGGAATACCAAACATGTTAAGCATTATCGGATATAAATATCTATGGTTACGAACTTCATTATGTTGATATACATGGAATCATTCATCAAAAAAGGCGTTCCAGTGTACATAGAATTTTTGCCGTTTGTTACCAAAACTATTTTCATTTGTTAATGACAAAGATTTCTCGGTTTTTGAAGTACATGTATAAGAAAAATATTATGTATATTCAAAAAGTGACATTTACATATATTAGGATTAATACTTCAGATTTTTAATAATTGTAAGTACTTGACATTCCTTTCATAAAAATACATAAGGTTTATCTTACATGATTGTGGAATTCAAGATTACACTTCTTTAAAATTTTTTAACTTGTATGAGTGAAATAATGTTGTAAGAAATGATGGAAATGGTAAACCAATATGGTAATACCTTTAACATCTTACCAACAACGCTGCATAATCTGTCTTTGATGTATATCAGGTCTCCCTACGGTCAACGGCATACCACCTTTAGGAAATCAATACATTTCTTTGCATCTCATTGTTATACAGGGTGTTCAATCTTAGTCAGCGCAATCGAGCATGCCTAAACTTCAGTTGCGCGCAAAAATTTCCTTTTTTTATTAAATACATCCGAGTATGAAGCGGTTCTGCCATAATAACTTTCTTTTAACAGAGCTACTAATGTAACGTAAAGATTACCCTCTCTTTTTCATTTAAACGGATTATCCAGATCATAAATCCTGAACTGTATTTTTAAATACACTACAGTGATGCTCGGTTGAATTTGAACAAATCACCCCCACCACTTTCTTTGTGCGACCGTCTTCAGCATCATCCTTCATCACCTCGAACTCAGCGAATCATAATGGATTGATAACCATGTGAACTGGGGATCTATACATGCTTATTAAGATTTTTCTGTTTGCTTTTGCGAGTTGTATTGGCTAGGTAAGCTCTTATCTATAATTATAAAACACTATGTATTGTTACGAGCACGGAGTATGCATGGTCAGAGCCTAGTCATGTGGTAATGGTTTTGAGAACATCGCCTTTTCCTGACAGAGGTCAACATTGATAAAACAGAACAGATTTAAAGTTTTACAGAAGTTGTGTTTGTTTAAAATGGTACAAGCGAGACACCAAGACGGAACAGTATAAATTCCAAATATAACAAAATCTGCTATCAATTTATGCAGAATCTACATGTTTCTCTTCAATCTATTTTTTTGTAATACACTTCTCACTTTTGAAGATATTATATAACGAAGAATTTTATTATCAATTCGCTGTTTTTAGATTTATCTATATTTTTACCCTTTTCTCCATGGTTTTGTTCCTTTTTTAATAGACTATATTTGTTGTTCTGCTCATCGATCTACATCAATATTTCTGCATTCGCTCACAACAGCGTTCGTTTCTCATTTGTTGTTCAACCTATTCTGTTAGTTTTTCTCTTTCTTCGCTTTTTCTATCTGTTTTTCCCCTTAGTTGTATCTATTTGTTACTGGCGTTTATTTCGTAAAATACCGCAAAAGTGAATATGCAGGAATTCATATAAAATGAGGTGGAAGTTCAAGTGATTTAATATGTAAGACTATCTATAGAGTGTCCGGCAAATTCTGACACAGCAGACTAGAAGATGATTACACATAAAAATGGGAGTGTTACGTCCTGAAGGGACTTTTCAATAAATCACCCCGAGCGGTTGGAATGATTTATCGGGTTCTTGCTCTGTCGAAGAGCTAAGGCCCACCTTGACTATACTTACCAGGGAGAGGAAGGCAAGAGGTGTTTGAATAAGACGGTACTCGAAGGAATTAGGAGGATAACAATAAAATGAAGTATATTCTTATAGAAGCGAATAAATGATTACATACCGTGGAGACGACGCTCCGTCTCCGCTGACGCTAGCAGGTCACTGAACCACGCGCAGGTCGTGGTCGCTCGCTGTGCTCTCGGGTAGCACACGGAAGTCGGCGAACTCGGAGTCCGTCGTATCGTTCTGGCTCGTTCCGTCCCACGTCTTCGCGGTCATACGGCGGTCCGAATCAGCGCGTAAGTGCTCTCCCGGCTAGGCCGTTCTCGGTGTGTCGGATGGAGTTACCCTTGTGCTTATCCTCATCGGCCGGACGCGCTTCACGGTGTAGACGCGGAGGTGAGGTCGCGAGATCTAGACGGCCCGCTGGCTCGTCGCAACTTCCTAGCACGAGCTCTCGAAATCGAATGAATTTCCGAAGTCTCGCTGTTGCAGGCCGCGCCTCGCGTTTTCCAAATCGATAGGGGGGGAAGATCGCCCCGTCAGCACCTGGCGGTCACTGCCTCTTAGGAAATATCGGGGCCCGGGCCGTCAACAGTGACGTTGCCCTCACGGCTGTCGATATGCAGCTCGGCACAACATGACTGCCACGCGCGAGGCGATTCCGCTGAATCGCCTATTCGACAGGAAGCGACGTGAGGACAGCAAGCACGAGATGGGCCAGAAGGGCCCATGTAACAGGAGTAAAATATTTAGAATAAGTATATTGAATTTATCATGGATTTTCTGAGAAAAATGACTTTGGACACAAAATTACTTTGCGTTTGTTTAATGACTGTATATGTAAGATATTTCTGACTTTCGCCCTTAATATTTATCACTTATGGGGCCACAATAAGACTACATTTATGTTGTTTACAGAGCAAACGTACCAAATCCTGATCCACTAAACCAAAAAATTAATCTGGCCTTCTTATGAGAATTGAAACATGTTACAATTATTCCATACGAATTTAACATAAAGAATGCAACGGTGTTTCTGCACTTACGGATTATTTTAAAACTGTGCATTGATTTATTACATTACTTATGATAGATCTGTACAACATGAAAATCATTACATTCAATTTTCACCTGGCAAAGCAATGATGCATCCATATACAAGGAGTCCCATTTAAAGATTCGCACGCAACTGTTTCCTAAACTGTTCGTCACTAAAAACAAAATATATAAAAAAAAAAATTATGTTAAACGATTTTATTAAAAATGCACTAAAAACTAAAAAATAATTCTTTTCTTGTACTACAATTTCGATGGTGTTTTTCACTTTAAATAAAATCGTGGAGCAGGATATCTTACAACAAATTCATTTCGACGCTTGATGCTGTATTAAATTGATTCATATTCTGTTATGAAACATCCTGTTCCATGATTTTATTTAAAGTGGAAAAACACTATCGAAATTGTAGGTAGTACTGTGACGTCCCACTAATTTTCGCGCAATGTTATTCCAAAATCTATCATAAATCTCAAACCCACTCCACCAAAGTCCCTCAAAATCAACGCTTACCCACTATTCCCCAATCGCTGACCGCCTTGATGATGTACCCTAGCGGTCCCCATCTCAAGATGGTCGGTACGAAACCTCCGTCGCTTATTCGCCCTACGAGGCACCAATCCCTCCTTCATACTTGAATTCAAACAAGTCCTTCGTTCCAAAACCCTCTTAAATCGAGACCACGTCTCACTCCCCTCTTTACGACGCACCGAGTCCAAGCCATTTCCTATTACAACACCCAAAATCCATCCGACGGGTTAAGTGTTCTGCCTTCACAGCCATAAAAACCCCAGAAATCTAATTGCGAAGAATATTTGGTGTACGTGACATAAACACGTCTAATAATAGACGTAGCGTTCATAAAAACCCCGGAAGGCCTATTGCGACTTATTTCTTAAATGTGTCAAGGTCCATACCGCGTGTACCCCCCCGCAACAATATTGTAGAAACATGTAAATACGAGGACCTCGGCTTTTCGACAAGAATCCTTCACGAAACCCTCTTCTAGGGAGCACAGTGAAAATCAGTTACGGAGTTTATTTTTATCAGTGTTCATCACCATCGTAGATCCTCGTAAGCAATTATAATTACCATTTTTATATCTCTGCATATCACCATCATCCATATCATCTTGTATTATTATTATTATTATCTCTGCTTATTATATTATTTTGTATTATCGACGCTTATCCTATTTCATATAATTTTGTGTCATTCCGCTTATTGCATATCATATTACATTGTATTCTTAACGCTTATTGCGATCATATTATTTTGTATTATCAACGCTTATTCTATTTCATAATATTTAGTATTCTTAACGCCTATTCTATTTCATATAATTTTGTGTTATTCCGCTTATTGCATATCATATTACATTGTATTCTTAACGCGTATTGCGATCATATTATTTTGCATTATCAACGCTTATTCTATAATATTCTTAACGCCTATCCTATTTCGTATAGTTTTGTGTTATTACGCTTATTGCTTTATATAATTTCCTTGGCTTATTTCCATGTATTTCATGTTCATATTCTTATATTGACATATTTACATAAATGTTATGTGCAAGTGCTTAATGTCCAACGCTTTCTCATGTTAATATTGCTATAACCATAACCGGTGCATATCTTCGGGTTTAAAACTAATAAACCTCTTTGCTTAAATCACACTTCGAACTATTGTGTATATTCTTTGGGTACGAAGTCCCCAAAACCAAAACAAACTGCAGCAATAGCTGATCCCAGTCCGCGAACGCGAAAGTGCTTGCAGTGTTTACCAACGTTCTTTTGCAGGGGCCGTGTCTAGACAGCCGTATGCCTAGACAGATTTCGCGGAAATATTACGTGTGACTTCTTATGGGAATGCAATGTTAAACCCAATTACCAGGCCAAACCAAAATAAATGCTCTAACGGGTGTCCCCCGGATACCATTCACCTTTTAAACCTTCCCTGGTCGATTAGATTGTCGGATTTAAGATTCACGCCTGATCTTCTTCTAACTTCAGTGTGCAGGATTAAAGATTCGCGCCTGGGTTCCTTTAAAATCCTCAGCGTGCTGGATTCTAGATTCGCGCCTGACTTCCTTTGAAATCCTCAGAGTGCTGGATTCAAGATTCGCGCCTGATCTCCCTTAAAAGCCTTAACGTGCAGGATTCTAGATTCGCGCCTGACTTCCTTTGAAATCCTCAGAGTGCTGGATTCAAGATTCGCGCCTGATCTCCCTTAAACATCCTCAGAGTGCTGGATTCAAGATTCGCGCCTGATCTCCCCCCCCCCCCCCCCCATAGTCATCGTTCCTAAAGACCTCACCCGGGACGTGACAGTACAAGAGAAGAATTATTTTTAAGTTTTTAGTGCATTTTTAATAAAATTGTTTAACATAATTTTTTTTATTATCCCTTCGTTAACACTCTGGGTGTGAGCCACCCATAAGCTGATTTTGACGCTCTGCACCTTCTATGTATATGCAAAATAAATACCTTTTTTCCAAAGCCAACTTACAAACTACTTTTTCTCTGAAAATATTATATCTGAACAATAACTCTGTAGATTTATACCTTCTAATATTGAAATTTGTAACAGTTACAATTTTTTTAAGATTTTCTTCGTATTTTCTCGACATATGATAATCTAGATTTTATTTACAAAAACTGTGATAAAATTTCAATAAAAAACTATTGTAATACATTCTACAGACCTTGAAATTGACCCATGATTTTTTTCATAACGATTGGATTCTTCAGATGATAATGGCAATCGTTAAAAAATTGTTCTGGGTGTGAGCCACCCAGGTATGTCAAAGTTGATCGAAAAAAGAGGTGTGTCAAGGAAGGTTTATTATAACATCTTTTATTTAATTTCAAATCGCGATGCGACTAGCGACTTGAACGCAGTGGCTTTTTGTCGCTTTCCTAAAGAACGCGAGTGGCTAATTTCAAGTCGTTTGGATTTGTGGTTATGGGTTATATTTATTGATGACTGGGTAATTTATTCACCCAATCGGGGTTTTTTTTTTTTTTAAATGTTGTATTGTCATCCAGACTACGCACGCCTGCAAAGTTTCAAGACAATTGGATTGGTGGAAGTGCGTTAAATTTGAGTTGTCAGATTTAAACCATACATACAAACATACAATATACAAACAAACAAACAGGATCGAAGCTGAATATAAAATCGTTTAAAAATGTTTCAAGTAAAACTTATTTTGTTTCGAGGAGGACATCTTGTGATTGTCACAAATCTTATCTAGGTGGATGTGCCTTCGAGTTTTCAAGGTAGCCTTTGGTGTTTTAAATGGAACTACATATATTTTTATTCTGATGGACGTGTAGCCTGTTCCGTGACGAATTCGGCGACGTAAATATGCTGGTGTTCCACGGTCATTTAAGGTTATTTATTGCCGTTCAAAATTTACCTTCGTTGAACGTCCAGAAATTGTTCCTTATCTTCGGTATTCGAAGTGATGATAGGAAGAGGAAGCAGGATACCGTTCCCACCAAGATGCTTTCTTCTGGGGTTTCATAAAAGATCAAGTTTATTGGGAAGAACCCACTGTCCCTAATAATGTGGAAAATCGTATTAGGGGTGTCTGCCAACAAATTACTTCTGCAACATTGGAGAGGGTGCAACTATCTTTTAGAGTCATCATTTCGAATACCGAAGATCAGAAACAATTTCTGGACCTTCAACAAAGGTAAGATTTGAACGGCAATGAATGACCTTAAATGACCCTGGAACACCAGCATATTTACATCGATGAATTCGTCACGGAACAGGCTATACGTTCATCTGAATAAAAACATACAGTTCCATTTAAAAAAATAAAGGTCACCTTGAAATCTCGAAGGCACGTCCACCAAGATAAGATTTGTGACGATCACAAGATGGCCCCCTCGAAGCAAAGTAGATAAGTTTTAGATGAATCATTTTTTTCAATAACAATTAGTTCAGGTGATAATTGCGGGCGAAACTTCAAATGGTACACCCTGTAATATACCTACATAGGTATGTACCTATATACAACGTAAGCACAGGTAACCTTAATGAGAAACACGGCGAGCGGCTTAAAAGAGCAATTAATTTAAAATTTAAAAGCAACCGGTTAATCGTCCACTTACTGGACCTTATTACAGTACTAAATTATTTGATTATTGATTAACCGAAGTGCATAAAATACATTTAATTCTATAATGATATATACGCTCGACAAGCTGTATGAAATAATCAACAGTAATAATTCGCGCGGAAAATTAGATTCTGCAGTTATTACGTTCGTTGATAAATTATGGAGCAGAAATAAGCGTGAAAATATAACTAGGTGCATACCATTAAAATATCTGGTAATTATTTAGAAGTTCTCTGTCCTCACCGATTTCAATGATTTTTGGATATGTTATCAAGATCAAGATTCTGAACAACTTTTTCATATACATGTTACCGCCGCACGACCTTCGTTTCCGAGATATTTGCGAGTAACTTCTGTTGATTTATTCCGACGCAACGCATTCCACTTTCCAACTTGTCCCGGGTATTAGTATTGGTTGGGGCTAGATTAGTGCGGGGGACGCGCTCCCACTCGCGGGCACGTACAGCATGGTAGGGAACCGATGTGCGTTTAGAGATTTGAACCAGAAACTTGCGGATGCCCGTCAACATCCTGACTCTGTCCGGCGGTACCGGCGCAGTCGGATATTAGGATGACTCTGGTTCTAAACCATAATTTTTTTTGCAAGGAAGAGGGTGCCTTCGAGAGCACCTGTTGGGTGTGTGGGGACTCCAGTCAACACCCCAACTCACATCGGTTTGATACCATGCTTTACGCGCCCACGAGCGGGCGTGCGCCGCCCGCACTAATCTAGCCCCAACCAATACTAATACCCGGGACAAGTTGGAAAGTGGAATGCGTTGCGTCGGAAACGCAACGTGAAATAAAAAAAAAAGAAGAGGTTGGTTAACTCGAACCTTTTAGTTTACCCGGTATACACGTTGCCTGCCGGCTACCGCGACGTAGATGCAGAAACAGTAGATGAGCGGAGGTCTCGTGCTGACGCACACGCTGCCGCACCATGCACGTATGGGTCGAATTCAATGCAATGGTAACAACAGTTTTTTGCGAATATCTCGGAAACTAATGCCGTGCTGCGGTTATATATCCCCATAAAAGACTTCAAAAAAGTAAAAAATTACGCCAAGTACATGAAAAAATCAAGGACGGAAAAGAGTATTATAAAATAAATCATACAAAAGTAGAAGATACTAATAATTACAATATAAAAAAAAGATGTGAAATCAAAATGAACTACAAGTACATAAAGGTGCTTTGTAAAGCCCGGTCCAGACCTGAATGAGTATACGCTGAGCAGTTTGAGCGCGCACGAATATTCTAATGTGGACGGGTGAAACGGTAGCTACACCCGCATTAGGGTGGACCTTATTTTTCGACTTCCAAATATTTTCAGGACACCCCCCAGGATTGTGTCATTGGGGGAAAAAATAATGTGTGCAAAATTTGGAATCCATCGGAGGACGGGGAACCGTGCCTCATCGCATTTGAATTTTTTTTATTTTTGTGACTCTTTTTTCTCAAATGTAGTATATCGTTAATATACATGTTTATATATCGTTGAATTTGTCTTTTTACACTCTGTAAGAATATGGAACCAACGTATAAGATTACTTAAAAAAATCATGACCTTGAAATCTCATAAATTTACCTTCAGAAAAAACTTTTTTCGTTGGCATTATTTTTATATTGTCAAACAGTACAACTTTTGTCTAAGAAAATTTTTCATATATTTATAAATAACACATTTCAAAATTTTAATGAAATAACCGATACTTTCATTAAGAGTACACTGTTCCAACAGATTTTATAAATATGGATTCTCTAGAATGGGAAAATGATCCCAATTATAATATTGGATTAAATATAGTAAATAATTTAGCAGTAAACGATTCGGCCGAACGAGCAGTTAAACTCATGCAAGAGTTTAATTGCAACTATTCAACAGCCATTTGGACTTGTAACATTCAAAACCCGTTTCTCATAGATTTTTGTGCGCTGAATACGAATTCGCAAACCGTGTTTTCGCCATCATCCTCAGTTTTCGAAAAATTGGTTTATAAAAAAAAATGCAAATTTTCAACTTTTAACATCTTTCGCGTTCAAACAGTAATAGTTATTCGGTTGCTTGTACCGTCAAAGTATTCTATCAACCCTCCGGAATACAACGATATAAGGTTATTATTGTATTATTACCATTTAAATATATTTAAACAACGATCAAAGGGAAAATGCACCCGAAATGCACCAATTTTTGCAGATATCTTTCAATTTATTTTAAAAACTAAGGGCCTAGGAGAAAATCTGACTACTCCACGCGATGCAGCAGACATTTTTCCTTCGGAAAACATCAACAAAAGTGATAAGTCACGTTTCGTTTTCAATACCGGAGCGAAATAGTTTATCAAAGCGTACAGCGCCGACAGTGGTAGTCGCGCACGTTTAAGCGATTCTGTCGCTGAGCGGTAATAGACCAATAGATACACCCGCCGGTGTTGTCTTCTGTATTGAAAACAAAACGTGACTTACCACTTTTGTTGATGTTTTCCAGAGGAAAAATGTCTGCTGCATCGCGTGGAGTAGTCAGATTTTCCTCTAGATCCCTAGTTTTTAAAATAAATAGAAAAATATCTGCAAAAATTGGTGCATTTTGGGTGTACTTTTCCCTCTAATCTGTTATTTATAATTATATGAAAAAAAAGTTTAGACAAAAGTTGTATTGCTTGACAGCGTAAATATAATGCCAACGAAAAAAGTATTTTTTGATGGTTAATTTTTTAGATTTCAGGTGATGATGTTTTTTTTTAAGTGATCTTATACTTTGATTCTATATTATTACAGAGTGTAAAAAGACAAATTCAACGATATATAAAAATGTATATTAACTATATACTACAATAGAGAAAAAAAAATTGCAAAAATAAAAAAATTTCAAATTCGATGAGGCACGGTTTCTCGTTCTCCGATCGATTTCAAATTTTGCACACATTATTTGTTCTCCCAATGGCACAATCCTGGGGGGTGTCCCCGCCAAAAATCTAAAAATTATTTTTCGACAAGAGTAACTAAGGTCCACCTTAGTGTGTACGGGTCTGTGGTCTGTCACGAAATGCTGTGAGGACCGTTTAGTTCCATGTCACGTGATACCAACTCATTCGCAGCTCTCATCTAAGAGAAACAGTGATGTTCCGTTTTACCCACCCGTTCCGCTTTACCCTACTATCCCCTGTAGTACAAAAAACACTGATTAAATTCATGCATTATCGAAGGTGTCCATGTATCAAAATAACTGAATAAGTATGTATACGAAATCCTTCCTGCAAAATTATGCGTACATACATAGCCTGGAGTAAGTCACATCATCATTTTACGCTTCGATTATCTACATATACATAAAATCCTCAGTTTAATTACAAATAAAAAACAGTTTGATGATATACAAACATGTCGCAATTCAAATTTCGGCAACTTACCTTGTATTTGAAACTGCATTTTGGTTGCAATTCAATGGTACAACGATACATATTTGTAAAAACACATTTATAACTTGGTTATAACTTGACGGTAAGTTGTCAAAATTTGGAGTGGATTGCATAGTGAAGATAGCGATTGACGAACAAAACATGTGTTAGTTTCTTTTGGCTGAAGGTGTGCGTGTAACGCGTATACGTATTATGTTAACGAAAATTTTCTTGGAGAAGGAGAAGAATAAGAAAATCTTACCGTATTCCGACAGATCCATGAGACGATATTACGATATCTGTCATGCGTGGACCGATTTTATTGAATTTGGTCTTATTCGAAAGCTTATACATAAGATAATAAAGCTTTACATAAGAAAAATGCCTTTAAATTTAGAAAATATTGCAGGCGTGATGAGATATTAATGAAATAAGTTTCAGGTAAGGTTGGATTAGCCGGGCGACGAGTAAAGGTCCATTTATACATATCCGTTCCGGGTCCGTTCAGTGCCGGCATGCCATTGGTAAGAATAAGAGGAGCGCAGAGGACCTCTTCTTCTTACCAATGGCATGCCGGCACTGAACGGACCCGGAACGGTTATGTATAAATGGACCTTAAAGGTCCGTTTATACAGCGACCGAGCCGAGCCTTCCGAGCCGTCCGGGCCGTGAAAAACCTCTATAGTATGCTTATGGACTCGCCGGCTCCTCGTTGCCTGCTGGGCCCGGGCTCGGTGGCCGCTCGTTGAGACGACGGCTCGTCCGGGCCGAGTTCGTGTCCTGTCAAAGTGCAACGCTGCTGGATTTTTTATGCTCCCAACACGTAGGGTAAATCCGAGAGCCGCGGTCGACCTAATATAAAATGGCTATTAAAACTAATAAAGTAAAATTATTTATGAGTGAATACAACTACAGATTCATTGATATTTAATTTGTTTACGCTAAACCAGTAAAGAACACATCAAAGAAAAAATGAAATACCTACTGGCGATTAGTAAGGCAAATGAATACAAAAGTGAATAAATAAACTAAATAAACAATAATAATAATAAAAAATAAAAAATAAACAAAAATAATAAAAAAATCATAACTCGACCATCTTACCTTTCTGCAACGAGAGATGGTCTTCTTGTTAGCTTTCAGAGGAAGAGTTAATATGGCAAAATATTTTCACTGCATTGTCCCTCAATATCTCTACTATCTTTATATCCCAACCATTAATCCAGACATTATCCCCGAAGTATTGGTCATTTTGAAATGACTGTATATTCGCGAAAAATGTTCGCAAAAATATTTTAAAAAAGCATTTTAATGCTTGAAGTTTCTGATTTTTTAATCAAGGACTCATTTTTTCATCCAGTATGAGACTGTTTTATCAAGATGAAGCGCAGGAAACGAAGTTTCAAAACTTTGTGTCTAGCTGGAACGTATGCACCGACATTGTTATCCAATCTCTTCGCAATGACAAACATGTACTTTAATAACTGGTATGTATTAGCACTGCCTAAAGTGCAATTTTTGTCATTGCGAAGAGATTGGATAACAATGTCGGTGCATACGTTCCAGCTAGACACAAAGTTTTGAAACTTCGTTTCCTGCGCTTCATCTTGATAAAACAGTCTCATACTGGATGGAAAAATGAGTCCTTGATTAAAAAATCAGAAACTTCAACCATTAAAATGCTTTTTTAAAATATTTTTGCGAACATTTTTCGCGAATATACAGTCATTTCAAAATGACCAATACTTCGGGGATAATGTCTGGATTAATGGTTGGGATATAAAGATAGTAGAGATATTGAGGGACAATGCAGTGAAAATATTTTGCCATATTAACTCTTCCTCTGAAAGCTAACAAGAAGACCATCTCTCGCTGCAGAAAGGTAAGATGGTCGAGTTATGATTTTTTTATTATTTTTGTTTATTTTTTATTTTTTATTATTATTATTGTTTATTTAGTTTATTTATTCACTTTTGTATTCATTTGCCTTACTAATCGCCAGTAGGTATTTCATTTTTTCTTTGATGTGTTCTTTACTGGTTTAGCGTAAACAAATTAAATATCAATGAATCTGTAGTTGTATTCACTCATAAATAATTTTACTTTATTAGTTTTAATAGCCATTTTATATTAGGTCGACCGCGGCTCTCGGATTTACCCTACGTGTTGGGAGCATAAAAAATCCAGCAGCGTTGCACTTTGACAGGACACGAACTCGGCCCGGACGAGCCGTCGTCTCAACGAGCGGCCACCGAGCCCGGGCCCAGCAGGCAACGAGGAGCCGGCGAGTCCATAAGCATACTATAGAGGTTTTTCACGGCCCGGACGGCTCGGAAGGCTGGGCTCGGTCGCTGTATAAACGGACCTTAAATGAGAGCGGTAGCGACAGTCGACATATACAGGGTATCGAAACATGTACTTGTAGTCGAGACGCTACCACGTCTCTAGATACAGGTAAAAGTTGTTCAGAATCTTGAACTTAATAACATATCCAAAAATCATCGAAATCGGTGAGGACAGAAAACTTCTAAATAATTACCATTATTGTTTATGTGAAGATATTTTTACTTTGAAGAAGCGACATGTAGATGGCGGAGCTAAATATAGGGGACCCTAGGGGGTCAAGAATGTATAGACTGTTTTTCCTTTATATAGTTTTTGGGGTTATGGGACAAGATAGATGGTTAACAAGAGACACGTTGATTAGAAGCGAACACGTGTAGCGATTATTATAATTTCTAAATAAATGTTTATTTGTGCTGTTATAATGAAGAGTTTATTCTCACTCATTTCATCGCCTCGATCCACAAATGGTAGCAGAGCGTGGTTGGCGAGGTGAATCAAGTATACTTGAGGATCGCAAATAATAAAAGTTCAAAAGGCAATTCATTAAAAACATGGCTGATGGATGGAATCTCGCGAATATTGAGCCACTTGATGACACGAATTACTTTCTATGGAGTAAGAAAGTTGAAGGTATCTTGAGGGCCAAAAAGCTTTGGAAGAAGGTAATGGGAATTGAACCCTTGAACAAACCTGAGAAAAATGAAATAGAATACGAGAAAAAGTTAAAAAGATGGAATGAGTGGGACGATGACAATTACGCAGCGAGAACAATAATCATTAACACTATGAGTAAGGCACAAATATTAAGGTACTGTAATGAAAAGAATGCAGATAGATTATGGTTCTTAATCAAACAAAATATGGCAGCTAACACAGAAGAGATAAAGGCAAGTTCACTGAACAAGCTAACTAACCTAAAAATGAAAAAGGACGAAAATATAGATACATTCATAAGTAGAGTTGAAGGTTTAAAAAATCAATGCGTTCAATTGGGCAAAAGTATTGAAGATTATGAACTAAAAATGTACATACTCAGGGGATTAAGACCTGAATTTGAACAGAATATAAGAATATTGGAGACTCAAAGGAACATGAGTATCAACGATGTAAGATTTGCTTTGAAACAAGAAAAATTAAGAAAGGATCACAAGAAGTAAGAAAAGTCAGTAAGAGAGCAGGAGAATGTGAGACGCGTAAGAAAAAAACCATGGACTGGCTTAAATTGCTATAATTGTGGGCTGAGAGGACACACAGCAGGTGAGTGTCACAACAAAAAGAAATACTATAATTGTCAAGGCTTTGGCCATGTTGCAGCAACTTGTAGGGAACAAAAAAGGTTTATGTTATTTCGTGGAAGAGGAAATAGAGGTGGTTCTCAAGGAAACTATCGTGGAAGAGGAACATGGCGAAACCAGGGACAGAGCGAAGCAATAATGAAGACAAATGAAGAAGCGGTCAGGAGGGTGAAGGAACAAACACCTAAAAACATGTCAATTAATAGAATAAAGGATAATGAAGGTAACAGAAATGTCAATCCAATGTGGCTATTAGATTCTGGATCCACAAGTCACATGACCGATAATGAAAGGATCTTTGATAAAATAAGCAAGGAACAAAGACAAATCTCCTTGGCGGATAAAGAAGGTAAACAATTAACCTCTAAGGGTATTGGGGAACTAGTGATGAGGCAATCATCAGGTAGAAACAATGTACGACTAAAAAATGTATTATGTGTACCCGAGATAAATACAAATCTACTGTCAATCGCAAAGATTACAGACAATAATTATATAGTAAAATTTAATAAATATGGAGCCACAATTTACAGGGAATCAAACCAAGTTGAAATGACTGCTGTTCGCATTGGGAATGCATATTATGTAAGGTCATTAATAATGAAAGAAAAAGTGGCCACAACATTGGGGTACATAGACACATGGCATCAAAGATTGGGTTACGCTAATAGACAGGTTATAGAAGAAATGAAAAAGGAGAATCTTGTCATAGGAATGGATGATGATAAAACAAAAATACATTGTGAGCCATGTACCGAAGGAAAGACATGTAGGAAACCTCATCACAGACTGGAAGAAAGAAGAACGAAAAATATAATGGATTTATGGCACATGGATTTAATAGGTCCTATCAAACCTTCGTCACGTGGAGGCAAAAGCTACATATTGACTGTAGTAGATGACTATTCAAGAGTATTATTCGTAGAATTATTCAAAGAAAAGGGACACGCTGCTGAAGAATTAAAAAACCTAATTACTTTAAAAGAGAATCAAACAAACAAGAAATTAAAGGCTATAAGATCGGACAACGGAGGAGAGTTTATGGGAATAAATTTAAAAAATTGGTTCGCAAAGAAAGGAATAAAACATGAATTGAGTCCTCCAAGGACACCACCACGTAATGGGGTGGTGGAGAGGGCAAATAAATCCATTATTGAAACGACAAGGACAATAATGTGTAATGCAAAGATGCCTTTAGAAGTTTGGGCTGAAGCGATATGCACGGCAGTGCATGTGAGGAACAGAGTAAAATCATGCGTCCATGGGAAAACTCCATACGAAGTATGGAATAATAGGAAGCCGAATATTAACCATTTGAGAAGATTTGGATGCATGGCATACGTGTTAGATAAAGGAATACCCAAGAAGAAATTCGAACCGAAAACAACCAAAGGAATTTTTGTAGGTTATGAAACCAATAACACATATCGGATATATGTACCAGAAACAGGAAGAATTAGATGTGATAGCGATGTAAAATTCGACGAGAGGAGGAATGGATATGAATTGCTATATGATCAACATTTTGAAGACAAAGGCAATAGCGATAATTTGGTTGTAATATGAATAAAGTATGAAAATGAAGAAGAAGATGAAACAGAGCCGATCAACGAAGTATGTGAAGAAGATAGCGACTACGAAGATGCAATCATAGAAGATTCTGATAAAGAAGACGGACTGGAAATTGAAGATGTTATAGATATTGAGGAAGAAGAAAATATTGAACAAAACCAAGGAGTTGTAGAAACAGCAGAAGAACCAATAGAGATGAGAAACAAAGGAAGACCGGAAGGAGCAACAAATGAAGTAATGAGAATGAAAAGATATCTTGAACGGGAAGAACATGAAGAGCGGCGGAGAGAAATGGATACAAGGAAGTCTGAGAGAATTAAAAACCAAAAAGCAATGAAGATTAGTGACAGAAAGATTTCGAATTCAGTAGAAGAGGCAAAAAATTCCAACGAATGACAACACTGGAAGTAAGCCATGAATGAAGAAATGGAATCTATGAAAGAGCACGACGTGTGGGATATAGTAAACCGTCCGAGGGAAGAAAGAGTTATAAAAAGTAGATGGGTCTTCAGTGTGAAGGAAAAACCAGAAATTAATCAAAAGCGATATAAAGCTCGACTTGTCGCTATGGCATGTGGGCAACGCCCAGGGTTTGACTATAGTGAAACATTTGCACCGACGGTTAGAGCAGAGACAATTAAATTGTTGTTGAGTATAAGTGCAGAAGAAGGGAAGAAAACTGAAAATCTATGACGTCAAAACTGCCTTTCTGCATGGGAGCTTGAATGAAGAGATTTTCATGGAGATGCCTTCAGGATATAAAAACTATTCTGATAAGGTATGTAAGCTAAAAAGGAGTATATATGGATTGAAGCAGGCCAGTCGCTGCTGGAGCGAACACTTCACTGAAACGTGGTTAAAGATAGGATTAAAACAAAGCCAAGAGGACCCATGTGATACGAGATTGTCATGCGGGCGAATTCATATAGCGCGCCAAAGCGTGCGCTGGACGAACACGGCGTCTGTACCGTCTTTTGTTTTTGTGTTCACTACGATGACTTCAAGTGGTTCCTGTTCTGTTCTTTTCGTCCACGAGATGTGTAAGCCATGTAAGCTACGACTAAATAAATATTCATTTTATACTTTTCTACCAACACCATGCCTATTCTACACAAAACAGGGGAAAGACTTTTTATATTGTGGTGTACACGTTGATGATGTACCTATGGTGTCCAGCACAAATGAATTTGAAAAAAGGTACACAGACGAGATGAAAAAATATGTCGATATCAAAGATCTCGGAGAAGCGAAAGATGTATTAGGGATGCAAATAGAGCAAAAACAGGACAAAATATTGGTCCACAAAAGGGCATATATAAAAAACTTATTGGAAGTGTATAAAATGAAAAATTGTAATGCGGTAGCCACGCCAATGGACATCAATCAAAATTTTGATGAACACGAGGGCAGTGAAATGTGCGATCAGACGGAGTACCAAGAGCTAATGGGGCGTCTAATGTATCTAAGCGTAACAACAAGGCCAGACTTATCTTTTGCTCTGAGCTGCCTTTCACAATACAATAATCAACCAAAGAAGATGCACATGAATGGATTGAAACGAATACTTCGTTACCTGAAGGGAACAATCGAGTACTGTCTGGAATATAAGAAGAATAGTTCAAGAAAGGGTATTGAATGCGACACGGACGCATCGTGGGATAGGACTAGAAATGCCAAATCATTTAGCGGAATACTAATGTATTGTAATGGCAATTTGATCCATTGGAAGAGCAAGAAGCAATCAACAGTTGCACTATCGTCAACTGAAAATGAGTTGGAGGCATTAGTAACAGGAGTGAAGGAGACGACATGGAGTAGCATGCTACTGGAAGAAATAGGAATGCCAAAGATCAAAAAGAAGGAAATAAGATGTGATAATTTAAATGCTGTAAAGTTAGCCAATGGAGGAAACTTCAAAACAAAATCGAAGATGCTGAACAGAAGATATCATTATATCAAAGAATTAATCAAGAAACATGAAATTAAAGTAATACATGTACCGAGTGGAGAGATGACAGCAGACTGCTTAACAAAACCATTGAGCCGACTTTATTAAAAAAACGCAGAAAAGTTTATGAAAATTCAATGCCAGTAAAAACAAGGAGGGAGAATGTGAAGATGTTTTTACTTTGAAGAAGCGACATGTAGATGGCGGAGCTAAATATAGGGGACCCTAGGGGGTCAAGAATGTATAGACTGTTTTTCCTTTATATAGTTTTTGGGGTTATGGGACAAGATAGATGGTTAACAAGAGACACGTTGATTAGAAGCGAACACGTGTAGCGATTATTATAATTTCTAAATAAATGTTTATTTGTGCTGTTATAATGAAGAGTTTATTCTCACTCATTTCATCGCCTCGATCCACAGTTTAGGTGTCGGTGTAGGGGAGAGTTGCCAATATCGTACTGGTCACCTAAATCGTACCTCATTAATTTCTCAGTAATTAATGAATGTAAACGACATCTGATAATACAAATATCAAGTAAATGCGAAATAAGAAATAGAAACAAAACCTTTTGAGCTTACACCCTATTTTGTGCGTGCTGTTAAGGCAAGGTCCCACTAGTGCAACTGCGCGCCGCGCACGACGTTTTCGTCCACTTGAAAGGGTCTAATTTATGAGACCGCGCGCACGAAATGGGCCGACGCTCTGCCAGGCGCGCACGTGAATGCTTGGCGCGCACGTTGAAGACAGTGGAAATACTAGCCTCCTTTTCTACATCTTGGTTTCTTTATCTCAATAAAGCTAACGATGGCGGTTATGCCAGTAGCCGAAACAACGCCTTCACACTTCATACTACTTGAAATGTTTGAAGGGGTTTACTACGTCTCGCTCACAGATTGCTGGAAAGTGTGTTTCAAATAAAATTATGGTATTCTGTATTCCCGGCGTCCTGTTTGTTTTTATTCTCACACGATATGAGATTGAGGGTAGAGGGGAGATTATATCATAACCAATTGGATCAGCATTCCTCCCAGACGCGAACTTTCTACCCCTGCTCAGGAAATACACGTGTATCATTTCCTCTGATTAATTCGCATTTCTGAAATGGGTAGGCAAGTATATCCTGGTGTGTGTACTTAAAGTCCCGAAATATCTGGCTTATAGAGGATGTCATAAATGCTGTTACTTTATTGCATACTGAAACATTTGTTTTTAAGTAATTAGGTACCTACATTTAGTTTACCTGAAGGTACTAACAATGGTTTATGACTTAGAAAATGATTAAAAGTTGACTTCCGTACATCCACAAATATCGAGATGCAATGCGATAGGGAACGGAATTACAGTTAACACATTTACTGCTGAGGCGGTCACCGGCGGTGAACGCTTTGACAGTAAGTAGGTACATAATGTCACTACGAGTAAGCTGAAATAGTAAATGCACCATTGTACTATTAAATAGTTTACTTTTTTAGGCGTATGAATAGTCTCTGGCGTGAACCAATGAACACAGAAGTCACGGTAAAATGATATTTTTTACACATAAGTAGCATTTTCTTGCAGGATGAATCAAAGCAATAACTTAATTGTTTTTGAGAAATAGAATATTTTGAAAGTGATAAAGATGGACAACTATAATTCAGTGTCACATATCTGCATATATAGTGTATTAAATTATGATGTATCTAGAAACAAGTATACCTATCGCAGCAGTATAATTGTTGCTATTTACAGTAATAATTTTCATGTCATTGCTTGCTTTAATATATAAACTAAATAGTAGACCATAAACACATGTATGCAAGTGATATGTAGGAGTAAAGAGTACATTTGCGTTGAAAAACACACATTTTTTCAGTCTTTTCGACAATGCGCGGCGTGCATTCGCGTGCGCGCGTGGCAGAGAAGGTATAGCGCGCACACGAACGCTTTCGACGCGCGGGTCGTCGTAAAAGTCGACCCTTTCAAGTGCTCCAAACTCCTCGAAAATCCGAGAAACTCGTAAATCTGACCCGTGCGCGGCGCGCAGTTGCACCAGTGGGAACGTCTTTCTGCAACAAATCGGCTTTGCGTGTCGAAAAAAACGTGCGCGGCGCGCGGTTGCACTAGTGGGACTCTGCCTTTACGTGCCGCGGCCTGTTGTGTTCGAGCGGCACGATTTGTACATGCAATTCGGATTAGGGGTATCCCACAGTCGTTAGACTATCAGAAATTGCAGTACTGGATATATTTTGTAAGAAAAGCAAGGAAGCTTGCCGCAATCGTAACAGTCAATTATTTTTATTTTTAAATATCTATATACCTTATCAGAAGGATAAGGGGTAGATTTTGGGATCGTTGGTGCTCTAGTCCCATACAGGTCTTTTCAATGGAATCAGATAAGTTATGAATGAATATAATTTAATGGTAAATAAAGCTTTAATATTGAAATAGTGGACGGAAGCAAAAGAACATAACAATGTGAAATTCGGAAAAGATCAATCAATTTATAAAATCAGACATAACTCCTGACTAGGGAAATCCCACAGTCGATCGACTGTCAGAAATTGTGTTGATAAGCATGAATTAACAGTATCGAATAAATTGTAATAAAAGAAAGGATAAGAGGTGTAACACACCAGACAGTCACAATAATGTAAATGCAAATGTGCTTTAACCCTTATGTGGACAACCGGGTACCCGGGTACCCATTCCTATGTTTCTTTTAGTAATTTTTAATGTTCTTGACAAAATGTCGCAAAATCGTTTCGAATCCCCATTCTTTGGACACTTTTACATCGATTAACGTTTTGTGAAAAGAATCTATCTGAAATATTTGAAGTAACTAAGCTCTAAACTTATTTATACGCTTGTCGCACAACCGGGTACCCGGGTACCCATATAGGATAAATTATAATTAGGCGAATTATGAATGGAAATTTTAGAAGTAAATTATACAGGACACACAATTCTTAATGCTACTTATTTATTAAAACAAAAAATTTAAATTACAATGATTAATTAACAACAGAACAATTTTTGCATATTATAATTGTGTTTGCGTGCTCATCGCAAACTGGTTGTGAGCACTTCTGGCAATTTTTTCTAGTTTTCCTACGTTTTTTAGCGGGATCTGCGTGGCATATATGGCAAGATCCTACAACTTTTTTTCTTCCACTTGCATCTAATGAAATCGACGGTTGTGCAGAACTCGTAGACGGAACATTTATTGTGCGGGATGGAAGTAATATACTATCTATTGCTAATTTGGTAGAAAAGTGTCGTATTATTTGGACATTTAAGGCTCGATTTTAAATGGTTGTAATACAAATTTCTTCTCCTAATTGGCGTAAAAATATACGACGGTCATTTGTTCTCTTATGTAACATGCTATTATTGGAGAGATGTATAATGTAGGAGGAAAGAGCGGCAATATCTAGTATGTTATAAAAGAGTGCTAGTAGCCATCGAGTAGTTCGTCTTTTTGTGGTATACCTCCCTAACATTTAATCCATTGTGTCAACGCCAGATTTTGTTTGATTGTAAAATTCAATAATTTCTGGTTTCCTTTTTGGCCCAGAAACAGCATTGCCAGTATGCATCGTTGACAATACTATAACGGCTTTTTCCTTTTTCGGCACGTACGAGCAAAGTGTAATATTTTCATGGTACCCAAATAAGGAAGAATACTCTTCGCGTGATTTGGATGGTACCATTTCTTTGGGAATGTATTTTTTGTTTTTTCGTATTGTGCCTACAATCGTCAACTTCCAAGATAATAGAGCTTTCGCTAAGGGAACAGTTGTAAAAAAGTTGTCCATGATAATGTTTCTACCCGACCCTTTATACGCAACAACCAAATCTTTTACAACCCGTTCACCCTGGTTTATTTCGCGACCTGACGTAGATTTTCCCGTGTAAATTTGGCCAGATAATGGGTAAAAAATTTTCGAATCGCATAGCCACCAGATCTTGATACCATATTTAGCTGGCTTTGATGGCATGTATTGCGTGAACCTAGTCCTACCTCTATATGGAAAAAGTTGTTCATCAACGGTTAGATTCGCTGAGGGTTTGTACGCTTTTGCCAAATTCGCGTTCAGCATTACTCATATATCCCGTATGGGAGCTGCTTTATCATGATCTGCCCTTTCTGTTCGAGTATTCGCGTTGTCAAATCGAATAAACCTCAAGATACTACGGAATCTATTTACACCCATAGCTGCCCGGTACGAAGGGTAGGAAGTACTCTTCCACATATCATATATATGATCTACATTAGAGTTATTTACACCGGCTGTAATTAGAATACCTATGAAGGCGGACAACTCTTCTGTCGTAAGACTTTTCCACGTTTTCGGTTTTGTGGGGTTATCGCTATTGAATTTTTCATACACAGCGGTCGCCTTACGATTCGTGTGCCTTACGATAATATCTACTATTTCATTTGAAAAAATTACATTGAAGGTATCCCGAATCGATAACATTTGTGTTGATCGATGTGGACCATTTCTCTCTCGGATAATGTTGTAGGATGGTGTTTGATGGTGAAATGGTGGTTCCTTATTCCAGATGGTACCATCCTTAGCAGCAAGAACATTTTGGGACGCATTACTATCTTCTCCTTCTGTATTTGTGTCGTCTTCATCGTCTTTGTTCGACTCTTCAGTTGTTATTGCTTCGCTTATCCGGTTTTCGCCAATATTCTGATCGGTGTCAGAAATTTCATCGTTCAATACATCCGTTTGTGGTCCAGGCAGCCAGTCATCATCGTCACTATCGGATGATATATTATCAGAAGAACATTCTTCTCCCAATAATGTTGCTAAATAAATATCTTCTTCCACACGTGATAATCTAAAAAATACGCACATGTGTTCATTGTGCTACTATGGCATATTAACATTAGAAGGACCAACGAATATCATATTTTTCTACACTGTACCAACACGACAGATTTTTGAAAAAATACACAATTCAAGAAAACAATGTTTATTTATGTAGTATTTCATTAGTACTGTCGACATCAATTCGAAATAAACAATGTTTTTTAGGAATGAATTACATATATAAAGTAGTCTTATGGATAATTTTGACCCTCTTGGTCCATCTAGTGCTCAATTGATAATTGTTTTTATATATTGTATACAGGGTGTCCGCGGGAAGACTGAACAGCTGGATATCTCCTAAAGTATTGGAGACAAAAAAATAAAAAAAATATGGAATCGCATGGTTCGAGGGGGCCAATTTATTAGCGCAGACGAAATTTTTCTTCGATTATTAATTTAAAAGATACGATGGTCAAGTTCGGTTTTTTAAATAGAACTATTTTTTTTGAAGAGGTCACTTGATAGTGCGTTTCAAGACAAATTCAATAAGCTATAATGTATACACTTTATTTCCACTGGTTTTTAAGATATTGCGCTTGAAAATTTACTGATTTTCCTTGGAAGAAAACCCGCTGGAATAGCAAGGACCGGGGACGGTCTTGCTGGCGCCACGGGTGGCATTGCCTATTGAAACAGATACCTACCTGCCAAAGGTCTGCGCCGGGAATGGCAGGACCAAAGGCTGGACAATTCTTTTCCGTCAGAAATGCTACTTAGGTAGGTACATCTGCGGTATCGAGAAGCGCACCGTTACTTTTATTTCGCACTTGCTTCTGCGCTCGGATGGCCGGTTCTTTTGGGAGAGATGCAAGTTCGATTGGTTAGAGTTAGGAGGTGTGAAAGTTGCTAGACCAAATTTCAGCCATAGGGGGCATATTGTATTAGGACCAATTGAATTTGCATCCCTCGAAAACGGCTGCTCTCTTGAGGAGAGCCTCTTCACAGCAAAACCTCCCCCCCCCCCCCAATGCCCACCTGCTCTCGCACGGAATACGTCAACGCATGCTTCTGTTTTGATATTGGAGCTGGTGTTTATACTTGAGAGATAAAGGATCTGTGTGAATTTTTAGGGAGGACCTCGCGTCGACAGCGGACTACCCGTTTTCTTCTTGTGTCTCTCCACGAGGCGTATTGACGGTGGATTGTAGGAGTGTAGATGTCTGGATGCCAGTTATTGAATTCAGGAGACGATAGAAACACTTTATTACAAAACATACATACATTATAATATTAAAGTAAATCGTATTCCTCTCGGGCAGGAGTACTGATAATGATCGAACTTGCGCCCTACTTCGCGCAGACCGATTACACGGAGGGTACTCCAGTCACACACTGCACATATGATACAGGGTGAATCTGGAGCTACGGCCGTCGAAGGATGCGGCCTGGTACCCCGTGACGAGGACAACCCCCCAGCAGTGCCTCACCGAATTTTATGGCTTTTTCCGGAAAAAGGTATGAATCCTGAGCCGAACGTAGCGAATTGAGATCGAGCCCCCGCAGTCCAGGGTGAAATATCCATTACAGCGTATTAAGAAATTCTTTTCTTCATCGCATCGAAAGGGACGTGACGCCAATGGATTCCTTATGTTTTTCTGATGAAAATCATACCAAATGTCATGCAAATCGGACTACTTTGACACAAGCTATTTGTACTCCTTATGTAAAAGTTGTCCTATTTACACGATATTTGGCATGATTTTCATCGGAAAACCCCAAGGAATCCATCGGCCACACGTCCATATCCATACGATAAAGAGTAAAGGATTATTTTATTGCTGAAACACACACAGGGTAAATCTGGAGCAACGCCCGTCAAGGAGATGCGGCCTGGTACCCCGTGGCGAGGACAGCCCTTCGCAGTGCCTCACCCGATTTTATGGCTTTCGACCCAGAAAGGGGTAGGAGTGCCTATTAAGAAGTGAGCAATCTTCGACTTGCGCATTTCTTATCAGAATTCGCACCAACGACACCCATCGATTCCTCACGTTTCGCCGATGAAACTAACACCAAGAACGACGTAATTTGGACCATGATAAAGGAAATTCCATGGAAAATCGATTTGTATCATTTCAAGCTGACTTGACTTGGGTAAAAATAGTCCGATTTACACGAAATTTGGTATGATCGTCATTGGAAAAACATAACGAATCCTTTGGCGTCACATCCTTTTCGATGCGATAAAGAATGAAGAATTTCTTACTACGCTGAAAGGAATATTTCACATTTTCACCCTCGACTGCGGGGAGTCGACCATGATTTTCCGGGGTCGGCCGAGGATTCGTACCTGTTCCAGAAACAAAGTAATACTTTATTTTTTATCGTATCGATATGGAAGTGACACCGAAGGATTCCCCATATTTTTCCGATGAAAATCATGCGAAATATCGTGTAAATAGGACAACTTTTACATAAGGAGTACAAATAGCTTGTGTCAATGTAGTCCGATTTGCATGACATTTGGTATGATTTTCATCAGAAAAACATAAGGAATCCATTGGCGTCACTTCCCTTTCGATGCGATGAAGAAAAGAATTTCTTAATACGCTGTAATGGATATTTCACCCTCGACTGCGGAGGCTCGACCTCAATTCGCTACGTTCGGCCCAGGATTCATACCTTTTTCCGGAAAAGGCCATAAAATTCGGTGGGGCACTCCTGGGGGGTTGTCCTCGTCACGGGGTACCAGGCCGCATCCTTCGACGGGCGTAGCTCCAGAATCACCCTGTATCATATGTGCAGTGTGTGACTCGAGTACCCTCAGGTGCAATCGGTCTGCGCGAAGTAGGGCGCAAGTTCGATCATTATCAGTACTCCTGCCTGACAGGAATACGATTTACTTTAATATTATAATGCATGTGTGTTTTGTAATAAAGTGTTTCTATCGTCTCCTGAATTCAATAACTGGCATCCAGACATCTACGCTCCTACAATCCACCGTCAATACGCCTCGTGCAGTGACACAAGAAGAAAACGGGTAGCCCGCTGTCGACGCGAGGTCCTCCCTAAAAATTCGCACAGATCCCTTATCTCTCGAGTATAAACACCAGCTCCAATATCAAAACAGAAGCATGCGTTGACGTATTCCGTGCGAGAGCAGGTGGGCATTGGGGAGGAGGTATTGCTGTGAAGAGGCTCTCCTCAAGATAGCAGCCGTTTGCGAGGGATGCAAATCCGATTGGTCCTAATACAATCTGCTCTCTATGGCTGAAATTTGGTCTAGCAAGTTTCACACCTCCTAACTCTAACCAATCGAACTTGCATCCCTCCCAAAAGAACCGGCCATCCGAGCGTAGAAGCAAGTGCGAAATAAAAGTAACGGTGCGTTTCTCGATACCGCAGATGTACCTACCTAAGTAGCATTTCTGACGGAAAAGAATTGTCCAGCCTTTGGGCCTGCCATTCCTGGCGTAGACCTTTGGCAGGTAGGTATCTGTTTCAATAGGTAAGGCCACCCGTGGCGCCAGCAAGACCGGCCCCGGTCCTTTCTATTCCAGCGGGTTTTCTTCCAAGGAAAATTAGTAAATTTGCAAGCGCAATATCTTAAAAACCAGTGGAAATAAAGTGTATACATTATAGCTTATTGAATTTGTCTTGAAACGCACTATCAAGTGACCTCTTCAAAAAAAATAGTTCCGTTTAAAAAACCGAACTTGACCATCGTATCTTTTAAAATAATAATCGAAGAAAAAATTCGTCTACGCTAATAAATTGCCCCCCTCGAACCATGCGATTCCATATTTTTTTTATTTTTTTATCTCCAATACTTTAGGAGATATCCAGCTGTTCAGTCTTCCCGCGGACACCCTGTAGAATGCGGTGTGCGGTTGAGTGTGGGGTATCCCAGTTAGTCGTTGAACTTGCCACACACTCGTTCATTCGCATTAGAACGCATACTTTTTGGTCTTCCTGTTCGCGTATAA
The DNA here is from genome assembly GCA_029448645.1 of Andrena camellia. Taxonomy (NCBI): domain Eukaryota; kingdom Metazoa; phylum Arthropoda; class Insecta; order Hymenoptera; family Andrenidae; genus Andrena; species Andrena camellia. Next base: position 29,082,656 of record CM055679.1, read on the forward strand.
TTAGGTGCAAACATACCGTTGTACCGGAGATTTCAAATACGACCATGCCGTGAAAGATACTTTTTTAAAAATTGGTTTATGACAGGCAATATTGTAAGCTGCACACCAGATGTCCGCGGACCAGGTTCGGGCTTAATTTGTTGCTGTTAGATATGAGGCTCGAGATTGCGAGTCACCGGAGGCGCGGACCTGGAAAAACCCAAGGTTTCCTTCCGCGATTGACGTGTGTACCTATTTCCGCCCGACTTCTGCACTGTTCAAAAAGGGGGCCAATCGGACTATTTTCACCCCCACTTTTCTGTAAGAAGTCAATAGAATACGTTTACTGTTTTCTTGTGAAGAGAACTTTCGCGCCAAGAGCAGATCGACACAAGCTTTCAAACAAATATTCGTTCAAATGTTTTGGTAACCTCAGTTCAAGTTTCTGGTTTTTACAATTACCTTCTGTGTTTCACGTGTGTTTTGTATATGTGTGAGCTTTTAACCTGCTTTTTTAGGTAAAAAATATGGATTATAAAATATGAATAGCTACTTAAAAACCTTGTCAGCATGAATTGGAATAAAATAGGAATATTAACAAATTAATCAATAGTCGAGTTAAAACAAAACACTTCGAATTGGTATTGCAGGTACATATTTCTCTTCGATAACTGTAGTTACTAATTAATTGTAAATCTTATATAATGCTTATTGTTAATGAACGAAACTAACGTCGTTCGTTAAAATCAATCTTTATGTTGCAACTTTGTTGTTCTAATTTCTTATTTTAAGGGGGGGGGGGGAAGCCACTGTGACGGTCGGAAATAAAGGCTATTTTCAAGGCATTCTTTCGTGATGAAATGTAACTTTTTACGAAAAAACTTTATTACCAACTGAAAATACATATATTTAACTAATATTTTATGCTTTTAGATTGCGAAAATGTTGGGTAGTACGGCCACAGCATACGATAACGTTAGGCTCTGCAAAAATAATTTACAAAACGGGCGGTCGTGTAACTTTCTAGCGTTTGCTCTGAATTGAAAAATTCGAACGATTTCTTAAAGTATATTACATTAGCTTCAGTTAAGCGTACAGATATAAAAAAATATTAATTTTTGAAGGAATGGCGAACTTTGAAAGAAAAGGTATAAAAAATCAACATGTTGTTTCAATGTTACGGTTAGATGAATTATTCGAACAAAACACTTGTGCGCTTAACTGAAGATAATTTTATTATTTATATTCCCTTAAAACTTCGAGTGAATCCGATAAAAATTGACTGAGTTATTAATCCGCCCGTTTGAAAAATGCCGTTTCGAGATAATCGCGTTTAAAATTTTGACAGTAGTTATTTTATGCAACTGAATGATCGCAGCTGTATACGGTCTCGTCGTGGCTAGTGATTCTCTACCTAGTTCTAAACAATATATAAGCTCATAATTCCTCTTATTAGATACATTTGGATTCTTGGACATAAATTTTCGGACGATTGACACCAAATTACCTATGCGTGCACTCGATTATGAGCGCTGCGCTCCCAGAATTTTTCGAGATCCACTTTGAAATTGCGCAGGTATATTTTTGAGACCCCAAATATTATGAAAATGCACGAAAAGAAAAATCGGAAAAAACATTTCACAGTGGCTTAAGCAATGCTTCATGATAAGTCTTGCAAGAAATATCCTCTCTGTGTTAAAAATAGCACGACTTGTAAGACGATCGGCATATCGACAACTTTTAACAAAGGAAAATCTTTCCTTTCCCGTTGGGTTCCGTCTGAAGTATACATACATATATGTATGTATCGTATTGAGAATTCGAAAGTTTCTCGATCTATGGCTACATATACGCAGATTGTAAACTGGGATCGACTTTGATATCGAAAAATGGGACGGTCGCTAAGCTAGGATTCACGATTTATATTTGATGGAACTCGAGTGCAGATCCCAATGCGGTCAATCCTAGTGCGAGTACCTCCACGAAGTCAGGTCCCCGGCAATAATTCGAGAGAGATCTTCCTGACGACACTGACGGCTCCTTTGGGAATGGATCTCTTAGATAAATGAAGAGCCGGAGTATTGGAACATTTTTCTTTCTCTTTCATAATTGGACAAAACGTTATAGCGCTATAGCGCGCGGCCTTTGTTCCATCACATTCATAAAGAGTTCTAAGCACCCATTATAAGGTTAGTTTGTTAAAATTAACAAGGTGAATGTAAAATTATTGGCAAATAGTGGAATGGAATCTCAAACAAAAACGACAAGGATAGCATGCCTGTATCTCGATAGAATTTTATAAAAATAATTATATAATTGTATAAAATACTTACATTTAAAAAACTATTACTTTACCGTGTTGACCACAATCTTTATACAAGTGCAAAACTGTAACTAGAAAATGCAATAATTGTTTTAAGTAACATCGTATAACTTTCTTTGCATGAGCTAATTGGTGGAAAACATGTCTAACATTGCGTTTAAGAAACAAAAACAAAGTGCACAGCCTGTCTGTTTTGCTTCGACGTTTTAACATTTTGGATACTGAAAAATGAATAAAATCGTCTAAAAGGAGAAATTTAAGCACTAATTGCAATATATTTTCATATGAAAATGTCAGTAGCATATACAATACAGGATGTTCCGTATCCGGTGGTACAAGCGGAAGTGTGGTGATTCTGTATTAAATAAAAAAAAGTAAAAAATACACAATAATATTTTATCATAGTTCGCTTAGTTTTCCAGAAAATTGACTTTGAATTTCGGCTAGGTGCGCATGTACCGAAGTAAAGTTTTTGGCGCTCGAGAGTTCTCGCTTACTGCGGCAAAAAGCGTTCCCCTTACATCAGCGTGTCTCTTGATCTAGATCCTAGAGTCATAAATACAAAACCAGCAATAGACTACTCAGTAATGAAAATGCCAATTTCTATATTTCGTATTAGATCTTCACAGAACTGTCGACAATGGATTACTAGGTGTTTTTCTGATGAAAATGAGACCAACCATGTTATAACTCTGATTATTTTTAATAATTGTAACGGGCCAGAGCAGGCCAGCTGTAGAGCGCGGATACCTCTGAATAATCGTCGGTGATATGTGTTCCCGGCCCATAATGCGTTAATTGCAGCAGTATATATTCATGTTCGCAATAAGAAAATTGTTGTTCAACGTAATGGTAATACTTTGTCAATTTCTCTCCTGCTCCCTGGCTCGGCTGTCGCCGAAAAAATATTGTGCTCGTAAAGTTAGAGGAAAATACTTTCGTTCTGTCTGTAATGATAAAATTATAGGCTCCATTTTCAAAATTATGGGCGCATACTGACATAACACTCGCGTCGTTCTACGTGAATATCTCGTCGTAACTCCAGGTGGGCCATTTCGTTGAAATTTAATGTCGTTTGGAGGAACTTTCAGAAAGTTATTTTTGATTACGTCGTTTCAGCGGAAAACGATGTCATAATATGCTCGATGCGATCTGGCGATGAAGCTGCGTGTCCAGGAGCAAGGTCTGTAATTTCTGACGAGTAATGTCATCGTTTGTTAATAGGATATTTTTAATTATTTTTCAATAGCTACCCATATACTATCATTTTACCACAAGAAAAAAGCATGTTATCCTTCCCGTTATTGCTTTCCTTTGAGGAATTCATATTGTTGCTCGTTAATTCAAAAAATTCCTGTCTATTTTCCCATCGGTCTTGTCTGTCACTCTATCCGCTCATCATTTGTACGGAATATAACCCCTTTGCAGTCGACTAACAGGAAACTTGTATCCGGCAATGAGTCGCTTATAGCTTACCTTAAAGGGAATGTACCCCAGTTAGTGGCTGTGTTTGACGTTCCTTCACGCGGTTTATTTTTTCGCCTATCCTTCCCATTTTTCCTTGAGAATTTCTAGTTTTTGAGGGGATTCACTGGTTTAGTGTGTGCTGGATGTTTTATGACCTATGGTACAAACGGAAAAGTAGACATTCTATATGAAAAAAATAAGTAAAAAATATACAATAGGCACAATTTTGCCACAGTTCGCTTCGTTTTTGCGAAAATTGACTTTGAAGTTTTAGGCATCCGAGGATCACGTAGAGATTAGGGGAACGGTATTGAAGGTCCATACAAGATTGCTTGGGTAACCTACCACTAATTCAAATGCTTTCCTGTCAATGTACATGTGCGATAAAAAAGATAAAAAAATTCTGAGTATTACTGCAAACATACCTTAATATTCACGCAAAACGCCAGACAGTAGAAACTTATAGTTTTTGTTAAATAAATTCCCGAAGATGGCGTTGAAAAACGGGCAGTTACACAAGGCAGTCGGTTTTGTCGAAAATGAAGCATGTATTTTTCAATTAATTACAAAGAAATAAATTAAAGCTGAGACTTGGACCTTGACACGATGTTTATTAAGATCATAATGTGTAAAAAACCTGTTGGTTTCGCCCAAAATATGCATTATAAATGACGCTACAGATGGATCATTAAAGAGGCTTGTTAAAAAGTTTCTTTTGTTTTGCAGCGATTTTGACTAAACGAAACGAAATTCAGCGACCAGCTTGTAAATTCTACTTCAGAATATCTCTGGTTCTGCACTGAACCTATAAAAGAAAAAAATTATGGAAATAATAGCTACGAAATGGCGATTTTTCAAAAAAGTGCGTTTTTTTTAGACAAAGATGAGGTTTCAGTTTCTTTTCATGAGGAATAAAAGTTTTTATTAACCTCAATTTAGGTTCAGGCCGAAACAACACATTTTGTGAACATGCTCGAATTTGATTTGAATCGACTGGAACCTCCGTTTTTAAGTTATGACCTCAAAAGAAAAGAAACTTTTTTAAAAAACCCCGTTACTGATCCATCTGTAGCGTCATATATAATGAATATTTTTTACTAAACAAACATGTTTTTTTTTAAAGCTTACGGTGTTAATACACGTTGTGTCAAAGGACAAGTTTCAACTTAAATTTATTTCTTTGTAATTGAAAAAGGAATGCGTCATTTTCGACAAAAACGGCTGACTAAAGGTCGAGTTTCCTAGCCGCGATCGGCGGCCGCGGCCGGAGGGCCCTTGGCGCAGAGTTGGGCATTATCTAGATAAAAAAATTATTTAAATCACAAATCGAATAAAAGATATTATATCTTCATCCGTTATTCGAAGTTCGAATGACCCCAAAGTATCTTATTCGAAGCGCCAACGGATGAAACGTTTATTCGACGGGAATACATTCGACGAGGCAAAGATACTTTTTTTATTCGAAAGTCTTTCACTCTGAGGTTCGAATACCTTTTTCTACTTTAGCTGTATCTATATTCGAAGACTTCGAATAATTTCGACAGGCGCTTGGGTCGTTCAAGGGCTGCGGCGAGCGAGGCATCGGTCCCCTGCTACGATCGCTCCGCCACGTGTTACCAATTTTACACAAATGAAAGTTCTTTATTTTTCGTCGTATCGACCTGAAAGTAACATCAATGGATTCTTGGCATTCTCCCGATTAAAAGAACAAAATATCATGCAAATCGGACAATTTTTAACGAAGTAGGCTTTAAATTCTGCAAACCAATTTTTCGTGTAACTTCGTTAATTGTAGCCCGAATTATGTCGGGTTTGGTACCATTTTCATGGGGAAAACATTAAAACACAAGGAGTCGATTCATGACGCTTTCGTAAAAATTCAAAGGGTACATGGTGACTTCGCACCCGTACCCACCGTTGTCTACCGTCGAAGTGCGGGACAATTCGATCATAAACCGCGACTCTGATGAGACGCTTTGGCCGAACAACCTGACTAGTTTTTCGGAAACAACTGGTTCCATTAGGCCCGAAATGTAATAAAATTTTACATCCTTTACGATAATGTATACCCGAGGTTCCCGTTCCTTACGCCTAGTGAGTTCAATATAGTGTATTTACTTTTTCCTAAAAAGTCGAAATTGAAGAATTCTAAGAAAATATCCGTATTTCACAGTTTGGTCTGTATTTTACGTTGACAAATTTCTGCCAAAATGGATCTATTATCTGTAAGAAAAACGAGTAAAAAATGACTACTTTATAAAATATTGCTTAAAAAAATTGACGTATTATTCGTAATCTGATTACGCTTGGCTGAATTTGTTGTAAAAAAAATACATCAGTTTCGCCTAAAGGATTTTTATCTATGGTGTCTACTTTCTAAGATATTGGGGCAAACGTGTTTTGGCAGATATGGATGATTGCCAATAAAAGAAAATACGTGTCAAACATTTTTTCGAGGTCTAGGTGGCGAACCGCATCAAAGTCGGCAATAATTATCTTGTTATTGTTTGTTTTAATATAAAAAGTAATATTTATTGTTCGACAATAAGTACACATATGCAGGTGATATGTATATGTAAAGAGAACAGAGCACAGTTGTGAGGACAACACTCCCCAGTGCCTCACCAAATTTTATGGCTTTCGACCCTCGAAGAGGTTTGAATACCATTAAAAAGTGAGAAATGTCTAGAATTTCCGAATTTCTCATCAGATCTTTGCGAAAACGACGCCAAACGATTCCTTATGTTTCGCCAATGAAACTAACACCATGAACGACATAATTCGCACCATAATGAAGGAAATTCCATGAAAAATCGATTTATAGAATTTCAAGCTGACTTCGTTAAAAATAGTCCGATTTACATGAAATTTGGTATGATTTTCATTGGAAAAACATAATGAATTCATCGGTGTCACTTCGATATCGATACGATAAAGAATACAGAATTATTTAATTTCTGAAACAGGTATGAATCCTCGGCCGACCGCAGCGATTCCAGGTCGGCGCCCCGCTGTCGAGGGTGAAAATGTGAAATATTCATTTCAGCGTATTAAGAAATTCTTTATTCTTTATCGTATCGATATGGAAGTGACACCGATGGATTCCTTATGTTTTTCCGATGAAAAGCATACCAAATTTCATGTAAATCGGACTATGTTTAACGAAGTCAGCTTGAAATGATATAAATCAATTTTCCACGGAATTTCCTTCATTATGGTCCGAATTACGTCGTTTTTGGTGTTAGTTTCATCGGCGAAACATAAGGAATCGATTGACGTCGTTTTCGCAAAGATCTGATGAGAAATTCGGAAATCCTAGACATTTCGCACTTTTTAATGGTATTCAAACCCCTTCGAGGGTCGAGAGTCATAAAATTTGGTGAGGCACTGGGGAGTGTTGTTCTCGCCACGGGTTCGAAACCTACCAAGGTTTCGAACCAAGAGTTTCAAGACTTCGAAGCCGGTCAAGACTTCGAAGCCGATCAAGATTTTTCAAGAGTTTTAAGCTTCGAATCATGTTCGAAGTGCTACGAAGTAGTCGCCTGACATTCAAGACCGATTCGAAGTGGTTCCAAGCGCTTCGAGTCCCATTACTAATTGCGCGCCGAACGCCGTGCACAGCGAAAATCACGTCCACACATGTCCAATGCGCACCCGAGTTTGCACTTGAGACCCTCCAAAAAGGTCGGTTTTAACGGCGAGACACGCACCCCAGCCGCGCAAATGTTCGTCGAAAGTGAAAAGCAGGCCATCACACGCAAGCGAACGCTCGGCGCGAATCGTCGACAGAATTGGAAGATCTATTTCCACAGGGTGATTCTCCAGAGACGCCTGTCAAAGAGATGCCACCTGGTACCCCGTGGCGAGGCCAACCCCCCGTGGTGCCTCACCGAATTTTATGGCTTTCGACCCTGGAAGGGGTTGTAATACCATTAAGAAGTGGATTTCCTCATTTCTCATCGGATCTTTGCGAAAGTTTCATGAATCGACTCCTTGTGTTTTCCCCATGAGAATGGTACCAAACCCGACATAATTTGGGCTATAATTAACGAAGTTACACGACAAATTGGTTTGCTGAATTTAAAGCCTACTTCGTTAAAAATTGTCCGATTTGCATGATATTTTGTCCTTTTAATCGGGAGAATGCCAGGAATCCATTGATATTACTTTCAGATCGATACGACGAAAAATAAAGAACTTTCATTTCTGTAAAATTGGTGACACGTGGCGGAGCGACCGTAGCAGGGGACCGCTTCCTCGCTCGCCCCAGCCCTTGATAGACCCAGGCGTCTGCCGAAATTATTCGAAGTCTTCGAATATAGATACAGCTGAAGTAGAAAAAGGTATTCGAACCTCAGAGTGGAAGACCTTCGAATAAAAAAAGTATCTTTGCCTCGTCGAATGAATTCCCGTCGTATGAACTGGCGCTTCGAATAAAGATACTTTGGCGTTTCTTTTTATTCGACGACGAACGAATAAAATTTCTCTCTTTTGTTCGAATTTGAAATTATAATGAAGATAATTTTATGCCCATCTCTGCCTTGGCGGCGCACAGTGGGATAAACTGCTCCTTTTTGTGTCAAAATCGTAGAACTTTTGATAGGAATAAGATAGAGGGATGAATCTTTTTCGAGGTTAAAGCTAAGATGTTGCAGAATAAGGGAAAAATATTGAGAATGTATGACAAACAAGTTTTGAACTTGAAAATGTACGTCGAATTTGACATTTTTCGAAGAAAATTTCGGTTTTTCGTTATAACGTGTGGTTGAAGTTTTTCCGTGACTTGTTATATATCATTTCCTATAGATTTTGACGCTCTGAATTCAAATCTGTCCGCAGAATTTGTTTAGCCCTTCAGGATTCGAAGAGAAATGCGATTTAAGGGGTTACGCTCACAAGAGACGTTCGGCAAGCCAGAAAATTATGAAACTCAGTATGCAAGTAGAATAGTTCATCCGTAATGCAACCCTATTTTTTGTTGATGTCATAATGCTATTTTCGGGGGTGAAATCACCCCTTGAAAAAAATGCAGAATTTTCTATTCCGTGGAATATCTCGAGAACTGTGTGAGATGTCTAAAAGAAGTTTAAACAGAAGGTACATTGTTTTCTTATATCGACAAAACCGCGTAAAAATAATTTTCGAAAAATCAATATTTTTCAAGTTATCCCCACCACTAACCCTTAAAATTAAGTTTTTGTATTTTGTACATATATGCTGAAATACCTCTGGATAATTTCTTTTCATACATATAAATAGTTTATATGTTATATATTTTTTGCAAACAAATAAAACATCTATTACCGAATTTGAAGTCCATTTTAGCAGTTTCCATTAATAAAATGGTTTCTTAAAGCCATATTTAAATTATTATTTATATAAAGTTTAGACACCTTTGAATTATTTAAGCAAGAGACCCATCTAGAAACGCATCCCAGCGAATTTCAAAATCCTGTAGATTTCTATTACTTCAGGAATGAAAAGTTTATATCCAAATGTAGTGTTTGTGGGGAGCCGGCTTTTATGCGATGTGCATGGTGTGGCAAGTATTATTGTTTTAATCATTTCTATGAAGAATATCATTATTGTACCAATTACAAACCGTTATTTTTAATGTATCTATCGTTTTCTATTAGTATATCTCTGCCAATGTATAATAAAACAATACAGGGTGTACAAAAAGAGCTTAGTCTTGCTTAAATAATTGAAAGCTGTCTAAACTTTATATAAATAATAATTTAAATATGGATTGAAGAAACCATTTTATTAATGGGAACTGCTAAAATGGACTTCAAATTCGGCAAAAAAGCTTTTATTTGTTTGCAAAAAAAATATAACAAACTATTTATATGTATGAAAAGAGATTATCCAGAAATATTTCAGTATATATTTACAAAATACAAAAACTGAATTCTAAGGGTTCATGGTGGGGTTAAGTTGAAAAATATGGACTTTTCGAAAATTATTTTTACGCGGTTTTGTAGATATAAGAAAACGATGTACCTTCTGTTTAAACTACTTTTCGACATCTCTCACCCGTCTCGAGATATTCCATGGAAAAGAAAACTCTGCATTTTTTCACTCCAAAAAACTGCATTATGCCACCAACAAAAATAGGGTTGCGTTACGAATGAACTATTCTACTTGCACACCAAGTTTCATAATTTTTTGAATTTCCGGCTTGCCGAACATCCGTTGTGAGCGTAACCTGAAGGGCTAGACAAATTCTGCGAATAGATTTGAATTCAACGCGTCAAAATCTATAGGAAGTGATGTATAACAAGTTAAGGAAAAACTTCAATCTCACGTCATAACGGAAAAACCGAAATTTTCTTCGAAAATGTCAAAATTGACATACATTTTCAAGGTCAAAATTTGTTTGTCATACATTCTCAATATTTTTCTCTTATTCTGCAACATCTTAGCTTTAACCTCGAAAAAGATTCATCCCTCTATCTTAGTCCTATCAAAAGTTCTACGATTTTGACACAAAAAGGAGCAGTTTGTCCCACTGTGCGGTGCACAGTGGGGCATTACGGGTCGAAACGCGGCACAAAACATTTTCTGACTGAAATCATATATTTATCGTTAATTTTTTGATTTCATTCAGTTGGGGCGTATATTTGTGGTCCTATTGATACAGAAAAATTAATGAAATTTGTTTATTTAAGGGGGCATAGTACTTTTTTGGCCTGAAAATTGAGCAGTCCTTATGAATTTTTTTCTATCTGAAACTGAAAAGCTAGAAACATGGGGTTTGTTGCAAATGAAAGATCGCTGTTTGAAAGTATTAAAAGAATTTTTATTTAAAAAAGGCACCCTGTCACCCTTCCCTATAATCGCTCAAAGTTGGTCCCTTGCGGTGCCATAAATTCCGCCTTCTATGCTTATCTGAAACATAAAAACAAATCAAGACATTAAAGTGTATTACATTTTCTTTTGTTGACCGAGCCGATTTTTAAATTTCGCATTTAAAACAAAATGGCGGACTGTCACAACTGTAGGTATCGATTTTCGACACTGAAAGTAGGGTGAAGCCACTAGTAATCGACCATGTATTAGTAGTCGACCACTTTCAGAAAAACATGAAAAATAAGGTTTTTAGAAGTGACAATCTTTTGAACAGAGTGTAGATAGAGTGCAGTTAGAGAACTGCACTTTGTTCAAAAGGTCGTTACTTCTAAAAACCTTATTTTTCCTGTTTTTTTTCTGGAAGTGGTCGACTACTGATACAAGGTCGACTACTGGTGGCTTCACCCTATAGGTTTGACAGTTCGCAATGGCGCGCCATTTTATTTGAAATGCGAAATTTAAGAATCGACTCGATCAACAAAACAAAATGTAATAAAGTTTAATGTCTTGATTTGTTTTTATGTTTCAGGTAAGCATAGATGGCGGAATTTATGGCACCGCAATTTTACTTATTCCGCGAGCAACCTATGAGAGCTTATAGCGAGGGGAGGGATGGTGTCTTTTTTTAATACTTTCAATCAGTGATCTTTCATTTGCAACAAACACTATCTTTCTAGCTTTTCAATTTCATATAGAAACAAATTCACAAATATTTCATTTACTTTGAATTTCAATGGCAGGAAAGGCATTTTTGTAAAAAAGAACGCGTCATAGACACCTCGCCCCTCTCACTACCCCAGTAGCAGCTAGTAGCAGCCAATTTTTTCTGTACGATAAAGGTAAGGCTTCGCCCTTTCCAATGTGACCAGTAAGAACACTGAACTCCACTGAACTCCCATTCAAAATAAACAATGAAAATTGAAAAATTCAGTAAGGCATAATTCCAAAAATATCAGAGATATCAAAATAAAATTTGGCACACTTCAAATACATATCCCAACACTTAATCCCACCAAAAATTAGTTGCATTAAACAAACAACAAAACTATAAATAACAATACAATTTCTGAAGAGTTTCGTGGTTGTCCTTTTCAAAACCGTGTAGTCGCGTTAAAAATTAATGAATGTGAAAAACAATCATGCTACATTATCACCCAAATACACAATCAACTACCTGTAAAAAAAAATTTGCAGTTTGGCAATATTTTTGTAAAAGGACTTAGTGCCGCGTTTCGACTCGAAATGCCCCACTGTGCGGCGGCCAGACTGCGGCCGCGCAGCGTTCAGGGTCCCAGTTTGATTCGAGCGCACTTGAAAGGGTCTACGGCCGAGGATTCATACCTGCTTCAGAAATAAAATAATTTTTTATTCTTTATCGTTTCGATATGGAAGTGACACCAATGGATTCCTTATGTTTTTCCGATGAAAATCATATGAAATTTCATGTAAATCGGACTACTATTAATGAAGACAACTTGAAATGATATAAATTAATTTTTAATGTAATTTCCTTCATATGGTCCGAATTACGTCGTTCGTGGTGTCAGTTTCATCGACGAAACATAAGGAATTCATTGACGTCGTTTTCGCAAAGATCTGATGGAAAATGTGGAAATCCTGGACATTTATGACTTTTTAATGATTTTCGAATCCTTTCGAGGGTCGAAAGCCATAAAATTCGGTGCGGCACTGCGAGGGGTTGTCCTCGTCACGGGGTACCATGCGGCATCTAAAGGCAAGGTCCCACTAGTGCAACTGCGCGTCGCGCACTACGTTTTCGTCCACTTGAAAGGGTCTAATTTATGAGACCGCGCGCACGAAATGGGCCAACGCTCTGCCAGGCGCGCACGTGAATGCTTGGCGCGCACGTTGAAGACAGTGGAAATACTAGCCTCCTTTTCTACATCTTGGTTTCTTTATCTCAATAAAGCTAACGATGACGGTTATGCCAGTAGCCGAAACAACGCCTTCACACTTCATACTACTTGAAATGTTTGAAGGGGTTTACTACGTCTCGCTCACAGATTGCTGGAAAGTGTGTTTCAAATAAAATTATGGTATTCTGTATTCCCGGCGTCCTGTTTGTTTTTATTCTCACATGATATGAGATTGAGGGTAGGTAGAGGGAAGATTATATCATAACCAATTGGATCAGCATTCCTCCCAGACGCGAACTTTCTACCTCTGCACAGGAAATACACGTGTATCATTTCCTCTGATTAATTCGCATTTCTGAAATGGGTAGGCAAGTATATCCTGGTGTGTATACTTAAAGTCCCGAAATATCTGGTTTATAGAGGATGTCATAAATGCTGTTACTTTATTGCATACTGGAACATTTGTTTTTAAGTAATTAGGTACCTACATTTAGTTTAAATGAAGGTACTAACAATGGTTTATGACTTAGAAAATGATTAAAATTTGACTTCCGTACATTCACAAATGTCGAGATGCAATGCGATAGGAAACGGAATTACAATTAACACATTTACTGCTGAGGTCACCGGCGGTGAACGCTTTGACAGAAAGTAGATACATAATATCATTACGAGTAATCTGAAATAGTAAATGCACCATTGTACTATTAAATAGTTTACTTTTTTAGGCGTATGAATAGCCTCTGGCGTGAACGAATGAACATAGAAGTTACGGTAAAATGATATTTTTTACACCTAAGTAGCATTTTCTTGCAGGATAAATCAAAGCAATAACTTAATTGTTTTTGAGAAATAGAATAATTTGAAAGTGATAAAGATGGACAACTATAATTCAGTGTCACATATCTGCATATATAGTGTATTACAATTATGATGTATCTAGAAACAAGTATACCTATCGCAGCAGTATAATTGTTGCTATTTACAGTAATAATTTTCATGTCATTGCTTGCTTTAATATATAAGCTAAATAGTATACCATAAACACGCGTATGCAAGTGATATGTAGGAGTAAAGAGTACATTTGCGTTGAAAAACACATTTTTTCAGTCTTTTCGACAATGCGCGCCGTGCATTCGCGTGCGCGCGTGGCAGAGAAATCCCGGCATACCGCGCACACGATCGCTTACGACGCGCGCGTCGTCGTAAAAGTCGACCCTTTCAAGTGCTCCAAACTGCTCGAAACACAGTTGCACCAGTGGGAACGTCTTTCTGCAACAAATCGGCCTTGCGTGTCGAAAAAAACGTGCGCGGCGCGCGGTTGCACTAGTGGGACCCTGCCTTAAAGAGATGTGTCAAGATCTGTATGTAGTAGTAGAGTAAAATACACAAGTAATGTACAACCTCCTATAACATCCAACTAAATAAATTCCATACCAAGAAGGCTCGAAGCTATTATAAAATCAAAAGGCAATCCCACAAATTACTAAAACATTAAATTTTTAGTTTATTTCCATAGTTTATTGATCCTTTGTTCAATGTTCCTTCTTTCAACTATTTTATATTTTTCATTTTAATATATAAAGAAGAGAAAGTAATATGAAGCTAATTGTTGTTGTAATTTAATTATGAAACACACATTGTAAACACCCTTCCTCAAAGAGGGGGAACTTGCCCCCTGTGAATTCGGCGGCGGAGGAGGAACCTTCTCCCTCTTGACAAAATCGAGGGAGAAAACCTCACATCTGGTTGCCAAAAATTATTGTGGCTGATCGGCCAGAGTGCCTCGCCAGAGTCGCGGTTTATAACCATATTGTCCCGCGAGTCAGCGCGGCGGTTAATAGCAGTACCTACGTCCAGGTCCGAAGCCATCGTACGTACTACCCACCAACAGAGCAATATACGGATTAACTCATTGTGAGACTGAAGAATGCTTAAAATTATTAAAGACGGCACTGCATTCTTGACTGCCCTTTAGACATGCTGGCAAACAGATGTTGTCGAAACGTTCTTGGGAAAATATGAAATTATCGGTCGAAAACAACGAATGAATTCTCGCTTGGCTCCGATCTCGCTTTTGTCCCAACGCACGTGAGCGTCAATCCCAAGAATAGAGAAAAAATTCAACATGCCACTTTCTCTAATCAAAATGTCGAATCTTATGAAGCTACTTTATAAAACATCTTGGGTCCCTTCACCCAATTAGGCGATTGGAAGGTTGCCCAAATATTATATAATTTCGTAGGAATGTATTAATACTTCGTGAACAGTATTTGGTATATAGGATAACGTGGATATATTTTTGCAAATATTTCTGCACTTTCCATAGTATGTAGGTATATTTATCAAATTGTTCTAGTTGTATTGGAATTATTAATATTATTTTTTTAAATAACGTCAATCATCCGCATGAGTTGTATATTAATACTTTTTTATGAACTCCCTTAATTATATTCGGCAGTTTCAGTGCGCAAAATGTGATGCTGTTGAATTTTTCCCTATTTATTGGGATTCAGGCTCACTGTGCGACATAGAATACAGGTAATTACTCCATTATTGGTAAATATTGCCAAATATTGTTTTCGCAGTTGCGAAGCCAAATATATGTTGATTATAAAACATAAAAGAAATTTGCTCGGAAGTTCCCGGAGGGTAACTAAAAAGCCGATAATTGCTGATATTTCTTCCATGGGTTTCTTATGGAAAAGAACTGTATGCAACTAATTATTTGCTATTGCTTACCAAAAACGATATTAGGTACTTATTTCGGTTCCCTAAAAATTGGTGTCTTTTATATCATCAAAACATACCCTTCGGTGGCCCAGCAACTTCAACTGCCAATCCACGATCGTCAGGTGGTGGTGTCTGATTTCTCTTCGCGCGCTGCTTGCGAAAACGAACTTACCGGCCAATAAATCTGAACTCGACCTCAGTACCCTTAAGAGGGGCGATTAGGATATTAATAACATGAAATTGCACATGATTACCCAACAAAGTTTATTAATTGTGAAAAACTTTAAACGCATACGCAGATGTTCTTATAATAATAGAATATTTTTTATATCCATTATGTGAATAATATTCGACAAACTGCAACTTTAGAATGCTTGACATAGTCGTATCTATCGTAAAACACAATATTGCGTTGCGGCGATGTGGTCCTAAACGTTAGGAGATAACTGCGTGGAAAGTTTAAAATAGGACATCCTGTATATGAAAGGGGTGGTTGGAATAATTTGATAGAGCTAAGGGGGCGGTGGCCTAGAAAAAGTTTGAGAAACACAGCTCTAGAGCTCCATTACCATTTCCGTATCACCCGCAACGTCGCGTTGCCAACAGAGTACTGAAACAGACTATGATGCTCATTATGGTGGTAATTGAAATTTCAGTGAATTTAAATGTAGCGTCCTATTTTCAACGGGATGGATACATTGATACGTGATTCCCTGCTAAATCAATCATTTTTCGGGCTTAATGGCAGAGATTTTTATGAAATTATCTGGTTTTGAATACGTTTAAAAAACACGATGCGCAAATTTTGTGATTTTTGCCTATTTCCACGAAAACAGGCTGCATAAATAAAGTTTTATTTGTGAAATAAAAGTATCATTGATGTAAAACTAAATTATGCGCTAGCAGTATGTTCTTTCTGTTTATCCTGACTAACATCAAATGCGATATTAGCAAAAAATTTACAGTAAAAATTTGAAGAATTTTTTATTTTTAATAAACAGGTTAAAGGTACTATCAATGCTCCGTCCAACAGAACAATAGCCTTTGTAAACAGAATTAGGAGAAACAGGAAATATATATTTAGGTATTGTATGTCCGCCAGGCAAGTGTATCGGCAAAATTAATTTTCAAATGTTTTCCATTTGAAGGATTTTTAACATTCTTAAAGTGTTTACTGCTTCTTAGGCTGCAACAGGCTCTTCAATAAACCAGACAATTTCCAGTGTTCCCAGGATAAGCTGATACAAAATCAGCCCCACTACTATTTTTGTTTTACTTAGGACGTGAGAGCTTTTGCAATCGAGCAATCGACGCCCGAGAACAATGGAGCCATAAAAAATTGATTTTTTGTAAAACGAATATTACATTTGAAGTTCGTCATTTGCCGATTTCGACGCGCATGTGTGCCTAGGCTTCCTCGAGCGATCGAAAGCAACACCAATGGATTCCTGGAATTCTCTTGATTGAAAAGACACCAAGTAGCACGTAAATCAGACTATTTCTAACGAAGTTGGCTTTAAATTCTGCAAATTAATTTTATATATTACTTCGTTAATTACAGCCTGAATTATGTCGAGTTTGGTATAATTTTCATCAGAAAAACACCAGGAATCGACTGGTGTCACTTTCGTCAAGATTCGATGAGAAATGCGGAACTTGACATTTTTTCGTACTTAACGGCTGCTTGTCTTTTATGACCCCATTGTTCTCGAGCGTCATGCGGTCGGTTGCAAAGGTTTCCGCATCCTAAGTAAATAAAAAATGATATTGGGGATGATTTTGTATAAGCTTAATCGGGGTGAAATTATCAATTTAACCGGGCACTACTGTATAGGCTAACTTAGTGTAAATACCTAATGCGTTAAAGGCGAAGAAGAATTGTTATATTTCGTTCGTCTTTTCTTCAGGTAATTATTCTTCAGTAAAGTAATTGTTAATGAATTTGCAGGTGATTGTATAGAAAGTTAATGTCGAGCAAACCCGAAGAACCATAATACTTTTGCTGTATGCGACCAACAACCTACAACACGTTGGCCAATTGTATTCGCAAGTATGTACGTCCAATAATTCAAGCAAATCCGCTTTTAGTTTTGTCTAACAGTACATCAACAAAATTGAAGTTATTTGTATCAGAAATAATACTGACCCATTTAAAGGATTAATATTAGATATTATTATTATAAATAATAGTACAGCAGACTAATGTTACTTGATTACGTTTGGTAAGAGATAAGTAAGGTTAGGTGATACACGTTTTAAGACAATGGCTGAGTCTTGACTGAGTTGGTGGTCGAGAAGAGCGTCATCTATTCCAATAAAAATACTTCACAGTGTTATTGTGGCGCGAATGCAACTGTGTTTTAAACACAATACATTAATAGGCAATGCACTGTGGTGTTCTGAATAGTATTATTGCAAAGATTATAACGTAACTTTATACTTCCATTACAGGAAGTATCGTTTTCACGATATATCGGGTCTTTGTACCGAATGTTTGATTAGCCTGTTTTGTCGTTAAAGATTTTCGAGGTGTCTCCAAATATTGGAAGTTTACCCACAAATCCTTTTTCTCTCATTTTATCTGTACCATTTTGGAAGCCCCGATCAACAACAAATATATACCTTAGTACTCCAATCTTGATCCATGTACAGGGTGATTCTCCCGCGGCTGGATTCAAAGAGATGGGGCCCGGCACCCTGTGGTGAATACACCCTGCGAAGAAATGTTCAAGTTCTGCATTTCTCATCAGATATTTGCGAAAACAACGCCAATCGATTGCTTATATTTCTCCGATGAAAATAACACCAATAACGCCGTAATTCGGACCATAATGAAGGAAATTACATGAAAAATTGATTTGCATAATTTCAAGCTGAGTTCGTTAAAAATAGTCCAATTTACATGACATTTGGTATTATTTTCATCGGAAAAACATAAGGAATCGTTTGGCGTTGTTTTCGCAAATATCTGATGAGAAATGTGGAACTTGACATTTCTCTCTTCTTACTGGGTATTCCTGCCTCTTCGAGGGTCGAAAGCTATAATACTTGGCGAGGCATCGCGGGGTGTGGTTTTCGCCACGATGTGCTGGGCGGCATCTCTTTGACGGGGTTGCGAGAGAATCAGCCTGTATAGTTTTGTCCCGTTACGGATACGGCGCTAGAGGGAGAAACCGCCCCCTTAGCAAAACAGTATGCTATTTGGCTCGCCTTTCGTCTTTGCCGCCTGCTTTTAGTAATACGATGCTGCTGCTATCTCGAACCAAATTTATACTTTGTCACTGTCGCGTGTCCTCTCGTTCATTGTCAGTCTCTCGCACTCGCCACGGCCACTACAAATAAAATAGTGGAGATAGAAATGTTCTCTTAACGGATAGGAGGACTCGTCCCCATGACGGGACAACACTGCATTCGAAACCTTGCGGTACTCAAAGTATTGACCTCAATGTAACAAACTCTAGTCAACTAACTTACTTAGACTAATACAGTACTTTCCGGTTATGGGCTTGCGTCCGGTCACGACCTCGTGAACCCTTAACCGGGGTAAGGCAACGAATCTATCAACGCTTGACTGGATTTTACGGGAGAATCGTTCCACGAGGAAACCGAATCCAGAATGAGTGAGACAGGGCAGCGTGCAGCCGGTGACCGAGAGCCGGAAGCGATAGCTCGAGCTCTCAGAATAAGTCATGTAGTATTGAAATTCTCAGGTTTTTTATTTTTTTGTTGCATCTTCATGGAAGTGATATCAATTGATATCTGAGATTTCCTTGGCAAAAATAAGTCTCAAGGCAACGTTATTTGGATTATTATTTAATGCCACAGGATGCAAAAGCTGATTTACAGAATGTATAAATCATTCCATCGGTTATCGTTAAAATAGTTTGAATAACGTATTTGGTATCATTTTCATCAGTAGAACTTCAGCAGTTCATTGATGTCACTCTTATGAAAATGTAATAAAAAATATGAAACTTTTATTTTTCATTGATCCATGTGTCATCGTGCGATCGGCCCCTCGAATACGTGCGACTTGATGTTAGCAGCCCGGCAAACATTCACAGTGTGTTACAAAGTCTGGAGTTAGAGCAGCTGAGTATTCGCACTGTGTCACCCACTACTTCAAATGTTCAATTCTTATATTTTTCCTTTATAGAAGTATGTACTAGCAAAATACCCCCGCGCGCTTCGCTTCGGACCTAAGAGATATTGAGGACTCCACGAAAACACATTTCACATCTTTTTTCCACCCCGCTTGGTGGGTCAAGACGAACAAAGTGATGTAACATACCTGTGACTACAGTTCATATTTACTGAGAAACCGCATTTTAAAGTATGCAACTTCAATTTTATATAATAGTATAGATATAGATTACCAATGCAATCCTGAGGTTTCCCAGTGAAGCTGAGTTAAAACACGGCATCCTTCTTCTATTTTGAATGATACTGTAGTGGAATAATTTCTACATTATACAGATCATTAACAATAGTCAGAATAATGTTGTGTTTGAACCCATTCTGATCAGAAAAATCTCAGGAATCCAATGGTACCGTTTTCATGAAGACGCAATGATAAATAGACAACTTGAAATTTCAGTACTGCGTGACTCACTACGAACATTGAGCTTATCGTTTTTGATTCGCGGAAGTCGAGAGCTCGGATCTCTGATGTGCGTAAACGAAAAATTCAGAGGAGCGGGGGGTTGATCTCCAAGCCCTTAAACAAGTAGAAAGTGCTAGCCCTTAACTGAATAGTACTGTACACTTCAATTAAATTAATTAAACTAATTAACTTGTAAGGAGAGGCGTTCAAAATAACCTGCTTAAAACGTGGGAGAAGTTTGTTCATGCATCGTGGGGTTCCAACGTAATAAAAAAATTTAAAAAAAGTTAAAACCGACTTCAAAAAAATTTAATTTGCTCTAAAAGTAGAAAATAATTTTTTCCCTTATTCAATCTACGACTCTCATATTTCTTAAGGATGTATGGGACCTATTTCCAAATACTACCAAGTTGACGAAAATTTGTGAGATTGTTCTTTATAGTCTTCCTGGTGTGCTGCAAAAAAATTTAAACGGATCCACTAAACGGTTGCTGAGTTATAACGATTTCAATTTTCACTGATTTTACACGTACTCTTATGGAAAGAGACGATCTTGACGGATAGAACCTCTGAAAAAATGTCGAAGGAATATTACCAATGTTTTCATTTTTTTTGTACTTGTAGTATATGGATAGATGAAAATATCTGCCAAGTTTCAATCGTTTTCACTACGCCGTTTTAAAGAAATAAATATAACTTGAGAAAATTGTGCTGTCGGCACGATATGTATCTCGATAGCTTATGAAACCACGGCAACGTCACAATCCCCAGACCAAGCGAAGCAAACTTATAGGTGTCGCTACACGTATATCTAACCTAAAGACACTGTTAACAGATAGCAGACGACGTCTATAAGCCGTCTTTAAGACGTCTTGAAATTCTGAAAGACATCTTAAAAACGACTTATAGACGTCGTGTGCTATCTTAACTGAATCTTCTGGATAACTTTTTATCTCCGTTACACTCATGCAGAGATAGAAAAAGGAAATGAGAAACAGAGCGGGATTATGAATATGGAATAACAGGTAAAAATACGCAAAAAGATACAATAATTTTGCACAGTTAACATAATTTGATATATTTTGCATAATGAAGAATACAATAATAAAATATATAAAATATCACGTTTTTGCGTGGTTTAAGAGTGTAATAATTTTATTTATCGATTCTTTGGCAATGGTTTGATTAACTTTTTCTTTTATTTGATTTTTCAGAAATTGAGCTAGTCCGTCATGTCCACGCAGTGGATATGTTTCTTTTAACATTGCCATGTCAATTTCAGCTGATGCCAACTTCTTTTTTACCGAACAGCCCAGATTTTCGATTGGTGCGAACTTTGATACAATGTTACTTATTTTCTCCTGACTATGCCATACCGCAGTTTGTTCCGAAAATGTCTTTGCACTTGTTAACAATTTTTCAGAAGTTATTTTTAACTTTTTTAAAATTGTGTGCAGTATAACACAATCACGTGCCGCATTATGGGCACCAATGGCAGAAATGCTCAACCCTGGCTAGTCCGCTGATTGAGCATTGCCCTTTTTGTTTCCGCCCAGTAGTATTTCTAATTACTTGTAAAGTATCTACAAAACCAAAAACTACTTCCGTAAATTCATTTTGTAGTGAACACTGCATAATTTTCTTCATCAACCTCGGCCCGTCAAAGGTGAGATTGTGCGTGGCAATACAACATTGTTTTCCCAGCGATATTAGCCATTCATGAAAATTTGCCAAGGCAGCTCGTATTAGTACAGACGGTACTTCTCGACCATTGTAAAGTAGGTCACCGTAGCAGCTTGTGAGATTATTTGCCTGACTAGCACTGACAGAAATGTCTTTAATGGGATTGATATAAATATCAAATGATTTTGTCCCACATTTTGCCCCAATTTGCAAAATGTCACAGTTTATCTCAAAACCGGATGTCTCCAAGTCCACTAAAACAATTGCGATTTCCGTTTCGTCTTCCTCCACATCGGATTTGTCCTCTGCCAGCTCGTTGAGCAGATCAACATTAGTCTGGTATGTCTACCTTCAACGATCTCCTTCCTATGGCGTAAAGCAGCCCGCCGCTTTTTCAATAGCATACGCTTTTTTTTATACGTTGGTGGCTTTATCAGCTGCCGCCTTCTCTGGTGCGTTCTTTGTGTCGCTTGCACATGTCGGGAATGGTGTTTACCTGGGGATTTTGAAAGTTTAGACAATATCGCTTGCGTATAGCCTTCTCCGATATTTTTTTGACCAACTGCGCAAGCAAATCGAAAATCGGCGGACGCAGTTTTGCTATAGCATCGTGACTTCGGTGCTTTGCTAGCCATGGTTGCATTCAAACTTTCATTTGCATTACTGGATGCACCTGCCGAATATTTTTCGGCATTTTTAGCCAGTTTGTCGAAAATCTCCCGTAACGCCTCAAACAATTCCGGATCTTGAATTTCCCCTGGAATGATTCGATGATCATAATTTTCGCTATCTTGAGTGAATCCACACCAGGAGCCACATCTGCTGTGGTCGTTTATGGCATGATATGGAATGTTACGGACTGCATCCGCCATCGCTTTCGAATCACCTTTATTTTGGCACATAGCGTATATGAAGCATCGGTGCAGATAAGTAATACAGTTCTTAGACAGCTCTTTATGGCTTCTTTGTATTCCATATAATTTTTTTTTTACACCGCCTGATGTATGGTTTATGTCTGATTGTTTTATTATTGGATGTTTGCTGGCGGTTTGGCAAACTGCATTTGTTGTACTATCATCATCGCCAATAAGCACCCCGACTTCAACATTTGCGGTCCTAAGAACACTGCTGTCCACAATGAGATTTTTGGCGACGTGAGGCTCCATGGCTTTTGCTGAACCATTAAAATTTTTTCGGCAATCGTGATGTGGAGGAGGTTGAATTGTTCCATCACATTTCTTACAAGTCCGATTACTAGTTGCATAATCCAACACCATACTGCTATGTTTACCAATAATGGTTCCGAAGCCATTCAAACTGTCATAACTTCTACACGCACCTCGGGTACTCCATCCCATATCATAGGATACTGCAATGCGGATAACATCATTGAATGTCACGGGAGGTTCTTCATTGGATTCAGTATAGGCAGAAATAGGTGCAGGAATAATGATAGGATTGGACTGGAATTCATCAGGTTTAAAAATATGAGGTTTTTTTTACATTTCTGTTCTCATTTTTTATAAATAACAATATATTACAATTCGAAGAATGTTGAACACAATAATTATGAATGGTAAATAATTGATTCAGAATTTAAAAAACGAATTACTTTATGTTTTCAAAAATCAAACACAAATTGAATGGTTGGATATTTACAATTAAGGCAGAGATCCTGCCTTTAGAATTCAAAAATATAATTATAATTACTGAAGAAATGGTATATAGAATAGTACATTTTTCAACACCTGCATGAAAATTGGTGTTTTTTTACGCCTGCGGAGCGGGAGCAAAATGGCCAATTTCAGACGTATTCGCGTTTTCTACTTTTCTCCCAAGGGAAAAAGACTTTACGCCCATGCGTATTCGCAATTTTTTACTTTGCCATTTTACGATCATGTGTGTTCATGCATATTTTTTTGCGAATCGCTCAGCAGGCTTTCAAAAATACACCTTTCATGCAGATGTTGAAAAAAGTATTGTGCGTGACAAGGGAGAGACGCCATTTCGACGAGCGTGATTTCGATCGCTCGATGAGCGAGCTCGTTGCGCTCGGGCAGTAAACTTCACGCTCGTCGAAATCGCGTCTCTCCCTTGTCACGCAATGTACTATTACAATATTTTCGATGTTCTGAGCTTCTTCTACAGTCAGTTTTGTTTCCAGCGCAGTGGCTTCTATGCATCTTTCCTTTGCTACTGCCTCTGCAGCGAGCCCCATTTCTTGCTCGTATTTCTTGAACGTTTTGAAATCTGGACATGGCACGTTCATGCATGCCAACAATTTTTTCATGTGTGTCCATCCTAACCCAGAGTGCATGACACCTGTAGAGCGAACAATTCAATATATACAAACAATAAATAGTAATTATACGATTAATAACAATACAAGCATAATAATCTATCATAAAGTATTACCTAATGCTACTTTCGAATTGATATCGAAGTGAGCTCTGCGCTTGTCGGTGGTAGACTCTTGTGTGTCAGTGCAAACTGTATTCACGATGAGGCACTTGTGACATCGTACTAAAAATTGAGATGCCAAGCCTCTTCGTACCTTACTTTCTATATATTGCAATAAAAGAGATTCAGCACAATGTGTGCACCATAACTACTGTCCCAAAATATTTAATTCCACAATGCGTCGGCCAGCGACATTTATTTCTTCCACATTTTCCGAAGTTATTTGATCACTTTCCCCCGGTTCAGTGGAAACGGATTTTCGAGCCCGTCCAACTTTTTGTTGAGCGAGCCTTTTATTATAAACATCTTCTGTAACTATCCGTCCTTTCCACCGATAAGTGGTTTTAGTTTTTGGCATTGTGAACAATGGATCTTGACTAATGCTCAATTCGACTAACGTGAACTAAGCTCACACCTCGGCTCGCAAGCTTGTAGTACTGTGCAATGCTGCTAACCTACGAGACATGTATCAAAGCATACAGTGTTGTCACGTTTAACTCTTTTTTCAAAGACTCGCATAACAATGTTTATAATGAATAATATTCAAAATTATCGTTCACATGATACATACTTATCTTTTTTGACGTTATTGAAGTCACATTTGTTTATCAGCACTGCTAAATAATGTTTTTAGTTTCGAAAAAATTTGGTGTTACACAGTTGAATTCACGGCATCTTCACTGTCGAAAATTTAGGCTCGTAAATGAAGAAAATCGCAAATAATACTTGAACAAGCATTTGTAAAGTAAAAAATACCTCTCTAGGTGTAAAAATAAGACTCGAACTGTCGTTCCAGTTCCTTACATCTAGATTTACTATTCATGTATTTCAAATTTCATATACTTTTGTCTGATATTGTACGTCACAAACATCCTTAAGTCGGCGCACATTGTGCGATTTTGGACAAAAATCGCTCGACCGCGCAAATCTTGACCGATTTCAATAATTTTTTTTTAAAATACGCGTGAATGACTCAGCAATAACGGAAGGCTGCAGTAAAACCTGTATCTGTTGGTCTAATCTACATATAAAAGCTTTATTTAGCATAATATAACATAAAAACGTAAACTTCGGAGATTAAAGGTATTAAAAATTAATGTTTTGTAAATTTAATATTAGCTATAAAATAAAAAATTTACTTGAAATTTACAAAATTTATGTTTTAAATAAACTGTAAGTATAGCTGATTTAAATCTAATATTTTTAAATTATATTTCAATTTTATTAATTTTAATTTTATTTCTAATATATGTATATTATATTTATTTTTTATTTTTTTAAATTTTTAAATTTTTTTTTAGGAATTGTAATTAAAATAGAATTTTTGGGGCAACTAATTTTATAATAATTTGTTTATATGAATTATATGTGATATGAAGAGACATGCATTGAAATGTTATGCATGAAATGTTACATGCATTGTAGCTTATTTTATAATAACATTTCTTCAGCTTCAACCGTTAAGGGCTTATCTTTTTTATTTTCTTTCAGTCTGAGAGAGCTAATTGAAGGATCTGATGAAATTAAGAGATAATGTAAAATATCTTTGTTAGTCATTTGCCTATTGCACATTCTGCTATGTTTAGCTCGGGCTTTACGAAAAAATTTATTATTTCCTTCTTGTGGTTCTTCTGCTAGCCAGCCAAACGGTAAATCAAATGATTTGATAATCTCGCTTCCATGAAGCGACATATAATTCATATAAACAAATTATTATAAAATTAGTTGCCACAAAATTTCTGTTCTAATTACAATTCCTAAAAAACAATTTTTTTTAAAAATATAAAAAAATAAAAAATAAATATAATATATATTAGAAATAAAATTAAAATTAATAAAATTGAAATATAATTTAAAAATATTAGATTTAAATCAGCTATACTTACAGTTTATTTAAAATATAAATTTTGTAAATTTCAAGTAAATTTTTTATTTTATAGCTAATATTAAATTTACAAAACATTAATTTTTAATACCTTTAATCTCCAAAGTTTACGTTTTTATGTTATATTATGCTAAATAATGCTTTTATAGATTAGACCAACAGATACAGGTTTTACTGCAGCCCTCCGTTTTTGCTGAGTCCTTCACGAGTATTTAAAAAAAAAAATTATTGAAATCGGTCAAGATTTGCGTGGTCGAACGATTTTTGTCCAAAATCGCACACTATGTGGCGCCAGATTTACACAGTGCAAATGATGAGGCACCGACTTAAAAAATATGAGAGTCGTAGATTAAATAAGGGAAAAAATTATTTTTTACTTTTTAGTACAATTTTATTTTTTTGAAGTCGGTTTTAATTTTCTTATAAATTTTTTTATTTTTAACTTCATAGTTTTATATATATTGACGCAACATGCTGAGGAGATATGCGCGTACGTACATAAAATAATAATAATTAGGGGACAATAGCCTTTATTATTAACCAGAACTGGCAAAATATTGGGCCAATGTTGATGCAGTGTAGGATGAGACCACCGGGGTATCGCCCTCTTTTGAATAGAAAAAAGATCATCAAAATCGGTCCATATGCTGAGGAGTTACGCAGGGACAAACATAAAAAAAATACAAACGGGTCGAATCTATAACCTCCTCCTTTTTGAAGTCGGTTAACAAAATAAGACGAAAATCAAGAGTAATGAAATCGTGAAAAGGCTTCATTGTTTAGTTATTAATATTTAAAAAGTCGGGTCAGAAATGTTTGAACCATGGCAATTCGGCGATCAGCGGGTCACGTTAAGTAGGTCAGTAGAGTCGTGTATAGTTGCCGTAAAAAAGTAACGTCGCGTTTATCACTACTTTTACGAGATAAGTTGCTACTCCATGCGTCTTTATTTTTTGACGGCGAGGGTACGCGGACCTACTGACCTACACAACGCAAGCCGCTATTCGTCGAATTGCCGTACTTCAGGCGTTTCTAACCCGAGTATTTAAACATTAATAACTATAAAACGAAGCCTCTGCTGCAATTTCGTTACTCTTGATTCTCATCTTATATTGTCGCGTAGAATGAGCCACTTCATTTTGTACTCTCTGTTGCCAAACACCCTATATTTAGATACCGGGCTATTTCGTACTTTATCTTATTGATTTCTGTGCTGTAACGTTTGTGTATATTGAAGGCATGTTTATACTGTTAATAAGCTTTCTCGCATTTCAATCTCCGACATGGTAAATTCCTTTTCTGACTCTTATTCCGGGTTTGAAATATAATTTAGGTAGTTAGTTCTGTGGCTGTTTTTTCACATTTTTGAAACATTATACTGCGCGTCTCGTTCTCGATGATTACTTGTAGTACTGTCAAGTACGCGGAAAAATACACAACGTTTAGAGTTTAAATAAAACAATTTTTTGGCACGTGAGACTCATGTGTCACGTGCGCGACCTAGCAACCTCATATTGTTTTGTTGTGCGAAAGACTATACACGTTTAGAATATTACGGTAATTTATTGATTATTAAAAGAATTTAAGCAAGATGGGAAAGTCGAAGAAAAGAGATCCTTCTCGTTCACGTTCAAGAGAACGTGAAAGAGAATCTAGCAAAACGTCAAAAAAGTTAAAAACTATGCAAGAACAGCTAGATAACCTAACAAAGGTTTCGATCGAATTTATGCAAAGTCAAAATTCTTCAAAAAATATTACACAAAATTCAGAAAATCCTGTTGAAGGTAACTACCTTTATTAAGATTTCTTAAATACAGCACGATTTTCCACACGAAGCATCGTGCTTTGGGGTTAGTTCAACAAGAATGATACCCAGTTCCATACGAACAAAGAGAAGATACTTGTGTAAAGTTCCATACGAACAAAATTTACACGTATACCTACGAAAAGCGTATTAATATAGTACAAAACTCTCTTTCAGAAGAAAATCTATTATCCAATAAGGAAATTGTAGGCGAAAATATTCCCCTTGAGTGTGAAATAATCTCGCAAAGACAAAAACAGTCTTCCGATGATAAGAATGATCGGACTTGCTCAACCGATAATACGAAAAGTAACCTAGATGAAACAAAAAATGGCGATCTCGATGTGGAGCTGTTAGAAATGTTTGGAGAAAAAATCCCTTCTACAGAATCGGCACTAAAAATAGATGCAGGTATTATAAAGTGGTGGAAAGAATGGATGTCGAAAGGATTATCAGAAGAAGATAAGAAAGAAGTTTTAAAAAAATATCCAAGAGACGTTGAATTTCATGCGCAAGAGCCAAAAGTTAATTTAGAAGTAAAACGTCATCTGACGGAAATTGCTAAAAAACGAGACCAACACTTCACTGATACGCAAAATTGCGTTGGGTCAGCTATTATATCGCTAGGCGCAGCAATATCAATGGGAACGTCTAATCCGGATGAAGAAATTGATTATGTTCAATTAATGAAGCATCTCTGGGACACAGGAAAAATCTTATGTGATGTTTATCATCAACAGTCTCTCACGAGAAAATCTTTTATCACGCCTACCTTGGATAAAGATATTAGACCAACATTAGACGCTAGCGTGGCAGATGAGTGGCAAGGCTCCCGAAAAATAAGGTGTAAAAAAGATGCAGCAGAAAACCGCGACACAGGGAAACTGGCGGGGCCTGCCTGCAAGGTACATGCAGGTAGGCGGTCATTTTCTGAAAAAACAATTCACAAATGTGAGATACAGGCCCAAAACGACGACTACACGGCCTTTTCAGAGAATCAACAACAGCGAGAAGAGGCAGATGTCGAGCAAGAAATAACTACGGTAATTTCTATAGCTGGTAGACTTCGGTTTTTCATAAAAGAATGGAGAAGTATAACCGGTGATAAATTCATTCTTCATTGTTTAAATGGATATAGCATTCCGCTTGACAAATATCCTGTTCAGAATGTTGAACAGAAAGAGCTCATATGGTCTTCTAATGAAAAGGAAGGAATTAAAAAAGAAATAAACGAGTTAATTTTGAAGCAGGCTATTGAAAAATGTAGAGAGAGAGTGAAGATAAATTCATATCAACATATTTCCTGGTTCCAAAGCCAGATGGCTCTAATAGGTTTATAATTAACCTTAAAAAATTAAATAAATTTATAGAACCTATACATTTTAAATTGGAAGATTTACGATCGGCTAAAAACTTAATATCTAGGGGTGCGTATATGTGCACATTAGATTTAAAGGACGCATACTTTATACTCCCTGTGTGTGAAAACGATAGAAAATATCTAAGATTTAGATTTGAAGGAAAGCTATATCAGTTTAGGTCCCTTCCTTTCGGATTATGTACAAGTCCATCTTTACAAAAATCTTGACAAAACTTGGTTTTATAATAAATTATAAAAAGAGTGTTATAACGTCTAGTAGAAGATGTAAATATCTCGGTTTTATTCTAGATTCAGAGAAATCTAGAGACGCGGTAACGTCTCGACGCCAAGTACAGGAAAGACATCCTGTATATGTGGACTGTCGCTACCGTGTATCTTTACTCGTCCCCCGGCTATTCCAACCTAACCTGAAACTTATTTCATTAATATCTCATCACGCCTGCAATATTTTCTAAATTTAAAGGCATTTTTCTTATGTAAACCGCATATAAGCTTTCAAATAAGACCAATTTCAATAAAATCTGTCCACGCATGACCGAGATATCATAATATCGTCTCATGGATCTGTCAAAAACGGTAATTCTTCTTCTTCTTCTGATTCTCCAAGGAATTTTTCGTCAAACATATGCATACATATATACTACGCGTAAACGCACACCGACGAACTAACACATGTTTCGTTCGTCGATTCGTCGACTCTCGGGATCATTCGGCAGGGATCGCCGTCCGTCATTGTACATATATATTATATATATACCTATGTATACTATTTTGAATTTTATATAACCTACCATTTTATAACCTACCAAGTGTGAAATAATGTAAGTGGTCCAAATTTAAAATGTCAGGAGTTTGTACACTAAATAGAAGACTGAATTATTATCTCAATAAACAAGGTAAGTCGCCAAATTTTTTTAATAGATTTCTTACGTAGAGTCGCAGACTTGGAAGTTGTCCGGAGAAGGTTCGACAGAGAAGCATCTTCTTTCGCATAAGTTTCTGGAAATTTGTACCATGCATGTACAAAATATAAATTATAACAAATTGCATTGCATTTAAATTGACAGATATATTTTTATACCAGCAAACTATTTTTAATTTAAAGTTTTTATGTAAACTTATAGATATGAAAGAGACGCTCAGACTTGAATAGAAATGAAGGCGACGCACAGGTTTCGATAGAAATGAAGGGAATGCACAGGCTTGGAGGTTGTCTGGAGAAGATTAGAAGATAGACAAAGTATCTTGTTTCGCACAAGTTTCTGGAAATTTGTCAAATAAGGTAAACTGACAAAATTTCAGATCACATTAATGAAAAAAGTATGCTGAAAACGCATCTCCCTTGATACGTTTCAATCTTTTGTGAAAGACATTCGTAATACTTTAATTAATAAAATCCACAGTAGTTGCCATGCTATTCATTAATTTTACTAATTTCCCATTAACAATATTCCAATTCACCAATAAATTCATCAATAAACATACTAAACCAACACGAATAAAAATATTGAATATCTTCGTTCATTTTCGCTATATTATCATTAGTATTTTTTAAATTTCCTGCAACAAGACTTTCTACCATATGCTCTCACCTCTTTTGAACATATTATGTATTTTTATACCAGCAAACTATTTTTAATTTAGAGTTGTTATGTAAACTTATAGAAATGAAGGAGACGCTCAGACTTGAATAGAAATGAAGGCAACTCACAGGTTTCGATAGAAATGAAGGGACGATTCGCACTTGTTACTAGTAGTATAGTGCAAAATAAGATGTTTTAAGCATATATTCTATTCTAACTTATAATACCAACGATTAGAAATATCAAATTTCTGAGTTGAACGTAAACGAACATGTAAACTACAACATTTTGAAAGTTTTCGATAGGCAGTTTGCCTATGTCAAGTATCAGTGGATGCCACAAGAAGATATTGGATACATAGAAGCATGTTTTAACTCAGTTGTGTTTGATATTTCTAATCTAAAGTTAGAATATGCTTCAACGTGTCGAATTCTAAGTATCCAATATCTTCTTATTGTATTACTTGTTATATACAGTTACTCTGATACTTAACGTAGGTAAACTACATATCAAAGACTTTCATAAGGTTGTACTTTACATGTTCGTTTACGTTCAACTAAGATATGTTTGATATTTCTAATCGTTGGCGTTACAAGTTAGAATATATGCTTCAACGTGTCGAATATCTCCTTGCTGTATTATTAGTTATAAGTGTGAATTGTTTACAAAATAAAGTTATAATAATACTTTGCAGTTTTCTCTATGTATGATTGAATAATGGAAACGCTCCTGAACTAATTTTTATAATTTTGCATCATACACTATTTCAACTTTCAACTTTTTTTATTTCCGAATTTCCAATTTGCCATTTGCAATTGAACAGTACATATCTTTGTGCTACATGTATGACTTGCTTCTATCATAGGCTGCTTGTAATCCGGGTTACATGTCCAAAGATGTTAAAAAAATCATGAATTTTAATCATGAATGAATTTTACTAATGAATAAAGATAAAGATAACCGGGCTAGAGTAAATGATAATGTGGTGTTTGAAAGTGTTTACGTCGTGGAGACGAGGCGATCAGTTGAGAGAGAGAGAGAGAGAGAGAGAGAGAGAGAGAGAGAGAGTGCGAGGAGCGATGCGTTGCCACGGTTGCCGATTGTTGAAACGGAGATCGTAACGAGCGAGGCGAACCGGGCAGTTGCACGTACGACGTTACAGACGACACGTCAGTTGTATTCTTTTGTGTATCATTTCTTACTTTATATTCTTTAAATAAATATCTATTATTTTATCCTACAATTTTGGGGGCTCGTCCGGGATTAGTGCCAGTGATTAGTGCCATTGATTAAAGTATAAAGACACAGTGACAATGAGTGCCACAAGTTCACAAGAAGATCTCTCCCAAACCGTTATCGAAGATGTCCAGCTGACGGAATTGACCAAAATGAAGATAAAAGCTCTTAAAGACGCACTGAGACAACGAAAATTGAAGACAACGGGAAAGAAGGACGAACTGGTAGAACGCCTGAAAGCTAATTTAGTGCTGGAGTCGGCAAAAGAAGATGAAGACAATGTCGATGATGAAGATGAAGAAGACGACGAAGCCGATGCAAGCCTGAGCACAAAAGGCAAAGACGTAAATCACAAGTTCTTCCATCCGAGACGTTGAGGAGTCAATCCAGACATTTAGCGGCGATAACACCTTACAAGTTGACGATTGGCTGGACGAATTTGAGGAGATGGCAACCCTTTGTGAATGGACAGACGTTCAGAAAGTCGTGTATTGCAAACGACTATTGCGTGGATCGGCAAAGATATTTGTACGTTTCGAGAAGTGCTGTGCGTCGTGGCGGCAACTAAGAAGAGGTTTACGAGAAGAATTTGTGACCGAAAAAGACGTCCATAAGATTACAAAGGAACTAAGACGACGTAAGAAGCAATCGAACGAGACGAATCATGAATATATCTATCGGATGTGCGAGATTGCGGGCCGAATGAACAAAAGTTTGATCATAAAGTATATCATCGAGGGAATAGACGATAAACCGGTGAACAAGGCTATTCTGTACGGCGCCACAACAATCCAGTAACTGAAGCAGAAGTTTACACAATACGAAAGTATGAAAGACGAAATGCAGGAGAAAGCGACACCGCAGGACCATGTCCACAAGAAGAAGCAGCCAGCACGTGCGTCGGAGACAAAAAAGAAAAGGTGTTCCAACTGCGGATCCCAGGCGCATCATACTGCAATCTGCCCATCGAAATCGAAGGGCGCGAAATGTTTCAAATGCAACGAGTTCGGACACATTGCGAGGAATTGTTCGGCGAAGGGCACAGCAAAGGATACAACAAAGGAGGTCTGCAACATCATGGAGACCGCCGAGAAGAAGTGTTACAAGGAAATACAGATAATGAACAGTAAGATTGTTGCTTTGATTGATACGGGTAGTGATTTAAACCTAATGCGTGCGGACCAGTACATCAGGATAGGCGCGCCTAAGTTAGGTAAGGCTGTCTGTTTTAATGGCATTGGGTCAGAGAAAAATTATACTTTGGGTGAGTTTCGAACCCTATTGCCATTCATGTCATTTCGGATACGCTTATGAGACACAGTCTTTTAATCGGAACTGATTTCTTAAACGGTGTAGAGTTACATGTTAAAGACGGGAATATCTCAATATTAAAGCCTGAGAAACGGGAAGAAACAGATCCAAATTTGCCCGGGATATTCAAGATAGATGTCGTTCAGGAGATCGATGAGATCGATCTATCTCATGTTGGGGATCCGGAATGTCGGCAATTAGTTAAGAACGCAATAGAAAACTATGAACCCCACAAAACGCGCGACGTGGGCATACAGATGAATTTAATCTTAACTGACAAACAACCGGTGTATCAGAGACCGAGGCGACTGTCGCCGGGCGATAAGACATTTGTGGACGACCAGATTAAAGAATGGCTTGACGAAGGTATCATCCAACCGTCGGATTCGGACCACGCTAGTCCCGTAGTATTAGTGAAGGGGAAAAAACGTAAACGGTTGTGCATAGACTTCAGATTACTGAATAAGAAAATTTTAAAAGAACGTTACCCTTCACCGCTGATAGAGGATCAGATCGCCGCATTGCAAGGTTCGAAAATCTTTAGTACGTTGGATCTGAGAAATGGATTTTTCCATGTTAATGTTAATGAAGTAAGTAGAAAGTTTACGGCATTCGTGGTTCCGAACGGTCACTACGAGTTCTGTAAGATGCCATTTGGTTTATGCAACTCGCCCTCAGTTTTTCAGAAATATATTAATGCTATATTTAGAGATTTAATAGCTTCTAAAACCATTCTTGTTTATATGGATGATCTGATTGTATCGGCGGACAATGTACAAGACGCCATAGGAAATATCCGCGCGGTTTTGGATACGGCAAGTCAGTATGGGTTAGAATTCAATTGGAAGAAATGTAGATTTTTAGAAACCAGGATAGAATATCTCGGTTATATGATCGAAGACAGGAAATATCAGCCATCAGATAGTAAGATCATTGCCGTAACGAATTTTCCGAAGCCTATAAATGCTAAAGCCGTGCAAAGTTTCCTTGGCCTCACCGGCTACTTCAGGAAATTTATTCCATATTATTCTATCATTGCGCGTCCGTTGTTTAATTTATTAAAGAAAGATGCCACGTTTAAGTTTGATCACGAAGAGCAGACCGCCTTTGAACGGTTGAAGTTTACTTTAAGCGATAAGCCTGTTTTGCGACTGTATAAGACGAATGCCGAAACAGAGCTCCACACAGATGCGTCTTGTGTGGGATATGGTGCGATATTGATGCAGCGCGACAGTGTGGACGGCGCGATGCATCCTATATACTACGCAAGTGGCGTGACGTCGTCTGCCGAACAAAAATATTGTAGCTACGAATTTGAGGTACTGGCGATTATAAGAGCGCTGCGTAAGTTTAGGGTGTATTTACTCGGTATCCCCTTTAAGATTATAACTGATTGTAAGGCGTTCACGATGACAATTAATAAAAAGGACCTGTGCGTGCCCGTTGCCAGATGGGCGCTCCTTCTCGAGGAATTTTCGTATACTATAGAGCATCGGCCGGGTAAAAGCATGCTTCACGTTGATGCATTAAGTAGAAACCCGTTACCCGCGGTCATGCTAATCGAGGAGGGCGAAGACGGACTTCTAGCGAAATTAAAAAGGGCTTAGAGGGAGGACGCGTACGTGTTGGCGATTATAGAAAGGGTCAAAAAGAAGAAAGTAGATAAGTTTGTATTAAAAAACGATTTGTTGTATAGAGTGCTTGATGACGACGTATTTGTATTGGTTCCGAAAGCGTTACAAGTCCAGATAATTCGACAAGCACATGAACGCGGTCACTTTGCTGTACTTAAAACTGAACAACTGGTGAAGAGAGACTGTTGGTTCGAGGGCATGAGGGCAAAAGTTGAGAAGGTTATCCGTAATTGTATCAACTGCATACTAGCTGAGCGTAAGCAAGAGAAGCAGGAAGGGTTTTTGCATCCGATTGAGAAGGGGGAACTGCCGTTGGATACTTATCATATCGACCATTTGGGCCCTATACCTACTACCAAGAAAAAGTACCGACATATTTTCGCGGTGATCGATTCATTCACAAAATTCACATGGTTATACGCAACTAGATCCACAGACACTGAAGGAGTGTTGACTCACCTCAAGAAGCAGGCGGTAATCTTCGGCAATCCTAGACGTATTATTTCGAATCGGGGGACCGCCTTTACCTCAAATGCTTTTGCAAAATACTGTAAAGACGAAGGTATACAGCACATAACGACAACGACAGGAGTACCTAGAGCGAACGGACAGATCGAACGAGTTAATAGGACACTCATTCCCCTGCTGACAAAAATGGCAGCACCGCATCCAGAGGAGTGGCATAGGTATTTGGATCTGGCTCAGTAATATTTGAACGCCACACCGAATCGAAGCATTGGTACCACACCATTCCACCTATTGTTTGGCGCTCATATGTAGATGAAGGAGGACCCTTCGATAAAGAAAATGATTGAAGATGAATGGGTCAACATGTTCCATGAGAATCGAGAGGACATCAGAAAACGTGCCAGGGAAGAAATCTCTAAAGTGCAGGAGGAAAATCGGAAACAATTCAACAAGCGTCGCGTTAAGGCAAAGCAATACAATGTCGGGGACTTTGTTGCCATAAAACGCACTCAGTCAACGCCTGGTTCGAAATTCATGTTCAAGTTTTTTGGGTCCGTATTGAGTAAAGAACGTGTTGCGGAACAATCGGTACATAGTAGAGAAGATAGGAGAACATGAAGGACCTTTCGAGACTTCCACGGCCGCAGACTATATGAAGCCCTGGGGTGATACTCTGGAAGAATTATCATCCGAAGACAACGTCGACATCTGAGGACAGATGTCCTTTATCAGAATAGCCGAATGTGGTGTTTGAAAGTGTTTACGTCGTGGAGACGAGGCGATCAGTTGAGAGAGAGAGAGAGAGAGAGAGAGAGTGCGAGGAGCGATGCGTTGCCACGGTTGCCGATTGTTGAAACGGAGATCGCGACGAGCGAGGCGAACCGGGCAGTTGCACGTACGACGTTACAGACCACACGTCAGTTGTATTCTTTTGTGTATCATTTCTTACTTTATATTCTTTAAATAAATATCTATATTTTTATCCTACAATAATAATAATTCTGCTATGAGTATATATATAATCAAACACAATGAAGAAAATCGATATAACTGCTTCCAAACAAATTCTTATTGCAAAATTACATTTGTTCGATCACGATAGTAGTGGAACAACAACGAAAGTGGAAAATTTCTACATCAAAGCAATGCCTACTACTAAAATACAATTGGTAGATCACTGTTATAAACTTAAGGCAGCGATTTTTCACCACGGTAAAAGTATTGCCGATAGTCATTACACGAGTATGGTAAGGGGTAAGGGCACAACATGGGTATCCGTTGATGATTTACAAGTAGAAAACCAAGCTTGGCCACGAAATGCTAAAAATGCATACATATTTTTCTTCGAAAGGTGTTAATTGTGGTTGTTATTACACTTCGATGTTAAATACGTTCAGCGCCATAAGCTGCTTCGCGCACCATGTATTATACACAAAGTACTATACGTATAATACATATAGATTCGCAATGTGGTGCACATGGTTTCTTTTCGCAGTTGTTAAATTTATGTAGAATGTATCCTTAATTCTGTCCCGTGATAATTTGTAAGTTATAATAATATTAAAAATTATCTGAAGTCATTCCCTAGTATGCAAATTATCTTTGTAAAAAGAAGTGAGATTCCCCCAAAAAACTTCAAAAAAGTAAAAAAATTACGCCAAGTACATGAAATCAAATAAATCACAAAAAATAGAAGATAAGAATAATAATTACAAAATAAAAAAAAGATGTGAAATCAGAATGAGCTGCAAGTACATAAAGCTGCTTTCCAACTGCGCTTAAGATGACACAACTACATATGTATACACAGCTAAAATGCTGTGTTCATACATTCCATTACCCATATCGTGGACATTTTAATTAACCCATCAAAAAGATGCCCATTTAAAAACATTGTCGTAAATTAATAGCTTTACAAAATTACTCATGTACACAAATTGCGCCAATTATCACAATGGCTATTTGTACAAAGAAAAAAATGTATTAAATAATATTAAGCAGATATATTTTTATACAAATAAATATTTTAATACAAATAAATATTTTATTCAAAATACTTGGCGCTGCGAAACCGAAAAAATGTCAATTGTCTTAGTATTAATTAATTATTTACAATAACTCCCTTACAATCGAAAATACGTAAACATATACATATACATATTAGAAACGCAGTCAGATTTATTCTACATATATTTAATTCTGATATCATACGTAGCATATGCACATACACACATCCACGATTGCACGCACAAGACAGAAAGAAAAAGATTATTGCAATTTATACATATTTATTCAGTTTAGCAACACCAATTCGCAGTGCAGCGCCAAGTATTTTGAATAAAATATTTATTTGTATTAAAATATTTATTTGTTTTTTGGGGGGATACTCTATAGACTTGACTACTTCAAAGAAAAATCAAATATGTAAATTATTAGACGGGC
The DNA here is from genome assembly GCA_029448645.1 of Andrena camellia. Taxonomy (NCBI): domain Eukaryota; kingdom Metazoa; phylum Arthropoda; class Insecta; order Hymenoptera; family Andrenidae; genus Andrena; species Andrena camellia. Next base: position 29,120,377 of record CM055679.1, read on the forward strand.
TTAAAAAAGATAAAGTATATAAAATTCGAAATTTTGCCCATATACTTGGGGTATTAATAGCAGCTTGCCCTGGAGTCGAATATAGTAAAATTTATTCTAAAAGACCGGAAAGAGCAAAATGGCTAGCGTTACTTATAAATAATAATGACTTTGAAGGTTATATAAAGGTTAGTGAAGATAGAAGTAAATTCTTTACGGTCGAAATTTAAATTATATTGGTTAATGAAGGTGTTATGGGAGATTTTCGCTGGTGGAGGAAAAATGTATTGATCGGTGTTAATCCAATAAAAATGCAAAATTTTAGGCTAGTTATAAGCTCAGACGCATCTCGAACAGGATGGGGTGCTGAAGCAAACGGAGTTGTTACTCATGGGTTTTGGAACCAGGAAGACAAAAAATTTCACATCAATTATCATGAGCTATTGGCCTCCTTTTTGCATTAAAATGTTTTGCTGAAAACACATATAACTGCGAGGTGTTACTGCGTATAGATAATATGACCGCAATTGCCTACATTAATAAGGCGGGAGGTATTAAATTCAAATATCTGAGCGAATTAGCAAGACAGATTTGGCAATGGTGTAAGAGCCGAAAGATCTGGTTAGTTGCTTCTTATATTCCTTCAAGGGAAAACGTGCAGGCCGATGCTGCGTCTAGAATAAAAAATCTAGACACAGAATGGGAATTATCCCAGAGAGCATTTGAAAAAATAATAAATATGTTCGGCCCTGTCACTATTGATTTATTCGCGTCCAGAATTAATAAAAAATGTGAAAGATTTTGCGCAAGATATCAAGATCCGGAAGCTGAGATAGTTGACGCTTTAACAATTTCGTGGGAAAAGGAAAGATTTTATGCGTTTCCTCCTTTTGCTCTAATATTGCCAACTTTGCGTAAAATTATTAATGATAAAGCATCAGGTATCATGGTTACGCCATTATGGCCTATTCAACCATGGTACCCGTTGTTAATATCGCTATTTACGAAACCCCCACTGATATTGAAACGATCAACGGACTTATTGCTTTCCCCTTTCAGGCAAACGAAACATCGGTTGGCGCAAAATCTCTCACTAGTGGCAGGGATATTGTCAGGCAAGCGTTCCTGAACAAAGGGGCTACAGAGGAATCAATAGATGTAATGGTAGACTCAGTAACTCAAGCAACCATGAAACAGTATGAGGGATAAAAAAAAAGGTTAAAGTTTGCAGATGAAAAGGGTCTTAATGGTTTTAGCCCCAGTAACACTGACGTAACAGCATTTTTAATCTTAAAATTTGGAGAAAGCGCCAGTTACGCGTCATTAAATTCAATGAGATCCGCGATCTCACTGATATCAAAGAATGACCTCTCCAAAGATCCGGTTATATATACAGATATTTGCGTGGATGTTTTAAAAGAAGACCTCCTAAATCTAAATACGACACTACGTGGGATACCGAAGAAGTTTTATCTCATATTGAAAAAATCGATTGCCTCGAAAGCTTAAAAGTGAAAGAAATTTCTGAGATAACAGCTACGCTGCTGGTCCTTGTCACAGCACATAGTCTGTAAACGCTAGCTGTAATTGATATTAATAATATCCAAAAATCATCTACAGGCGTGCAGATTAAAATCCCAGACTTGTTAAAAACCTCGAAGCCAGGAAAGATGCAACCAGTACTAAATATACCGTTCTTCAGAGAAAGACAAAAAGTTTGCGTAGCTTCAGCTATTCTACGATACCTAAAAATGACTGAAAAGCTCAGGTCAGGTACAAAACATCTTTTTGTTTCGACAATTCGACCACACGGTCAGATAGGAGCACAGATGATTGGTCATTGGATCAAATCACTACTAAATAAAGTAGGTGTTGATGTAGAAAGGTTTAGTGCATACAGCACGAAACATGCGCGTCTGTCTCCTCTGCCTACAGAAAGGGAGTAGAGGTAACCACTATAAGAAGAACGGCGGATTGGTCCGGAAAATCAAATACATTTGCACATTTTTATAATAGGCCGATTCAGAAATCAAATGATTGTTTTGTTCGCGCTGTGTTGAGTATTTGTCCCCAGTGATATTGTATTTCGGATTAAGATTGAATAAAGTGTTTGACATAAACATAGTTACACAGGTTATATAAGAAATAAATAATTAGAGAAACGTTATCACAGACGCTAAACGTCTACAAGTAATCATCGAGAACGAGACGCGCAGTATAATTGAACGATCAAACGAGCCCGCCGAAGGCGGGCGAAGTTCGATCGTAATTATATGAAGCGTCTCGTTCGAAGATGATTACCACCCTCCCGAATAAAAATGTACCCTTAAATAACTAACCCCGTAATCATCTTGTCCATTTTCTGTGATAACATTATATATAAAAAAAATCTGAAAATATGAGGTTGCTAGGGCGCGCACGTGACACATGAGTCTCACGTGCCAAAAAATTGTTTTATTTAAACTCTAAACGTTGTGTATTTTTCCGTGTACTTGACAGTACTACAAGTAATCATCTTCGAACGAGACACTTCATATAATTACGATCGAACTTCGTCTGCCTTCGGCGGGCTCGTTTGATCGTTCAATTATTCTGATAAGCTGCGTATTAATCTTTTGGGAAGTTTCTAGTCTGTCAATTTCTTTGTCGATTAATGGTCGATACTATTCCCAATTAACTTTTTGGAATTTCCATCTAGACGTGGGTATATTTGCGTTACTTATATTATGTTTCACATTAATTATAATTGACATTGGGAAATGGTCACTATCAAAAAGTTTTGTGGACGTCTGCCATTATAGCCAGTCAGGTTGTTTCAGGAGTGTAGACTGGTGTTATAATCACCCACAATGATGAACGGTTTAGGAAGTTGGTTGTATAAAGTAGACAGTTCTCTGTGCTGTAGTTTGTAACTTTTTCGTAGATAAGTGTAACGTCATTGCTATTGCTTCTAGATCAGTATTCATTATTAGTCTGTGGCTTTGACTGCCACGACTCTACCCATCGCCTGACTCCTTCCGCGTGCACCGGTGTTGTTAGGCGGTTTGCCGGCTTCAGGCGGAGTATGCCAAATATTTAAACGTTTATTCTTGATTAAATTTCCTCTCACATGTAGCCGAATACCCTGTACATAAGATATTGGGCTCTCGATATACTCGGTAACTTGAAACCATTTACGTTCCATTGGCATATTTTGTGGTTCATGTCTATCATTTATCTCATAAAAGGTTTTTGTCCTCTTCTGATGATATGGAGAAAATAATTCAATCGTATATGATTTATTAAGTTCAATTGATTTTTTTGAAAGTTCGTATGTTTATAGATTCATGTGCGGGTCATCGATTTTAACTGCGATTTTGGATGTTAATTTTCCTACCCGATTTTAGGAGCTAGAGGGTAGGGGATTAAAGTGCACAATTTACGATATACGATCACGGCTGTAACTTCTGATTGAAAAAGGATATCGAATCACAACTTGCACCAAAAAATTGAGTTTTCCGGTCAGACGCACTTTCATATACTCGATATCTAATTACTGCAAGTTTCATGAGTTTTTAAAGTTTTTCTTTGCCTACTGAATTCAAACAATTTGCGTTTCTCCCCTAAAATGCTACCTGATGTTAACAAAAGGGTCTATACAAGAAGATTATTTTATGCTCTTTCAATAATACAAATGAAATCTCGGGGAAAGTTCATTTTCAAAGTATAACACTAAATTCGAAGAGAAATTTAAATGGCGGGTGAAGTGCTCGAACCATATAAATAAATGTTTCGGATAGCAAGTAATGTATCAACCTTATTGTTGAATTCGAACGCATTTATTCCGTTTTTATGCATCAAATATTCAGTTTGTACCTACTCTATAACAAGTATCTATCGCTATTCACCACCCTGACCTTTGTCTGTGCCTTTGGATATTGGTTTTAAATGAGAGAAATGAGAGTTTAAAACCGCGGCAGGAGTTGACAAATTGTCCATATATCGTCCAACTCCCGCGTAGCAAATAATCATTGACACGTGAATACAAGAACTAAAAGTTATTGCTCCATTTGGGTTTTGACAGTATCTAATAACAAAGTATGCTATGATAAATATTGGTGATTGGAGGTTTAGGCTGCATTTGTTAAAATCTGAAAGATAGGTTTCTTTGCTTACGAGGAATTTGTATTTCCCAGAAAATAAATGATCCGTAATATAAGATTCAGCAATCGATGAAACGCATATGAATTTACAAATATACAAAGTTTGAAAAAAATCAATGCGGGGTACAGTGCTGTTTCGAAAAGAAGCGGTGTATTCTGTCTCGAAAAGCAACCGCGTCTTTTGTCTCGAAAAGCAGCCACGTCTTCTGTCTTGAAAAGAAGCCATCACTATCCTCGATACTTCTTTTGTATTTGCCGGGACGAGTGACCCTGGGTTCACTCCGGGGCGAACACGAACAACAACACAGCGTAAAAACGTTATCCCTATATCCATAAAAAGTGCTAATTTACAAAACATATTATTACGCGGTTTTCTTACGACGATACTTCGTATGGTTTTGGAATGTTTCGCATCAACCAAGAACACATCCGTTCTCGACAACAGTCAACACCGAACTGTTCCACTTGGACAATAAACATGCCAAAACTGTGCACAGGATTGAAAATATGCCGACACCACTCAAAGTGCTAATTATAGTGCTTATAATTACATTTATTCGAAATTTCATTATGTTGAAAAAGTGTTTCATAAACTACTACTTAGGTGTTTAAAACTCTTGCAATTTTATATTTCGCAAATTTTTGGCCTCTGTTATGTATTCAAATTTTGTTACAATTTCGATAATATTTTTTGTTTTAACTAAAAGAAATTCATACAAGTGAATTATGCTAATATTAATTATGTTAATGTAATTAATGTTACATTAAAGAAAGATGTAACGTTTTCAATCCTTGTACAATAATTCCTTTAGCGCAAGTGAGTGTAATGTAATTAGTCACACAATATAATGCTTTTAAGGTGCCACATTAGTTTATTAAAACATAGTAAACACATTATGTATTAAATCTAACTCAATTTGAAATTTCTCGCAAAGAATCACTCCGAAACAACCTACCCACAGACAACGTTGGAATTTAGAACAGGACAGAATTTTTATACATTCTGTCTCTGTTTCTTAAATTCCATACTCCTTGTACTCCTTTTATTATTTCTCGTGCGCTACTCCGGAGTGTTAATCCCGGCGCGGAAGAGAAACAAGAAACAGGAACGGTTGGATATGTCGCTTATTACACTGCAAAACTTTTCTCATTTCGATCTGCTTCGCAGGAAAATACGAAACAATTGCACCGCGTATTGAACTAACTAACCGAGATAAGGTCATGAGTTGTAGTGAAAGAGCGGATGGACTCCTAATTATGCGCTTAGTTGATACGAATTGTAAAACAACGAACATCGTTATTGGCAAATTTTCATTGCTTACGAATTTAGAATCGCAGAATATGTAGTTGTATAGGTACTTACATACATGGCGGTGTACTTCATTTTAGCTTTGTGGTGATTTAGAGATTCAGGGATTACTGGATGTATGTATTTCTCAGGTGATAAAATGGTTTCCAATGAAACCATCGTTGCATTGTTCGAATAAGAGAACAAACTGAAATTGATCAAATTCGTTAATAGAAAACAACGCTAATGTAGTTATATAGTTTACAACGAAACGCATGAAATCACTCAGGTTTTAGTAGACGTATGTTTAGTTGCTACTTCATGTTTGGCAAATACATACATGACTCGCGATTGTACTCGCAATCAGTCGACAGAAATAAATCTCTAATATACAAATTCAGCGACAAAGTTTTTTATGAATGGAGTGCTTTTCAAAGTATCCTGTCTGTATTATTTATATTTTAATTATAAATCAATTTGCTCAATAGTATGTCAAAATTCAGCTGTAATAATATTCAATAAAATATATCCACGATAGAGTTGTTTCGAAACTCGAAACATTCGAATATGTAGCTTGACATTCGAACCGAGTAGGATACGGTTTTTCGAGCCGAGCCAAGATCCGAACGATTTCGGGTATAGTACCTCCCCGAGATACTGCGACTAAGGGGAGACCCACTCCAATGCTGTGCAATGGATACCATTGAGGCTACAAGCCGCCAAATATGCCTTTTGTTATATGTTACGGAGCTGTACTTATTTGGTTACATGTACGCAGGGTCGCGTTTACCACAAGGCGAACTAGACTCATCACAAACAACAATATAAAAAAAACAGCCTAGTTATAGTCAGCCTAATTGTAAAATAAAATACTTATTTTTTAATATTAATTCATAATATAAAAGCTAAGTAGAGGCAACTGAAAAATTGTGAGGGCTTTCACCTCCGTTTGAAATATGTACATCGTTCTTTCCTTAGAATATAAAACTAACGGGAACTGGTGTATTCCATAAAATTCATGTAGGTACGTGAGCGTACCATCAAAGAGGCAAAAAGCTATGGGGGTAATAGCTATTTTGTTCCCTATATCTACATATTTCACACAACCGTAGAAATAGACTTGTTCTTTCGAGCAAAAGTATAAATGCGGCCCTGCATGTGCTTTCTTGTACTACACACCCAACATACTTTTTACAGTCTTCATATTAAAATGTTTTTTATATAATGTAAACTTATTTAAGAAGATAAGAAATGTATATATTCAGCTCCAAGTGCAGATGTAATTTTTTGTTTAAAAATGAATATTAAACTTTTGGAATACTGCTTATAGGATTTTTGTAGAATTAGGAATAAAAAATATTTTTCAGGATTGAGCATTTGTCTGCTTTGGTATTTCTAGGACCTTAAACAACCAATACCCAATAAATACACTGAATATGCACCTAGGTGTTTGACTTGCCACCGAAACAATCGGAGGCATTATGGATCCGAGTCCCTGCTGTGTTTACGAAGTCGCTATATCTCGGGGTGGCACTATAACTCCTTGTAAAGAGTTCTCCGGCTCTCAATTCGGCTCTTTATGCTCACCTGAGCTACATCAGCGTTTCTCAACCTTTTTCAGACCACGCCCCCGGAGTACTATAAGTAGATCCTGCCTTAAACGCGATGTTAGAAGGTACCTAAGACCAGAGATGGGCATTATCTAGATGAAAAATTATTTAAATAACGTGTCGAATAAAAGATACTTTATCTTTATTCGTTATTCGAATCTTCGAATAACACGGTTTACGTTTATTCGTTATTTGCAGCTTCGAATAACACGATTTATCTTTATTCGAAACATCACAGATAAATAAATTTATTCGATAGCGGAGAATAATTTTTTTATTCGAAGTAAATTTATTCGACGGTGAAGGATAATTTTTTTATTCGAGGAACTTTTATTCGAACCGTCGAATAAGGTTTTCATCTTTATCCGTAGTTTAATCGACTTTTATTCGAAGGCTTCGAATAACTTTCGACGCGCGATCTCGCCTCGAGCTGAGGACTTGGGTTGTTCGGCGGCGGCTTCTGATCTTGGTTCGAGCCTCGGTTGGAGAGCCATACATTGTTGCTTGCGGTGGATTATACTTATATTAATAGGATGTATGTAAAACTTCCACATTTTTTATCGTATCGGCATGAACGTTTCAGTAACATACTGTTGAGATTTTTTAGATGAAAATGAATGTAAACACGATATAAATCGGATTATTTTTAACATTATTACATTAGAAATGTTACATTCATATTTATTTATCTATAGTTCTAGAAATAATCTAATTTATACCGTGTTTGAACTCATTTCAATCGAATGGATCTCGCAACATTATTAACAACCATAAATTCTAAAAGTCGGAAAAGTCTTCGTACAAATATAACTGACAAATTTCGAATACTATAAAAAAAATAGGGTTTTGGAAGTTTTATGGACAATAATTTATTTATTGGTTAACTTTAGATAGATTGTGAAAAAATGACGATATTTTATTACACAATTATGACTCGGAATCACGAACACAGCAGAAACTAATTAGTAAGTATTATTTTAGTATTATTTTATTATTTGCTTATATAGAACTGATGCAAAAGAAGCAACGCTCGTGTGCGGTGTACATGTACGTCCGTCAAAATTGACGTCCGTCACGACGGACGTAAAAAAACGCTTGTGTGCCCCCAGCCTAAAAATGAAAACCTTATTCGACGGTTCGAATAAAAGTTCCTCGAATAAAGAAATTATCTTTCACCGTCGAATAAATTCACTTCGAATAAAAAAATTATTCTCCGCTGTCGAATAAATTCACTTCGAATAAATTCATTTATCCGTGATGTTTCGAATAAAGATAAATCGTGTCATTCGAAGCTGCGAATAACGAATAAACGTAAAGTATCTTTTATTCGAGTTTATCTAGATATTATCTTTGCCCATCTCTGCCTAAGACAAAACATATGGTACATGCGGTATACAGGATGGGGCAGAACGGGTCGTACAACCGAGCAGGAAATTATTCTACATGCAAAGATAAGTCGAAAATGTAGAATAATATTTTTTCGTGTGATAATCTTCGTTTTCGGGATAATCGAATTTAAAAATTTGTCGGGTACGCGCGCACTTGGTTATCTTCGTCTTATTTCGGCACGTGGTGGCCGAAATGTCCGGGCGTATCTCCATCCGAGGTTGCGACAGCTACTTATAACACCGTGTTCGTGTTGCAAAATATCTAGACCTGGACTACTCTGGTAGTCGAAAATGGCATTTTTACCAATGAAGTTATGGTGGACAACTTCAAAATTACAAAGTTTAAAGCTATTTTTAAAAAAAAAGGTCTTAAATAGGGTATTTGTATCATCCTCAACATTTTTAACCCGTTTTCGTTCATTACTCCCCTCGATCCTGCCCTCGCCAGTACTACAGTGTTACGTTACGGTACAACCATATTCAACAAAAGACTGTTGAATATGTTCAGAAATACGAATAGTAGTTATAAAACTACCTTGTGAATATCAATAGCGGATTAATTCTAATGTAAATGTTTTACTTTTGATTTCAGGTGAGTTCACAAATGATGCTAGAAATCAAACCATACCCGATATATGTATTCGGAGTTTATAACCGGAAAAATACTGTATCAAGACATCAATTTTGTAAGAATTCACTACTCAAACAATCTTTATTTGTATTCATCATTGAAATCACTCCTAAATAGCGCGCGTCGTTTTAAGGCGGATCCAGACCAAACGCGCTGTGCCGCGCGACGTCGCTCTGCCCAAGTGATGTGGATGGTAAAGGTGGGATCTAACGGCGCAGCGCGTTTGGTCTGGATGCCCCTTTAGGCTGCAGTCCCATCGCTGCGCCCCGCGCACATTTTTTGAGGGTGCATAAGCCGATTTACCACAAAAAGACGTTCCTATTGGTGCAACCACGCGCCGCGCACGAGTGCTTTTGACGAAAACTGGTTTTCGAATTCCAATATTCCAAAAATCCCGGATAAAACCAGTTTTTGAATTTTTACAAAAAACTTACGCTGTTCTTGTTTTTACTAACTAAAACAAGAATAATAACAAACGCTAACATAAACTAATAAACTTCCTATTCCTGCGTGTGATTAAACTCAAGTGAACGGAGCTTTCGGGGCGCGCTGTGTAATGCGTAGAGTAAAGGACCAAATTACTGTCACCTATCCAATTACTGTCACCCTAAGCTGTTTTACTTAAAATAACGAATAAATCTTGCGAAATCATACATAAAAAAGTTTAGCATACAATTGAAACTTTTATTTATCCGATACAAAAAACAGCACTTAATTTTTTCATCGCTAATTTGGATAAGACGATAAAAAAATTTAAGCGGATATTAGGAGAGTGAAAATGATGACTTCCTTACTAGCGAAAGAGAAAACAAGACGTTCAAGAAGATGCTGTAATTGTAATATTTAAGCTATTAAAATAACAAAATGTAATGTTTTAGATAATATAAGCATCATAGAAAGTAATAACGATCGGAATTCAACGATTCATTCTTTTTATTAAATAATTGGGTGACCGTGATTGGTACGAGCGTTTCAAGCATTTTGGTATTACTATCATACCAGTAGTTGCTCATGTACATGCGATGACATAACCTTAAAATGAGATAAACAGTATTAGGTTAGCTGGCAGTAATTGGGGTATCAGTAATTCAGTCAAATATATTTTAAGGGTGTCAGTAATAGATCTCGAAATATATTTTTGAAATTGATGAATTTATACATAAAAATCTGAGTTTTAAGATCCACCAAATTTATTTTCATCAGGTAAACATATTAAACAATAATAAATAACAAGAACAACACATGCTTTTAGTCTATAAGTACAAAACTATAAGATAATGTCAGAGTGAATGCTTAAAGCGACAGTAATTGGGTCCTTTATCCTATTAGTACGGTTAGTACGCAGGACTAAACTAAGGTAACGGTCTGAAATTTTTCGCAAACAGCGATCCAGGGGAAATCGGCCCCCTGCAGTTAGCCTGCTAATTTTTTTAACGCTCTCTCTCTTTCCCTCTCCCTCTCCCTCCCTCCCTCTCTCCCCCCCCCCTCTCTCTCTCTCTCTCTCTCTCTCTCTCTCTCTCGTGCAACGCCATGAATACTGTTGTGCCCAGGCAACGCCCAAACACGCGTATCATACATTATACATATTATATTACGTTCGTTATGAAACGTTCGAGACGTTTCCAAGCTAAGACAGCCGCTAAGCAACCGAATCTACAAAATCAGCAAAATGCGAACGCTCCACGCCAACCGGGCATGGTAACGCGTACCACGCCCAAGAGTGATATAAAACCAATTCGACTCCGCTAATGGGGAGACTCGAGATCCGACCCTCGACCGGGCCACACGGCTAAAAACCTACTTGTACACCTCAGTCTAGTTTTAGTTGTTCCTGAATAAAGACTTAGTCTTTCCGTTTAAACACATATGGTGTAGTTCATCCGGTGGATTCTCATCCTTTAATCACTCCCGAACCCACGATTACGCCAGATCCCGTACCAGCCTTGCGAGCCATCACGCAGGGCACAACAAAATTGATGGCAGCGGTGGGATCTGCATCGTAAAAATCTTACCGAGCCTTAACGCAACCGATTGATCGACACCGTCTGAGATTGAACTCTCTCAGACAAGATTATTGGATAATCGCAGTCGCATAGGCTGAAACAGGTTGTCGTAGCTACCGAGGTAGTGCAGAGGACCGAGGAACGGCCTTTGAGAAGACGTTCGACGAAGACGCACGACGAGAAGAAGTCCGAACGACGACGAACCTACTAACGGGTAAAATCGGCTTGTGAGTAAACGGGTGAACGAACCATCTACCAAACACCAATTCCATCTACGAGGACGTCACTGATCCGAGGACCAGGACGCACGAGAGGACTTGGAGACCGAGGAACGTGTAGGAGCCACACCTGAAGGACGGACGGAGAGCCGTACGAGGGAAGCAGCCGTCGGGGCACGCAGCGAACAGCTGTACGGATCGACCCTGCTGGGTCCAAATTTATCTTATCGCCGCCGTTGATGTCCCGGATCAGTGACGTCCTCGTAGATGGAATTGGTGTTTGGTAGATGGTTCGTTCACCCGTTTACTCACAAGCCGATTTTACCCGTTAGTAGGTTCGTCGTCGTTCGGACTTCTTCTCGTCGTGCGTCTTCGTCGAACGTCTTCTCAAAGGCCGTTCCTCGGTCCTCTGCACTACCTCGGTAGCTACGACAATCATCAGGGAATGTAGGGCCAGTGAAAGAGCAAATGAACGAGGGTACGGACCGCGCTATACAAATACGAATAATAGACGCAACGATTTTAGACAGAATTTCAATAGAAACCCGAGTCGAGAACAATCTAGCGAAAATCAAGATTCCCCTACCGCGAGCCGCGGAACAACCGACGATAGGCAAACAAACACAGGACCTAGAGTAGAGGCATACCGAGCGAACATGGTAGTGACATCTCAGCTCGAAAACACAGTCGAAATTAGGGCGCCGGAATTAGCAAAGGAAAAAGCGAATATGTTAATAGACACCGGTGCCGATATCACGTTAATAAAGATAGGAAAGGTGTTGGGCGACGTCCACGCCCAAGACGAAGTAGTGTCCTTGCGAGGAATAGCTCCAGTAGAAATCAAGACGCTGTGTCTAGTACAATTAAACATAAAAGTCGGAAATAAAACGGTAACGCACCCTTGCCGGTTAGTCAGAGACGACTTCCCGTTAGAAGCAGACGGAATCCTAGGACAGGATTTCATGGCTAAACACGACGTCTGCATCCGGGCGAACCTAGGAATAGAGTTGTACGGAATACAATTCCCCTACTCAGGAGGAGGAAACGTAACATTAAAACCGCGATCAGAAACCATCCTACTAGCTAGAACGACGGATAAAGGCGAAGGTATAGTAGAAGGACGATCTATTAAGCCAGGAGTGTTCATAGGGAATTCGCTAACAGTAGGCCGGAACAAGAGATGCGTAATAAGCGTAATGAACACTACGACGGACGAAGTCCTTATCAACACGCCAACCGTGACGTTACAATCGCTGACGAGCGATGACATTGACCCGACAGACGCGACCTGTGACAAAGAGCGCGACGCGCTGACATATATAGTACACGCCGTGCACGGAAAGAATAGAATGCAAATCTTGCGCGAAAGCCTCAGGACCAAACACCTAAATGGCGAAGAAGAAACAAGCTTACTTGAACTTTGCAAAAAATACAACGAAATCTTCGGATTGGAGGGAGACAAACTCGGATACTCCACAAAAGCAGAACATTCAATTACCCTAACCCAAGGCACCAAACCTATATTCGTAAAGCCGTATAGATTGCCTCAGGCGCATACGGATGAAGTGGATAGACAAGTTCAAGAGATGGTAAAGGAAGGAATAATTAGACCAAGCGCCAGCCAATGGAACGCTCCCTTGCTAGTAGTCCCGAAAAAAACAGATGCTACGGGTAAACGTAGGCTAAGAGTAGTGGTAGATTTTAGAAAGGTAAACGAGGCGACAATAGGCGATTCATATCCCTTGCCCAACATAACAGATATTCTAGACCAACTAGGCGGAGCGAAATACTTTTCAACCCTAGATTTAGCATCAGAATTCCATCAAATAGCAATGAAAAAGGAAGATCGCGAAAAAACCGCATTCTCGACGCCATACGGCCATTTTGAGTATGATAGAATGCCGTTCGGGCTGAAAAACGCCCCCGCGACGTTTCAAAGCACGATTAATGAATACCGTGCTGTCAGGCCTACAAGGAATAAAATGTTTCGTATATTTAGATGACATAGTCGTCTACGGACGCTCGTTAAAGGAGCACCAAGAGCGACTAGAACTAGTATTTGAACGTATACGCGAGAGTGGCCTAAAGCTTCAACCTAACAAGTGCGAATTTCTACGCAAGGAAACAATATACTTAGGACACATAATAACCGAAAACGGCATCAAGCCGGACCCTTCGAAGCTCGACGCTGTCCGAAACTTTCCGATACCTAGAGGAGTCAAAGATATACAATCCTTCCTAGGCTTAGCTGGATATTACAGGAGATTCATAGATCATTTTTCACAAATCGCGAAACCTTTGACGCAACTATTAATGAAAGACCAAGCAATCAGATGGACCGCACAGGAGCAGGAAGCCTTCGAGATACTGAAAGAAAAATTAACGACAGCCCCGATATTACAATATCCAGATTTTTCGAACCCGTTTGTTCTAACAACGGACGCTTCCGGGAAAGCGATAGGAGCGGTACTATCGCAAGGAAAAATAGGACAAGATTTGCCGATAGCATACGCGAGCAGGGTATTAAACAAGGCGGAAGAGAATTACAGCACAATCGAAAAAGAACTGCTAGCTATCGTATGGGCGACGCAACATTTCAGACCATACGTATACGGCACCAAATTCAAAATCGTGACGGACCACAAGCCACTTACTTGGCTTTTTAACGTAAAGGACCCCGGTACTAGATTAATGAGATGGAAGTTGAAATTAGCAGAATACGATTATAGCATCGAGTATAAGGCAGGAAAAACGAATAAAAACGCGGACGCCCTCAGCAGAATGTTCGCGATAACGCGAGGAACGAAACAAAAGATCAGCAACGAAATAGTAGCCGACGCCAGTGAAGGCGCCAACGAAGGCGCCAGCAAAGAAAGGGAGCCCCGGTCAGAAGAAGAAACGAGCGATAATACATATACGGAGGACGCTAAAAATCAAATACTGCGCGAATTTCATGATACTCCCTTAGGAGGACACTTAGGGGTAAAACGGACCCTGGAACGTATAAAATTAAAACATTCATGGCCAGGAATGCGGCAAGACATAGAAAAGTACATCTCCAGATGCGAAAAATGTTAAAAAAATAAATTATCAAGAATAACCAAAGCTCCTATGGTAATTACAGACACCCCCACGGAACCATTTGAGAAATGTGCACTAGACATAGTAGGACCCTTACCCGAGACGAGCAGGCGGAACAAATACGTGCTAACCTTTTAAGACCTACTAACCAAATTTAGTAAAGCCATAGCCCTTGAGAACCAGGAAGCAAACACAGTAGCAAAAGAATTCGTCACTAAAATAATTTGCGAATACGGTATACCACAACGAGTATTGACCGAGCAAGGAACCAATTTCCTAAGCCAAGTATTCAAAAACGTCTGCAAATTGCTCAAAATCGAAAAAATTCAAACCACAGCCTACCACCCGCAATCAAACGGAGCTCTAGAAAGAAGCCATCGTACACTAGCCGAATACTTAAAGAATTTTATCGCGGAAGACCAGACTGATTGGGACGAGTGGTTGCCTTACGCGATGTTTACGTATAATACCACCCCGCACACGTCCACTAACTACACGCCCTACGAACTCGTTTTCGGGAGACAAGCTACCTTCCCGACCTCATTAAACCAGACACCGCAGTTAAGGGGGTAGACATGTCACGTGACCCGGCCGATTTGGAAGGTCGGTATTACAGCAGGTTTTTCCTGCACAGAAATGGTAATACCGATAGATACGCGGCTGCCTGGTGAACACGAGAGGGAGCTGTTAGCTATTTCCATATTCTATTCTGAATGTGGAAAGAAATTCTCAGCGTTTGCGTTGTACTGGTAAAAATTTAAACGGAAAGTCCGCTGGTAGTGCAAACGTAGAAAAATTTATTGTACATTTTAATTACTTGAAATGTGCTTATGCTACAATATACTACGTTGGCAGTAAGGAACTATAAGTGAAAAGAAAAAAATAGATGATGAGGGGATGCACCCAGAAAATGAAGTTTCTTAGCATTTTTTAATTAGCAAAACACTGAAGCAGAACCCGAAAGTTATATACATATTATAAGATAATTAAACGTCCTATGCAGAAAGAAGTTATTGAACAAACATTACACATAAAATTGTGTTGGTGCAATAGTGACTTTAGATTGCAATTGCTTAGTCGATAGCTTTTCATATGCGCTAATGCATTGGCCGGTGCTACTGCGACGTTGTCATCGATTATACAGAAACAGAATTTGTTTATTTTTCATCGTATCAATATGAAAGTGACACCTATGGATTCCTGGCATTCTCCCGATTAAATTGCCAGAAAATAATTTAAATCAGACTATTTTTAACGAAACGGGCTTTCAATTCTGCAAACAAATTTTTCACGTAATTTCCTCAATTATGGTCCGAATTATATCATTTATGGGTCCAATTTGATCGAGAAAACATAAAGAATCAATTGCCGTCACTTTCGCAAAAATCTGATTAGAAATTGCAGAACCTCAGATTCGTCACTGCTTAGTGTGCAACATTGTATAGCCCCGTTGGTTTCGAGCGTGGAAGCCCACGAAACTCAACGAGACACATGCTAGACTCTAGCTACAGAATCACCCCGTATAAATGCTAAGAAACGATAGTGTGAAGTGGCGTGCGTTTCAACTGCACATTGACAATATCGTAGATTCTAGGGCCTTGAATATTAGCTCCGTATTACGTGGTTCTTCAGCGGAGCATTGCATTATTGAATTCAAAAATAAATGAATTGGTCAATTAGTTAAAATAAATGAACTGTGCATGATTTTAATGGCGCCTAATTTAATTCCACTTCCAAACTGAATTACTAATTGTAATTAAAAAAATACTTTTTGACGTGCAACATGAAGCTGCGCACGCAAATGATTGGGCTTGGATTATCGGGAAAGACCTACCCACCCCACCGTTTTGCTTTCTCGCTGCGAACGAGGCCCTTCGGGCCCCAGTAGACCACCCGTTGACAGCCGAGAGCAATAAAACCGACGGGCCAGATAAAATGTTCATGTTTTTGGTAACTGTTGATGAAAGTATTACCAATGGAGTTTTTAGGGTTTCTTGATGAAAATGATGCCAAACATGGAGCAATTCGATCCATTTTTAGTGAACGTAATGTGTGTCCTAAATCATGTATTCATAAAAAAAAATAGACCGAATTGCTTCGCGTCTCGACTCATTTTTGTGGACAAAAATTCACCAATCCATCGGTGGTAACACTCTTATCAAGGTGTAATGAGAAATTTGCATATTCAGCACTGGATGACTCAAGTCGCCGTCGACCAAGGGTCTCTCGCTGGTGCGCTATTTCACTCGCACTCGGTTTACGTCGTTCAGTCTCCTTGTCATGCGACTTGTTCAGTTTCGTGGGTTTCGACGCTCGAAATCAGCGGGGCTATACAATGTTGCACACTAAGCAGTGACGAATCTGAAGTTCTGCAATTTCTAATCAAATCCTTGCGAAAGTGACTGTAAGAATAAATGAAGGTCAATGAAAAGCTAAGCCAATACTGGTGGAATTATCATATATTCTTCACAGAATATAGCTTGGGCCCCAATCGTCTGTCCCTTTCAAAGACTCAGTGGAGACTGCCCGTCTGTTCAAATCACGGGCCCAGTTGTTTATAGGAACAGTAGACAACCGGCGAGGGCGTCGCTATTTCGGGGTGGTCGCCGTAGCCGTGGCAGCGTAAGCAGATCCACAATGCCTCGACCAGCCTTCTCCGCTCAGCGCCGAATTATCTTACATGACGTCAATTGATTTCTTATGTTTTCTTGATCAAATTGGCCCCATAAATGATATAATTCGGACCATAATTAAAGAAATTACGTGAAAAATTTGTTTGCAGAATTGAAAGCCCGTTTCGTTAAAAATAGTCCGATTCAAATTATTTTCTGTCAATTTAATCGGGAGAATGACAGGAATCCATTTGTGTCACTTCATATTGATAAGATGAAAAATAAACAAATTCTGTTTCTATATAATCGATGACACATCACCGAGCAACGGCCATCTCGCGCGAACTCGGGCCACAAAGATTCTCGTCGATTATTCGAGCTTCTAAGGTCGTATTCAGATATATTGGCCAGTGAGTTTCGTAACGCGTATTCTCCCACCATACAGTTTGCCTTCCTCGGTGCTCCTTTTCTCAACGTTTTCTGACTCGCTCTTGTTCCATCTCGCTCTCGCCTTCGCAGAACAAGAGTGAGCCAGAAGTGGCGAGGATAGCGCCAAGCTTCTGGCGTGTATAGGCCAAACTGAGCTGTCATCGTAGAAATACACACATCAGAATAAGTGTAGCTTAGCTCCGAAAAAATTCAGGAGCTTTATTGGTCAGAACATTGATTCTTTCTCGATAGCTTCATCTCGTATTGGTCTACATATAGCTTCGTCACGCACACAACTACTACGCTAACAATAAGAATAAATAACAGCCACACGGCTATGTTCAGACGGAGCCGAGCAGCATTCTCGTTACCCCACCATACCCTTCGGTAGCCAAGGAACTCCAACTGACAAATCCACGATCGTCAGATGGTGGTGGCTGATTTCTCCTCGATCAGTGTTCGTGAAAACGAATCGACCGGCCAATATATCTGAATACGTCCTTAGGATAAAGAAACAATGAAAGATGAACAATTATGCGAAGCCCAAGATGAAAAGCCTTCAAATAAACAAAGGAAACTAATAAATACCCAAAGCTAAATAGAATTTTAGATTTAGGGTACACACACCCTCCCCCAAACCCCGTGTCGATCGGCCACTGGGACCATTTGGAAGTATATTATTTCATTTAAATAATGTTCATCTCTGCATAGAACCGTAAAGAATTATAAAAAAATCAAGGAGTCAACTGTTGACCAATTTGGAGAATATACAATAGTCGGAAGAATAATAATAAAAGCAATAATTGCAAATAATTGGTGTAACTTTCACATTCTGAAAATATGATATCAGTAAATCAATATTTCCAGTATTAGTAAAAAAGTTCCAATCTCTCTTTTTTTATTTTAAATAATGTAGCCATATAATTATAACATAAATTTGACAGTGATTTCAAGCGATGTATGTGTTACAGTAAAAACGTTAATTTAGTAAATGTATACAGTTCCCAGCAGTTCATGTATGCCTAAAATGCATATAACCTAACCTACAATCGTCCAAAAATACATACATTGACTGTATCACGCTTTTACTGTGGCACATGTATCCAGCTAACGCTTCAGTTTTGCTATGATTCCACGTTGGCAGTCCTCCCGAGTATGCGCCATCTCGTATCCACTAGCTGAACTAAATTTGTCACGTGACCTGCTCTGTATTATCGCCACTATGGCGGAACTCGTATTTGGGAATGCAGTCACGGGAATACATTATTTGCCCTTATATGAGCAGATTTTGGGCTGGGTGAGGTCTCATTCGAAAGAGGAAGGTTCAGTGCAGCGCGCTCAAGTCATCGTTTGAGTCACAAAATTCTTTTAGTGACCTAAAAGTACTTGGATTCTTGCGCGTGTATTTTGTTGACTTTTGCTCTACTTTCAACACTCATATTATCAGATATCAACGCAATTTCGTCGAACCATGACTTGAGCGCGCTGCACTGAACCTTCCTCTTTCGAATGAGACCTCGTCCAGCCCAAAATTCGCTCATATAAGGACGAATAATGTATTCTATAAAACCCATGTTTCGGGCCAGATTGTGTCGGTATACAGAGCGCTACATTACCCGTGTCTACCCCCTTAACATATACTTATGACAAATATGCTGAAGAGTTGCGAGAGAGACTACGGTCTACAAATACCATAGCAGGCGAGACTATAGGGATCAGTAAAGACAAATCAAAAACGCAATACGACAAAAAGACAGCTACCAAATCTTTCAAAGTCGGAGACCAAGTACTGTTACACGACGAGACAGTAAGACGCGGACGATCAAATAAATTAACACCCGCGTGGATAGGTCCCTACTCAATTCAAACTACGCACGATAATAACAACTATAGTATAAAAAAAAGGACGAAAAACGTGCCGCGTACACGCCAACAGGCTTAAACATTATATAGAATAGGACAGGAATAGGGAAACGGTCGCAGAGATGAAGGAAAGTAACAATACACAAGAACTCAAGTAAATTAACTAGAGATAAGTAGATGTATTAGGAAAGAACATTAAAATCAGAATACGAAGAAAGGGGGAAAAAACTATTTGATTAATAATTATAATTAATAGCCAGACCAGGCCCAATACGGCGTACTAGGATTCGATCCAATAAACACGTCCCCATAGCGCTCTGGAATAATAACCAGACACGAAGGAATTAAAATAGAGAATATTCCCACTAGGGACAAACCAATAAGCAATAAAACGTAGGAAACTCACCAAATAGGGCCCGTATCCCCCATGAATCCTCGGCATCTAACCATTCCGATGCCTCACGCCAATATAGTCGATAATCCCCGCGGTACTGGCGTACCGCGCGCCGGTAATCTATGCTGATATACCCCGGCGGGGCCGGGTATTCCAAATACTAAAAGAAAAATTCCTTTAGAAAACACACAAACCCCACACTAACGCACACGTCGCAAAGATACAAAACATAGATAAACCCACCAGTAAAAATAACGCGATCTCGCGTGGGACATCCATTAACGAGAGCATGTTGAGGACTGAAACGAAACGAGAAGCGACGAGACAATCGGGTCCCGCGAAGACGAACCATCTTACGTTAGCAAAATTTTATCTCACGCACAGCATACGCAAGACCAGAGACTTCGCGACGAACGGAACGAAGCGCCGACTACACCTAGACATTATATTTTGCAGGATTACCGTCCTACAAACGACGAACCTAGACGATCTACAAATTTACCGAGATAGTTGGAAGTTAGTATTACACATAGACATATCTTACATCTACCGACGCGAAGCGAATCTCCAAGCTGCACTATATGACATACTAGCGCAATGTAAGAAACCTTCTACCGATAACTTACAAAAGTTCTGCAAAACATTCGCCGCGAAAATCCAAGACAAGGTAGACCGCATCACCAAACTCCTTACTTACGTCCAGCAAACTATAAGCTCAGCACAAAAACAGTGCCGCGGACTAATAGACGGATTAGGCTACATAGGCAAATCACTTTTCGGACTAATGGATTCCGAGGACAGAAAGAAAATCAACGACCAAATAGACTTTTTAAAGAGACAGGACAGTAGATTAAAAAATACAATCAAAGGACAAATGCAAATTGTAAGAGCCAACGCCGAACTTCTCAATGAGATTATACATAACATACAAGACAAAGAAAAAACACTCTTAAACGCGACTTGGCAAATTCAATACTTACTACAACAGTCGACCGACATTATTAAATTCCGAGAGACAGTAGACGAACATCTCATACTAATAAACAGCGTCGCAGAGACACTAGTGCGCGACACACAAGACTTGCTAGAATTCATAATGGATATAAAAAAGGGAGTCCTTAACCCACGGTTAATACCACCAGCGCAAATCATAACGTACCTCACTTCAGCACTCCCACACATTCCAAAAGGACTAGACTTCCCTATCGGGATAAAGTTAGAAAACATGCACGTCCTGTACGAGATACTAACACTCTCCGCATTTTCGGATACCAAATCAATTACTGTAGTATTAGACATCCCATTGTTGAGCGCAAAGAAATTTAAATTGAGTAAAGTACACCCGGTACCCACGAAAGTGAACGAATCATTCTACGCGTATATAGAACCCCTCGACCCATACGTGGTACTTGACACCTCGGTGCAAGATTACATACAACTAAGTAAACAAGACCTAGCAGAATGTAAAACTATAAACGATCTATACCTCTGCACATCTAATCACCCGATGTTCAAAGCGATACCATACGGACCTTGCGAAGTACAGTTATACACCAAATTGACACAAAAACCAAACAATTGTAAAATACGAATCATGACACTGAATCACACGATCCTGATAGAATTACAACAACCGGGCACGTGGATTTATATCGCGCCGAAACCGATACAACTAGCAGCACCTGCGACGACAAAGGCACAAACATGTATAGCATTAAGGACTCTGGTATAATAACGATAAGAAATAAATGTACTATCACCACCGTCGAATTCACAATAGAAACTGGTAAGCAATACGGAATAGAAAAAACATGGAACTACTTACCTGGTTACAATTTGTCACTAGACGAAATTACGTTTCCACAGACCACTGTAAATTCGTATCGACATACCAACTTCGAACTTAAAAGAATAATCAAACACCCGGAAGAATTAAATAAAGTTAGCAAAAAATTAGAGGACTTACAAAACGATTTAGAAAAACCCGAGATCATACCAACTGAATACCACTATAGTTTCTTTACACTATCCTCTGTGACAGGATTAATAACAATTACATTGTGTATCTTCACACTTTACAAATGCATTGTACGCTGTAAAGCAAGAACACCACGACATAGTACCACAGACAATACGAGTCGCGACAAAACAACACAAAAACCTCAAGCGATAATCAAAATAGTTAGTAAGGAAGAAACGACTTCCACTAATTCTCTTTGAAATATTATATTCGTTATAAACAAACTATTATTACTATATTATACAAATATCATAATCCTTCACTGTCAAATGTATAAGTCAGTCTGAACTCATACTTACCGAATTACCATTATAATCTAGTTAAAAAAAACCACATGTAAGCCGCTGGAAAAGCTATGGCTTTTCCTCCCCAAGGGGGGAGGGATGTTGTGCCCAGGCAACGCCCAAGCACGCGTATCATACATTATACATATTATATTACGTTCCTTATGAAACGTTCGAGACGTTTCCAAGCTAAGACAGCCGCTAAGCAACCGAATCTACAAAATCAGCAAAATGCGAACGCTCCACGCCAACCGGGCATGGTAACGCGTACCACGCCCAAGAGTGATATAAAACCAATTCGACTCCGCTAATGGGGAGACTCGAAATCCGACCCTCGACCGGGCCACACGGCTAAAAACCTACTTGTACACCTCAGTCTAGTTTTAGTTGTTCCTGAATAAAGACTTAGTCTTTCCGTTTAAACACATATGGTGTAGTTCACCCGGTGGATTCTCATCCTTTAATCACTCCCGAACCCACGATTACGCCAGATCCCGTACCAGCCTTGCGAGCCATCACGCAGGGCACAACAATACTAACTGGAGGGTGCCATTAGTATGTCTAGGAGAGTTCTAACGCAGGTCTCCTGAGGGGAGCGCGGGGGCGAGAAGTGCGGGCGCGCGGGGAGTGCGGTGGGGGGAACTCTGGGCGCGGGGGAGCAGGGTGTGGAAGACTGGCTGCGCGCGCACGAGCCGCGGAGTGGGGGAAGCCCTAATCATGGAGGGGATCAGTCCAGGCCGAGCCGCCGCGGAGACCTCTGCAGACCTGGCCCACCCCCGAAAATTTTTTCACACCTGACCCACCCCCGAAAATTTTTTCACACCTGATCCACCCCTGAAAATTTTTTCACACCTGACCCACCCCCGAAAATTTTTTTACACCAGACTCACCCCCGAAAATTTTTCAGACCTGGCTCATATCAATCTAGCGAACCGCCTGGCAGCAAACGGACATTTTTCCCCAGCGCAGAGAAATAATAATTTTTATCAGAAATTGTTTCGGGCGATGTCGGGAAAGATCGATAGTTTTACAAACCATATATTCGATTCGCTTTACGCGACATATAATATTTATTTTTTATGCCGGTTCGCTGACGCGTTCGCGACATGCTGGAAAGGGTCTAAAAGACTCACACGTAACTTATCCTCTGGCGAGGAAAAAGATTCTTTAATAGTTCTCCCGTGGAGAGAATGGCCTAACGCTGGTGCTACCTGGTAGCTCGCGCAATTGTCTCTGACGACCGCACGTCTTCGCAGCGACGAAGCGATCGCCTTCCGCAGTCCTACATGACGTAGGTCCGGATCTATTGGTAGTCCCAATTCTCGCGTGATTGGGGAAAGCCAATAAGCGACGACACATATTGTCTACGTGATCGCACGTAACAACAACGCAGGACATAGGTATGCCCGAAACAGTAAACATGACGGTTACAAGTAACCTCTACGCTTATGACTGAGGACAAGCGCGACATTATCGTACATCTATTCCGAACAGTTGCCATACATCCCGTATTTCACTGTTCCCGTGAAATATT
Source organism: Andrena camellia (assembly GCA_029448645.1). Taxonomy (NCBI): domain Eukaryota; kingdom Metazoa; phylum Arthropoda; class Insecta; order Hymenoptera; family Andrenidae; genus Andrena; species Andrena camellia. The sequence goes on from CM055679.1 coordinate 29,143,853, forward strand.
TTACAGGATAAAATAAACCATTACCTACCCACTTTTTTCATGTTTTATTTATTTAGCACTTAAACGTCCCGTATCCATGCTTGGCAATTATGGCAGCCCTAGATATAGAGCACTCTGTGTGTTGATGCGTCAATTAGACACCCTTTGCCGGGACACCCTGTAAAAGGGATAGAGCTGTGAAATTTATTACGACAGGCAGTACTCGAGGTCTAGCCTGGTCGTCTGCGTTGCAGATGTGTACCTCTCAGGGTTAGGCTCGAATTTTCGTCGAATGTTTAGATGGGACTTGACCTTGAGTATTGCCAGATGTACGCTTGCGGAAAGTCGAGTCTTCTTCGTCAGCGACGTTTTCCCACCACGCTCTTGCTTTCGCCCACTGTTTTCAGACGACCAATAGTAATCGCGATTTTCTCACCCCGGTTTTTTGTTAACAGCCAAGGCTTCGTAGTTTTCTTCGGAAAAGAATGTACGCCTAGCAGGCAGATAGAAACTAGCTTTCAATAAAACGCAACACGCTCACTAGATTTAGAGCTGTATACAATTTTTTCCCCTTATACAACAAAAGGGATGGTCCTTCGAGTGAAACCTTTAGTCGGCACATCACGTGCAAAATTAACAATACCTGAACGATCTGAATGATCAATCAAGGATAAAACACTGTGTCTCGCGCTGCGCATATACCTATATATACTCGGCGCGAGACACTACCGTGTCTCTTGATTAGTGTAGGAGAAAAAGAGTCGCCGCCGGCCCTGGATAGTCTAATGATCGATTAGAGCAGTTGTCCAGAAAGCGGAAGATCCGGGTTCGAATCCTGATCTATACAAATCCAATCGACCGATAATTTTACTTTTACAATTCTATGAATTTTATCATTATTTAGTTATTCACGTGTGGTTACATTCTGCAATGCTATTGTCTATAAAAATCGTATCAACAATTCTTTTTATAACTTTATTTTCAATGCACTTCACTGTTTTGTGCGCGTATTGTAATTGCTGAAATTTTACCCCGTTAATAAAAAATATTATTAGCTTAGTAAAAATAGCGACAGAAACAAGGTTTATGATACAAACAGAATTTCTTCCCTGCATTTGACATCGAAACTTAACAAACACCTTTTCTTGTGCATTTTTAATTTCCTCGTGTGAGATAGATTAAGAGTGTTAAAAAATTTGATTAGTGCTTAGAAAATTTGAAGAATTGGGTATTTCTGTTTCTTGTCGTAATCCAAGGAAGGTATCAACTTTTTGACGGACGTATTGTAAGAGACTGTAAATTGCTTTCCCCAAATTAAGGACATATGCAGCGGCTCTGTATTGCATACTGGCATGCCCTATATAGCTGGCAGGTAGGAGCATATGCAAACTTCCGGAAACTACCCGAAATATTCTCACAGAGGTCGTTACATCTGCACCTCTATTCACAGCTGTCTCGAAATATCTTGGGAGAAGCGAATTTGAACTCGCACTTAGCATTAGAATAGATTCTATAATCAGGAGTAGCTGAGTCTTAAAATAAAGGATTATTTGAACTCTCGAGTGTAGGTCTGGGTTCGCGTGCCCAGGGAGGTAGTGAATTCTCGGCATAGCGCTCCAACACGCGCCAGGTTGCAAAAATCGACTGTTTCAAGTATTCGAAAGTGCTAAAAAGTAGGGCCTGTCTGTTTTTAAAAACAGGGATTAAAAAACAGTTTTCTGAATAAATTTGGAAAATCCGAAAACCGGTTTTTATATTTAAAAAACAGGTTTTTGATACTAGAATTAGACACAATTAATGAATTACACAAATATTAATAGTTTATTTAATTGGAAACGTTAACATTTTGACTTGAAATGGCCTCGGGTACAAGCATATTGTAGTAAATGTTTACTGTAATACCAATCCCCATAAAAAACTTCAAAAAAGTAAAAAAATCATGCCAAGTACATGAGAAAATCAAGGACGCAAAAGAGTTTCCCTCTCGCAGGCTTTCAAATAATTTGTCAATTTAAAACTCTGACAATATGAGTACATTATATTGCGTTTTAAAATAATTCTAAGATCATACATCAACACCGATGCCTTTCCTCTCACAAGCTTTCAGATAATTTGTCAATTTAAAACTCTGCCAATATGAATAAACTTTCATTATTTTGCATTTTTAAATAATTCTTATTCATCGACACCTTGACCTTGCCTGGCCACGCCAAGTATTTGACTTTTTGATACTACTTGGATTGATTTTTACTTTTTTGAAGTTTTTTATGGGGATCTCACTTCTTTTTACAAAAATAATTTGCATAAGGAATGAATTCAGATAATTTTTAATATTATAAATTAGAAAGGTTCACCATCAACAGCCATGAACAGCCTTATCACAGGACCTAATTAAGGATAAATTCTACGAAAGTTTAACAACTATGAAAGAAACCAGGTGCACCGCATTGCCGATCTATATATATTATGTATATGTATAGTACTTTCTGTATAGTAGAAGAAACACTGATTGTTTCGACTTGGAGGTACTGCAATAAGTCAATTTAATCCCTTATAATATGATTAAATTTATTGAGTAATGATGGGCACCCATAAGACCCACAGTGCGTTTGCTGTTGCTGCGCTTCGATGTAAGACTGACGAGCGAGACGCGCTTGTCGCGACAAACGAGTTATGTGTGCGCACACACACACTCATGACCCACACAGGTGTTAATCACGCATACGATACAAGGGGGCCATACGGCGTCTTAACACTGATTAAATTCGTGCATTATCGAAGGTGTCCATGTATCAAAATAACTGAATAAGTATGTATACGAAATCCTTCCTCCAAAATTATGCGTATATACATAGCCTGGCGTAGGTCACAGCATCATTTTACACTTCTATTATCTCCTTCAGCGAAGTCCTGGTGGGCGGTCCGAGGACGCTAGCATCCATAGCGTTTTCTACGTACTGCGTGGAAGAGGGTGCTCGAAGCCAATGAAGCGGCGGGCATGCAACGCATGGGGAAAACTCTAGTAGTGTGCCCTTAACCCTAAAGGAGAAGTTCCACGGCGCGTGGCTTGTCGAGTCGGCTCGGTTCGCCCAGGTTCGGCGAGTCGGCTTGGCAAGCGCGAGTCGGCGAGCCACGCGCCGTGGAATTTCACCTTAAGGGTACGAGCCTGCACGCACACTACTAGAGTTTTCCCTATCCGTGGCATGCCCGCCACTTCATTGGCTTCGAGCACCCCCTTCCACGCAGCACGTAGAAGACTCTATGGATGCTAGCATCCTCGGACCGCCCACCAGGCCTTCGCTGATCTACATATACATAAAATCCTGAGTTTAGTTACAAATAAAAAACAGTTTGATGATATACAAACATGTCGCAATTCAAATTTCGGCAACTTACCTTGTGTTTGAGACTGCATTTTGGTTGCAATTAAATGGTTCAACGATACATATTTGTAAAAACACGTGGCATCTCAAATTTTGACAACTTACCTTATTTGACACTCGCCAGGTTATAACTTGACGGTAAGCTGTCAAAATTTGGAGTAGATTGCATAGTGAAGATAGCGATTGACGAACCAAACATGTGTTAGTTTCAGTTGACTGAAGGTGTGCGAGTAACGCGTATACGTATTATATTGACGAAAATTTTGACTGGAGAAGAAGAAGAATCAGGAGAAAAATCTTACCATTTCCGACTGATCCATGAGACGATATTACAATATCTCTGTCATGCGTGGACCGATTTTATTGAATTTAGTCTTATTCGAAAGCTTATATGCGGTTTACATAAGAAAAATGCCTCTAAATTTAGAAAATATAGCAGGCCCGCAGATATTAATGAAATAAGTTTCAGGTTACATTGGATTAGCCGGGCGGCGAGTAAAATGATAGCGGTAGTGACATTCGACATATACAGGTTGTCGAAACATGTACTTGCCGCGTCTCTAGATCTTCATGAGCCAGATGAATGTTTGACATGAGAATTCACAAACTCATTCTATTATATGTGTTATTGTGTGTGGCAGCAGACAGAATGACCGATGACATAAGCTGTATTGCTCATGTGCATTCCACCACACCAGACTATGGTGGAGATCCGATATGTTGACCGGCCTGAAGTTGTTTCGCGAACAGCGATCGAGGAGAAATTGGCACCACTAGTATGTCTAGGAGAGTTCTAACGCAGGTCCTCTGAGGGGAGCGCGGGGCGGGGGGAAGTGAGGGCGCGCGAGGGAGTACGGTGAGGGAACTCTGGGCGCGGGAGGAGCAGGGTGTGGAAGACTGGCTGCGCGCGCACGAGCCGCGGAGTGGGGGAAGCCCTAATCATGGAGGGGATCAGTCCAGGCCGAGCCGCCGCGGAGACCTCTGCAGACCTGGCCCACCTCCGAAAATTTTTTCACACCTGACCCACCTCCGAAAATTTTTTCACACCTGACCCACCCCCGAAAATTTTTTCACACCTGACCCACCCCCAAAATTTTTTTACACCTGACTCACCCCCGAAAATTTTTCAGACCTGGCTCATACCAATCTAGCGAACCGCCTAGCAGCAAACAGACATTTTTCCCCAGCGCAGAGAAATAATAATTTTTATCAGAAATTGTTTCGGGCGATGTCGGGAAAGATCGATAGTTTTACAAACCATATATTCGGTGACGGGAAAAAGAGATTATTACTTAGTGGCACAAGCACAGTTATTTTAAAGCTAAATTCGGGGAGGGAAAGAGACAGCACTACATAGTGGTACAATCGCATGCATTCTAAAGCTAACAGGATTTCAAAATGTTTTTCAATCTTAATATCGCAGCGTATCGTGCGATCGTGTGTAATTTGAGTCCTCTGGAGCTGCCGTGCGGGATGACGTCTTTTGGCGGCGCGAAGAAGGCGCGAATCATAGAATTATGGGGTGTTAGCAGAAATTTTTTTTCCAAACCAACAGACACTTTTTCCCCAACGCAGAGAAATAATAATTTCATGAATAAACGATCTAGCGAACCATTCTGTAGCAAACAGACATATTTCTTCCGAGCCAATATGTAGCAAGCATTCTAAAGCTAAAATTTTTCAAAATGTTTTTGATCTTAACGTCGCAGCGTACCGCGCGATCACGCGTAATTTGAATCCCCTAGCACAGCTGCGCGAGATGACACGGCGCGAAGAACGCGTGAACGAAATATAATACTATTTGAAACGTCGAATCTTAGAATTAGGTGGTGAGGAAAGAAGGAGGAAGGTGGGTAAATAAAATGGAAAAATAATATGTTTTAAATGATAATATATTTGTCGGAGTTAAGGGAAAAGATGAAGTCTCAGGGAGCAATTCGGCGTTTCCGCTATCTCTTCTCCTCGCAAGGCGTCTCATTTTTTATTCGGAATTAACAAGAATTGAACAATGTAACCATAAAGAACTTTCAAGGAATTACTTCAAAACAAACTGTAAACTATAATTCTATTTAAATCGAAAACTAATGAATTCTCGGGAAGGGAAAATTGGACTGTCCTCGATCAGGATCTCTTTTCGAATGAATTCTTTTTTCGGTTGCTAAACTACCACTTCTGTTTCCCTTCCGAGACTACATTCAAGCGCCCACTCACAGTCTGACGCTTGCGTTTTCGATTGGCGCCAAATCAATCTCGCAATTCAATCATACATGACTTCGTGTTGTCATTAGTAATTGCATTAACAATAGATTATAAAGATCGACTATCTATTTGCTCAACCCTGTGTAGGCATTGTAATGAAATAAACGATACATCCCAACTAAGTTTATTCACTATTTATTTTTTTTCTTTTATTCTTCGGTATTCTCCGACATATTGTTACAGTCAAAGAATATGAAAATAGAATGATAATAATATAATTTAACATTTTTTCCTACGAGCATCAGCTACAATATCACTGATGGCACATGCTAGCAGTTCGCAATCTACAAGATAATCCTCGCAGTAATATTCACTATCACGTATGATTTTAGCAGCACTGCGCGTATCTAATGTTTCACAGGCAACACCGCTCTGTTGCAACACGTTAACAAAAGTTTTAAATTTTGGCTGCACATCTTCTGCAGTTTGATGCAACTGCGGATACACATAGCTTACACACGGCTTAAGATTAAATAAAAATGTTACTGTATTCGGTTTGAAATACAGCGACTTGTCAAGTAATGTCATCTTTACAATCGTAGAATCATACATCCGACAAAAGTCCACCGTTAGTTCATCAATCCGCATCGAGTCTGATTCAGGCAATTGTGCACGTTCTTCGATGGTTGTACGGCTACCGACTAGTACACCCCATGTATACCATGGTAATATGAGATGGTTCCCGCGATTATCGCCGAGAAGAACTTCTACATCGGCCATAGGACCTACGTTGATTCCAATTTCCAAATATTTGCTGCCCACGGATGTTAATGCGTATCTTCTGATCATGATACGCGATGTTTGACGCGAGCTAAGAAAACAATCAAAGCTATGAAATTGTACGCTTGTATCAGGAATAAACATAAAAAATTTCGACAAGATGTGAAAATTAAGCCTTACCAGTCAAATGTATTCTCCCCGCATAGAGCTATGCTATCATCTCGCACGATCGGAACGTAATAATTCATGCGTTCAGCGTTTCCTTCGGCACTGGTACTGCACATTTTTTTTTTGGAGCACTGCTTGTCTATCGAAAGTCACTGAGGCTACTGAGCGATTGATGGAATGGCGTTCGGGGAGACTGGCTTAAATAGATGTGTAATTGCTTCCCCCACCGCCACATTTTATTCTAAAGCCACCAATTTTCCATAATGTTTTTCAATCTTAACGTCGTAGCATATCGCACGATCGCATGTAATTTGAACCCACCCTGAAGGATAAAAGTCTCGACACGTGTTGAATGTAATATAATACTTTTGGAAACGTCGAATCTTAGATTTATGCGGTGCCAGCCGAAACTATGTTGGATGATCTTGCGCGCTAATTCGTCATACGCGTGAATCATGGAAAGAATTATGTCGTGTCGACAGAAACTGCATAGAACAATGTTGGGACGAATCGTCGGTTTTGCATGCAATGCATTCGATGGTTGGGGGAACATCGAAAGAGTTAGACAGAGATACCAAATCGCGGCATGCGTATAAAAGCGCGCTCTAAACTGCACAAAGCCTCAAATCGTTGCAACGTGTTGCGTGTAAAAAAAGACATTAAATTTACATTCCATTTACGATCATGGAAGAATTCGCACAAGTAGAACGCCAACTGCGGGATCAATCTGCACGATTAATTTTACGCGAAGAATACCTCGCGTGGGAAGAACGGTGCAACGAGTGTATCGAATCTTTGGAAGAACACAGCCGAGTGAAACGTTCTCAATTATCGATCGGTGTTCGACAATCGTTGGTTGCTCGAATCGCGCAGCTCGAAGGACTGAAATATTCGTTGCGCGGACGTTTCGTGCCTGAAGGTGCCGGACATTCGAGGACTTTTGTGGCGCGAAATAGACACTGCGTTCGATAGCCGCGTATTAACTGGTGCAGTGCTAAATTCGAATTACATCGAACCGCGCAACTTCCTCCAGGATGCGGCGACCATTGTGTTGGAGCATGTGCGGGGCGCTTTGAGGAAACATCGGAACCTCAAAGTGAACACGGTGTTTAAAAGTGAATTTGTGGCAGGTGACAAGCAGGCTTGTAAAAGCATCAATACCCGAAACTGTGAACTCTTCGGTACATCCGATCTGCTATAGTGGTACCAGCGATGTATCATCGAGCCCACCCTGGCATCGTTGGAAGAGTTCCAGGAACGCGACAGCGGATGGGCATTGACGAGAATCCTCAACCTGACCGTCAATGTCAATAAGAACAATCCGCTGCGCGCGGGATGTCATCACAAGTTGCCGCGGGAAATATCGCTAAAGAAAGCGATAATCAGTGTGCAATCCCTGGACAATGCGTGTTTCGCGTGGGCAGTGGCCGCCGCTCCACACCCTGTCCACCGAGACACCGCGCGCCCAAGTTCATACCCCGACTATGCTTCCATATTAAATCTCCAGGGCATTGAGTTTCCTATGTCCCTGGAGCAGATTTGGAAGTTTGAGGGGTTGAACAACATCTCCGTCAACGTCTACAGTTACAGGAGGAGATGAAAAAGCGACTGAAAATCTTTCCGCTGCAGTTGGAAATAAGAAGGCCCGGTCATAAATTTTAAACACCAGTGACCGGCAATGCACCTTAGTTCTTTCGATTGCCAAACTTTCCACATTTCTGTATTACTTCTTCCACATTGTTTCTGACCAATCGTAAAAACTGACTGCTTTGATTGTCAATGCAGTCTAAAGAAGGTCGTGGTTAAAGACCGTATTGTTCTTTGAGTCGGCGGTCGAGAACAGTGCGCCCCGGTCACTATGTTGTCCCACCCGATAATGAAGCAGTATACCGATTAACCCCTTAGTAAACCAAATGAGTTTTACGAACGAAACGAAGGGCGGAGAGGATAGAAACGAAACGCACTGTCAATAGCACCCCCGTGGTACGTTTCCAGACTTAGCCTCATAATAAATTTTATAACGAAATGATCATAACGGTTTAGCGTAACCGGCACCGTTCCTTGGCCTGTCTATCCCTTCCACAGCCAATCTCTTTTTCAAATATTGAAATGACCAATAATGTACCTACCTTCTAGGACGTTGTGGGGGCACGACTGCTAATACCTGACATGGGACAGTCAGAACTGTTCCTGGATCGAAAGCGAACGGATTTTAACCGAGCTATCATCATACATTTGGCAGACAATATATACCAACGAAGATTATTACGATATGTTCGTGATGTACGGGAGCTGTGACACCAACATCGTGGCTGCTGTACGCGCATACAATGAGAAGTTTCCCAATCGGCGTTCCATAACCAGAAAAATCATGACAGGGTTGATATGGAACGTAAGAAGGACTGGTCAATTTCGTTCTGATAACAATACGAGGGGAAGAACAAGAAGCAACGAGTCCGTGGAAAATGAGGAAGCAGTGATCGATTTCGTGGAAGAAAATCCAACTATAAGTGTCCGTGACATTGAAAGAAGATCAGGATTATCGAAATCGATGGCACATCGAATTTTAGAAGAAGAAGGATTGTATCCATACCACCTGCGTCGGGTACAAGCACTACTGCCTCGCGACATGCCAGTTCGATTGACGTTTTGTCAATGGCTCTTGAACGAGTATGAACAAAATCAGACATCTTAAAAAGGATTCTGTGGACAGACGAAAGTACGTTCACGCGAGGTGTTTTTAACACAAGAAATTCACACGTGTGGAGTTATGATAATCCACATGCAATCACCATCAGAAGTTTTCAAACTCAGTGGACCCTCAACATTTGGGCTGGGATAATTGGTGATCACATTATGGGCCCTTTCTTTCTACCAGCAAAATTGACAGGTGAAGTGTATTTGAATTTTTTGCAGAACGATGTGCCGATTCTTTTGGAAGATGTTGCATTAAATGTGCGGCGGAACATGTGGTACCAGCAAGACGGAGCTGGACCACACTTTGCGAATATTGTGAAGGACTTTTTAAATAATTCCTATGCGGGTCGTTGGATAGGCCGTGCAGGTTCAATAAATTGGCCACCACGATCTCCAGATCTTACTCCCTTGGAATTCTTCCTTTGGGGTATGTAAAACAAACGGTTTACTCCAGTGAAATTGATACCGTAGAAACGTTACGACAACGGATAATTGCGGCATTTGAAGCTGTTAAAGAACAAGGGGTGTGCGAGAATGTTCGCAATTCCTCCATCAGAAGGATCCAAAAGTGCGTAGAGAGAAAGGGAGACCTGTTTGAACATTTATTGTGAGTAGTGTAGTGCAACAGAGTGTACATTAATAATGCCAGTGAGTGAGTGAGTGAGTGAGTGAGTGAGTGAGTGAGTCAGTCAGTCAGTCAGTGAGTACTTGTTCTTAGTGAAGTGCGTAACATACACTAAGATAATTCCACGGCAAATCGATCACTGCTTTCTCTCCATGACTCGAATTTTATTGAAATTGGGACACGATGTAAGTACTTTCGACTGCCTTCTTACTTCCAACCGTTAACCCCGTAATTTGACTCTCATCGATGCCATCCTTCTGACCAATCCTTATCCTCTCCTGATGGAAAAAGCCCACCACATTCTCGTGGTTTCCCTTGAGCAATGACACTTTTTCAACAAATAATCAAGATAAAGACAAGCTGGAACTTACAAATCTGATTATTATAAAAACAGTGTCATTGGCCAAGAGTGGATTAGTAAAATTCTCCTGCAATTCTTCTGTCGACCTGTTTTTTCACCTCACTGAAGAAATATGGGGTGGTAGCCGTACGGTCAGCTGACTGTAATCGCGCGCGGTTGCTTTACCTGAGACGGGGCGCACCATTGTCTTTAACAGCTTACTGCGACGTTAATATCAGCTGCATTACTCTAGAAATAAGCTTAATTTACAAAAAGCATATCAGCGAATGTGGTAGTACTTTTTCGGATTTTTACAATCGCAACCTCCAAGTGAAACGGTAACGGACTTTTCGATGTCTTCTAGCATCAGGATAATGCATGTCCCGGATTGTCCCTCAATTCAGGGATAATACACGTTGACGTATTCCGTGCGAGAGAAGGTGAGCTTGAAGTTCGATTGGTCCTAAACTAACCAATCGGGCCTGCTTATCTCTCGTGTCTAAATACGCGCTCGAATTTCAAAACAAAAGCATGCGTTGCCGTATTCCGTGCGAGAGAACGTGGGCCTTGGGGAGGAGATATTGCTGTGAAGAGGGCCTCTTCAGGACAGTGTCCCTTTGGGAGAGATGCAGGGCAGATTGGTTAGTTTAGGGCCAATCGGACTTCAAGCCCACCGTCTCTCGCACGGAATACGTCGGCGCGTGCTTTTGTTTTGAAATTCGAGCGCGTGTTTATACTCGAGAGATAAGGGATCCGTCTTTAATTTGAATGTAGAACGATGCAGGCGGGACTACGCGCAGTTTTGGGTAATTTATGGCTTAGTTGGTTCAGCCTCGTAGCAGACGTGAACTCAGGGTATCGGAAAAGGGAAACAGGAAACAGGATTTTTTTCTTTATAGCAACTCGAAGACTTTCTGTTTCTCTTCTCTTCGGACCCTTTCGAACCGAAACACGTGGTGTTTGCTGCCTACCTCGAAGCAATGGGTACATTGGCAGTAAACGGACGGAAGGCGGACTTTTGAAAAAGTGCAGGATAGTCCGTTCGTTGCACTTCTGCGAAGCACGTGTGTTTCGAAAATGTGCTGGCTTCTTTTTACCTGAAGCCTCTTGGCTTGGTGGGGGTCAACTCATAACGGAACGAGAGAAATTATTTGGGGGTAGAAGAAGTCGCTTGGAAAAAATCTTGTCAGTCAGCAAGCAGTCACGTTGCAGAAATGTTCTCTGCTCAAGAGTATTACGCGATGTTCTGGATGTAACCCACGAACAACGGGGACGCAAGTGCTGCAGTGTGAGAATTTACGCGGGAATATCCACGGCTACGAACGCCAAGTAAAAATTCATTTCCCCCAATTTTTATAACGTAGGAACAACACGTTCCATGAAAAATAAATTAAGTGATCAGTGTTAGTAGGCGTGCAGTGAAGTGAGTATTTGGTACATTAACCCGGACGCACTTGACGTTGCGACCCTTAACTTTGGATGGTGGAGTGTACCTGAGATCAGCTGTGCACTCGGCGCGTCTGTCGATGACCAGGATCGGTTCAGTGACCTAGTGACACAGGTTTTCAAGCTGCAGGTGAATTTCCGAAAGGGTGAGTTTTAGTTACATTACTGGCGACTATTATTTTTTAAATTTAACGCAGGCTATGGCCTATTTCCGGCGATAATTCTCCAAATTTCCGTACGTAAATTTTTCTTCGCAGTTTTTACATGGACTTATTCATTATCAACAACAGTGTTGGCCGTTATTGAACTACGGATTCTTATCACAATAACCAACTACGATCACTTTTCGTTCGTTCCTGTTGCATTACCTTTTCGTTTGTACGTTATTAAAAAAGGAAATTTACGTGTTCCTCATCCTCTCACTCCAAACAATTATTATTTTCGATTCTTCTAAAAAAAAACAACTGTGTATTCGTCTTTTTACGTTACACATGATTTTCATCCATTTATCCTTTATTCATTATTCACTTTAAATGGCAAACAAACTATGGCAAAAGGTTAGATTTTTTTGTTACGTCTTTTTCATTTGCCATTCTACGCAATTTTCTCCGATGCATGCCACCTTGCTCGTTCGTAGTCATAGCGCGGGAACTCCAGCGGAAGGCTCGCGCTCTTATTGGTCGGGGTTTTTTCCTTAATATCTCGAAAACGAAACCCTGGATCCCAAAAAGGTTAAGGACTTTTCGATGTCTTTTTGCATCAGGATATTGCATGTTCCGGGATGTCCCTCAATTCTGTGACACCCTATATAGAATTTTATAATTTTGAGCGTGCAGGGGAGACATGTACTCGTGGTAAAATTCATACAAACAAATTTTTTATATGTCCAGAATGCACATATCCACGTATATTGGTTTGTTGAATTTGACCTCGAGTTTTCGCAATTCAACAGCTATTAAATTTTCCGAAAAAACACTTCTGCTGTGGAAATTCGGTTTCGCGATCATTGCCTCAGCGCCATATCGCTCTTCCCAGTGTGTTAAAAGTTCTACATCCACGTGATTTCGCACATTTTCCATAGTTTTACCGAATACCGTGTTGTTCATCAATTTGTACAAATTTTTTTCAAAATCGTTTGTCGCGCTTGGTCTAAACCGTGTATGGAGTTCGATGTAATCGCGGAGCCAGGGGGGTTGAGCGAATTGAAGCACGCGATGTATCGTTGTAATAAAAAGACCGTGACGCGTGCACTGCTGCAGGTTGCGATAATGGATAACGTAACGCTGCTTATCGTATACCGTCGCGAGTAACTTGTCCTGTCTGCTGCCAGGTGGTTTGGCACGCGTCGGGCAGAACGGTAGATCAGCATGAGCGTCGTGCAGACGTTGCGGATATTCTAGATCTACCTCTAGAATGTATCCCATGGGCGAATCGACAGCGGTTGAAGACACAGCAAAATTTGCAACATCTTCGACCCATTGAAATTTGGCGTATGGCAGGGGTTAACACATTGCCCAGCCATACAAAATATTTACGTCAAAGTACATCAAGTACGATGACTGTTCCGTGGCGTCGTAAGATGACATGTACTTGTTATTGGCATGTGCGTATCTTCCGGAACATTGACATAAACCACCGCGTATACCACGTTCGATAAACATGACCATATCGACGTATGTGAGCAATTCGAATGTAATTTTGGTGTGTTTTAGCATGGCATCCCACGTGAAATCAGGTAAAGTATAATAATGTGCTGAATCTAATCCACAACACTTGATGCAACTTTCGCGAAAATTTTCAAAAATATCTGCCAATAACAAGACATCTGTTTTCAAATACAAGTCGTTGTATTCGCCCAAGGTTCTAATGCCGAAACGCTGCCAGACAGTCTCGGCGTGCGCGTAAACGCTCTCGGATACAGTCTCACCCGTTAACGAACTGTAGAATGACTCGCGCGGCGGTAAGCATGGGTCCTGCAGCTTTTTCGCGCCATCAAGGTATTCATACGGAAAGACACCCTTTCGGGTCAATGAATTGAAATCGTCAATGGATAATGTTTCAAATTGGGATCGTAAAATTTTTAATTTATCTGCGCTTAGAAAAGATCCTAATTTGTCGAGACTGGTGTTTAGAAATTTGTACGAATCGATGAATCGCAATTTAGTATAATTTCGCGAGTCTGATTCAGCCATATCTTCAACATTTTTCGTGAATGAAATATATTTTTCTTTAGTTATGGTTAATACGTCAAAGCTGCCTTCGAAAGCGGTAGCTATTTTCTCGATAATGAAATGTGAATCGTAGCCGGATAAATTATGAAAAACTATGGGGATGTAAAACGCATTTTTATAATTTAAATTGCACTCCGAATGTGCTGGGCCTCTAAACCGTCCGGATAGCTGGCGATGATCGCGAACTCGTATATCGCTAGCCTCGAATGGTTCGTCGCAAATATGGCAATGTGTTGCATTGCGAAATGCCGTCCACTGTTCGCTAGTTAAATCCAACATTTGATTATTATTGGCCAGGATGGGCCTAACAAAGTCTGCAAAATTTTTCAGTTCTTCGACGAACCATGAAACACAATCCGCGTCGCGGCGACATCGATACATCGATAGTGATGTATCGTACGAACAATGCATATAATATGCAATGCTGTGCACTTTGTGGTGCTGATATTTACACAATTTATTATTATCACCTATTCGATTGTCCTCCGTTTTCGCCAAGATGCACTCAAGATCGGCGTACACCACGAAGAGAAGTCGCTCCTTCCTGCAGTGGATGCCGAAACTGAGCAGGTTGTTGCCTTCGCTGGGCAGCAGAATGGCGCAGTCATTCATCTGTCCGCAGTCCACTGCATAGACCTCCAACTTCTCGGCGGATCCGAAGTAGTGTAGACATCTGTAAAAACCAAAAACTTTTTTATTTAATTTTTTTAGCGAGACATTTCAACATTTCATAAGTTTCTGTACGTACCGGTCACAGATGAATTTCTTTCCATTGTGTCTGCTCAGCTGGGTGCTCACCAGCCGGGACAAGTCCTTGATGCACACAAAGTGCCCCACATCGCCGTGCTCGTGATTCGGCGTGTAGAGCAGGTTGACGTGCCGATCCCTCTTTTGGCTGGTGAGCCGCAGCGGAAAGATTTTCAGTCGCTTTTTCATCTCCTCCTGTAACTGTAGACGTTGACGGAGATGTTGTTCAACCCCTCAAACTTCCAAATCTGCTCCAGGGACATTGGAAACTCAATGCCCTGGAGATTTAATATGGAAGCATAGTCGGGGTATGAACTTGGGCGCGCGGTGTCTCGGTGGGCAGGGTGTGGAGCGGCGGCCACTGCCCACGCGAAACACGCATTGTCCAGGGATTGCACACTGATTATCGCTTTCTTTAGCGATATTTCCCGCGGCAACTTGTGATGACATCCCGCGCGCAGCGGATTGTTCTTATTGACATTGACGGTCAGGTTGAGGATTCTCGTCAATGCCCATCCGCTGTCGCGTTCCTGGAACTCTTCCAACGATGCCAGGGTGGGCTCGATGATACATCGCTGGTACCACTATAGCAGATCGGATGTACCGAAGAGTTCACAGTTTCGGGTATTGATGCTTTTACAAGCCTGCTTGTCACCTGCCACAAATTCACTTTTAAACACCGTGTTCACTTTGAGGTTCCGATGTTTCCTCAAAGCGCCCCGCACATGCTCCAACACAATGGTCGCCGCATCCTGGAGGAAGTTGCGCGGTTCGATGTAATTCGAATTTAGCACTGCACCAGTTAATACGCGGCTATCGAACGCAGTGTCTATTTCGCGCCACAAAAGTCCTCGAATGTCCGGCACCTTCAGGCACGAAACGTCCGCGCAACGAATATTTCAGTCCTTCGAGCTGCGCGATTCGAGCAACCAACGATTGTCGAACACCGATCGATAATTGAGAACGTTTCACTCGGCTGTGTTCTTCCAAAGATTCGATACACTCGTTGCACCGTTCTTCCCACGCGAGGTATTCTTCGCGTGAAATTAATCGTGCAGATTGATCCCGCAGTTGGCGTTCTACTTGTGCGAATTCTTCCATGATCGTAAATGGAATGTAAATTTAATGTCTTTTTTTACACGCAACACGTTGCAACGATTTGAGGCTTTGTGCAGTTTAGAGCGCGCTTTTATACGCATGCCGCGATTTGGTATCTCTGTCTAACTCTTTCGATGTTCCCCCAACCATCGAATGCATTGCATGCAAAACCGACGATTCGTCCCAACATTGTTCTATGCAGTTTCTGTCGACACGACATAATTCTTTCCATGATTCACGCGTATGACGAATTAGCGCGCAAGATCATCCAACATAGTTTCGGCTGGCACCGCATAAATCTAAGATTCGACGTTTCCAAAAGTATTATATTACATTCAACACGTGTCGAGACTTTTATCCTTCAGGGTGGGTTCAAATTACATGCGATCGTGCGATATGCTACGACGTTAAGATTGAAAAACATTATGGAAAATTGGTGGCTTTAGAATAAAATGTGGCGGTGGGGGAAGCAATTACACATCTATTTAAGCCAGTCTCCCCGAACGCCATTCCATCAATCGCTCAGTAGCCTCAGTGACTTTCGATAGACAAGCAGTGCTCCAAAAAAAAAATGTGCAGTACCAGTGCCGAAGGAAACGCTGAACGCATGAATTATTACGTTCCGATCGTGCGAGATGATAGCATAGCTCTATGCGGGGAGAATACATTTGACTGGTAAGGCTTAATTTTCACATCTTGTCGAAATTTTTTATGTTTATTCCTGATACAAGCGTACAATTTCATAGCTTTGATTGTTTTCTTAGCTCGCGTCAAACATCGCGTATCATGATCAGAAGATACGCATTAACATCCGTGGGCAGCAAATATTTGGAAATTGGAATCAACGTAGGTCCTATGGCCGATGTAGAAGTTCTTCTCGGCGATAATCGCGGGAACCATCTCATATTACCATGGTATACATGGGGGGTGCACTAGTCGGTAGCCGTACAACCATCGAAGAACGTGCACAATTGCCTGAATCAGACTCGATGCGGATTGATGAACTAACGGTGGACTTTTGTCGGATGTATGATTCTACGATTGTAAAGATGACATTACTTGACAAGTCGCTGTATTTCAAACCGAATACAGTAACATTTTTATTTAATCTTAAGCCGTGTGTAAGCTATGTGTATCCGCAGTTGCATCAAACTGCAGAAGATGTGCAGCCAAAATTTAAAACTTTTGTTAACGTGTTGCAACAGAGCGGTGTTGCCTGTGAAACATTAGATACGCGCAGTGCTGCTAAAATCATACGTGATAGTGAATATTACTGCGAGGATTATCTTGTAGATTGCGAACTGCTAGCATGTGCCATCAGTGATATTGTAGCTGATGCTCGTAGGAAAAAATGTTAAATTATATTATTATCATTCTATTTTCATATTCTTTGACTGTAACAATATGTCGGAGAATACCGAAGAATAAAAGAAAAAAAATAAATAGTGAATAAACTTAGTTGGGATGTATCGTTTATTTCATTACAATGCCTACACAGGGTTGAGCAAATAGATAGTCGATCTTTATAATCTATTGTTAATGCAATTACTAATGACAACACGAAGTCATGTATGATTGAATTGCGAGATTGATTTGGCGCCAATCGAAAACGCAAGCGTCAGACTGTGAGTGGGCGCTTGAATGTAGTCTCGGAAGGGAAACAGAAGTGGTAGTTTAGCAACCGAAAAAAGAATTCATTCGAAAAGAGATCCTGATCGAGGACAGTCCAATTTTCCCTTCCCGAGAATTCATTAGTTTTCGATTTAAATAGAATTATAGTTTACAGTTTGTTTTGAAGTAATTCCTTGAAAGTTCTTTATGGTTACATTGTTCAATTCTTGTTAATTCCGAATAAAAAATGAGACGCCTTGCGAGGAGAAGAGATTGCTCCCTGAGACTTCATCTTTTCCCTTAACTCCGACAAACTTAACTCCGGCATAAAAAATAAATATTATATGTCGCGTAAAGCGAATCGAAGATGCGCGACAGCAACCCTATTTATAACGCCACGACTCGCTATCAAGAATCTTTCGATTATCGAATCTCAATAACAGTTGATCCGATTATATTTTGAATGGTCTTAATGGATAGCTAGGGTTTGATTTACATAAGAAAAGTGTCTTCGTTTTGTTCCTACGTGCCTTATGAGCTGAGATATTTCAATGCCAAATTCCAATTTAGCGAATTTTATGTTCTTAAGATCAAGAATCGTCATTGTCAAGTGTGGGCAAGAGGGGAACATGAAAGGGAGAGGAAATGTCTCCAACAGGCACGTCGTTCATTCGATGAAGGTTTCGGCCAATCGCGTAACAAATTGTTGTCACGTGACCAGGGTTCACAGCGATTAAGCGCATTGAATGGAGGGGGAAACACCTACAAGAGTGGTGGTTATGTGTGCATAAACTGCGCCTGCGTCAGTCACGCTGCACTTAATCGCTGTGAACGCTGCACGTGACAGCCAGACACACAGCACATCTGTTGAGGTAAACAGAACCTAGCTAGTGTCAAACAATCATAACCTACCAAGTGTCACATACGGAAACTTGTCCAAATTTTTGAAATGTCACGAGTTCTTACACCATATAGGACACTGAATTATGGTCTCAATTAACAAGGTAAGTCGCCAAATTTTTTTTAATAGACTATTTATGTAGAGCTTATAGAAACGGAGGGGACGCACAGACTTGGATGTTGTCCGGAGAAGGATGAACAGAGAAGCATTTTCTTTCGCACAAGTTTCTACAAAATAATATATTGTTTTTATACCACCAAACTATTTTTACATTAGAGTTTTTATGTAAAGCTTATAGAAATGAAGGGGACGCACAGGCTTGGATAAAAATGAAGGGGACGCACAGGCTTGAATAGAAATGAAGAAGATGCACAAGCTTGGATAGAAATGAACGGGATGCACAGGCTTGGAGGTTGTCCGGAGAAGGTTAGATAGACAGAGAAGCATCTTGTTTCGCACACGTTTCTGGAAATTTATCAAATAAGGTAAATCGACAAAAATTTTCAAATTAGCGTAGCATTAAGGGGGTAGACACGGGTAATGCAGCGCTCCGTATACCGACACAATCTAGCCCGAAACATGGGTTTTGTAGAATACATTGTTCGTCCTTATATGAGCGAATTTTGGGCTGGGCGACGTCTCATTCGAAAGAGGAAGGTTCAGTGCAGCACGCTCTGTTCATGGTTTGACGAGATTGTGTTGATATCTAATAATATGAGTGTTGAAAGTAGAGCAAAAGTCGACAAAATACACCCGCAAGAATCCAAGTATTTTTAGGTAACTAAAAGAATTTCGTGACACAAACGATGAGCAGAGCGCGCTGCACTGAACCTTCCTCTTTCGAATGAGACCTCACCCAGCTCAAAATCTGCTCATATAAGAACGAACAATGTATTCTCGTGACTGCATTCCCAAATACGAGTTCCGCCATACTGGCGATAATATATGGCAAGTCACGTGACAAATTTAGTTCAGCTAGTGGATACGAGATGGCGCCTACTCGGGAGGACTGCCAACGTGGAATCATAGCGAAACTGAAGCGTTAGCTGGATACATGTGCCAAAGTAAAAGCGTGATGTAATTAGTCAGTGTATGCATTTTCGTACGATTGTAGGTTAGGTTATATGCATTTTAGGCATACATTGACTAGGAACTGCTGGGAACTGTGTACATTCACTAAATTAACGCTTTTACTGTAACACATACATCACTTGAAATCGCTGTCAAATTTATGTTATAATTATATGGCCACATTATTTAAAATAAAAAAAAAGAGTTTAGAATTTTTTTACTAATACTGGAAATATTGATTTACTAATATCATATTTTCAGAATGTGGAAGTTATACCAATTATTTGCAATTATTGCTCTTATTATTATTATTCCGACTATTGTATATAACATATAACAAGGAAAAGTCTCCAAATCGGTCAACAGTTGACTCCTTGATTTTTTTTTTAATTCTTCACGGTCCTATGCAGAGATGGACATTATTTAAATGAAATAATATACTTCCGAATGGCCCCAGTAGCCGATCGACACGAGTTTTGGGGGAGGGTGTATGTACCCTAAATCTAAAATTCTATTTAGCTTCGGGTATTTATCAGTTTCCTTTGTATATTCGAAGGCCTTTCATCTTGGGCTCCGAATAATTTTTCCTCTTTCATTGTACCTTTATCCTAAGGTCGTATTCAGATATATTGGCCGGTCGATTCGTTTTCGCGAACAGCGATCGAGGAGAAATCAGCCACCACCATCTGACGATCGTGGATTTGTCAGTTGGAGTTCCTTGGCCATCGAAGGGTACGGTGGGGTAACGGGAATGCTGCTCGGCTCCGTTTGAATGTAGCCGTGAGGCTGTTATTTATTCTTATTGTTATCGTAGTAGTTGTGTGCGTTACGAAGCTATGCGTAGACCAATACGAGATGAAACTATCGAGAAAGAATTAATGTTCTGACCAATAATGCTCCTGAATTTTTTCGGAGCTAAGGCACACCTATTCTGATGTTTGTATTTCTACGCTGACAGCTCTGTTTGGCTTATACATGCCAGAAGCTTAGTGCTATCCCCACCACTTCTGGCTCACTCTTGTTCTGTGAAGGCGAGAGCGAGATGGAACGGGAGCAAGTCAGAAAACGTTGAGAAAAGGAGCACCGAGGCAGGCAAGCGATACCTATGGTGGGATAAATCCGGGTCCAGACGTAAATGAGTATACGCTTAGCAGGCTGTGCGCGCACGAATATTCTAATGTGGCCAGGTGAAACGGTGGCTACACCCGCATGCTTCTACGTCAGAAAGGGTGAGCGTGAACGTATATACGAGTGTGGACGTGTCATTCGTGGTGACTCGGCGCATGCGACCCAACTCGTGAATGCCGACGAAGGCACATGGCCTGAGCCGACAGTTTTCTTACACACATCAAAGGGAGCTTGGAGTGCATTGCGTTCAGCGTAGAAGATAGAAGCAGATGTGATACTTTTCTAAAATCCTCGATGTCTCGGATTTTCATGATATTGAAATATGTGGTAGTCCATATGAAATTAGGGAGGGTTAAGTTCTCATTTTTGCAGATTCGAAATTGTTTAAAAAATACAAATCTTCAAAGTTCCCTGCTTTCGGTGATTTTTACGAAACCCGCCTACAGAAATTAATTTTAATGACCTAAATTATTGAAGGTATAGACTTGCGTTTTTTTTTTAATCATAAAGGATGGATCTATGTGAATGAATTTAAGCCATTGCGAATATTGTCATAAACAATTAATCAAAAATCTAAAAATTACATTTTTAAAAATATAATGCAATTACCATATGATAGACTTTAAAGCTCTATTTTACGAAATAATTTGTCTTTCTTTTCTTCACTACACCCTGCATTGTTCTTAATTCATATAGCCTGACCGACTCGCTGTTGTGTTAAAAAATCACACGATATTACTCGTGGGGGCGGCAATACGCCTCGTGGAGGGTCGCGGGGAGTTGTCCTCGCCACAGGGTATCAGGCGGCACCTCTTTGACAGGCGTCGCTGGAGAATCACCCTGTATTGGTAAACAGGATAACTCGGAGGGTTGAGCTGTATGTTGATTTAGCTGACTATCACACCATCTTTATGATTGCGCAGTGGACTAAGCTAAGGACAGAAATTGGTGAAGAAATACCCAATGACACTTTCGACCCCTCCGTATGCGTCATTCGTGCGCACTCAGCCTGCTCAGCGTATACGCATTCAGGTCTGGACCCGGCTGAATACACGTTACGAAATTCACCGGCCTTTATATCTGAATACGGTCTTAGAAGCTCGAATAACCGACGAGAACCTTTATGGCCCGAGCCGCGCGAGATCGCCGTTGCTCGGCGATGTGTCATCGATTATATAGAAACAGAATTCGTTTATTTTTCATCGTATCAATATGAAAGCGACACAAATGGATTCCTGGCATTCTCCCGATTAAATTGCCAGAAAATAATTTAAATCTGACTATTTTTAACGAAATGGGCTTTCAATTCTGCAAACAAATTTTCACGTAATTTCCTTGATTATGGTCCGAATAATATCATTTTTGGGGCCAATTTGATCGAGAAAACATGAGGGATCGATTGACGTCACTTTTGGAAAGATCTGATTATAAACGCAGAACTGCAAATTTGTCACTGCTTAGTGCGCAACATTGTATGGCCCCGCTGATTTCGAGCGTCGAAACCTACGAAACTCAGCGATGTTGCATGATTGCCAGCACGAAGGACAAGAGAGGACTTTCCATGGCGAAGAAAAGTCAGCCTTCTATAGAACTCAAATCGAAAAAGACTTTTCTGACAAACTTTATATTCACGTCAAATAAATACTTTAATTGTAAAATTTAGACGACGAACTATTATTGAATTTCATCAGTTCTTACATATGCATCACTTGGTTGGGAATTCCTGA
The DNA here is from genome assembly GCA_029448645.1 of Andrena camellia. Taxonomy (NCBI): domain Eukaryota; kingdom Metazoa; phylum Arthropoda; class Insecta; order Hymenoptera; family Andrenidae; genus Andrena; species Andrena camellia. Next base: position 29,165,984 of record CM055679.1, read on the forward strand.
TACCAGAGTTTCACATTTCATTTACCTATTGAAATGTTGCTTCAAGTCATCGGGAAATTGCATTGCTTCTTTTCGTATGTACATATATATGTTCGCCAGTAGATATCACGAATGACGCGATTTTGGTTTCCCAAATAAATTCACATTTATCAGGGCCCTCGCCCAAACCGCTTGACAAGGAGATTGAAAGACGTAAACCGAGTGCGAGTGAAATAACGCACCAACGAGAGAAGGCGACTTGAGTCATCCAGTACTGAATACGAAAATGTTCATATTTATCATTACACCTTGATAAGAGTGTTACCATCCATGGATTGGTGAGTTTATGTCCACGAAAATGAGTCGAGACGCGAAGCAATTCGGTCTATTTTTTCTTACGAATACATGATTAGGACGCACACTACGTTCACTAAAAATGGACCGAATTTCTCCATGTGTGGCATCATTTTCATCGAGAAACCCTAAAAACTCCATTGATAATACTTTCATCAACGGTTATCAAAAACATGAACATTTTATCTGGCCCGTTGGTTTTATTGCTCTCGGTTGTCAACGAGTGGTCTACTGGGGTCCGAAGGTCCTCACTGGCAGCGAGAAAGCAAATCGGTGGGGTGGGTAGGTCTTTCCCGATAATCCGAGCCCAACCATTTGTGTGCGCAGCCTCATATTGCACGTTAAAAAGTATTTTTATTTACAACTAGTAATTCAGTTTGTAAGTGCAATTAAATGAGGCGTCATTAAAATCATGCAGAGTTCATTAATTTTAACTAATTGACCAATTCATTTATTTTTTAATTCATTAATGCAGTGCTCTGGTGAAGAACATCGTAATACGGAGATAATATTCTAGGTCCTAGATTCTACGATAGTGCCAATGTGCAATTGAAACGCACGCTACTTCACACTATCGTTTCTTATCATTTATACGGGGTGATTATCTAGCTAGAGTCGTCAAACGCGATGTTCATCAACAATCATGTGTCTCGTTGAGTTTCGTGGGCTTCGACGCTCGAAACCAGCGGGACTATACAATGTTGCACACTAAGCAGTGACTAATCTGAAGGTCTGCAATTTCTAATCAGATCTTTGCGAAAGTGACGTCAATCGATTCCTTACGTTTTCTAGACCGAATTAGCCCCAAAAATGATATTATTCGGACCATAATTAAGGAAATTACGTGAAAATTTTTTGCAGAATTGATAGTCTGTTTCGTTAAAAATAGTCCGATTTAAATTATTGTCTGTCAATTTAATCGGGAGAATGCCAGAAACCCATCTATCAGAAGTGCAGGGTGGAGGAGGTACGCTTTCCATGACGCCGACCGGGTGCAGGCTGGATGCGCGTGATTATTATGTGGTCCCCTCCTCGAAGAGGTAGAAAATAAAACCTATGTATATGCTATATAACAATAAATGTTGCGCGGCTATTTCGTTCTTTTACAATACATTTGTGAACTTTTTATCATCCTTCCGAAACATTATTATTACGCTGCAACAGTATCTTTAGGAAATCGGGTATAGCACATACGTTATATTTTCTGTCACTTCGAAGAGGGGACCATATAATAATCACGCGCATCCAGCCTACGCATTTTCACTAGCCCAATTCAACATCCAACACAATTTTATATATAATGTTTGTTCAATAACTTCTTTCTGCGTAGGACGTTTAATTATCTTATAATATGTATATAACTTTCAGGTTCTGCTTCAGTGTTTTGCTAATTAAAAAATGCTAAGAAACTTCATTTTCTGGGGACATCCCCTCATATATTTTTCCTTTTCACTTATAATTCCTTACTGCCAACGTAGCATATTGTAACATAATCACATTTTAAGTAATTAAAATATACAATGAATTTTCTACGTTTGCTCTACCAGCAGACCTTCCGTTTAAATATTTACAAGTACAACGCAACAGCCGAGAATTTCTTTCCTTATTCAGAATAGAATACGGAAATAGCAAACAGCTCCCTCTCGCGTGCACCAGGCAGCCGCGTATCTATGGGTATTACCATTTCTGTGCAGAAAAAACCTGCTGTAATACCGACCTGCCAAATCGGCCAGGTCACGTGACGTGTCTACCCCCTTAAGAATTAAGAAAATTATGGCGTACTGCTTGCAATGTAGAGTAAGTCACATTAGTGAAGAAAGGACGCTGAAAACGCATCTCCGTTGAACCTTTTCAATCTTTTGTGAAAGATATTCGTAATACTTTATTAAAATCGACGGTATTTCCCACGCTATTCATTAATTTGATTAGTTTCCCATTAACAGTATTTCAGTTCACCAATAAACATATTAAATCAATTTTATTCCAACACCAATAAATTGTGCGTTAAAAATATTGAATATCTTCATTCATTTTCGCTAAATTAACATTAGCATTTAAATTTCCTCCAACAAGACTTTCTGCCATACTCTCTCACCTCCTTCGGACACATTATGTAGTCTTTACACTTACTATAGTAAAAGTCCACTCTTTTTCTATAAGTTCTACGTTATGTTGTAACTATAAAATGTGGCTTTTATATATTTACAGATAATCGAAGCAGAAGATCATGCAGTATGGTCTACATCAGAGGAAAAAATTTATTGTGACATAGTATTATATTAATTAAACGATTTTATTCAGCTTGGATCCTCTGTCTGCTTCTTGTATGTTTGGTTCATATCTGAAAACACAAATTTAAACTAATTGCTCCAATCCAATTGGCTTGAAGCTTTGCAGGCGTGCGTAGTTTGGATGACAATACAATATATTTTTAAAAAAAAATAACCCCGAGGGGGTGAAAAAATTATCCAGTTATCAATAAACACTACAAAATGTGTGAAATCCCCACAAAATTAACTTTTTAAAAAAAGGTGCAAAAAGTGCGCCAAGTATACGCGCGCGCGCGCAGGCGAACAAAAAAACTGTCGTAAATTTATTAATGTGCTATATTTAACTTTACAAAACTAATAATATACCAAAATTGCGCCAAATATCACAATAGTTATTTATACAAAGAAAAAAATGTATTAAATAATATTAAGTAGATATATATTTATACAAATAAATATTTTAATACGAATAAATATTTTATTCAAAATACTTGGCGCTGCTATCCGAATTGGTGTTGCTAAACTGAATAAATATGTATAAATTGCATTAAAATCTTTTTCTTTCTTTCTTGTCTCAGTGGTGTCTTATTTTATTTATTAACCAAGACAATTAACATTTTTTCGGTTTCGCAGCGCCAAGTATTTTGAATAAAATATTTATTCGTATTAAAATATTTATTTGTATAAAAATATATCTGCTTAATATTATTTAATACATTTTTTTGTATAAATAGGCATTGTGATAATTGGCGTAATTTTTGTATATCATTAGTTTTGTAAAGTTAAGTATAGCACATTAATAAATTTACGACGGTTTTTTTTGTTCGTCTGCGCGCGCGCATATACTTGGCGCACTTTTTTGTACCTTTTTTTACAAAGGTAATTTTGTGGGGATTACACCAACCGGACACCACCTATAGGGTTTATGCAAAAACCGACTTTTGAAAAAACCGGTTTTCGAATTCTCCTATTCCCTCAAAAACGGTTAAACGGGTTCTCGATTTTTCACATACAAATATAATTAAAGTAGAAACTAAATATTTGTACTTATTTTAAAAATTTTCAGTTTATTTAATGTTAATGGAATTACAAAAATATAACAAAATAAAATATGCTCTATCTATTCAAAACCAAATAAATATAAAACAAATTAAAACAACTAAAATCCGTACAAATCTGTACAATTTTTGAGTTCATTTAATAATTATGGTTCTAGAAAAATATAACCCAATAAAGTACACTGCATACAAAACCAAACGAAAAAAACAACTAAAATCCGCACAAAATATAAATTATAAATCTTTATTTCATTTAGTATTTTTCTTCCGCAAAATACGAACCCATGAAGATTAGTTTTACAGTAAACTGTTACCTACTGCAATATGCTTACGTCCGAGGCGATTTCAAGTCAAAATGTTAACGTTTTTAATTAAATAATTAATTCATTTTTACATATTAATTCTAGTATACAAAACCGTTTTTTTTTTAAATTTAAAACCCGGTTTTCGAAATTTATAAATTTATAAAAAAAAACGGTTTTTTAACCTTCACTCTGTGTATTAATAGTTTAACGTTAACCGTGTACAGGGGTATAATTATACCCCACGCGTTTTCAGTTCCAAATGTACAGAAAAAACTGTAGCTGCGTAAGTATTTGTGAAGTTTTATTAATTTTTAAGAAGATAAGTACAAAAAATTAAACCATTTAATTTAAAATACAAAAATTAAAAAGTTGTATATAAATAATAAAGAATAAGTCTAAGATGCATCGTCAGAATCGGTGTGCATAATTTCTTCATCGTGAATTTCGGTGGCTCGACTTTAAATATTCTATCTTCAAAAATAATATTGTTTATCTTACCTTCACTAAAAAAATGCAATGTATAACTCGCCTCATAAAAAGTTCTATACTCTTTCAAATAACAATCAATCACTTTCGCAGTCAACAGCAGACTTCCAACTGAAGCGCAACTGCGCATATGATTGTATTTTGTTTTCAGCGAAATATCTTACACTGTTGCCGATTGATTTTGTGGCCTATGTTAGTTGCCGACATATTTATTACAGTGTTCAATATAAGGTGCTGTTCCATATTACGTATAGTAATCCTAAACTAAGCAGTACTAAAGAAAAACAGCAATAAACACAACGGAGAATAGTTTGTAATTGGCAATCTTCAAATATGGAAACCATAAAATTATAAGTTAAAAACGAAAGAAAATAAATAAACTTACACTCTGAACGTATGTAATTAGTAAATTAGCATCATCTTTACAATAAAAAAACACTATAATTTACCAAACACTTACCACTAATTCAATAAAAAACCAATCTTATTTCTTTGAAACGTTAGCAAAGACCGAACTGAAACTGCATCAAATCATTTTAAAGATAATGACATTACGCTGAACAAAAAAATTATTAAAAACCATATATTTTAAGCAACAGGAATGTAAATACAAAACACACTGTAGAAAAATACTAACGCAGCTGCTTACAAAAATTAATTTTTGTATGGGGAATATCGGGGTCCATATGGACCCCTGTACACTGATTTCACTGAATTTTTGATCAAATTCTGTGTGAAAAATATCATAGATAGCAGTCCTAAAAAATACTTGGGAAAGCTTCCATTCGGTAACTTTTTATTTACGTTTTTATTAGCTTGGGGTACGTTTGGACCCCTGTACACAGAGTGAAGGTTAACCCGGTTTTTAAAAACCGACAAACTCTAACCACGTAGCTACCACTCGCACAGTAGGCGCGTCCCCGGATCGGTCGCCAATCTTTTACCCAATAAATGTAATTATATATTAAAAAGTAGGAATAGTAAATATTAACCTGATCTATCACTTACATTACATATCACCATATACACTACTATTCCATAAATACTCATAATCAGTATTAAGGAAGCAATGAAACTTGCCTTAACACTCTTTCAGGCTGAAACTCAAATGTGGAAATCATAGAACTGTGTTTAATAGTAAAAATACACGAGTATCCTATGTTAATTATAACTGTATCCATGAAAATTAAATTACGATATGTATAATTAAACTACAACTATATGATTAAATGTTTAAATGACCATATCACAAATATCGCTAAGTTTATAGAAATTTTTTTTTTTTTTATAGTTTGTAAAAGCAATTTCAACATATTGAGCGACCAATAATTTTGAAACGAAGAGCAAATAGGGTGGATGGTGTTCGCCTTGAGTTTCGTAACATAAAACAATGCCTAAAAACCGAAATGCTTTATTCCGCGTTGGCTCATTCCGATAACGATGACGTATGTAGCTAACCGCACACTATCTGGCGTAGTAGTGCATAAATGTACTACGTGTATGTAGGTACCTACAGGCACATGCACCATGTTGCAAAGCCACATGCATGGCCCTTTATATGCGCATCCAGGTGCAAGTAATAAGCCCAAGTGGACATATTCTGCAATCTCCTGTATGATCTCTTATCACAGACATAAATTAGCGCACTATATTAGAGGATGTTCAGTTTTGAATTGTTGCTAACAAGAAGGTCTTGTATCTCTTCCTTAATTTAACCATATTATTTGAAGCAATTTCGCCGATGTATTGCTTTGATTATCTTCCATTGATTCAAATGAAACATACGGGTTTCTTCTCAGCGTGGAAACGCGAAACAATTACATTTTGCAGTATAACATATTTATCTACAGCAGTATAAACTTCTTCTGGTTATAAGGAAAATAGGAATGTGATGGTCTTGCATAGCAAGCGATTCGAATTTATAAAACTTCATGAATCTAGTTTTATATGCGTTCACATTAAAACCTTCCATTTAACGAAAGATTCGGGACACAATATATTAACACAACTATATCCTAATATATTAATACAACTATATCCCGTATAAAGATTTCAATTGTCACATCTATAAAAAATGTAATACTTTATAGAATAATATGCTTAATGACCTAAGGCAAAAAGACATTTCACAAAAGAATAGCGATTACTTAAATAGTGTGGAGAGTCTCCTAATCGATGGTAAAAGTGGAAATGTGATGATTCTGCGGGAGAAAAGAATTCGGAAATGTTCTTGGAATGTCCATTTTCGAAATAATTTAGTTTGAATTTCGACTGGGTATGCGTGCACCGAAGTACAGTTTTTGGCGTCTGTGAAGTTGACAATGAGATAAAGGAGAATACTTCTTCTAGGTCGATGATAAGCGAGATGTGTTCCCCTTACTTCTGCATACCCGTGGCCAGGGTCAGCGGTAAGTTTTCCCCTTACCACAGCGAACCCCTCGGAGAACAAAGACCTCTACATCGACGCATGCTTATCTACCGAATATTCAAATTAATTTTTCTCGAAAACGATACGAGTTGCTAAATAAATGTTTTATGTATTTTCGACTTATTTTTTCATGTAGAATCACTACTCTTCAATTTGTGTCATCAGTTAAGAGACCACTCTGCACGAAAGTAAATAAGAAAGAAAAGCATTAAACGATTTCAAATAAAAGAGCGAGGAATGCAATATATTGTTGCGCCGGGGTGTTTCCCCGATGCAAAGGATTGAATAATAGACACGGGTGCACGATTCAACTATATTTCGGTATGCAAGACATTGGTTATAGATTTATAAATGTAGGCCGACACGTCCGGTCGTGATGGCGTATGCTTGAAGACAGTCTTCTTGTCGGCCTCCTGATCGTCCTCTTGAAGGGGGCCGACCTTCTTTTCTCTTCGGCTGCGAGCACTAGCAGGCCATGCACAGGCCTATACCCGGTGCTCGCAACAATATAAATATGTCTAAAGAAATTGTATGAACAATATGCAAATAAATTGTTTAAGTACTAACGAAGAAGCATTAATATTTGTTCAAAACGTGTCTAGTAGAAATGAGAGAGGGCAGATGAATTCATTCAATGCGATAATAAAAGTTCGAATAATATAAGTAGGAAGGGGAAGAAATACCGAAGAATTGTAATTCTCTTATAAGAAATAAAATCTGAGTGTTCACTTAAGGGGTCATATACGTTTCTCGACACTAAAATGTACTCAATGTTTACAAGCAATTTGTGGACAAACTATTAGGCCGATTGGTTGAATTCTTTTTGTAACGTAAAAGTAGATGTTTATACAGCAGTAAATACGAATGAAGATGTATAAATTGTTAACAATTTGGCGTCTAATTGCATTAACGCAGAATGGTTTTTTATCCTGCCGCAAACGGTGTGCATGATTTAACTCGTACAAGTAATCTGAAACAAAAATTTGAGATTTATTTACACTTATTGAGATCATAGTTATCGGTTGACGAGGGTTTTTTTTCGAAAAACACGATATTGTAGCAGTAGTAACGATTAGAAGACGGAGATCATGATTTTCGTAAAAAGAACCGCACATTTTTGTTTGTTATTAAGAAATGGTTTATTTTATCGGAAAAAGCCCTCGTTGACCGATAAAGGATCTTATTTAGAATATGTATGTAAAAGATAAAGTTAATCGGATAAACAGTGGGGCAGATATTGTGCACACCGTCATGAGAAATGTTGTTTCGAGAAAAACGCGTTTAAAATTTTAGAAGAACTTTAAAGTTCGATAAAATAGAAATTTTGTAACTTACTCTTAATCTGCTATACCGGCACCGTAGAGCTTTCCTTCCCTTGCAATGTAAGCCTCCTCTGCATGCAATCTGCTTTGTCTTTTACGAATCCTTCCATCTTTTGTCGCTTGCTGAGCTCTGAGTTCACCAGTCGAAACACGCTGCGCATCGACCTCCTGGCACATCCGGTACGCTGCAGTGCCAATGGTAACATCTAATGTCTCTAAAATTTTTATTAAAGACATCTGGCCTTCATTGAACATTACTGTTGCAATGTATGCGGCGATTTCAGTGATTATGGAACCGCTATATGTCTCTTTTGGAGCAACTTTCCATATGAGGGCATTCAGACTCTCATTAGAATTTTGAGTGTAACCACCGACACACCTAACAAGCAAATCATTATTGCTTAGGTCTTCGTACACAGGACGAATAGCATCTTGTACAATTTGATGAAGAGCAGGTTTATGTCTATAATCCTTCAATTTGCTGGTCGCGTACGCTCGTTACCACGAACACCACGATTGTTCTCCGGTTGGACAGTAATGGTGCTGCGGTTTGTCATCCCTTGAAATTTTGTGATAATATGTCGACCAAATAGCATTCCTCATTTCTTCGATGGAATTGCTGTGTCTCCTGATGGCTAGACCGTAGTAAATCTGTAATTCGTCGATCAATTTGCCTGTAAGCATTCCCTTTCCTCCGAAACCTTTATTCGTTTTCTTTATTGCACGAAGACGAGTTCCCATCCGCTTTTGCACGTGGCCTACACTTTCTTTTTTAATAACCGGTGTATCATACGGATCTGCTAGCAGAATACCATTAAACGTCTTACTATCACCGTCTCTGATATAATATGAATATTTGATTCCGTGCAATTCAAGCGATCGCTGAAAAATTTCCTGTATCCCGTTTACCTCCATCTTCCCTGCACTCCCTTCGTGATTGGCGCTACACTCGTGCTCTTTTTTATTCCAATTTTCATATTTGGCGGTGTTGCTCTTTTTCTCCCAATATTCGCAGGTCTTGCAATAGGCTGATTTTATCAGCACATCTACAACTTTCCCTGTCAAATTCCCAATAAGTGTTACCACGCCGAACAGGGAAGAGAAGCCACGCTTTTTCCAGGTCCCATCTCCGGAAACAACAATTCCTGCATCATCCGCGAGTATTCCTGCTTCTCGAGTAGCTGTTCTCTCCTCAATCGCAGCATTCTTCAATGAAGCATCAGTAACGGCTTTTGTCGCAATACGAATGCTTCGTACTATAGCATTGTACGTCGATTGCGCTACTGGTTTTGGCAAGTCCATGAGTCCGCAAAACTTTCGCATACCATATTGTCCGAGTCCTAACACTCTCATTGCAAACACGAAACGTTTGTTTATCTCGTAAGTTTTATGAATTTGTGGGCACGAAGAGATATTTCGAGAATTACATTGATCACATTGTGCTACAATCTGAAAGCCAAGGCCCCCAATTGCAGCTTCAGTAAATTTCACTTCCCCTCCACACGTTTTGCACTTCACGTATGCACTAATAGCCGTAAATATGGCATAGAAGTTTATAATTCGGTACCCGAATGCTGAATCTATGGTTACTTCATTGCACTTCGAATTTTTCAACTTTTTCGCCGATGCACTTGTCGTTTCTTTATCGGAACATATTTCCCGTTTCGTCGGAGGTCGTCTTTTTATCGGTCGCGAAGGTCGTCTCGAATCAGTTTTTGACCCTTTTCGGTCTACGCATGAACGCCGTTTTATCATTTTCTTGACAGCTGAGCACAAGTTGCTGGTCAGAAACAAACTGAACGCGCTAAATTAGCCGCGTAAAGGAGCAGTGGTGGGCGCCTGGCGCGGCCGCCGCGGAAAAACCATGGGTTTTCCCCGATTCGCGGGTGTATCAGCCTCTAATTCACGCGCATCATGGCGAACATAGAATTCTCTATAACTTTAGGTCGTGGGCATCATGGATACATCTCTCCACACCTCTCAAAATTCAAATCAAGCAAGGGCATTCGACGCTCTGACGCGCTGATCTGTGGACCGGCACGACCAGTTCCATTTAAGCGGCTGTAACTTCGCCAATAATTCGAATTTCATGTTCGTTCTGGGTTCAAAATGTTCCCACGATGTGCTTCTTTAAATATATGTAAAAAATTGATTTTTTGAAATGGAGAAACGTATATGACCCCTTAAGAAATAGCACAGCTTAAGGTATAAAGAGAAGAAACGGAGAACGGGGATATTTTTAGAAAAGAGTACGCTGAAATACGAAACGGAAAGAACAAAATTGACGGAAAGTACTGAATCAAAACGAAAAAGAGGAAAGTAGAAAAAACTTCATTATGTCTTCGCGCAAAAGTGATCCGGTAGAAATTGAAATAAACGAAATGAGTGGAAAAGGAAGGATCCATCCGTTTGATAGAGGGGAGATAAATGGAAAAGTGAAGAGAAGGAGATGAGAAAATGATATAAAAACTCAGGGGGAAAGAAATATAAAGGAGACTAATTGTAAGTTCGAAGGGAATGACAACCTATCATTTGGATTCTAGCTATCGGGACATTTTAGTTTATATATCTGATTACAATATAATAAATAATGTATTTGTTAGGATATTATGTTTGGTGGCCGTGCATAATTAACCAGAGAGTAATTATTGGTAGAACATGATTAATTTTATTGAGATTAACATAATATAACTTTAGTGATAGACAATCACATGTCACCATGTAACCAAGAACTTTAGTATACATATAGAGAAGTAAGTAGTGTCTGAATATAGACGGAAATCATTAAAAGAGAGATAGAGCAATACTTTAGTCAAGTATACACATTATTGTGACGTGACGTATGTGGCGGGAAGATTTGAATCTAACAGTATTTTATACCTATGAAGCATAAATTTTAGGTAAGCGTCATATATTCATAAATATTGAACAATTTGAGTAAATTCAAGTATGGTACAGTTACATATAATATACTTAAAATCATTATACCTTCCGAAATCGATTCATAAAATTGTATTTTTTTCTGGTACTATAGTTTCTAAACATTTGTGCTAAATGTTCTAGATGCTACGTACATAATGCCAATTTTATCCCGAGTTGGGATAACTTACTATACTACTATTATATAAATTTGAAGATGTACAGGGTGTCCGCGGGAAGACTGTACAGCTGGATATCTCCTAAAGTATTGGAGATAAAAAAATAAAAAAAATATGGAATCGCATGGTTCGAGGGGGCCAATTTATTAGCGCAGACGAATTTTTTCTTTGATTATTATTTTAAAAGATACGATGGTCAAGTTCGTTTTTTTAAATGGAACTGTTTTTTTTGAAGAGGTCACATGATAGTGCGTTCCAAGACAAATTCAATAAGCTATAATGTATACACTTTGTTTCTACTGGTTTTTAAGATACTGCGCTTGCAAAGTTACTGATTCTTCTTGGAAGAAAACCCGCTGGAATAGCAAGGACCGGGGACGGTCTTGCTGGCGCCACGGGTGGGCTTGCCTATTGAAACAGATACCTACCTGCCAAAGGTCTACGCCGCGAATGGCAGGCCCAAAGGCTGGACAATTATTTTCCGTCAGAAATACTACTTAGGTAGGTACATCTGCGGTATCGAGAAGCGCACCGTTACTTTTATTTCGCACTTGCTTCTACGCTCGGATGGCCTGTTCTTTTGGGAGGGATGCAAGTTCCATTGATTAGAGTTAGGAGGTGTGGAAGTTGCTAGACCAAATTTCAACCATAGGGAGCAGATTGTATTAGGACCAATCGGATTTGCATACATCGCAAACGGCTGCTCTCTTGAAGAGAGCCTCTTCACAGCAATACCTCCTCCCCAATGCCCACCTGCTCCCGCATGGAATACGTCAACGCGTGCTTCTGTTTGAAAATCATGCCAAATGTCGAGTAAATCGGACAACTTTTACATAAGGAGTACAAATAGCTTGTGTCAAAGTAGTCCGATTTGCATGACATTTGGTATGATTTTCATCAGAAAAACATAAGGAATCCATTGGCGTCACTTCCCTTTCGATACGATGAAGAAAAGAATTTCTTAATATGCTGTAATGGATATTTCACCCTCGACTGCGGGGGCTCGACCTCAATTCTCTATGTTCGGTCCAGGATTCATACCTTTTTCCGGAAAAGGCCATAAAATTCGGTGGGGCACTGCTGGGGGGTTGTCCTCGTCACGGGGTACCAGGCCGCATCCTTCGACGGGCGTAGCTCCAGAATCACCCTGTATCATATGTGCAGTGTGTGACTCGAGTACCCTTCGTGTAATCGGTCTGCGCGAAGTAGGGCGCAAGTTCGATCATTATCAGTATTCCTGCCCGAGAGGAATACGATTTACTTTAATATTATAGTGCATGTGTATTTTGTAATAAAGTGTTTCTATCGTCTCCTGAATTCAATAACTGGCATCCAGACATCTACGTTCCTACAATCCACCGTCAATACGCCTCGTGGAGAGACACAAGAAGAAAACGGGTAGCCCGCTGTCGACGCGAGGTCCTCCTTAAAAATTCGCACAGATTCCTTATCTCTCGAGTATAAACACCAGCTCCAATATCAAAACAGAAGCATGCGTTGACGTATTCCGTGCGAGAGCATGTGGGCATTGGGGAGGAGGTATTGCTGTAAAGAGGCTCTCCTCAAGAGAGCAGCCGTTTGCGATGGATGCAAATCCGATTGGTCCTAATACAATCTGCTCCCTATGGTTGAAATGTGGTCTAGCAATTTCCACACCTCCTAACTCTAATCAATGGAACTTGCATCCCTCCCAAAAGAACAGGCCATCCGAGCGTAGAAGCAAGTGCGAAATAAAAGTAACGGTGCGCTTCTCGATACCGCAGATGTACCTACCTAAGTAGTATTTCTGACGGAAAAGAATTGTCCAGCCTTTGGGCCTGCCATTCGCGGCGTAGACCTTTGGCAGGTAGGTATCTGTTTCAATAGGCAAGGCCACCCGTGGCGCCAGCAAGACCGTCCCCGGTCCTTGCTATTCCAGCGGTTTTTCTTCCAAGAAGAATCAGTAAATTTGCATGCGCAATATCTTAAAAACCAGTAGAAACAAAGTGTATACATTATAGCTTATTGAATTTGTCTTGGAACGCACTATCAAGTGACCTCTTCAAAAAAAATAGTTCCATTTAAAAAAACGAACTTGACCATCGTATCTTTTAAAATAATAATCGAAGAAAAAATCCGTCTGCGCTAATAAATTGGCCCCCTCGAACCATGCGATTCCATATTTTTTTTATTTTTTTATCTCCAATACTTTAGGAGATATCCAGTTGTACAGTCTTCCCGCGGACACCCTGTACACTTTGAAATGCGTTTTCACAGAAAATATGGACTGTACCCACATGTGTGTTACATCACTTTGTTCGTCTTGACAAGAGGAAGGTTTTAAATTTTTTTTTAAATATTCTATATATATATATATATGTATATATGCATATATACAGGGTGTCCCAAAAATGCTGCGGGTCCTTAAAGGGTGTGATTCGGGGGGTGATTACAAACAACTTTTTCCTTTGCGAAAATGCTCTCCGAGGTTTCGTTAACGAGATATTAATAAAAAGCACCGACCAATCAGAGCGCGAGTCTGACGGCCGAGTTCCCGCGCCAGCGTGGCTACGAGCCGCGCTACGACTGCGAACGAACAACTCGGCATGCATCGAAGAAAATTGCATAGAATGGCAAATGAAAAAGACGGAACAAATAAAATCGAACATGTTGTCATGGTTTGTTCGTCATTTAAAGTGAATAATGAATAAAGGATAAATGGATGAAAATCACGTGTAACGTAAAAAGAGAAATACGCAGTTTTTTTTTAGAAGATTCGAAAATAATAATTATTTGAAGTGGGAGGATAAGGAATACGTAAATTTCCTTGTGTTAATAACGTAGCCACGAAAAGGTAATGTAACAGGAAATTAACGAAAAGTGATAGTAGTTCGTTATTGTGATAAAAATCTGTAATTCAATAACGGCCAGCACTGTTGGTGATAACGAATAAGTCTGTTTAAAAAGCCCGATTAAATATTTTGGTACGGGAATTTTGAGAATTATCGCCGGAAATAAGCCATCGCTTGCGTTAAATTTAAAAATGAATGATCACCAATAAAGTAACTAAAACTCACCCTTGTTGGAAATTCACCAGCAGCTTGAAAATCTGTGTTATAGGGTCACTGAACCGATCCTGGTCATCGATGGACGAACTCAGTGCACAGCTGGTCCCAGGTATACGACACTACCCAAAGTTAAGGGTCACAATGTCAGGTGCGTCCACGTCAACGTACCGAGTATTCACTTCACTGCACTGCTACTAACACTGATCACTTAATTTATTTTTCATGGAACGTGTTGTTCCTACGTTATAAAAATTGGTGGAAATGAATTTTTACTTGGCGTTCGGAGCCGTGGGTATTCTCGCGTAAATTCTCACACTGCAGCACTTGCGTCCCCCTTGTTCGTGGGGTACACCCAGAACATCGCGTAATACTCTTGAGCAGAGAACATTTCTGCGACGTGATTACTAGCTGACTGACAGGATTTTTCCCAAGCAACTTCCTCTACCCCCAAGTAGTTTCTCTCGTTCCATTATGAGTTAACTCTCACCAGGACAAGAGGCTTTAGGTAAAAGAAGCCAGCACATTTTCGGAACACACGTGTTTTGCAGAAGTGCAACGAACACTTTCACAAAAGCCCGCGCTCCGTCCTTCTACTGCCAATGTACCCATTGCTTCGAGATAGAAAACAGACACCACGTGTATCGGTTCGAAAGGGTCCGAAGGGAAGAGAAGCAGAAAGTCTTCGAGTTGCTATAAAGAAGAAAATGCATACCAATTAAGTCATAAATTATCCGAAACTGTAGGAAACCGTTCTCTACCGCCGACTGGCGGGACAATACGGTCATAAACCGCGACCCTGGTGAAATGCTTGGGCTGATCAGCCTGATTAATTTTGGAGAATTAGAAATTACAGAGTATTATCCAACATCAATACGCCTCGCGGAAAGACACAGGAACAGAAGGGGTAGTCCGCTGACTGCGCGTAGTCCCGCCTGCTTCGTCCTACCTTCAAATTAAAGACGGACCCCTTCTCTCTCGTGTCTAAACACGCGCTCGAATTTCAAAACAAAAGCATGCGTCGACGTATTCCGTGCGAGAGAAGGTGGACCTTGGAGAGGAGATATTGCTGTGAAGAGGGCCTCTTCAGGACAGTGGCCGTTTGGGAGGGCTGCAGGACAGATTGGATAGATTAGGGCCAATCGGACTTCAAGCCCACCATCTCTTACACGGAATACGTCGACGCATGCTTTTGTTTTGAAATTCGAGCGCGTGTTTAGACACGAGAGAGAAGGGGTCCGTCTTTAATTTGAAGGTAGGACGAAGCAGGCGGGACTACGCGCAGTCAGCGGACTACCCCTTCTGTTCCTGTGTCTTTCCGCGAGGCGTATTGATGTTGGATAATACTCTGTAATTTCTAATTCTCCAAAATTAATCAGGCTGATCAGCCAGAGCATTTCACCAGGGTCGCGGTTTATGACCGTATTGTCCCGCCAGTCGGCGGTAGAGAACGGTTTCCTACAGTTTCGGATAATTTATGACTTAATTGGTATGCATTTTCTTCTTTATAGCAACTCGAAGACTTTCTGCTTCTCTTCCCTTCGGACCCTTTCGAACCGATACACGTGGTGTCTGTTTTCTATCTCGAAGCAATGGGTACATTGGCAGTAGAAGGACGGAGCGCGGGCTTTTGTGAAAGTGTTCGTTGCACTTCTGCAAAACACGTGTGTTCCGAAAATGTGCTGGCTTCTTTTTACCTAAAGCCTCTTGTCCTGGTGAGAGTTAACTCATAATGGAACGAGAGAAACTACTTGGGGGTAGAGGAAGTTGCTTGGGAAAAATCCTGTCAGTCAGCTAGTAATCACGTCGCAGAAATGTTCTCTGCTCAAGAGTATTACGCGATGTTCTGGGTGTACCCCACGAACAAGGGGGACGCAAGTGCTGCAGTGTGAGAATTTACGCGAGAATACCCACGGCTCCGAACGCCAAGTAAAAATTCATTTCCACCAATTTTTATAACGTAGGAACAACACGTTCCATGAAAAATAAATTAAGTGATCAGTGTTAGTAGCAGTGCAGTGAAGTGAATACTCGGTACGTTGACGTGGACGCACCTGACATTGTGACCCTTAACTTTGGGTAGTGTCGTATACCTGGGACCAGCTGTGCACTGAGTTCGTCCATCGATGACCAGGATCGGTTCAGTGACCCTATAACACAGATTTTCAAGCTGCTGGTGAATTTCCAACAAGGGTGAGTTTTAGTTACTTTATTGGTGATCATTCATTTTTAAATTTAACGCAAGCGATGGCTTATTTCCGGCGATAATTCTCAAAATTCCCGTACCAAAATATTTAATCGGGCTTTTTAAACAGACTTATTCGTTATCACCAACAGTGCTGGCCGTTATTGAATTACAGATTTTTATCACAATAACGAACTACTATCACTTTTCGTTAATTTCCTGTTACATTACCTTTTCGTGGCTACGTTATTAACACAAGGAAATTTACGTATTCCTTATCCTCCCACTTCAAATAATTATTATTTTCGAATCTTCTAAAAAAAACTGCGTATTTCTCTTTTTACGTTACACGTGATTTTCATCCATTTATCCTTTATTCATTATTCACTTTAAATGACGAACAAACCATGACAACATGTTCGATTTTATTTGTTCCGTCTTTTTCATTTGCCATTCTATGCAATTTTCTTCGATGCATGCCGAGTTGTTCGTTCGCAGTCGTAGCGCGGCTCGTAGCCACGCTGGCGCGGGAACTCGGCCGTCAGACTCGCGCTCTGATTGGTCGGTGCTTTTTATTAATATCTCGTTAACGAAACCTCGGAGAGCATTTTCGCAAAGGAAAAAGTTGTTTGTAATCACCCCCCGAATCACACCCTTTAAGGACCCGCAGCATTTTTGGGACACCCTGTATATATATATATATATATATATATATATATATATATATGTATATAAAATCCAAATACCACTCACTCACTGACTCATCGCGATTTCTCTGAAACCGCTGATTCTATGACCATGAAAGGTACTTAGGTAGATTTCTTTTAGTCTCTAGGTGTTCGCTAAGGGCTTATGCACACGGCGACTTTTTGCAGCGATACAGTAGCGATACACTCGCAAAGAGGCCGCGCTGCTAGCGCGATGCAGTCGCTGCCCGTTTGTTTCAGTTGCCCTTCTGCAACGATGCAGTCGCGCGTTCGCGAAACGCGCAAAAAGTCGCCGTGTGCATAGGCTCTAAGAAATCTTTTTAAAAACTCCCTCCTCATCACCGAAAAACATATATAACCCGAGCAACGCCGGAAACTTTAAGCTAGTCTTACAATAAGTATAATATAATTTAAATTTCGACCGTAAAGAATTTTTAAATTAGAAGTAAATGATTTCGGCGCACTGGTTCAATCTATTTTTCATATAAATAGACCGAACCAGTGCGCCGAAATCATATTTTTCATATAAATAGACCGAACCAGTGCGCCGAAATCATTTACTTCTAATTTAAAAATTCTTTACGGTCGAAATTTAAATTATATTATACTTATTGTAAGACTAGCTTAAAGTTTCCGGCGTTGCTCGGGTTATATATGTTTTTCGGTGATGGGGAGGGAGTTTTTAAAAAGATTTCTTAGAGCCTATGCACACGGCGACTTTTAATAATTATGTATAATAGGTATGTATAAGTTGCACAACACACCGTTTCTAAATATGAGTTTCGTAATGGTCGGATTATGCAAAGCATAATTTCAATGGTAACACATTAATACAAAACGGTACCAATAACATCCGTTCGAAGCTGAAGAGAAGTAGTTTTAAGTATCCTGAACAGGGGGTAGAACGATGCTCTGTCACAATAAAATTATCATTATTCAAAGGTGACTTCCTAGGAAAGAACAGTGTATAGAAATATAATGAAATCCTGCATAAGTAGGTGCGGATGTTCCTGATAGACCAACATACCGAAAGGAAAACGATCTCAAGCCGAAGATTAAAGAAGGAACGTATATACAGCTCGATCTACCTTCCACAGATTAATGCTGAATTGACTAAACGAGCTCCGAAGCAACGGCGCACTGGCGATAAAGTCTCGCTATGTCGACACTTTTATTTGCCTACGCCAGGCCGTTACACGATTCCTCGTTTCACACCCGGATGCACTTTAACTGTTACTACCTCCACGAATACTTCGTTTGGTAAAACGCGAACGATTCGACAATTGCGGTTGCTCTTCTAGAAAAATCCACATTAGAATGTAAAAGGTATACGACACTCGGGATAAAGGAGCTTTCCACAGGAAAAAAACTCTGCTGGGACATTTTAAATTCACTTCTGCCAAGCGGTCTACTTAGTTCTTTCTATTTGCGCAAATGACAATGCTGAGAAGCAATTTTACATACAAATCGAATGGTAGAATGAAAACTGTATGCAATATTGGTTCCCACAATTTCTATGTACATTGCTAGAAATATAGATTTATATCAGAAACACGACGCTCAATTACGTGTGTGTACATATGTGCATTAGGGCTAGGCTACACATACGACTGTAAGTCGTACGACAGTTGTGTCGTTTATGCCAGGGCCTACATAATATATGGAGACGCGCACAAAGAGACGACAGGACAACGATCAGTCGTTCAGTCGGCGGGCACCTGCAACTGCTTCGGATTTTTAAGTCGGTCGACTGTCGGTGGTCAATGCATTGTATATGGGTGTGGACACACAAACGACAAAAGTGTCGTTCTGTCGTTCTGAAAATTAGTAGGTCTGTGACGTTGAAGAGAAGTAGACATGGATTACGTTTCTCTAGCCACGTTTTGTGCGCTTGCTATTCGACTTAAAATCATAAGGAAGAAAAAAATAGAACGGAGATACTGGATTCATCCATTATATAGCGAAAGACTTCAAAAAGGAAAATTGTATACAATGTTTGAAACATTAAAAAAATATCCAGAAAAATTCTTTGCTTGTTTTAGAATGAGCGTACAAAGTTACGATGAACTTTTGAGCTTGTTGAAGCCCTATATTACTCGCCAAAATACAAAAATGAGACTTGGGGCCACTTGACTGGCTTGGCACTCACGTCAGTTCACGCACACATTACCACCGCTCCTGTAGGTGTTTCCCCCTCCATTCACTGCAATTAATCGCTGTGTACCCTGTATAAACGCAACGATAGAATGTCGGTTGTCTGCGCGCACCCAGCGACAAAACAGTTGAGTCGTAATGTCGGGCCGACTGTTGCAGGATTTGCGCACGACTGTCGTACGACTTACAGTCGTATGTGTAGCCTAGCCCTTAGTGGCGCGCGTCCAGCGCGAACATCAAACATGTATAGGTAAAGATATACGTTGCCTTATTTACAATTTGAATATAAATTATACGTTCAATACGAATATAAGATGGCCGAAGTACGTTCAGTTGTTTGTATGGATGTAAACATCAAATTATGTAATCAGTTAAAAAATGCGGATTACTGCTTTTTCCTGTCAATAAGATTAGTAAAACGACCCCCAAGTTCAGAAATAATATTAACGGGGGAACCTGGTTTAGGACGCTGAAAACACGGTGATTTTTAAGAATTACTTTCTCGTCAAATATAAAGCGAATTTTTCCAAAATTTTAAGGGTGTTTTACTGTATATTCAGACAACAAGAAAACTTTTTTTTTTATTCAATAATAATTCATTTAACATGGTTTTATTGGTATATCTTCGTAGGCCGCCGTCGTTATCAAATTGTGTACATCCTAGCGGATCCAAGTTTTGCCTGATTTAAAAAAACCGAAGTTTTTCTTAATTGACATGACTTTACATCGCTGAAACGAAAAATGATATGTCGGAGAAATATATTCGGGAAGCCACTCAACGTCACTGCTGCAAAATAGTATTTGAAATAATATATGAAAATATTTATTGCATGCCTGTTATTAATCTTTCGGCTGTACTATGGTATGACCCAACCACCGTAATGAACCGAAATTTTGAGGGGTTGGGCGGAAGGGTGAGAGAACCTCTAATATAAAATTTTAGCTTCAGGTATTTGTTAGTTTCTGAGATATTAATAAAAACTTTCAGGATAATACATTGAAATCTGCCTATACCCCTACAGCACACTTCGTTGCAGGAACGTTGCACAACCGTTGCAGCACATAGCAATGTCGCCGTTTGGTTGCAGGTTACATTGCAATATTACTGCAATATTGTGGAAACATTGCCGTGGAATATTGCAATGGACACGCTGGTGCAATGTTCCTGGAATATTGTGCACACATTACCGTGCAATATTGCAATGGCCACGTTTGCGCAATATTTCGGAAATATTGCGCACACATTGCCGTGCAATATTGCAATGGTCACGTTTGTGCAATGTTTCGGGAATATTGCGCACACATTCCCGTGCAACATTGCACTCGTAACGTATGAACAACGTTTCAGCAACGAATCCGCAATAAATATGGAATTATGCGGACCGTTCTTAAAATATCGACACAGAATACAGTCTAAGAGTTCACAGGCCACCTCTGAGGGAATATATGCGAACGTGGACACTATCTGACATATGTAATTAATACAATTATTTAATTAACACTATAGGGTTTAAACAAATTCATAAATTATATACAGCAACAATAGATATTTGTAAAAAAGTGTTACACGTGCCAATTACTGCCAGTGTCCCTACTGTTGCCATTTAATTGATTATAGATAATAAAAACGTCGAGTGAAAATATGTAAGTCCGTATTCTGTGATCGTCGTTTGGGAACGGCGCTCACATCGTATGAGTGACATTTCAGCAACCAATCCGCAATGAATACGGACTTACATATTTGTACTCGACAATGCGGAACGTTTTTATTATCTATAATCAATTAAATGGCAATAGTAGGGACACTGGCAGTAATTGGCACATGTAACCCTTTTTTACAAATATCTATTGTTGCTGTATATAGTTTATGAATTTGTTTAAACTCTATAGTATTAATTAAATAATTGTATTAATTACTTATGTCAGATATTGTCCACGTTCGCATATATTCCATCATTGGTGGACTGTGGACTCTTAGACTGTATTCTGTGTCGACATTTCAAGAACGTTCCGCGTAATTCCGTATTCAGCGCCGATTCGTTGCTGAAACGTTGCTCACATGTTACGAATGCAATGTTGCGGTCGTAACATATGAGCAACGTTTCTGCAAAGAATCCGCACTCAATACGGTCTTACATATTTTCACTCGACGTTTTTATTAGCTATATTCAATTAAGTGGCAATAGTAGGGACACTGGCAGTAATTGGCACGTATAACACTTTTTTACAAATATCTATTGTTGCTGTATATAATTTATGAATTTGTTTAAACCCTATAGTGTTAATTAAGTAATTGTGTTAGTTACTTATATCACATATGTCGACGAACAGAATGTATTCTTACACTGTAGTCTTACATTGTACTTACAACTGTAAGTGCGGGCCTGGGGTTTTTCCCTGCGCCTGGTCACCGTATGATCAGTTCGGCGAGTACCCTTAACTCGCCGAATACGCGGCTGAAGATGACGCGACCGTTTTATGATAGGGTAGCTAGAAGCGAGGACAAAGTGTGAGTCGACCCGAGGGCAAGAGAGTATTCTGTGAACGGTTGGCATTGGGGTTCACTTATTCGTGTCTACACGAATAAATCTCATTTTTCAATTAAAGTATTTGTTAAAGACTTTATTGTGGACTCGTTTTTCCCGCTCACCCTCAGCCATCCCTACACAACCTATATGGAGCGTTCTTGAAATGTCGACACATAGAATACAGTGTTACATTTCATAGGCAACCTCCGAGAGTATATATGTGATCACGGATAATATGTGATATAAGTAATTAACCCCTTCGCCTATAATATCGTGTGAGTCCTGTGGTATGTCGATCGGGCCAAACATGAAAGTCACGGGTGAGAGCCGTGGTACGTCGTACGGGCCAAATGTAAACAACACGTGTCAGGCTCGTGGTTTGTAGATAGCGTTCAACATAAACAACGCGGGTCATGTTCATGGATAATTTTGGCCGAAGTCTTTTTATCTCAGTTACGTGTTATTCTTGGCCGAACTCTCACGTTCAGATATATATTTTTAAACATATTAGAAGAATACACCTAAAAGTGTCTTCAAAAAGAGAATTCAGCCGAACCGTGAAATGGCTCGACGCGTGACCAATGATTATGCGCTGGCCGTAGGAATTTAAATCGTAGGGCAAGTGGTTAATACAATTAGCTAATTAGCACTATAAGGTTTAAGCAAACTGTTGAACTGTATACAGCAATAAAAAATATTAGTAAAGAAGTCTGAGCTATGAAATGTAAATCCACAAACACTAAAAACTAGAAAATAAAAAAAATATATAAAAAAAAATGATGTTAAATCAGTGTATTAAAAATGTGCTAAAAACTAAAAAACATTATTTTCTTGTACTACGCAGGATATTTCATAACAGAATATGAATCAACTTAATACAACATCAAGCGTCCAAATGAATTTGTTGTGAGATATCCGGCTCCACGATTAGGGAGATGTAATGGGGTTTGTCAAAACAAATCTTCGTTTTTGAATAATTTGAGTTTAAAGTGTTGCACAGTAGAAATATAAGTTCAAATACGGAAGCAATTTTCTTAATCAACGGTTGTAGCTGCAGCGGTAAAGTGTTCGTCTACGGTGCCACAGGTCACGGGTTATCGAATCTCCATGGTGTAAAAGAATTTTCTATTTATAAAAGATACACGGACGTTCTACCACTACGATTCTGCACACATTCATGTCGTCGGGTCCCTTCACAGAACACGTCCGGTATATTTATATATGCATATAAAGTACCGCTATTTTTTTGGGCCCCACTGCCCGAAACGTTGCGCGACCATTGCTGTAAAATCTCAGGAACGTTGCGTGACCATTCCTGTAAAATCTCAGGAATGTTGCGCGACCATTGCTGTAAAATTTCAGAAATGTTGCGCGACCATTGCTGTGAAATCTCAGAAATGCTGCGCACCCATAGCTGTAAAATCTCCGAAAAGTTGCGCGATCATTGCTGTAAAATCTCAGAAACGTTGCGTGACCATTGCTGTAAAATCTCAGGAATGTTGCGCGACCATTGCTGTAAAATGTCAGAAATGTTGCGCGACCATTGCTGTAAAATCTTAGAAATGCTGCGCGCCCATTGCTGTATAATCTCAGAAACGTTGTGTGATCATTGCTGTAAAATCTCGAAGCAATATTGCAGAAATATCTCCTGCAATGTTGCACAGCGTCGGACATAGCAATTTACTTCTAACGTTTCGGCAACATTCCGTGAAATGTTTCAAATATTAAACCGCAACGTAACTGAAACATTCCTGCAACAAAATGTGCTGTAGAGGTATAGCCGTTACTAACACAATCATCTTCTTGTCGCCGTCAGTAGTAGGGCTAGGCGGGTTCTAGACCAGGTCCTCTGAGGGGAGCGCGGGGGCGGGTGGAAGTGATGGGGGAGTGCAGTGGGGGGAACTTTAGGCGCGGGGACAGCGGGGAGTGGAAGACTGGTTGCGCGCGCACGAGCCGCGGAGTGGGGGACGCCATAATCGTGGAGGGGATCAGTCCTAACCGAGCGGCCGCAGAGACCTCTCCAGACCTGGCCCGCCGTCAGAAATTTTTCAGAGGGGGGCTGACCCACAGCAGAAATTTTTTCATACCTAACCGAGGGAGGGAATGACCTTGGCCCACCCCCTAAAATGTTTCAGACCTGGCCCACGCCGATCTAGCGAACCGCCAGACAGCAGAAATTGTTTAATAATTTATCAGAAATTGTTTCGAGCGATGTCGGGAAAGATCGACGTTTTACAAACCATATATTCGGGGAAAAGAGAGAGACGGCACTACATAGTTGTAAAGCTAAATTCAGGGGAGGGAAAGAGACGGCACTACATAGTGGTACAATCGCATGCATTCTAAAGCTAACAGTATTTCAAAAATGTTTTTTTCAATCTTAACGTCGCAACGTATCGCGCGATGTTGCGTAATTTGACTCCTCTGAAGCAGCCGTGCGGGATGATGTCATTTCACGGCGCGAACAAGGCGCGGATCATAGAATTATGCGGTGTCAGCAGAAATTTTATTCCATACCAACAGACACTTTTTCCTAGCACAGAGAAATAATAATAATAATTTTGAAACGTCGAATCTTAAAAATATGTGGTGAGGAGAGAAGGAGGGTAAATAAAATAGAGACATAATGTACGTTTAAGAAATTTATTTAAAATTAAAAGATTATAAAATATAATAAAATAAAAAAATATATAAATATAAAAATACAATTTTAAAAAGAATATTTAAAACGAATATAAAGAGAATAATATAAAATATAAAAAATTGAATATAAAAATATAAAAATAGAATAAAATAGAATAAAATAAAAAGAAAATATAAAAGAAATAATGAAAAATATATATATAACTAATAAGGAGGCGGGGGCGGCGACGGCAATGGGGGGGATGGGGGCGATGGGGGCGACGGCGGCTGTGGCGGCGGCGGTGTACGGGGTGATTGGGGCCGCGGTCGTCGCAGGGGTCCCCCAGGATAAGGCATCCATAGGTGCCGCAGCCGCGCAGTCATCCTCGGTCCAATTACTTGGGGCCCCTGCGACGAGCCTGCCAGCCACGCCCTCAAAATGATTGGTAAGTCCTAGAACAAAGACACAAATGTCGATATAATATTGATACATGAATAAACATAATAAATATCAAATCCAATGCAAAGTATTACATACCTGTGGAGGCGGCGACGGCGGCGAAGGCGACAGCGACGGCGGCGAAGGCGACGGCGGCGGCGACGGCAGCGGCGGCGACCAAATGAGCCCGCCCCAATCTGGTGACCATTGGGGTGATTCAGGTGGCGAGTTCTACAACACAGAAACCCGCGATATAATATTTATGGCCGCGGGATCGAACACGATTTCACCGGTTAAAAGCGATAAATGTAAAAATATTGTTGTGTACATACCTCGGGGCCGCACTCTGGCGCGATTCTTTGCAGTCCCATTTTCGCTTGTCGCCTAGCCGTCGCACAAATGACACAAATAACAACGACTGTTGTTGGCAACGATTTGAAGGCAACTGGTCACGCTGCATCTCCAAGCTCCCGCATGGAGATCCATGCCTAAAGTTGCATAGCTTTGTAAAATATGTTGTCTTTGTGCCCCACCTGCATTTTCGCTGACCATCCTTTCCTGCAATGCATCTTCTTCGAATTATTCACTGACCATCCTTTCCTTTTTCTTCTTCGCACTCATCTTCTTCCCCTTCTTCTTTGGACACATCATTCGACTAGACCATACCACTCTGAACGTGTATCGAACATCATCGAACCACTTTGATCGCGTATCGAATGTGTATCGAACGTGTACCGTACCACTTTGATCATGTATTGAACGTGTATCGAACGTGTATGGTACTACTTTCAACGTCAATTGAACGTGTAAGGTACAACTTTCAACGTCTATTGTACCACTCTGAACGTGTATCGAACGTCAATCAAACCATTTTGATCGTGTATTGAACGTGTATCGAACGTGTATCGAACTGTATCGAACGTCAATTGAACGTATATCGTACCACTTTCAATGTCAATTGAACGTGTATGGTACCACTCTGAACGTGTATGATACCACTTTGATCGTGTATGGTAACACTTTGATCGCGCATCGAACCACTTCTACATAATAATTACAACCATCATCTTAATCTAGCGTACATCACATGCAGGAGGTTGGGGATGGGTGAAGAAAAAACATTTATGCATTAAAAAATTGATTATATTTATTTATGCATTTCTCTCTGGAGTTTAGACCACCAGTTGAATATTTTAAATACATTTTGCAAGGCACAGTGCTTTGCGTATCTGCCACATCGCAGAGTATTAACTATATTTAGCTTATTTAGAGATATGATATCCTCGTAGTCAATGTCCAGTGTCTCGATGATCACGTCCGCTCTCGTATTTTCATCGAGGAAATCCGCAAGCCAGTCGCGTTTCTGCAGCCCTTTAACGTATACGATATGGGATGCGTCATCTTCTTCATCGATCGCATCAGCAACAGCTTTCGAAATTAGCTGTTTAGCCATACTGTATGGAACGTATCCATCTTCCCACCGTAGTCCATGATGTTTTGCCACCAACCACCGGATGCTTGATTTGTCAGATTTCGTAAGAAGATATTGGGGCATCGAACTCCCAAAAATATAGTGCGAGAGAATCGTTCCCTTTCGTAGGACAGCCACTTCCTTGACGACAAATCTTTCATCAACGATGAACCCTTGCAGGTCAACAACTATCGGTATGGCCATTATCGGTACAATTTAGAGGTCCACTCGCTTTCAAGACAGACGGGAGAATGCGGTCTTTCTCGTAAAGCATCTCAATTTTCACGATGAAATTTTGGCACAGGAGAGGGCGGGCAAGTAGCGCGGCAATTTAAATGATTTTTCGCACGATGTTTGTCAGTGGATTGTATTCAGCCAACCGATCGTGCGGAATCAGACAGTAGGCTGTAGTATTTACAGGCACATTCTCTTTACATTCGAATTCTATGCGCACCTCCACGGTACCATTCTTGATCGACTCAATTTGTCGCGAGCAATCAATCACCACGAGGGGACCAAATTGTAAAAATTCGGCCACGGTGAATAATGCCTCGTTGCAACTATATCCATAATACGATTTACGGAATTGCGTATACATATGAAACAAGATGGCGTGCCTATTCTTGTCAAAGTCCAAGTTCAAGTCATTGCACGGGTACAATTCCGAGTTGAGAAAAAGTTTTAGATTGATCATTTTGCAGTTGTCGAGCTCAGTAACATTCGCTCATCACATTCTTTCGATTAGTCTGTAGACCAAAGATAATGCATCGCGGCTTCTCCAGCTGCGCAGATGCCTTCACGGCCCACGAATGCTTGGTCGTGCTCTGTAAGAGAGGATACTCGTACAGATGCCACGATTGAAAACAAATGATTAGGTTTTGTCTACTTTCCAAAGCATGTAGCAACGATAGCTTATTAACGTCGTTCAGCGTCACATGAGGCATCCGCCATTGCACTTTAAGTAATTCAATTTCTGGTTCCAACATCGGCGATCCTATTAGAGAATTGTCATCGTTGCGCGATCGTATTAAAATCAATTCTTGACGCTCATTAATAATGACGCGTTTGCAGTCCTCGCAAAATCCCAGCAAATATTTGAGCGGGATGCAAAAATTGAAATGATTGTTCAATATTGGCGCATCGCGACGTTTCAAGCCCAATCCTGCATTCTCCAAATTTTTGTCTTCGCCAGATGTCAGCGATACATAGTTTTTAAGCGTGCTAGTTATTCCAACGTTTCTGTTGCGGTCAATCTCCACGCCATTCAGCTCGTATCGAATCTCCTCAAATAAAAACGCCACACAATTATTTTCCAACGTCACCGTTAATGCATCATTTGGCTTATTTATCGTCAATTTCCCCTCCACGTAGAGGAAACATTCACACGGCAATGTGTATAAATCCTGATGCTGTATAGGTATTCTTATCTCATCGCTGTATCCAAACGTCGTGTTGACGTATGGGTTGTATGTGTGAGTCTGGAGCTTGACGACGCGATTATCAAACGTCGGCTTCCCTCCAATGCTTAGAATGTCAACCATTTTTCAACTTAAATGCGCACAATGAATCCCAGTGATTTCAAAAATGCAATGTTCGCAGCACTGAGCCTCTTCGTTTTAGCGTGATCAGAGCTGATGTAGTTATTGTTGTTGTTGCAAACAATTTCGTTTGGATGAAACGGGTTTCTGGTGTCGTTCAACACAAGCATCTCTTTCGTTCGCACCACGCGTATTATCGTCGTCGTCGTCGTACGTGTAGTCTGATGGTAATTTCTTCACCTCGAAAATCGAGCAACCGTCCGTCTTGATCCACAACGTGTATCGTTAGATCCGTAATGACCCGTGCGGTGATCGGAAGGTAAATGATCTGTGCGGGCGTTTCCGATATCTTATATCCTGGTGGAACCCTCGGAGAAAATTCATGTATCGTATGTACGTGCTTCCCATTGTTGTACGCACTAGCGGTCACGCTACATTCTACGCGAATAATGTTTACGTTCATAATATTAATTGGATCGTCCGATTCGTGCCACCGTCCAGGTTCTAATACTCGATTTGTCGATAATCCCAGTAGCGATCCAATGTTGTTGGACTTTGTAAAGTCTACGGCGAACGAGCAGTATAGTTCGCTTTTCATGGTGTTGTTGTTGGGACGCAACACTATTGGATACACATTGTTGTCACCACCATTGTCGTCATCATTGCCACCGAGATTTTGAGGATACCGCTCGAGTAATCGCTGCTTCAAATACTTGGCAATAGCATCTAGTTCGTAGAACCCGTGGGGAATCGCAATGTATTCACGATTGATGTTGTTGTTGGTGTCACAGTTTACGGCGAAGTAGAATTTATCGTTACTCGAGTCAATGTTCGGTATTGTATGATAAGTTTCAAAGGTTGTTAGACCAAGCTCGTAATCATCGTTGCTTAAATCTATGGGTGGAAAGTAGCTTACCGCGAGGGTGCTACACTTGCCGGTTAGAGTGAATGTTAACGACATATTCCGAGCTGTACTGCTCGACTAGTAATGAATCAGAGTGGTGGGAAGTCAATCCTTAAATTTGGTACCGATCGTCTGTAGAAAGCGTAGACATAGTTGTCCACAGTTGCTCTGATTGTACTGCTGATAAGACGTTCTATTGTATTCAATCTTCACAGCATCTTTATCCAGATATTGCACCAATTCCTTAGGTGGCCGAAGATTTCCAAAGCTGTCGAAATATACAGCTCGACACCCTCTTTTCGCATACGCCACCCAATGAGTCCCCGGTCCCTCAACGTTGTCCAAATTTACGATGCCGCTCTCGTTTCGACGTACTCCTCCGGCAGGTAGCGCATTACGCATAAAAACACCCCTAAAAAATGGAATACCCATACGTTTTGCCAACTCCACCAATTTCGCATCGGTTGTTACGCCCATAGGCATTTTTATTTTCTTTTCGGTGTTTTTTTTTTTCGTTTCGATATTCCCTGTCCGCGCTTGTATGGCGCGAGATAAAGTCCGCGACCTTCCATGGGGCGATTATGACGCTGCATTTCCTGCAGCTGATGCTGCGCCGCCTTATTATCGTTTACGGACTAGGCGATTCCCGCCGCTCTACCAGCTAATGATCCGAGCACACCTAGCAGCGGGAGAAGTGGTAATATACCACCCCGTTTTGCTACCGAAAGAATCCGCTTTTGCGGTGTTCTCTTTGCAGTCCTTTTGCGAGTTTTTGTTTTCATCCCCATTCCGATTTTCGGTATGGCCTTCATAGCTGCCCAAACAGTTGTAGCAGCGCCTCTTTCGCCCAAAATCGAGTCTCGCGCAACGATGCGTTTTCGCGCTTTGACAGCGAGTACGTTATCTGCCGCGTGCCTTTCGCTGAGGTCGTTGCTACGCGAATACGCTATATCGTGTTCGCGACACGCTGCATCCAGCCGATTGATACCTTGCTCGCCTTTAGCCAATCGTTTTGCCAGACGAGTTCCTGGACCACAAAACTGATATCCCGGGATATGTAATTCGACAGTTAGCGCGTTTATTGCCCGATTTAACAAACCACAACCTTTCTTTACTGTCGTCGGCGACATTCGCCACAGTTTTTAATCAGTGGTGCTGGGCCGTCGATATGCATTCGCTGCCAAGGGCGATTATAATGTTCCAGACACCGGCGATACTGCCGAACCTCAGAATCGGCTTTTAAATGCTCGGGGAGTCTGTCCCACAACTGATCAATGTGTCTGCCAAACTCGCGCAGTAGAATAATCTTTGGTATATATTTCAACTGCACAGAGGTTAGGTCTCGAATATCGTAATTATCCGACAGAACGAGAAGCATTTCGAATACTGAGCTGTTTTGCTTCGGCGCGGGCCTATAAATAGGACGCGTCGCCGCTTCGATGTATCAAAAATCATTTTCGCGGTTCGCAGCGAGGATGCGCTTCGTGCGGCAACAGCCGAAATATCAGTATTTGAAGAATTTATTGACTGCGATAGATGAAATTGGCTACTTCACATTTTCGAATAACAGTGACGTGATCCCACCGAGCGAATCGCTACCGAATTCCATTTTTATCTTTGATGACGTGGCATGCGACAAGCAAGATACGATAAGGGAATACTTTGCAATGGGGCGCCACTCGAACGTTGACTGCTTCTATCTCTGTCAGACATATGCAAAGATTCCCAAACATCTTATAGCCGACAATGCGAATCTGTTGATTCTGTTTAAGCAGGATGGTACCAACTTGAAACACGTGTACAACGATCATGTAAACACTGATATGTCTTACGAGGATTTCTGCGCTTTGTGTCGTAATTGTTGGCAGCTGGAGTATGGTTTCGTGGTGATAGACAAGGATAGCGCGATGTCCAATGGACGTTACCGAAAGGGATTTAACGAGTTTGCCGTACCGTGAGATGGTCAATCATTGTCAACACGTCGGTGGGAAAGCAACGCCTGCGGTGCAACAATGATTGATATCGATAGTCTAGAGATTAAGGATCGCAAGAGAATAGCGAAGGAAATTGCAAGAACCAGCGAAGCTATTTGCAAGAAACATCAGGCTTTGAAGACCGGCAAGATGGACGAAGATATCGCGTTGGAGAGATACTTTAAACCTATTTTCGAACCCTTAAAACATATTGTGGAAAATACCGCAGCGGCAGAAGCTGAAATATCACCGCTGATGAGCACAAGCGTTGAAGGGAATGAAACATTAACGCCTGGAAGAAAAATCCTGCCGCAATGGAACACATCGCGTAAGAGAAAGAGGAAACCACGTCATCGGATTATTCACTCGTAACCTCTACACCAGTTCAATCGAAGCGAAAACGGCAGAATGTTGCATCAAACGAGTCCCCGGTTCCTCCCCCCCCCCAAAAAATACATTTCCCCGTGTACAATTGCTCACAACCAATGATGATGATGATGACGATGATGTTTTTGAAACTACTCCCGATGAGTCGTTTGCACCATCTATTAGACAGCAGCTTCAAATACCCGCGGGACAAGAAAGGTTTCGCAGCCATTTGGGTCTCCTGGGACAAAAATATATGGATGCAATCATAAGGAGGGATAAGGAAACTGTCACAGACACTTTGTATGGCGTATACTTTGGCGATAGTAGAATGATGCTTGGGGATAAGGCATTCGATATGAACAAGGCTGATAATATAATCATCGATGGTGTAAAATACAGAGGAACGCCCGGCCTTTACGAACTGTTTTCCAAGAGAATTCCCGACGATGCTGTATACACCGATGCCGATAAACAAAAATACAAAAGTATACTGCTGGCGACGAATGCCTACAGACGCGGTCATTCTGCTCAAAATCCCATATTGGGCAACAAGGGATACAAGTACAAATATGTAATTACACCGCTACTCCCTCATGTATGAACCAATAAAGCAGGGAAATGTCTATCGGCCCCGCGAGTCATGGTGGTAAATGATAACATGATCGATTATGTGCGCTGGGACGATCCCAACGAGCTTGTGGATCGATACCGTTTGCTGGAAGCGTCGCCTCAAGCGGGCAACAACTCGCATGACCATGAAATTCTGTCGATTATCGAGGAACTCCACGAGGGAGGCTTGATTATAAATAAAACCGCGCACCGATGATGTGCATTGAGATGCCGATCAACAAATTTGGAGTATCGCTCGAGAAGAGTGGCGCAGCAAGAATGGATTATTACAAATGGAACGGTTTGCTTCGAAATTATATGCGAGATAACGCTCTTTGCGTGACTGGTGCCGACTTTGATGCAAAATCACGCAAGATACGACGCGTAGCTCAACCGGTGGCTGATAGCGATGCCGTCAATAAACTATACGTGCAAAAGAGCATTAAACTTTTGAGAGAGCAGTAGGAAGAATTAGAGAGGAAGCAGATCGTGTTTCAGAGAAAGATGCTGGAGCTGCAAAACAGCGTTCAAAAGATATCGCAGGCGTCGAATTCTATCCCGCAGCAGCGCTGCGAAGGAGAATCATGTGAGACGGTTGAAGTTGTCAACGAGACGGTTGAACTTGTCAAGAATTTTCTAGGACCGATGGGGCGCATATAATGCACGTACACGATAATTATCGCATCATTCGTGTCAAAGACACCTCTGCGATCAAACATGCAGCCATCATCGAAATCCAAGAATAAAGGAAACCATGGTCACAAGAAGCGGAAACATATTGAGGAATTGCATGGTCCAGCTCGAAGACATTTCCCGCGGAGGCGAGTCATTGTGCACGGATACAATGATCTGTGGCAAGCTGACGTTGTAGAAATGCGTCCATACTCGCGATTCAACCACGGTCACCACTACATTCTCACCGTCATCGATGTGCTGAGCAAGTATGCATGGGCGGTGCCGCTCAAGACTAAAAGTAGCGCTGAAGTGACTAAAGCGTTTGCAAAAATATTTAGAGATCGATATCCGAAAAATTTGCAAACCGATCAAGGAAAAGAATTTTACAACGCCGATGTGCAGAAACTCTTGACAATGCATGACATTAATCATTATTCGACGTATTCGGTGATGAAGGCCTCCGTCGTAGAACGTTTCAATCGAACTTTGAAGAACAATATGTGGAAAATATTTACGCTGAATGGAACCTACAGATGGACCGATGCGCTATCGCGTCTACTTGCAGAGTATAACGCGCGAAACCATAAAACCATCAGAATGCGTCCTTGCGATGATACCCCAGCGATCGCCGATAAGCTGCTGGCCATCGTATACAGCAACATAAAGATCGCTGTTCCAGCGAGATTCAAGTTGAGCGAGTTTGTGCGTGTGAGCAAATTTATAACCATCTTCGATAAACGCTACACGCCGAATTGGACAACGGAGGTGTTCGAGATAGCCAAAGTACAGGCAACTAATCCCGCAACGTATCTGCTCCTCGATTCCTGTCGAAAACCTGTTGCCGGAGGATTCTATGAACACGTGCTGCAACGCGTCATCGATCCTGATGTGTATCTAGTGGAAAAAGTATTGCGTAGGAAGGGGGATAAGGTATACGTCAAGTGGCTAGGGTTTGATAAATCGCACAATTCTTGAATAAATAAAAATAATGTATTGTAACATAATAATAATAATACATGGTTCAATAAATACAATGATACATATACATGTGAACAATTTTATTTTTATGCATAATTCCACCATTCATAGTGCTTTAATAAATATAATAATTTCTATACATGTGCGAAGTATTTTATATTTTACAATAATTTCTATTTTACAATGGTATATTATAATGTCCCCAGGGCAGAGTGTCGGTCGAATCGGGTACAATATACCGCTTGTCGTCGTGCGGGCTTAGAGCGATTTTCGATTCCGAAGTGGTGTACACTTTGTGCAATTTCGACCGTATGCATGATTGCCTGCGAACCATTTCGATCTCCCTGTGCAAACACTGCGCGTAGTCGTCGAAAGTTATCGTCCTGGCTATGACGTTGGTCTTGACGTCTTTCGCCTTTTTCGTATCTTTTTTACCGTCTACGCGGAGTGCATACATTTTCGCTTTAAGACCTGCGAATTCGGTCATTATCGCACCGTTATTTTCGTCCTTTATCAGCCCCGGAACCTTCATATTTACGCGCGGCATATTATATGGATTGTCGATGGGATATTCGGTTGTGTCAAATCTATCGATATTGTGTTTCATGGTCTCGTAGATATCTTCG
This sequence comes from Andrena camellia, assembly GCA_029448645.1. NCBI lineage: Eukaryota > Metazoa > Arthropoda > Insecta > Hymenoptera > Andrenidae > Andrena > Andrena camellia. The sequence continues at coordinate 29,200,106 of CM055679.1, forward strand.
CATTTAATGTGATAAATGAGACTGTCAGTGTCGGTGTATAGAATTTTACAATTTTGTCCGTGCAGGGGAGACATGTGCTCGTGATGAAATTCATACAAACAAATTTTTTATATGTCCGGTATGCACATACCCACGTATATCGGTTTGTTGAATTTCACCTCGAGTTTTCGCAATTCAATAGCTATTCAATTTTCCGAAAAAACACTTCTGCTGTCGAAATACGGTTTCGCGATCATTACCTCCGCGCTATATCGCCCTTTCCAATGTGTTAAAAGTTTTACATCCACATGATTTCGCACATTTTCCACAGTTTTAGCGAATACCGCGTTGTTCATCTATTTGTATAAATTTTTTCAAAATCATTTGTCGCGCTTGTTCTAAACCGTGTATTGAGTTCGATGTAATCGCGGAGCCAGGGGGATTGAGCGAATTGAAGCACACGGTGTATCTTTGTAATACGAAGACCGTGACGCGTGCACTGCTGCAGGTTGCGATAATGGATAACGTAACGCTGCTTATCGTTTACCGTCGCGAGTAACTTGTCCTGTCTGCAGCCAGGTGGTTTGGCACGCGTCGGGCAGAACGGTGGATCGGCATGAGCGTCGTGCAGACGTTGCGGATATTCCAGATCTACCTCGAGAATGTATCCCGTGGGCGAATCGACAGCGATCGAAGACACGTTAAAATTTGCAACATCTTCGACCCATTGAAATTTGTCATGTGGCAGGGGCTGACACATTGCCCATCCATACAAATTGTTTACATCAAAGTACATCAAGTACGATGACTGTTTCGATGCGTCGTAAGATGACATGTACTTGTTATTGGCATGTGCGTATCTTCCCGAACATTGACTTAAATCCCCACGTATACCGCGTTTGATAAACATGACCATATCGACGTCTGTGAGCAATTCGAATGTAATTTTGGTGTGTTTTAGCATGGCATCCCACGTGAAACCAGGTAATGTATAATGATGCGCTGAATCTATTCAGTAGCTCTTGATACAACTTTCGCGAAAATTTTCAAAAATATCTGCCAATAACAAGACATCTGTTTTCAAATACAAATCGCTGTATTCGCACGAGGTTCTAATGTCGAAACGCTGCCAGACATTCTCAGCGTGCGCGTAATCGCTCTCGGATACTGTCTCACCCGTTAACGAACTGTAGAATGACTCGCGCGGCGGTAAGCATGAGTCCTGCAGCTTTTTCGCGCCATCAAGGTATTCATACGGAAAGACACCCTTTCGGGTCAATAAATTGAAATCGTCAATGGATAATGTTTCAAATTGGGATCGTAAAATTTTTAATTTATCTGCGCTTAGAAAAGATCCTAATTTGTCGAGACTGGTGTTTAGAAATTTGTACGAATCGATGAATCGCAATTTAGTATAATTTCGCGAGTCTGATTCAGCCATATCTTCAACATTTTACGTGAATGAAATATATTTTTCTTTAGTTATGGTTAATACGTCAACGCTGCCTTCGAAAGCGGTAGCTATTTTCTCGATAATGAAATGTGAATCGTAGCCGGATAAATTATGAAAAACTATGGGGATGTAAAACGCATTTTTATAATTTAAATTGCACTCCGAATGTGCTGGGCCTCTAAACCGTCCGGATAGCTGGCGATGATCGCGAACTCGTATATCGCTAGCCTCGAATGGTTCGTCGCAAATATGACAATGTGTTGCATTGCGAAATGCCGTCCACTGTTCGCTAGTTAAATCCAGCATGGGAACATTACTGGTCAGGAGGGGTTTGGCAAAGTTTGCAAAATTTTTCAGTTCTTCGACGAACCATGAAACACAATCCGCATCGCGGCGACATCGATACATCGATAGTGATGTATCGTACGAACAATGCATATAATAGCCGATACTATGCACCTTATGTTTCTGGTACTTGTGCAATTTGCGATCCTCCTCGCCCCTCCGACTGTCCTCCGTTTTCTCGATGATGCACTCGAGATCTGCGTACACCACGAAAGGAAGTCGTTCCTTCCTGCAGTGGTTGTCGAAGCTGAGCAGATTGCGAGGTGGCAATTTTTGTTGGGCATTGCCCACTACTGAAGGCGCTGCAGAATTCGACGACCTGAAAGATTTTAATTACTCACATTATTACTGCGGCCTCGCCGTTACTCGTATCTTACTTTTTCCTTATGTACTATATTTTCTGTTTAACGAGTAATAAAGTCGAAATAATAATAATAATAATTACGAATCATTATCCAGTATATAAACATATTCTAAAATATTCGAAACATTCAAGCTTCAAACTACTCAACACACCGGATTGTTCGATACTTTCGGCCCACTCGGTACTTTCGGCCCGCTCGGTTCTTTCGGCCCGCTCGGTTTACTTCAAGCTGCTCGAAAAAATTCGAGTTCTCAGTTCTATTCGAGCCGCTCGAAAAATTCGAGTTCTCGGTTCTATTCGAGCTGCTCGAAAAAATTCGAGTTCTCGGTTCTATTCGAGTTGCTCGGTTCTATTCCAGTTGCTCGGTTCTCTTCGAGCCGCTCGATTGTATTCGAGCTACTCGGTTCTTTCGAGCCGCTCGTTTTTTTCGAGTACTTGGCTCGGTTCGGTTCTTCGCGCCGAGTCAGGCTTGGTTCGCTTTTTCCGAGTACTCGAACAGCTCTAGTTGGGGCTAGGTTAGTGCAGGGGGGCGCGCGCCCGCTTGCGGTCGCGTAAAGCATGGGACCGAACCGATGTGAGTTTGGGAATACTAAAAATGAGACTGCAGTTACAAGCATCGTGCGATGAGGTCAATATCGCTATTATATCGTCGGCTGTGAAACAGTTGACGGTGACGAGAAAATGATGGCATTAGTAACGTCTTTATAGGCAGGTTTCAATGTGTTATGCCGAAAGTTTTTTATTAATATCTCAGAAACTAACAAATACCCGCAGCTAAAATTTTATAATAGGAGTCCCCTTCCCCTCCCTCCCAATTCCTCAAAATTTCAGTTCATTATGACGGTCGGAACATACCGTAGTATATCCAGAAGTTATTTAAAAAATTATACCAGAAATTTGTGAATCCATAATTGAGAGTTTAATTCATTATGTAAAGGTAAGTCATTTATTAACCATGGTATCGTCCGAAGTATCCGCACGCGTCGAGCCGCATCCGAACGAAGCGTTCGCCGAGCTGCTCGAGCCAATCCTTCCGAGCCTGTCGATCCATCAAAGTGAGCATGCGTTCAGACGATAGCATTAGCTACTGCAATATGTATTTCTATTCATGATTTTTGTTCTCGTTCGGATCGGCGTTCAGGGGGCTGTTGTGAACGAGCTGCGCGAGCCCCGAATGAGCCCCGAACGAGCATCACACGAGCAAATCGGCGCTCATGCGATGCTGGTTCGAGGCGAATGTTCAGTTGAATACGCGGCTTAATGCAGCGCTGTCCAGCGTAGGGGCCCCTCACACGCCTGCTTCCCCTTCCAACCTTCCTTTCGAGCAGCGTGATTTGTCGCCAAGAAAACCTCGCGGCGCTAAAAAGGAGATCGCAACAGTTCCGTAAACAAGGAAGCTCAGACGCGACGCACGACATCGACGTTCACTGTTGCTTTGACTCGGCAGCGTCTTTGCGTCATGGCAACGGCGGACGATGATGGGGACGCCTTTTGCCTCCCAAGAGGCAAGTTGGACCACGCTGGCTTAATGGAACGGACGACTACGGTTGCCATCTCTCCGGTTTTCGCCCGGAGACTTCGAGTTTTGAAGCAAATTTCCAGGCTCCGGGTTTACTGGAAAAATCTCCGGATTGTAGAAACAAAATGAGATAATAATTATATAATGGTATCAATTTTATATACAATAAAAGTTATTAATTAAAAAAAGATACTTTTAAATTCTGAAGTGTTTGATCTTTAAAAGAATTGCACATTTGTTTTCTGGATATTCGAGAATAAAACTTTTTTTGCTTTCTCCATCTCTGGGTTTATATTCGAATCTCCGGGTTGGAATGTGTGGCACTCCGGGATTTATATGGTAATAAGGTGGTAACCCTGCGGACGACCCGTCCCCATAACGGGACAACACTATAGTGTTACGCTATCGCTTGAACGTGGCTGGAAACTGTACGTAATCGATAAGTAAATCAGGAGCGAAATTTGAAAGCAGATGGTTGCGTGCAATTGAAGAAATATTGTTAAGGATGCGCGATGCGGGTGGCATACGTGGGAAAGATCTTGGGCAGAGCCCGAAAACAGGTAGAGGACACCAATTAACAGGCCCCGAAACGAATCGTGAATTTTTCCTAAGTCACGTAATCTTTTGAAAAGGCCTTGTCTTTTGTTAGTCTTTAGGAGTGTTGATTGACTCCAGAAGTATTGGCGTCGCTAAGGAAGTCATAAATTTCCTTCAAGCGTTGTTTTCTCGATCCTCGGAGTAGAGCCTACTTTCTCTTCCCACGTGGGCACCCCGCTGTGTAACGGAGAAGCGCGCTTCCACCGAGTTTTCCACCACCACCCGAAGACGGAGGGAAAGATGGACGCCAATTCGCGGGGGCGTACGGACATCCGAAGGACGGCCTACCGCTTGGATCTGCTGCATCCTTCATCCTGATTGGACTAGAAGGATCTATCGGAGAACTAGGAGGATTCGGCCAACGACTTCGACGAGGACCTCGGAGGAGACTTTGAAACGCTACATTCATTCTATCTGATACTTTTCATTGACCAGCTTCTTACAGAGATAAAATATACTTTGAAGTTTTAACTTGAAATAGTTCTGTGTACTTGTTTTATTTTATAACACCTGCGCACTCCGACGAGCAGAGCGGTTCAGCGCTCCACGGGCACCAACCCGCGTTCTCATCCCAAATTTCCCGCTAAAATACGTAACAATAGCTACTTTATACAAGAGACTGTTCGACACTAATATGTAATATTCAACGGACTCATTGCGAGGGTAGCACAAACGTATCACATGTTACCTACGGACGTACAGAATATTACTACTTTTCAACGAAGAATTCCGTTAGACATGAGTAATACGGTCAATTTTTAGGTTCAATACATACTCGGATACTTGGATAGACATATATACATCAAGTAAGTACGTATTCCGATACTCAAATTCAAATCTGGATACTCGGATACTTGGATCTAAATTCAACGTGCATGCGAGTACTCGGATACTCAGGATTCGTATATCATCACGTTAGTAGTACTCTCATGAAGAGTTAATGGGAAGTATAAGAATTTAAATTTTCAAACGAGGCGAGCTGAACAAAATTCTTCCGAAACAAGCGATCGTTCGGAAAAATCTGATCAATTTAAAACGATATTTCGCCAAACCATGCGGCATTTAAAGTTTTAAAATTTGTAACAGAACCATTTGAATTATCGGAACTATAATAATTCCTTCCTGATCCTGTAATATCGTAGGCCAATATTTAATGAATTTTATGCGATGCAAGAACGCCGGCCTACGTAGGCAATAGCCCAAGCAATCATTCAAGCCGATTTATCACAGGACTCGAGCGAACACTGGCGGCCATATATTCTGACTCCAATTTACATCCGAAATCCATTTGGCCGATATGGCATTCGTCACGATATTTGGGTCGATCTACAACTTCTTGAGCACATACCTCGAGTCAGGCACATACCTCACCCCTGGCAAGATGCCGAATTTATGAAATCAGCAATACGTGCGTACGATTTCTGGATATGGATGCAGAACTAGTATGGGCATAGCGTGAGTGTGCAGTAGGGTGGCTCTAATTTTCGGCTTTTGACTTTTCTTCTGGGCACCCTCCAGAATAGTTCCAAATAATTCAAAAAAATCTGTATAAAGTTTGTGCCCGATCGGGTAACGGGAAAATGTGCCCCTGGGCCCTTGAACATTTAAATAATTATTTAACAGCTCAAAAAGTCGATTTTATATATCCTCCAAGTTATTGATTATATAAAAAAATATGTCAAACAAAAGTCGTAGATCCGGACAAGGAGCATATTTTATGTTCTATTACTTTTTCTCTTGAGACAAACGGTTCTCGAAAAAAGTCCAAAAAACTGAAAAAAAAACTTTTTCCCCTCAAATTTGAAAGTTTAAATGCTTCTCGAACACATTTTATTTATGAAGGCGAACGAAAAAATGGTATTTTTATTTTGGAGGACTATTTTTTAAACATTTAAGAGGAGGACATGTACCGAAATATGCCAAAAAGATACAATTTTTCTTCCTTATTTTCAGTGTTTGATATGTCATGAATGTTTCCTGAAAATTTGGGACCGAAATTCGCAAATTCGCAGTATCCGATCGGGCTCAAACTTTACACAGATTTTTTTTAATTATTTTGAATTATTCTGGAGGGTGCCCCGAAGAAAATCTTGAAAAAAAATATTACCAAGAGTAAATAAGAGCCACCCTAATGTACAGGATATGGAGACAAATAAACAAGGAAAACGTAAATGTAGGAAAGCAATAACAAACAGACAAACATTTAGTCGACATAAAATGTATTAACTAGAATCCCAAGAGTGCCATAATCTCTCTTCCATGTCGTTCCTTACACACGTGAATATACAACGACTAAAAGCTGTGATTCCTCAAGACGGTATTCCATGTTGTCAATAGATTCACGACGGATTTATTACAATCAATTTCTCAATAATAACATCGTCACGCTTTGGCAACAGAAAATGATAATTGAAGTTTTCTCTCCACAAATGATCCAGCCTCGGGACCGACCATGATCAATTGTCGAGACGAGTAGTCTGAAAATTGAATGCGTTGCGTCGGAATAAATCAACAGAAGTTTTTCGTAAATATCTCGGAAACGAAGGTCGTGCGGCGGTAACATGTATAGGAAAAAGTTGTTCAGAATCGTGTCCCCGATAACATATCCAAAAATCATTGAAATCGGTGAGGATGGAAAACTTCTAAATAATTACCGCATCCACATCTGTTGATATTGAAATTAGAAAATGTTGGTATCTCAAACACTGTTTTTCTCCGATCATAGAACTCAAATTTGTAAAAACTAAAAATCAATAATCGATATGCCGTGGTATGGTTTGTTTTAAGCGAATGATTGTAGGAAATTGTTCTATTTCCTTGATATGGGCATTTATCTTATTTATGCGAATATGATGAATGTTACATAAAGATATGAAAAGTCAAAAATATTAATTGATCATCCAGAAGATCTCACCATTTGTACAATTTTTTTTTATGATGCAATCATTTTACAATTCAAGAATTACCATGCTGGACAAAAGTATTTGGATAGGCCGCGATCATAAACGCATAGGCACTTCTCTATGCTCACTAAACTAAATAAAAACAATAAATTAAAAACTTTTTAAGCAAAGCAGTTATATAATACTATAAATTGAAAGGCTACGATAAAAAAACTTCAGAGAATTGTTTCATTACACGTGTAAAACACGAAATTTCTATCATTACGACTCTGCAGCCAGACACCCTACCAAAATAAAACTTATCCAGCACGTTGCTACGTTGCTTATTCTCATGATTGTCAATCAAAGATAGTAGTATATACTCACAAGGGTCGTTCGGCAACCCGAAAATTCAGAAAATTATGTAACTCGGTGTGCAAGTAGAGTAGTTCATCCGTAACACAACCCTATTTTTGTTGGTGCCATAATGCAATTTTTAGGGGTGGAATCACCCCTTGAAAATAATTCAGAATTTTCTTTTCCGTGGAATACCTCGAGAATGGTGAGAGATATCGAAAAGAAGTTTAAACAAAAGTTGCATCCTTCTTTTATATCTACAAAACCGCGGAAAAGTAATTTTCGAAACATCCATATTTTTCACGTTACCCCCACCACCAACCCTTAAAATTAAGTTTTTGTATTTTTTAAATATAAGCTGAAATACCTCTGGATAATCTCTTTTCATACATATAAGTAATTTATGTGTTATGTTTTTTTTTGCAAACGAATAAAGCCTCTGTTACCGAATTTGAAGTCCATTTTGGCAGTTTCCATTAATAACATGGTTTCTTAAAGCCATATTTAGATTATTATTTATGTAAAGTTCAGACAGCTTTCAATTATTTAAGCAAGGCAGTACGCACCTAAAATTGCATTAAAGGTAAAACTCATTAAAACTAATCAGTGACGTGCATGAATCAGTATGATAACAGCACATTCGTACATGCATTACTTGAAGTGTAATCTTATTAGGCTATTTTGGAAACCACACGAACAATAAATAATGCGTGTAGATGTACAATGACTTTGCAAAATACAGTGTTATATTAATTTTTACTTTTACATAAGGAGTACAAATAGCTTGTGTCACAGTAGTCCGATTTGCATGATATTTGGTATCATTTTCATCAGAAAAACATAAGGAATCCATTGGCGTCACTTCCCTTTCGATGCGATGAAGAAAAGAATTTCTTAATACGCTGTAATGGATATTTCACCCTCGACTGCGGAGGCTCGACCTCAATTCGCTACGTTCGGCCCAGGATTCATACCTTTTTCCGGAAAAGGCCATAAAATTCGGTGGGGCACTGCTGGGGGGTTGTCCTCGTCACGGGGTACCAGGCCGCATCCTTCGACGGGCGTAGCTCCAGAATCACCCTGTATCATATGTGCAGTGTGTGACTCGAGTACCCTTCGTGTAATCGGTCTGCGCGAAATAGAGCGCAAGTTCGATCATTATCAGTACTCCTGCCCGAGAGGAATACGATTTACTTTAATATTATAGTGCATGTGTATTTTGTAATAAAGTGTTTCTATCGTCTCCTGAATTCAATAACTGGCATCCAGACATCCACGTTCCTACAATCCACCGTCAATACGCCTCGTGGAGAGACACAAGAAGAAAACGGGTAGCCCGCTGTCGACGCGAGGTCCTCCTTAAAAATTCGCACAGATTCCTTATCTCTCGAGTATAAACACCAGCTCCAATATCAAAACAGAAGCATGCGTTGACGTATTCCGTGCGAGAGCAGGTGGGCATTGGGGAGGAGGTATTGCTGTGAAGAGGCTCTCCTCAAGAGAGCAGCCGTTTGCGATGGATGTAAATCCGATTGGTCCTAATACAATCTGTTCCCTATGGTTGAAATTTAGTCTAGCAACTTCCACACCTCCTAACTCTAACCAATCGAACTTGCATCCCTCCCAAAAGAACCGGCCATCCGAGCGTAGAAGTAAGTGCGAAATAAAAGTAACGGTGCGCTTCTCGATACCGCAGATGTATGTACCCACTTAAGTAGCATTTCTGACGGAAAAGAATTGTCCAGCCTTTGGGCCTGCCATTCGCGGCGTAGACCTTTGGCAGGTAGGTATCTGTTTCAATAGGCAAGGCCACCCGTGGCGCCAGCAAGACCGTCCCCGGTCCTTGCTATTCCAGCGGGTTTTCTTCCAAGGAAAATTAGTAAATTTGCAAGCGCAATATCTTAAAAATCAGTAGAAAGAAAGTGTATACATTATAGCTTATTGAATTTGTCTTGGAGCGCACTATCATGTGACCTCTTAAAAAAAAATAGTTCCATTTAAAAAACCGAACTTGACCATCGTATCTTTTGAAATAACAATCGAAGAAAAAATTCGTCTTCGCTAGTAAATTGCCCCCCTCGAACCATGCGATTCCATATTTTTTTTATTTTTTTATCTCCAATACTTTAGGAGATATCCAGCTGTACAGTCTTCCCGCGGACACCCTGTATATATGTTATATATATATATTATATTTATTTAATTTCAACCTTGCGGTCCAGAAATGTGACTTGGTTTACAAAATATCTCCCTAACCTTACCACTACCACTCACACCCCTTCTCACACACCCATTCACCTCCATTCTGTATGCCACCCCATCTCGCCACTATATGTCTAACACATCCTCTCCCCCATACTATCTGCTTATCTACTACACTATTCCCTCTCCTACTACTCTAATCTATTGCACACTATTGTTCTTTGGTCTTATTTTCCTCTCCCCTACCCTATCTTTTCCTTCCTCCTTCTTTCTATACCCCTTAGCCACTCCACTACTTCCTCCTCCCTTCTCTCTTGAAGTATTTTCTCCACACATACATCTATTCTTTCCACACCTATACAGTCTTCCGCCAGATGCTTAAGCGATCCTATATCCCTTTCGCATAACTTACACCTCCTATTCTCCTCCTTCATCCAGTACCTATTCCCCTCCTCCATATTTCCACATCTTGCTCTCGCCATAAGACTCTGACTTCCTCTTACTCCTCTCGCTTCCAAATATTTTGGCAGGTTTCCTCTATATATGTACTTGTACATTTTGTTATATCTTGCTTCCCTTATCCTATTCCATTGCCATTGCCCTTGATTTTCTCTGTCCCTCTCTTTCAGTATTCACGTTATTTCCTTCCCTTCCACTTTTTCTAGTTCTATACCTATTTGACTGAACCCGTTCCTATTTAAATACTCTGTCCTCTCTCTATTATTTCTTGTGCTACACCCCTCTTTTCTTCTTTCCCCTAGACACTCCTTCAACAGGCAACGTCCTTCCTCCTTCTCTATTCTTTCTTCAAAACCCAGTGCTCTTGCTCCCGCTCTAACCCGCAGCTTCTCCCTCTTAGTTTCCTCCAATAGAATATAGTCCGGTGTCGTTCTGTCCAGCTTTAGGCTCCACTTTATATATTTTGTGTGTACCTCTTTCTTTCCATCCAAAAATTTCCACTCCATACATCATTATCCCCCCTACTAAATAATCAAACAGTAACATCCTTTTCTTCCAGTCTTCTCTAAATAATCTCTCCCCTATGCCCCACACTTGCCCTATTACCATATTTGCTGCCTTTGCCCTTTCCCTGACATGTCGTGCGATGTCCCCATTCTTTTGTAGCTTCACTCCCAGATATCTAAACTCCTTAACTGTTTCAATTTCCTTCCCATTCCACTTCCACTCTGTTTTCCTCTTCTTACCTCTGTCTTTGCTAAAAACCATGATTTTTTATTTTTCCGTGTTTAGTTCCAACATTTTCTTTCCTAAATATGTTTTCAATCTTCGCAACATCTCCCTCATATCTTCCTCCTTCTCCGCCATCATTACTACATCATCTGCGTAGCTCAATGACCAAAACTTCTCCTTACCCACTCTCACCCCGCCTACTTGTACTTTTTCCATTTCCCCCTCTAGATCCGATAAAAACACCGAAAACAAGGTCGGGCTCAGTACGCACCCTTGCCTGACTCCCTTCCCCGTCCAGAACTCCTCTGATTCTATTCCATTAACTCTCACCACATTTATTACCTCCTCATACACTTCCTTCGTCCTTTCTATCAAACCTACCCTCACCCCTCTTCTTTCCATACATTCCCATAGCTTTACCCTCTCCACACTATCAAACGCGGCCCTTAAATCCATGAAAAATGCAAACATTTTTCCACCCTTCTTGCTTAACTCCCTTTCCACCACGTGTTGCAAGATGTACACATTGTCCATCGTTCCTCTGTTTCTCCGGAACCCTGCTTGCGTTTCATTTAATATTCCCTTTCCCTGTAGATCTTCCACTATCCTCCCATTCAACACGGCCGCATACACTTTATATGCTGTATCCAGAAGTGTAATCCCTCTATAGTTGCCCACCTCCTCAATATTACCCTTCTTGTGCACCAGTACAATCACCCCCTTCCTCCAATCTCTCGGAAAACCCTTACCATTCCACACGTCCTTTACAATTTGTATTAGACTCTCCCTCAGACTTCCCACGCTGTATATCCACGCCTCCCCAAGTATCCCATCCTCTCCTGCCGCTTTCTTCTTTTTCAACCTATTTACTTGCTTTACAATTTCTTCTTCCGTCAACTCCTCTTCTTCGTGTTCCGTATCCACCCTCCTTCTATTTTCCATTGTTACTCTTTCCTCCGCTCCCTCCAACAACTTGATAAAATGTTCCCTCCATTCCTTTATCGTGATCTTCTCCACTATCTCCATCTTCCTTCTCCTTTCCTTATTTATAAATTTCCATAACTCTGTTACCGTCCTTGCCTCCTTTATTTCCATTATAGTTTTTTCTCTACTCTCCTTCATCTTCCTCTCCCTCAGTTCCCTCATCTCCTTCTTCCTTTCAACCAGTTCCTCCCTTGTTATGCTCCCTTTCTCCCACTTCCTATATGTTGCCTTAACTTTCCTCTTCATTGTTTTGCATTCCCTATCCCACCATTCTGCATGTCCTATCTTCTTTACCTTCCACCTGCTTTTCTTGGTTACCATGCACTGCTTCGTGTATCCTTTCAGCTTCCCCCATGCTTCCTGCACTTCCTCTGTTTGCCCCTCATACTCCTCACACTTACCTCTAAACACACTAATGCTTTCCTCATCCCATATTGTGACTACTTTTTCCTTCTCCTTCTCCACCCCCTGCCTTTCTCCCTCCCTATTCCCTTCCCACATTACCTTCAGTGGTAGGTGATCCGACTCTGTTCTCTCCTTAATAGTGAAACTCTTTATTCTATTCCATCCTTCATTATTTGTTAACACGTAATCGATTACCGTTGCTCCTTGTTTACCTACATATGTATACTCCCCGTCCTCGTCACCCATCATGTTCCCATTTAATATCTGCCATCCTCTATTATCCGCTATTCGTATTAGTCTTCTGCCTTCCGCGTTTGTCTTTTTGTCTTTCGAGCTCCTCTTACTCCCCTTCTCCTCGTCGTCACGTTCCCATCTACTTCCCTCTGCTCCTATTCTCGCATTGAAGTCCCCTCCCAATATAACTATCTCCTCCCTCTCCTGCATCGTTCTTTGCATTTTCTGCTCTAGATCTCCCATACCCTCGCCCTGATACACCGTCCACACATTCCACACTTCTCCATTCACCCTTATCTGTCTTCTCACCAAACCCTCCTCCTCTCTATTTTCTTCTTCCATCCCCCACTCTTCTCTAACTCCCGTTACTATCCCTCCTATCGCTCTTCCCCTCTTCCACCTCCTTTTCGCCGGCTGGCATTGCCATATAAAACCCTTGGGTAGTCTGCCCTTGAACTTGCTCCATCTGCTTTCTTCTATCCATGTTTCCGTAAAACCTACAAAGTCCTGCTTCTCCACAAACTCCCAAAAGTCTCTATCCTTACCCAGTAATCCTGCCACGTTCCAGAACACTATACTCCCCCCCCCCCCCTTTCCCCAATTTCCCTTCTTCACTTCCTTCTTCCGTGCCCCTTGTGCCTGTCCGCAAGGTCCCCTTAAAAATTTGCACCTTTCCCGGCTCCCTCTGCCACCTGCCACCTTACCCACTTTCCCTCAATTCTCAGTTTTTGGTATCCCACTTTTACCTCCTTCCCCTTATCCCTTTCCGTCTTAGCGTATTGCACAATCTCCTGCTGTATCTTCCTTTCTGTCCGCGTCAGGTCATTATCTATAAAAATTTTCCTCCCTCCAAGCCTGCTTTTCCGCCCCATAATCGCTTGCTTATTCCCCCAGCTGTCCGCTCCCCTATTCGTCTGACCCATTCAAAATCACACTGTACTCCCAATTCTTTCTTACAGAACTTTCTCACTCCTTCCTTTACATCCTCCTCTTTTATCTGCATACCCCTTATTATTATGTTGTTTTTCCTCTGTTTCTTCTCTTGCGCTTCCAACAGTCCCTCTAGTGATTTAATACCCTCTTCCACCCTTCTTGTCCCTTCCTCACCACCTGATTCTCTCCTCTCTTCTACCCTGTCCAATCTCTCCTCTAACTTCTTTATTTTCTCTGACAAGTCCTCCCTTTCCCTCTCCCATTCCTTCTCCTTTCTCCTCATTTCCTCTCTTATCTCTTTTTTTATTTCCTCTTTCATTTGCCTCATTTCTTCCCATATTTCCTTTAGCATGACCCTAATTCCTTTCCCCTCGTCTTCGAACTCCTCCGCCCCCCCCGCTCTCCTGTGCTACCTCCTCCTCCCCCTCCTTCCTCTGCATACCTGCTCCTTGCCTTCTTACTTCTTCTCCTTGCTTCTTCCTCTCTCCTTTCCAGTATCTATCCAGCCCGCTTTCCATCCTTGCTGCTACATCTTTCCCTCTGTTTGCTCTTGTCACTGCCCTCTCTTCTGCCCCACCTTCCTTACCTACCGCCCCTGCTGTCTTCCTTACCGACTTGCTTCGGTCTCCCATCCTACTGTACTCCCTAACCTCAACTTCTTGCTCTCTGCTTCTGCACCTTCCTTCTCCCCTTACACCTGCTTCTCGCAACTCCCTACACTTACCCCTTATCGCTACCTCCTCCGCGCTCATTCTCCCTACCTCCTCTTACTATACACCCTCTTAACTAACAGATATTCTACAATTCTTACACACACTCGTTACATTCCATCCGTCTACACGCACGCCACCTAACCAAGCCCGTATATATGTTATAAGTGTGATGTAAAAGTAAAATTGATTTACAATCATTTAAAATTCATATACATACGCATTATGCAAATCGGAAGGTTCGACAAGGTTACCGGCATCAATGCGATTCTGCGTCATTTCAATAACATATGTATTTTGCAAAGTCATTGTACATCTACACGCATTATTTATTGTTCGTGTGGTTTCCAAAATAGCCTAATAAGATTACACTTCAAGTAATGCATGTACGAATGTGCTGTTATCATACTGATTCATGCACGTCACTGATTAGTTTTAATGAGTTTTACCTTTGATGCAATTTTAGGTGCGTCCTGCCTTGCTTAAATAATTGAAAGCTGTCTGAACTTTACATAAATAATAATCTAAATATGGCTTTAAGAAACCATGTTATTAATGGAAACTGCCAAAATGGACTTCAAATTCGGTAACAGAGGCTTTATTCGTTTGCAAAAAAAAACATAACACATAAATTACTTATATGTATGAAAAGAGATTATCCAGAGGTATTTCAGCTTATATTTAAAAAATACAAAAACTTAATTTTAAGGGTTGGTGGTGGGGGTAACGTGAAAAATATGGATGTTTCGAAAATTACTTTTCCGCGGTTTTGTAGATATAAAAGAAGGATGCAACTTTTGTTTAAACTTCTTTTCGATATCTCTCACCATTCTCGAGGTATTCCACGGAAAAGAAAATTCTGAATTATTTTCAAGGGGTGATTTCACCCCTAAAAATTGCATTATGGCACCAACAAAAATAGGGTTGTGTTACGGATGAACTACTCTACTTGCACACCGAGTTACATAATTTTCTGAATTTTCGGGTTGCCGAACGTCCCTTGTCAGATTAACTAAAAAAGAATAAAACAACGTACATATGTGGCAAGTATTGTTCCACAGATGATCACAAAAATTCACTGGGACATAGGTGTCCCAACAGAGCTGAAAAGGTTAACGACTAGACGCGTTAGGCTCACGCGCGAATGCTATTTAAGATCGAAAAGAAGGTTCATCGCTCGCACGTGTTAGCGAAGCCATCTTCATTGCGAAGAATTATAGTTGGAAAACGAATCGAGCGGAGCAGTAATGTTGGTTTTGCGAGATGGAGGGGAAATCGAGAAAGTGGAATCCCGGTACAGCATATAATCCTGTAGCCGAAAGCGAACATAGAATTCTATTACGGAGAAGATTATTTATCAGTTAGTTAAATAAACGTTGTTCGTCTTCAAGTTTCAGTTTGAGTTCCAAGCGTTCAGTAGTTGATAAAATGATATGTTTTAAATATTTATCTACGTTCTATTTTCTTTTAAGCTTTTTATTAACCCACGCGAATATGTGACCCGCACGCATCACCGGCAGACATGGAAGATTTTTCCCTATTTTGCATGTATTAAATCATCCGTAATAAAAAATAAACCCCTGTATGTAGGTATACACGACAACCATATAAAATGTTCATAGGTACTCCAAATAGTATGAATCTATTTCCTATATAAATATGATAATTAATATCATAACAATTAAAAGCAGCATTTTACAAAGAGCAGTTGTAATGGGCATATCCATTAATCTATTCCATTCCTGCAGAGTATTTACGTTTTGTAAGATCGATTTAGCCAAGTACAATATTAAGTTTCTGACGTTTCGTTTCCAGGATTCCAGAATTAATTAGTAGTAACTATTTGATATTTTAGATTAAAAACAAAATAATTCGTTAACAAAAATTTATTTAGAATAGTTTCTTTTGTTTCTGTACGAAATAGTGTATTCTTTGTGCCTTTTCAAAGCGTTTTCTAATAAAACACATTCATATTTTCATAGTAAAAAAATTGGCGTTTGTGGTATTGGATCTGCATTGGTAAAAGACAAAGGATGCGATTGATTCAATCCCTTTGGGACTAATTGTAAGATTCCGGCTGCTCAGCAGAACTTCCTGAAGACGCAATGACACCTCGGTACCTTGAAGCAAGAAAAGATAGAACTTGGGAAAAGAATATCACGGAGTGGAAGTAGCTATGAGCTTAGATGGTAAATTTATAAAGGGAACAGGCTGAAAGTGCAATGCAAGACAAAACAGAAAGGATGGAAACGAGACAACAGTGGCTTTTGTTTGCGCAGACCTTCAGGCATGCGAAGAAACCGTACTTTGACAGTTGCAGGTACACTAAAGCTAAATGTAACGCTACCTCGAATGTAGGGGAGAGCGGGGACAAACGTAATGGCGTCATGAAAGTAACACACCTTCTCCCGCCTTTCCCAAAAGTTTCCAAAACGTTTGCTTTACATAGTTACGCGTGTTTAGTATTTCTTTTCTTTCACGGAGTGACGCTGAGCAATACGACGATTCGTATACCGTGGGCAAGCTGATTTCGTTATTTCGATCATTCAGATAAGTGTCTCCTCTGTTGGTTTTTTTGTTAATATTCATAGTTAAACTATAGACATTGATCCAATTATTTGTTAGAGCGTTCTTAGATAATGTCTTTATATGTTCCTGTATTTGATTTCAATAAGTTTTGTATAGTTTGTACGTTATAACAGTTCTATGCTGAAAAACATGGCTGGGGACAAAAGTAACACTCCCTATATCCCAAAAGAGTTAAATCCAATATTAACAATAATTTTTAAAAAAAAAATCATAAATATTAGTTACTTTTGGGGCCGTTATACGAGATTCCATATTAAATCAAATACACAGCATCAAAGAAATGTTTGAAGCTGGTTATGCTTTTTTATCGTTACCTACTTAAAATATGTTTAGTTAAATGTTTGATTCTATCGTTTTTAATAATAAAAAATCCTATTTTGATTTGGAAGAAGTGATTTTACTTAAATCTCCTCAAAATAATTAGTATTACTTTCGTCCCCATGGTATGTTACTTTCGTCCTACCCCTGCAGGACAAAAGTAACAATGACAGTCACTGCGGAAAATTGCCATAACTCTTTGACTACTTATCATGGGAGGCTGAATTTGTGGTCAAATGATAGACCAAGGAACACACTATCTTAAGGCATAATTTTCGTTTTTATATCTGTAAGAGGTAATTGGCAGCCAGGCCAAATGTAAAAAGTGTTACGTTTTTCCCCGCTCTCCCCTAATCTTGATAAATATTTATGTTTACTCGATATCGTAATAGCAAAACACCCTTGACATTGCTGCCGACGTTGTATTTTCTTAGAAACTTTTTGCGTCTAGCTAATCTATCCCCAAAGGAAAATAAAAACTCGCAACTTTGACGTCTTTCCTCTTCTTTATCACAATTTTAACTTTCTACCCTAGTATACAACTCACTTCCCGTTTCTGTGAAAATTATGACACCGACAAAGTTCTTATAATATGTAAACCTAGCTTTTATGACTGTCATTGATATTAACGCGATGATATAGTATAAAGTGCCAATGTTATTATATTACGTATATTACTGTTTGGGATTCATGTTGTTCCACACACCGCCACACTCATTCTCACAGCAGCACCTCTCAGAGAGCGGAAGTCGCGGCGATCATCAATCGATCAACCAATCAGCGCGCCTCATCGAACGGTTCTGGATCGTTTGAGAAGACGCTGAAAGAAAACGAGCGTCCATCTTGCAATCACTCTTGTTCACACAGCGTGCATAGTAGGACATGTCCTGTACGATTCTCGTGTCTCTATCAACTCATGAATTCTCATCAATCATAGTGTACTCTCTAAGTGAATAGAACTCAGAGTGCTCACCGTTCAGACTCACGCTCGTATCTTCTCACGCTCGGTTTCGATTGTAGATCACCGCGGGTGACGCGCACGTGGCGGCGCAACGTGCAGTGAATCTATCATCTTTGTGCATTCATGTAATCGCGAGCCGCTAGATCTCATTGTGCATTCTCCTCGACTCATTCTCATTGTATTTGTTCATTGTATATAAATCGACGCTACTGATTTAAGTGCTGTGTTGTGTGCACCTTTTCACCGTCGAACATAACCTCTCCGGAATCTCAGCGCGCTCAAACGCTATCTCGACAAAATTCAAACAATTACATAATATTATATTTTGGTATTATATGTAGTATCAGAGTTCTTTCAAATTGATTCTACATAGGAAACGCACGTCTAATAATACGTGAAAAGAATCTTGTAAGTACTTGGCTTGTCATGTATGTTCCTACTTACAAACTCAGTGACCTATAACTGTGATATAATGTAAGGAAATGGAGTTAGAAGTGGAAGGGTTGACGGTGAATCGGAGAAGGAGAAAATAAAGAAGGTGTGCGTGTCGTCCTGAACCTGTTAGTGAACTCATCAATAAGGCTTCACCTAGCAAAATTTAATCAGACAAGAGACCGGAAAATAGTAATCCACGATATCGATGTAAAACTAGTGTGCGCTACAAGAAAATAAGATTTTAAAGGGTGTAGCCGGATAAGCATAGCGAAAAGTGCCCCCAAACCAAATTGAACTTGGTGTACACCAATCGATAGGTTCCTCAAAGAAAACTATTTCTGCCAAGTTTCAACCCGATATCCCTACTACTAGGGTAGTTACAGGGTGAAACGTAATTTACAGTTTAAGCTCCATTACTTTTGTTTTACTGAATAGAAACTTATAAAAAAAATCAGAGACATTCCACCCGTTGATATGCATGTCTGTGAATTTTTTCAGAATTTTCAGTGGCGAAACCGAATTTTAAAAAATTCAAAAAGATTAAAAATGTCGATTTTATAGTCAAATTTTCAAATGACCACATTCTTATTTTTACAGTTTTAGCGTCTTTGTATGGTCATTAATGTGTAATTTTTTCAGATTTTTTAAAAGGGTGGAACGCAGTCGCAAAAATTAAAAACTGATATTTCCTACCTTCCCGTACGCAAAATTGTAGCATACTCGTACGATGAATGTATTTTGTTCATTAAATGGGTGTTATATGCAATTCTAAATACTTTCACATGTGTTAAATGAATCAATGCAATCAGTCTGATAACGTTTTACCATTGATAAGGGTGAATTTTTAACTAATTGCGTGTATAAGTGATGTCAGTACCTACATAATAAGTGTCACGTCGACCGTTCTTGGTAGATTCTTGAATTCCCTTCCTGCAAATAATATCATATAATAGGTTTTCATTATCAGATACTTCTGCATTCATTAAATAAGGTACTGAATACTAGTCATTGGGTTTTACCTTTGATAATTTCGATTTGCAGCACAAGTAACGTTATGTTTGTAATTTAATCTTCGTCGCTATCATCATTTATTACTGGATTTACCTGTTCGGTATTAAATATTTTGCTAAGTATCTCTGCGGGCCTTATAATTTCTGCAAGATACCGAGCATGCGATAAATAATATATTATCGCAGCTACATGCGAACAACATCCAACAGTACGACTCCCATTTGCACACTCACAGAAATAACGCTTGATTCCAGAGCAACCTATGGAATGTGGTGTATAGTCGATGTAACATTTATAGATTTTGCTATTAATGTGTCGCGATTGTACTTGAAATTGAAGGATGTTATTATTTTGTTTTAAGCAACGGAGATTAATATTATTTTCTTCATCCATCATCTCTGCCAAGTAGGACACTGCTTGAGATAGTTGATAGGATCCAGTAAAAAAAATTTTTAGATCTTGTTCTGTCATTTCGGGGAAATCAGTCAAATCGGTAGCTGTTATTTGTTGAAATGGAATCTTTCGTCTACTCCAACGGTGTGTTTCGACTTCCAATCCTAAAGTATTAGGTTGATCTTTTTGTTCGGAAATTCTTGAAATTATTTCTTGGGAGAACTGTTTATCTGAATTTAATCGCTTTCCAAATGTATTGTGCAGGAAACAAGCTATTCGGCAGAACGACCGTACTGTTGGAAGCAATGTGTTTTGCATTTGGTGATGGAGAAGTCGGTATTTTTGCCCTATTATGCCGTGGACAGCTTCAACAACCCAACGAACTTTTGTAACTAACCGAGAATCATTAGCTTCCTTAGTTGTTAGTTGATTACGTTTTCCTTTAAGAGCTGGCATAAGTATCTTGTATCCTTCTTCCTCCAGATAGGTTTTGACATCCCGAAAACCTCGATCAACGATGCATAAGTCTCCATTTTTCATTAGAGCCCGCAAACCGTTTGGATCTTGCATTACAATTTTCATTATTTGTGCGTCATTTTTAGTACCATAGAAAGGTCCGAGCATATCAATAATATATCCAGTTGTTGTGCAAATTGTAAATGGTTTACATAATGGTGTTTTTTTGGCCGGAATATGTTTTTCTTTGGTATTCATTATTTGAGCTTTTTCCGTGTCGAATATACGTGCCATCGAAAATCAAAGCCAACTGATCGGTTATATTGTGCAATTTTTTAGCAATAGTTGATGTTTCTATTTCAATTAAATGTTCTCGAGGAAAAGCAGTAAATCCAAATTGGGTAGTTAATATGTCCTTTTCAAAAGAATTTATAATTGATGCACAAAAATCAGAAACTTGTTGTTCCCGTTCCATTCCCAGAATTGCGGCTATTGTTTTATTTGAATTGCCAGTTCGTAGTTTAAATAGAAAAACAACAATAGCCTGCGATACAGTTCGACACTTAGTTTCTCTCATTGAAACCATCATTTCCCGTAGTTGTATTATGTTTTCCCAAGTTAATCCCGTAAAAACTCGAAGACGTTCCTCTGAGAGTGTAAAATCGCCTATTTTATCTTTAATATTAGAGTCGCAATTAATGGACATGAATTCGAAATAATTTCTTAATTCATTAATTTCTATTAATGTACTATTTGAATGCACGCGTAAATTCGACAAGTGTTCTCCATATAACCGCCCCTTTATTAAATGAGTTGGACAGCAACGATTTCCTTTTGGTATGTACAATCTTCTCAAAACGAATGCCTGCTTCCTTGCTTCAGATGGTGCATTGATTATACTCTTCGTAGAACCACAAACGAAACAGTATTTGTGTGTTGAAACAACTCTTTGAAATTGCATTTTAATATATTCGGTTTCTGTTGCCCGATTATCAATTAGATTTAACACAACTGATGGATCATCACTTGATGAATAGGAAGGACCTGATTCAGAAGATTTTTCAGGTGACGATATTTCAGGCGAAGATAGCTGTCGTGAAGATTCCTGAGATTGCGGAAGTTCAGAAGGTGGTTGGTAATGGGAAGTGCTAGGCATTGATACGTCCTGTTCTTCTACATACACATTACCCTCCTTTCGATAAACAATCATACGGCACTTACCACATAACACATCGCCAACAGTAACCACAATTTCCAAAATTCTGGACCACTTTTCAGCTTCAAATACCGTATTAATATTCTTCTGCCTACTGAATGATTTCCTCAATGGAGTATTACACTTAATACATCTAACACGACTAATGTTCGACTTAAGAATGTTTATTTGTCTATCCGACATATTGTATATGCGCACTATTTTATATTATATTATATTTATAATGTTACACTATTTCTGTATCACTAACTATAAATCGCATTTTTTCATAACACTTTTACCACTCTGCGACATTTACGATTCGTTCTCCACGACTTTACTTCAGGAACTGAATACGCGTTTCATGCATCTTTCACACCATGCACATTTTCTCTTTCCTATTCTGTTTCTTGTCTCATTTGTTTAGACTCTCCAAGTGGATTCTACAAAATGAACCCCCATTGGCATCCGATACTATTAAAATAAACTCTTCAGCTCGCTCACTCATGACTCGACGCATTAGAAACGCGTCATTCTCATTATAAACATATAAGGGCAGATCGTGCGTTTCTAGAGACTGCTCTACTTTTAATTAGGCTCGCCAGATAATAAAAACTCCATCATATGATATTATTTGCAGGAAGGGAATTCAAGAATCTACCAAGAACGGTCGACGTGACACTTATTATGTAGGTACTGACATCACTTATACACGCAATTAGTTAAAAATTCACCCTTATCAATGGTAAAACGTTATCAGACTGATTGCATTGATTCATTTAACACATGTGAAAGTATTTAGAATTGCATATAACACCCATTTAATGAACAAAATACATTCATCGTACGAGTATGCTACAATTTTGCGTACGGGAAGGTAGGAAATATCAGTTTTTAATTTTTGCGACTGCGTTCCACCCTTTTAAAAAATCTGAAAAAATTACACATTAATGACCATACAAAGACGCTAAAACTGTAAAAATAAGAATGTGGTCATTTGAAAATTTGACTATAAAATCGACATTTTTAATCTTTTTGAATTTTTTAAAATTCGGTTTCGCCACTGAAAATTCTGAAAAAATTCACAGACATGCATATCAACGGGTGGAATGTCTCTGATTTTTTTTATAAGTTTCTATTCAGTAAAACAAAAGTAATGGAGCTTAAACTGTAAATTACGTTTCACCCTGTAACTACCCTAGTAGTAGGGATATCGGGTTGAAACTTGGCAGAAATAGTTTTCTTTGAGGAACCTATCGATTGGTGTACACCAAGTTCAATTTGGTTTGGGGGCACTTTTCGCTATGCTTATCCGGCTACACCCTTTGAAAATCTTTCATACAGCAGGTCACTGGCTGTGGAACTTTAAACGAAAATATAATATTGTGTCCAGATAAACAACGAAGTTGGTGATTCTGAATTATAGTGATCATTTACACGAAATAAATGCGGCACCTGACAGCTTCGTGGTAGGTCACGGTTAAGAATATTTTGGAATTCTGGAGAGAAGAAAATCTATTTAAGGTCACTTTCTTGCCACATCGCGCGAAAACATAGGTGATTTTTATGATTCTTTCTAGGAAAAAGTATACAATGCAATGTTCTAAAAGTTTACTGCACTTTATTCTGCTACACTGTAGAGTATACAAAAAATTATTTACTTTTTGCGCAGTCCTGCCTCTGGATATGCATTGCGTGCTGCATCGTTATAACGAATGGCCTGGACTATCGCTATGATAACTCCAGGCAGGATCATCCGAAATAAAACAACCAAAGAAATTTCTTAATTGCACATGTGTGGTTATCGCCTTGCCCAGTGTTTCGTGTACATACTGTAAATAGTTTTATTATCTAGCTGTAAGATTTTAATCACCGTGTCTCCATCTAGCGTGTCATGCGATGCTCATGTGCTTCTCTCTCCCCACTCTTAACCGATCGTCGCGGTTCTTCGCGAGAACCGCGCTCTCGTTAGTCGGTTCAAAAGTCACCTGCGCGACACTTGTAATTATTGTACTGCTCCATCAAAGCGAGAGAGAGAGAGACGCAGAGAAACGTGAAAACGAACTCGTTACTACAATTCAAACACTTCTTGGGTTTTCACCATCATCTTGTGATAAGTTTATTAATCCGCCATTATACTACAACTGGAGACTCTCTTTTTAAACTGAACTCCAAATTACAACTACTTAATCTTACTTACGCCTACTTAATCCTAGTTAATCCTAAAAATCCTCAGTCTACCTTATACCTACTTAAATCTAAATACGCTAAGGAAGTAATCTCGAATTCTGGAATCAAACATTATGGTCCTTCGAGCCGGATGTGTGGTGAGTTAAAATTCACTCTTCTTGGACAAAAGACTCTGGTGATTAATTAGCGTCAACGCGGCATCAAACGGGCTGGAACAAACTCGAGGTCATTCTAAAGAGTAAACAGTGCCGGTTGGGACAGTTTTTCTTCGACCTAACGATCTTGACTTTGAAACACCATGGATACCTACATCTCAGAACAGAAATACTTGTATAAACGGATTTCAAGGTTAACTGAGAATATGAAGAAGCTAGGCGCGAGTAAAATAACAAAGGGCGTAATAATCGCTCGGTTGGAGCTTTTGGAAAATTACTGGGCTACGTTTTTCCAAAACAACTCCAAAATGTGCGCTCTTTTCAAGGAAGAACACGCGGAGAAACCCTATTTCAAGGAGGATCAAATGGACTTGTGCGAAGAAGCCTACTTGCAGCAGAAAGCTAACCTGTTGGATCTTCAAGGCGATCTTCCTGAGCCAATGGAAGATTCAGTACAAACCGGAACCGACTCACATAGCAGGACCTTGCCAAAGATCGCGCTACCTTCATTCGCTGGGGATTATCAGAGCTGGCCGAGTTTTCGGGATCTATTTCGCTCTCTGGTAATGAAAAACTCGTCTCTTACGGACGTGGATAAACTTCATTACTTAAAAACTAGCTTAACTGGAGAGGCCGCTCGACTAATTCAAAGCGTCACGGTCACCGCGGACAACTTCAAGCGAGCGTGGGCGGCTGTACTGGAACAATATGACGTCCCGCGTCTCCTCATTCACGCACATGTGAAGACTCTTCTGTCGTTGCCGTCGATGACGACAGAATCCGCTCAGCAACTCAAGGATTTGCTGCATGGAACCCGAGATGCCGTAGAAGCTTTAGCCACGCTGAAGCTCCCGGTAGAACACTGGAGCGCCTTCTTGGTGGTGCTTACGGCTGAACGATTGGACCCGACAACGAGGATGGCCTGGGAGACGTCCATTGGAGCAACGCTGGAGCATCCAACTTTCGAGCAGATGAAAACGTTCCTCAGCTCTCAGGTGAGAGCTCTCGTGGCGTCCGGAGGCAGCCCCAACGGATCAGCTGACCAAAATCGAGCTGAGTCATCTGGACATCAAGGAGGTGGCCGAAAACAGCCTGCAGCTTCCAGCGGAGCCCCGCGTCGGCCCAAGACGCACTGTGTAACCAAGAGCGCCAACGGGACTCTAAAGTGTGCTCTGTGTCAAGGCGATCATTTTATACTTTACTGTCCGAGGTACAAGGCCATGACCCCCTGGAGAGAAAGAATCGGGTAATAGAAAAGCATTTATGTTTTAACTGTTTGGCCGCGCATTCCTCTCGTGAATGTAAATCGAATAAGCGCTGCCAACTTTGCCTGGGTAAGCATCATACCACTATTCACATTCCAATCGAACAACCTTCCTCTTCTGGAACAATTTCGCAGGTAACTGAGCAGCCCGCACTGTCTGGAAAGAGCACTTCTCTGTCGCCGGGCTCGACCACTGCAACGACTCATTGCGCACAGGTGCAACCGCCTGGCGCTTCTGTACTTCTCGCTACTGCACTGGTCAGGGTGGCGTCCAATACTGGGGAGGAGGTGACTGTTCGAGCGTTGATCGATCCTTGTTCCGAGGTGTCCTTGGTCGGTGAGAGTATCGCTCAATTATTAAGACTCCCAAGGTCACCCACTGAAATTCCAGTTATAGGAGTCGCTAAAAATAAAACATACTCGAGGGGTTCAGTCAAAATAAGAATCTCACATCGTTATCGCGATTCGGTCAAAATCTTGACACAAGCCCTGGTGCTTCCACGGCTCTCCGCTTATCGACCGAGTCCGGTTCCGGTTTCCACTTCCTGGTCACATCTGACCGATCTTGAACTCGCTGACCCCGAATTCGCTTCCTCTAGAAAAGTGGATATTCTTCTAGGCGCTGAAGTCTATTCTCAAATAATACGCGAAGGGTTACGATGCGGCCCTCCTCGCACACCGGTAGCCCAAGCTACCATTCTGGGTTGGATTCTTACTGGCCGGGTCGACGATCTGGATAACTTCTCGCAAAAAACCGCTGTCACTCTTCAGTGCTCTACTGATGTCGATATTTCGGAGATCTTGCAAAATTTCTGGAAGCAAGAAGAGGTATCGGCACCACTTTCTACTTTAACCGCTGAGGAGAAGGCTTGCGAAGATCATTTCTTTAAGACGCATTCTCGCGAGGGCAGTGGCAGGTATATCGTAAGGATACCGTTTTCTGGTACTACTCGGGACCTCGGACTTTCTCGTCATACTTCCGAGGTTCTCTTGAGAAAGCTTGAAAGGAGATTCCTCAAGTCTTCGGAGTTCGAAATGGCGTATCGCCAATTCATGGAAGAGTATGAGACACTCGACCATATGACTCTGGCCGCGGGAGATTCGCGCGAAACTACTAACGTTTATTATTTACCGCATCATGGGGTAATTCGTTCGTCTAGCACTACTACTAAACTTAGAGTAGTTTTTAACGCGTCGTGCAAAACGACGTCTGGTATCTCGTTAAATGATCTAGTCCATACGGGTCCTAATTTACTGCCCGAGATCTTCGATATTCTAACGCGCTGGCGGCTCCACCCCATTGTATTCTCGGCGGACATTGAAAAAATGTACCGCCAAATACGCGTCCATAATGACGATTGCGACGTCCAACGCATTCTTTGGCGGAAGAATCCGTTGGAACCAGTACGGGAATATCGTCTACTCACGGTGACCTACGGGATGGCGTGTGCCCCCTATCTAGCGATGCGTACGCTTAAACAATTAAGCGCGGATGAACGGGAGCGTTACCCCTTAGCCGCCCCGTGTTTGCATGACGACGTCTATATGGACGATGTGATCTCGGGAGCTGGAACCTTGCCGATCGCGCTCCAATTACAGAGTGAGTTGATTTCCTTACTCAAGGCGGGCGGGTTCAACCTAAGAAAGTGGACTTCGAACCGGCCCGAGCTTCTCGAAAGTCTGCCGCACGATTACATAGCTTCTACTCCCGAACTTTCTTGTAATTTTGAGGAAACCTTCTCTTTATTGGGTATGAAGTGGCAGACCAGTTCAGACTGCTTTGTTTTTACCGTCTCGTCGAAAATCCGAGACGAAGCACTTACAAAACGAACAGTCTTTCGAGAAACCGCAAGTCTGTACGATCCTTTAGGATTTCTCGCGCCGGTAGTCATTGTTGCCAAAATATTCGTTCAATCGCTATGGCTCCTAAAACTGGAATGGGATGAACCGCTCCCTACCTCCCTCGTAGAAACCTGGGAGCACTACTATGCTGGATTAGGAGCGCTCTCCTCCTTGAGGATACCTCGATGGCTTCTCGTGAAGCCGGAAACTGGTTTTTTTGAATTACACGGGTTTGCGGACGCGTCGGAAAAGGCTTACGCCGCCGTAATCTATATACGTTCTTCGTTCGATCAGTCACACCCACAGGTCAATCTGGTTGCCGCTAAAACGAGAGTGACTCCATTGAAGCAAAATTCCTTGCCTCGACTCGAATTGTGTGCGGCTACGCTTCTCACTCGGTTAATGATACGCGTTACTAAAGTCTTGAATTTACCACGCTGTGACGTGCATCTCTGGTCGGACTCGACAGTAGTTCTGAGTTGGTTACAGGGGCAACCCTTCCAGTGGAAGACGTTTGTCGCCAACCGCGTTTCCGAGATCCAAACTTCATTGCCGAGTGCTAAGTGGCATCACGTTCGAACGAAGGAAAACCCAGCCGACTGCGCGTCGCGCGGTATAAACGGGGCTACGCTCGTTAACTATCAACTATGGTGGCAAGGACCATCAATTTTACGAAATTCTACGTACAACTGCGAGTCGAATTGCACTGTCGAGCTCGGCACGGCGGAAGAAAGGCGCTCGAAAACTATTGTTCATACTAGTACGATAGCCGAGAGCCCCCCCTTGTGGGACCTCTTGACGAGATATTCCTCGCTTAAGAAAGTAACTCGCGTAACCGCGTGGTGCCTGCGTTATATGTCTAAGCTGCAACGCAAGCCCACGCCCCCTTTTCAAATCAACTATGCTCAACCTTCCGAAATAGAGGATGCTAAACTTGCCTTGGCCAGAGTTGCGCAGCGCGGCGCGTTTATCACTGAAATCTCGAGACTAGAAAAGGCCGCTTCAATCTCCCGGGGGCCCCTTTCTCGTCTCGTTCCTTTCTTGGACGATCGGAACGTCCTGAGGGTCGGTGGCCGTTTAAAGCATTCCCTTCTGGATTTCGACCAAAAGCACCCGATTATTTTACCTGAAAAGGGAAATTTCACCGTTCTAATCATTCGCGATTGCCATGAACGAGTTCTCCATGGAGGTACCCAACTAACCTTGAGCACGCTTCGACAAGAATACTGGATTATAGGAGGTCGACGCGCTGTTCGGCACTATATACACTCTTGCGTCACGTGTTGGCGATGGCGCGCTAAGGCTTCCCAACAACAAATGGGGAATCTCCCCTCGCCTCGCGTGACCCCGGCAAGACCGTTTCTAAACACTGGTGTCGACTATGCCGGTCCCTTTTTCACAAAAACGTCTCCCGGACGGGGATATCGGACTCGTAAGTCCTACGTCGCAGTCTTCATTTGTTTATCCACACGCGCGATACACTTGGAACTGGTATCGGATTATACGACAGCCGCTTTTCTAGCAGCTTACCGGCGGTTCGTCTCCCGACGAGGAAATTGCGCCTCCATACGCAGCGATTGTGGGACAAATTTCGTCGGAGCGGACAAGGAGTTGAGACGATGGTTCTCCGACGCAAACGACGAATGGCCGATCTGGGTACTACTTGGCTGTTCAATCCACCGGCCGCTCCCCACTTCGGTGGGATCTGGGAGGCCGCCGTCAAGTCTATGAAGTTTCATCTTCGGCGAGTCATCGGCGACACTCCACTGACGTTTGAGGAAATGACTACTCTCCTCCACCAGATAGAGGCTTGCCTAAATTCGAGGCCCCTCTTTTCCTTAAGCGACGAACTGGACAATTTTCAATTTTTAACTCCGGGGCATTTTCTTATAGGCTCCCCCTTAATAGCCATCCCGGAGCCATCTCTGACTGCGGAGTCGCAAAATCGACTCACTCGCTGGCAGCAACTCCAACAAATGAGGGATCATTTTTGGAAACGGTGGTCGGCTGAATACCTCCACACACTGCAAGGGCGAACTAAGTGGACCGCTGCCCACCCGAACATCCAACTCGGACAACTTTGCCTCGTGAAAAACGAGGCCACTCCACCGACTCACTGGCCCATTGGTCGGATCACTACGGTTCATCCTGGCCCAGATGGGCTTGTTCGCGTCGTCACTATCCGTACACCCCAGGCGACACTACAACGTCCGATCACAAAAATTTGTCTTTTCCCCGGCGCGAAAGGCGACGAGACAAAATAACTTGTAAAACCCCGGATATCTTCGTCTAAGAAACATTCGTCGCGTGCCCGCTACGAAGGCGGGCGGAATGTTTCGTGTACATACTGTAAATAGTTTTATTATCTAGCTGTAAGATTTTAATCACCGTGTCTCCATCTAGCGTGTCATGCGATGCTCATGTGCTTCTCTCTCCCCACTCTTAACCGATCGTCGCGGTTCTTCGCGAGAACCGCGCTCTCGTTAGTCGGTTCAAAAGTCACCTGCGCGACACTTGTAATTATTGTACTGCTCCATCAAAGCGAGAGAGAGAGAGACGCAGAGAAACGTGAAAACGAACTCGTTACTACAATTCAAACACTTCTTGGGTTTTCACCATCATCTTGTGATAAGTTTATTAATCCGCCATTATACTACAACTGGAGACTCTCTTTTTAAACTGAACTCCAAATTACAACTACTTAATCTTACTTACGCCTACTTAATCCTAGTTAATCCTAAAAATCCTCAGTCTACCTTATACCTACTTAAATCTAAATACGCTAAGGAAGTAATCTCGAATTCTGGAATCAAACACCCAGTCTTATTGTTATAAAATAATGACACGATGATTGTCACACGTTTAAACGAAAAAGTCCAGAAAAATGTTATATTTATTGTTATTTATCATTTCTTTTTCCTAAATTCGGTACATGCTTAATTTTTTACAATTGAAATTTGCATAATATAATAATAGTTGTATAGCTGATATGTACATTGCATACGTATTATAGCTTTCCTAAAATTTAATTTATTCGTTTCGTTTACTTTATTATTAATAATTAACTAAAAATTGTGTTCTTTTTGTGTGTGCAGTAAAAATTAGTTTTCAAAAACTTAGTTATTCTTTCTTTCTGTTCAATACTTCTTTTCCAGAAGAAATGGAATAATAACCAAAAGGGTGGCGCACGTTTCACAAACTTCGTTTTCTCCGCGGATACGTTTATCTTTACTTTTCCAGTGTTCGTGTGGCAGTCGGTCCATCTGCTCTGTTCATCATGCTCTCTCTTGTACAATTAGTCGACAATTATTAGCCATTGTTCTGTGAAAAGCTCTAGAGACTGAATTACGTTAGAATAGAAACGGTGTCCCTGATGCACCACTTTCTTCCTAGTAGCCACCGAATACACAGACATACGTGTTGAACGTTAATAAATGAGAATATCAACATATACAGGGTGCCCGCAAAATATATCATTAGCAAGTAGGGTATAATTTTTCATGAGAAAATAAATTAAATTGAAGCATGCTGTTCGTTTGAATGAGGCTCCGTTTTCGAGAAGTATGCCACTCTGTTTGTTCGCGCTTGTATTTACCAACATCGTATTTTACTACTTATAGTTCCTACTGGTTTGTACTCAATATGAACTACCAGTATCTGTCAATTTGTTAATATGGCAAGATACATTACTAATTGTGATTACCTAGACATAATTCTTTCACTGACAAGGGAATATATCGAACCCGTACACACAGATTTGGATGAAACATTTAGTGAGAAGTAATTCTTAGGCCGCGTACAGACTTGAGCACGGACGCGAATGAGGCATGCCGAGGCCGACTGAGCATGCAAGTATAGACGTTGTTCCGAGGCATGCGAAGTGCCTCGATCCGATCCGAAAGTTGTCGGTCCATCAAAGAGAATTTGTGCCCACGTGTTCGGGCACGTCGAAAGCAATGGAAAGACGAGCCTACTGCTATACATGTTTGTTTGTGTTATTTGGCACTCACTGTTGGATTCAGTGGCCGAAACAAGGGTTTCACTCTTCATACTGCTTGATATGTAGGGGAGAATAGGGTAAAATGGAACGCTTACTTTTGAAGGGTGATAACATAAATTCGGAAGGAAAAGAAACACGGGACTTCAACAGGAGTCTTAAGTGGACTTTAGACTATAAGAAAATCAAAGCCTTTGTTAAGAAAAATATTTGTCAATAAAGGAAAATGAGATTTACCGGAGGTATTGAAATCTTCGCCTCGCTCAAGTGGTAGGGTAAAGCGGAACACCCACTTGAAGACTATTTAAACGTACAAAATCTTTATTTTTATGATTTCAAAAGTATTCATTTATGTAAAAAAACTATAAATATATGTTTTAAGTATAACTACTACAAATAAAATATAATAAAAATATATATTGTACACATAAGAAAAAATATTTTACCAAATAACATAAAAATTGCTGGAAATAATCAAATACACATGGATTTTTACATAAATAATGAATATCAACACGTGCATGGAGAATTTTTTAGTGCATTTTAAATAAAATTGTTTAACTTAAACAAATTTTTTAGTGTATTTTTTTATTATTTACTTTTTAGTGTGTCATGGGGAAATCCGCAAAATTGGTGACACAGTATATTGGTTCGCATGTGTCTGACACTGGGCGGCTCGGAATAGCACGTGAAACCAGTGGACGTGAAATAAAACAATGTTTTATTTCTAAATAAGACTCGTATCGCGACAACTCCTTAGAGGTAGACGCGGTCTAATAATAATTTCGGCTCACACAGTACGCTTATGTATCTAGAGACGCGGTAGCGTCTCGACGCCAAGTACAGGAAAGACACCCTGTATATATATGTCGACTGTCGCTACCAGTATCATTTACTCGTCGCCGGGCTATTCCAACCTAACCTGAAACTTATTTCATTAATATCTCATCACGCCTGCAATATTTTCTAAATTTAAAGGCATTTTTCTCATGTAAACCGCATATAAGCTTTCGAATAAGACCAAATTAAATACAATCGGTCCACGCATAACAGAGATATGATGATATCATGTCATGGAACTGTCAGAAATGCTACACGAAAAATTCCTCTGATTCTTCTTCAAGACAAATTTTAGTCAACATAACGCCCAAAAACTTCAAAAAAGTAAAAAATTACGCCAAGTACATGAAATCAAATAAATCACAAAAATAGAAGATAAGAATAATAATTACAAAATAAAAAAAAAAAGTGAAATCAGAATGAGCTGCCAGTACATAAAGGTGCTTTCCAACTGCGCTTAAGATGACATAACTACATATACATAGCTAAAATGTTAAGTTCATAAATTCCAGTACTCATATCACGGACATTTTAATTAACCCATCAAAAAGAATCCCATTTAAAAACATTGTCGTAAATTAACTAATAGCTTTACAAAATTAATGATATACAAAAATTGCGCCAATTTTAACAATGGCTATTTATACAAAGAAAAAATGTATTAAATAATATTAAGCAATTATATTTTTATACAAATAAATATTTTAATACGAATAAATATTTTATTCAAAATACTTGGCGCTGCTCTCCGAATTGGTGTTGCTAAACTGAATAAATATGTATAAATTGCAATAATCTTTTTTTCTCTATCTCTCTATAAAGCTGACTGCGTTTCTAATACTCGTATGTATATGTATATATTTATGTATTTTCGATTGTAAGGGAGTTATTGTAAATTATTAATAATACTAAGACAATTAACATTTTTTCGGTTTCGCAGCGCCAAGTATTTTGAATAAAATATTTATTTGTATAAAAATATATCTACTTAATATTATTTAATACATTTTTTTCTTTGTATAAATAGCCATTGTGATAATTGGCGCAATTTGTGTATGAGTAATTTTGTAAAGCTATTAATTTACGACAATGTTTTTAAATTGGCATCTTTTTGATGGGTTAATTAAAATATCCACGATATGCGTAATGGAATGTATGAACACAGCATTTTAGCTGTGTATATGTAGTTGTGTCATCTTAAGCGCAGTTGGAAAGCAGCTTTATGTACTTGAAGCTCATTCTGATTTCACATCTTTTTTTTATTTTGTAATTATTATTCTTATCTTCTATTTTTTGTGATTTATTTGATTTCATGTGCTTGGCGTAATTTTTTTACATTTTTGAAGTTTTTGGGGGGATCTCACTTCTTTTTACAAAGATAATTTGCATACTAGGGAATGACTTCAGATAATTTTTAATATTATTATAACTTACAAATTATCACGGGACAGAATTAAGGATACATTCTACATAAATTTAACACTACGAAAAGAAACCATGTGCACCACATTGCCAATCTATATGTATTATACGTATAGTACTTTGTGTATAATACATGGAACGCGAAGCAGCTTATGGCGCTGAACGTATTTAACATCGAAATGTAATAACAACCACAAATAACACCTTTCGAAGAAAAATATGTATGCATTTTTAGCATTTCGTGGCCAAGCTTGTTTTTCTACTTGTAAATCATCAACGGATACCCACGTTGTGCCCTTACCCCTTACCATACTCGTGTAATGGCCATCGGCAATACTTTTACCGTGGTGGAAAATCGCTGCCTTAAGTTTATAACAGTGATTCCCCATTTGTATTTTAGTAATAGGCATTGCTTTGATGTAGAAATTTTCCACTTTCGTCCCTGATAACCAGATGTCTGCAATCTGACGTCAGATTGGCAGCAGGGTCTGCCGTGAGAGCGCAGAGCCTGACGTCAGATCCGTAGTCATCTGTGTCCGCATTAGGATGCGTTCTGAGGTACAGAGCCTGACATCAGGACCTGACGTCAGATGGGCAGCAGATTTGCAGCAGATCCTGCCGTTCGCCTGACACGTCTAACAGCGCCATCTGAGGGTCAGAATTGGCAAACAATTCCATACCCGTGACGTCACACGGCCGTCCCTACGCACCAACACAAATGTAGCGTTATTGATATAGGTGTATCCCTACCCCTATATAACCTGCCAGCAGATTCTGCAGTTCATTAAATAATTAATTCTACTTATTTCCAAAAATATTTATTTATTCTTTAAAATCGTTACAGAATAATATAAGTAGCGCATATAAATTCAACGAAGAACATTCAATATTTACATTTATAAATCCATATACAATACGTCCCGTAACCAGTGGTACATATTAGGTGCGATATCAGAAAATTTCCTATATTTTCGACTTCGTTTTTCTGCAGAATCACCATATTCCGTATTGTGTTAGCGCTGAAAACAAATAGAACATTAGTATAAAATTAAACGTAACGTATGAATAAACAGGATACATGCGATACTTACTTCAGCTCCATCTCCGCACAGCACACAGCCCAGGCGATCATGCATGCTCCTGCGAACATTAACATTTATAAGAAAACATGTGTTAAATTATTATTTACGAAACAAGACGCTAAACATTCGCACTTCGCGCATAACCCTATTTCTCTGTCTTGCAGATAATGTGACTCTCGATTTTCGCGACGTAGATAATTGGAAATTATTCAATACCATAATTACGTTTGCTTTCTGGATACTGGATATAGGGGTAGGGATACACCTATATCAATAACGCTACATTTGTGTTGGTGCGTAGGGACGGCCGTGTGACGTCACGGGTATGGAATTGTTTGCCAATTCTGACCCTCAGATGGCGCTGTTAGACGTGTCAGGCGAACGGCAGGATCTGCTGCAAATCTGCTGCCCATCTGACGTCAGGTCCTGATGTCAGGCTCTGTACCTCAGAACGCATCCTAATGCGGACACAGATGACTACGGATCTGACGTCAGGCTCTGCGCCTCAGATCTGGTTATCAGGGGTTGTTGTTCCACTACTATCGTGATGGAACAAATGTAATCTTGCAATAAGAATTTGTTTAGAAGCAGTTATATCGATTTTCTTCATTGTGTTTGATTATATATATACTCATAGCAGAGTTATTATTATCGTTTTTATTATCGTTTACTCTAGCCCGGTTATCTTTATCTTTATTCGTTAGTATAATTCATTCATGATTAAAATTCATGAACAAGTTATTAGAATATGCTTCAATGTGTCTAATATCTTCTTGTTGTATTACTTGCTATACAGTTACAGTCTACTTCTACTGATAGTTAACGTAGGCATAGTGCCTATCAAAGACTTTCATAATGTTGTAGTTTACATGTTCGTTTACGTTCATCTCAGATATGTTTGATATTTCTAATTGTTGGCGTTATAAGTTATAGAATATGCTTCAACGTGTCTAATATCTTCTTGTTGGAACATCTAATGTTGTTGTAACAAGAAGATATTGGATTCAAAGAAGTATATTTTAATAATTAACTCAGATGTGTTTCATATTTCTAATCATTATAAGTTAGAATATGCTTCATCGTGTCTAATATTTTCTTGTTGTTTTACTTGCTATACAATTACGGTCTACTTCTACTTATACGTAACATAGGCAAAGACTTTCAAAATGTTGTAGCTTACATGCACATTTGTTACTTTTATCTTGAGAATTTATTTTTAATCGTGATTTTTTTCGTGATTATTTCGTGATTTATGAGATAAAACTAACGAATATACATGTAAGCTACAACATTTTGAAAGTCTTTGGTATGCACTTTGCCTATGTTAAGTATAAGTGGAAGTAGACCGTAATTGTATAGCAAGTAAAACAACAAGAAAATATTAGACACGTGAAGCATATTCTAACTTATAATGATTAGAAATATGAAACACATCTGAGTTAATTATTAATAAAATATACTTCTTTGTATCCAATATCTTCTTGTTACAACAACATTAGATGTTCCAACAAGAAGATATTAGACACGTTGAAGTATATTCTATTACTTATTACATCAACAATTAGAAATATCAAACATATCAGTTGAACGTAAACGAACATGTAAACTACAACATTATGAAAGTCTTTGATAGGCACTTTGCTACGTTAACTATCAGTGGAAGTGGACTGTAACTGTATAGCAAGTAATGTTCGTACCGACACGCACGTGAAAAAACTCGCTGTTTCTCTCGGGGTTGTAACGCCCGATTCACCTGATGGTACGCGTGTAGCCGGACGATCTTATCACCCGCCAAACTAATTTATTAGGTGACTGTTTTTTCGTAGAGTCTGATCTGCACGATGATCAAAAAATGAGACGTTGCTCTGTTCGTTCTTGTGGTCCGAACGATGACCTGATCAAGCAGACGAACCTTGCCTTTTGCGAGCTGATTGACTTCTGCCTTGTCTACCTTTGCGATGTCAAAGGTAGGCAAGACATCGGAATTTGGGAGGCGGCAACATTTTTGATTGGCTCAGCTTTCCTTGAAGAGGAGGAACCTTCCCTCTGTGATTTCGGTGGTGGAGGAGGAAGTTTTCCCTCTTGGTGACGTAGCGGGGAAAACCGAGCATCTGGCTACCAAACCTCGCCAGGTTGATCGGCCGG
Organism: Andrena camellia; assembly: GCA_029448645.1. Classification (NCBI taxonomy): domain Eukaryota; kingdom Metazoa; phylum Arthropoda; class Insecta; order Hymenoptera; family Andrenidae; genus Andrena; species Andrena camellia. The sequence continues at coordinate 29,236,556 of CM055679.1, forward strand.
AGCGTCTCGCTAGGGTCGCGGTTTATGACCGTATTGTCCCGCGAGTCAGCGATGGTCGACGATATGCCGGTTCGAAGTTACAATATACCACCCACTGACAGAGCAATTAACGGATTTTCTCAGAGCGAGGACGGTCGAGGTGTCCAAAAAAATAGCACGATGTCGATTGCTGCCTATTAAACATCTGGCAGGCAAATGTTCCCCAAAACGCGTCGAAGGCAAGCAATTGCCTGCTAATAAAAGCTAGTTGAATTTCTGCCTCGCTCCGAGCCCCCTTTTGTTCCCGTAAGACGGAACAAGTAAAACAACAAGAACATATTGGATACATAGAAGCATATTTTAACCCAGATGTGTTTCATACTTCTAATCGCTGGCATTACAAGTTATTAGAATATATGCTTCAATGTGTCTAATATCAATTCGTCATATCAAAATCTATATTACAAATTAAAATAAGCATAGTAATTATCAAAATCTATATCACAAATTAAAATAAGCATAGTAATTGTTAAGTTAAATCATTTTATAAAGGTAAAAGGAAATTCAAAATTATTTGTAACAAGGTTGAAAACAAAATATTACTAATGGGAAGCATAGTGATTAAAATAAATAGACTAAGAATATTTAAAATATGTATTCGTAGGAAGTGTAAAATTCTTTAAAGTTCTGCAACGAAAGTGAAAAATACTCGCATTTATTTACATTTTTTTGTGAATGCCAATGAGACTGTGGAAATTAATGAATTGCGGATTTTAAAGTATTGCGTAAGGATAAAACGAATGATACCGCATCACTTTTTAAGAATAATTTATACACTTCTAGAATTGCATTCGGAAGTATAGATCTTGAGCAAACATCGGCTTAACTTTTCACGTTTATTTTATGTAAAAGTTTATAAGTATTATCACGTATTATTAATTATTCTGGTAATACATTGTTCTCCCAAATAGCAGCAAGTTAAAGGCGGCGGTAGGATGAGAAGAAATGGTTTATAGAAAGAAAACGAAATGAAATAATCGTTTGATATTACTGTATTCTCGTTGGTAGTCTTTTTATTTAAAAGTTTAAAAGCACGAGAGCATTCTCATCACACATATCTAATTGTTACACAAATTAATATTGCGTCACATTCTTGTCTGCTTTTTAATGAAATTAGGAAAGAACGTATAAATCGGCTTCAAAAATACTATATTACACGTACTTTTTTGTAAAGTACACGTATAGATCAAAACGTGGCCTTTTCCTACGGATCGCTGTACCATCATCTTCGGAATCACCATTGGAAGATAAAAAATCTCGTTTCCTCTGGGCGTTCTGAAACAATATTATTAAACGATACATTTTGAAATGTGTAGCAACTCGTACAAGACATATTATGCAAACATACAATTTCTAACTTTTTATCCCATATCGCATAAGCTTTACATAACAACTCTAAATTGCTGGTATACAATATTATTAAACGATACATTTTGAAATGTGTAGCAACTCGTAGAAGACATCTTATGCAAACATACAATTTCTACCTTTTTATCCCATATCCCATAAGCTTTACATAACAACTCTAAATTGCTGGTATAAAAATAAATATCTGGCAATTTAAATGCAATGCAATTTGTTACAATATATATTATTTTGTACATACATGGTACAAATTTCCAGAAACTTATGAGAAAGATGCTTTTCTGTCGAACCTTCTTCGAACAATTTCCAAGTCTGTGATTTTACATAAAAAGTCTATTATTTCCAAGTCTGTGATTTTACATAAAAAGTCTATTAAAAAATTTTGGCGACTTACCTTATTAATTGAGACAATAATTCAGTCTCCTATTTAGTGCAAAAACTCGTGACATTTCAAATTTTAACAACTTACCTTATTTAACATTTGCCAGGTTATGTAATAATTGATTGACACTTGGTAGGTTATAAAATATATATGTACAAAGACGGACGACGATCCCTGCCGAATGATCCCGAGAGTCGACGAACGAAACATGTGTTATTAGTGAAGGTGTGCGTATAACGCGTATACGTATTATGTCGACAAAAATTCTGACTGGAGAAAAGAAGAAATTACCGTTTTTGACAGATCCATGAGACGATATTATGATATCTCGGTCATGCGTGGACAGATTTTATTGAAATTGGTCTTATTTGAAAGCTTATATGCGGTTTACATAAGAAAAATGCCTTTAAATTTAGAATATATTGCAGGCGTGATGAGATATTAATGTATAAATATCAGAATTAGGTTAGAGTGTCTCCGCGACGAGTAAAGGTACACGGTAGCGACAGTCGACATATACAGGGTGTCTTTCATGTACTTGGCGTCGAGCGCTACCGCGTCTCTAGATACGTATACGCGTTACACGCTACCTTCAGCCAAAAGAAACTAGTGTATGTTTCGTTCGTCGACTCTCGGGATCATTCGCCAGGGATCGTCGTCCGTCATTGTACATATATATATATATCTATGTATACTATTTTAATTTTATAACCTACCAAGTGTCAATCAATTATAACCTGCTAAGTGTCAAATAATATAAGTGGTCCAAATTTGAAATGTCACGAGTTTTTACACTACATAGGAGACTGAATTATTGTCTCAATTAACAAGGTAAGTCGTCAAATTTTTTTAATAGATTTCTTACGTAGAGTCGCAGACTTGGAAGTTGTCCGGAGAAGGTTCGACAGAAAAGCATCTTCTTTTGCATCAGTTTCTGCAAATTTGTATCATGCATGTACAAAATATAAATTATAACAAATTGCATTGCATTTAAATTGACAGATATATTTTTATACCAGCAAACTATTTTTAATTTAGAGTTTTTATGTAAACTTATAGAAATGAAGGAGACGCTCAGACTTGAATAGAAATGAAGGCGACGCACAGGTTTCGATAGAAATCAAGGGACGATTTGCACTTCTTATTAGTAGTATAGTACAAAATAAGAAGATGTTTTAAGCATATATTCTATTCTAACTTATAATGCCAACGATTAGAAATATCAAATTTCTGAGTTGAACGTAAACGAACATGTAAACTACAATATTTTGAAAGTCTTCGATAGGCAGTTTGCCTATGTCAAGTATCAGTGGATGCCACAAGAAGATATTGGATACATAGAAGCATGTTTTAACTCAGTTGTGTTTGATATTTCTAATCTAAAGTTAGAATATGCTTCAACGTGTCGAATTCTAAGTATCCAATATTTTCTTATTGTATTTCTTGTTATATACAGTTACGGTCTATGTCCTCTGATACTTAACGTAGGTAAACTGCATATCAAAGACTTTCATAAGGTTGTACTTTACATGTTCGTTTACGTTCAACGAAGATATGTTTGATATTTCTAATCGTTGGCGTTACAAGTTAGAATATGCTTCAACGTATCGAATATCTTCTTGCTGTATTATTAGTTATAAGTGTGTGTTTGGGAATGCAATAGTTCCACGTTCCGCCACACTCACACTCACCGCAGCACCTCGCGGACCGCGATGCAGCGACGCTGATCGATGGGCGAGTCGCCACGCGGCGACTATCGATCGACCAATCATCAAAGATCGATGAGCCAATCAGCGCGCCGCATCAACGATCCAAGAGAACGGAGAAGACGAGCGAGCGGAAGTCCGCCATGATCTCATTGTCGTTTCGTGTAGCATCGCTATCAAGTCGTGCAAAAGTATCGAGCCTTTTCTCAAGCACATTTGCCGTTCTCAATTAACAAGTTTCGCTCAATTGCAGTGCATACCATCAGTGTTACACTACAATAGTGTCTCATCTCATGTGAACACTCACGCGCCCCCAATTAGTATAATTGTGGGGACGCCACGTGGCAACGCCACGCGGTAGCATTCCTTCTCAAGCTCGGCGGGGCCCGCGGTTATTTAATATAAAGATTGTGACGCTAAAGCTGAGCTACACTCTCAATTCTCTTCTCACTGTGCATTTAAATAAATTGACGAGGTGCTTCACCAATACCGCATTGTGTTAAACAACCTGTCTAAGATTCCTCTCAAGCTCATTATCTCACGCTCAAACAGTGTGAATTGTTTACAAAATAAAGTTATAATAATACTTTGCAGTTTTCTGTATGTATGATTGAATAATGGAAAGGCTCTTGAACTAATTTTTATAATTTTGCATCATACACTATTTCAACTTTCAACTTTTTTTATTTCCGAATTTCCAATTTGCCATTTGCAATTGAACAATACATATCTTTGTGCTACATGTATGACTTTCTTCTATCATAGGCTGCTTGTAATCCGGGTTACAAAAGATGTTCAAAAAATCATGAATTGTAATCATGAATGAATTATACTAACGAATAAAGATAAAGATAACCGGGCTAGAGTAAACGATAATAATAACTCTGCTATGAGTATATATATAATCAAACACAATGAAGAAAATCGATATAACTGCTTCCAAACAAATTCTTACTGCAAAATTACATTTGTTCCATCACGATAGTAGTGGAACAACAACGAAAGTGGAAAATTTCTACATCAAAGCAATGCCTACTACTAAAATACAATTGGTAGATCACTGTTATAAACTTAAGGCAGCGATTTTTTACCACGGTAAAAGTATTGCCGATAGTCATTATACGAGTATGGAAAGGGGTAAGGGCACAACGTGGGTATCCTTCGATGATTTACAAGTAGAAAAACAAGCTTGGCCACGAAATGCTAAAAATGCATACATATTTTTCTTCGAAAGGTGTTAATTGTGGTTGTTATTACACTTCTATGTTAAATACGTTCAGCGCCATAAGCTGCTTCGCGCACCATGTATTGTACACAAAGTACTATACATATAATACATATAGATTGGCAACGCGGTGCACATGGTTTATTTTCGTAGTTGTTAAATTTATGTAGAATGTATCCTTAATTCTGTCCCATGATAATTTGTAAGTTATAATAATATTCAAAATTATCTGAAGTCATTCCCTGGTATGCAAATAATCTTTGTAAAAAGAAGTGAGATCCCCCAAAAACTTCAAAAAAGTAAAAAAATTACGCCAAGTACATGAAATCAAATAAATCACAAAAAATAGAAGATAAGAATAATAATTACAAAATAAAAAAAAGATGTGAAATCAGAATGAGCTGCAAGTACATAAAGCTGCTTTCCAACTGCGCTTAAGATGACACAACTACATATACACAGCTAAAATGCTGTGTTCATACATTCTATTACTCATATCGTGGACATTTTAATTAACCCATCAAAAAGATGCCCATTTAAAAACATTGTCGTAAATTAATAGCTTTACAAAATTACTCATATACACAAATTGCGCCAATTATCACAATGGCTATTTGTACAAAGAAAAAAATGTATTAAATAATATTAAGTAGATATATTTTTATACAAATAAATATTTTAATACAAATAAATATTTTATTCAAAATACTTGGCGCTGCGAAACCGAAAAAATGTCAATTGTCTTAATATTAATTAATAATTTACAATAACTCCCTTACAATCGAAAATACATAAACATATACATATACATATTAGAAACGCCGTCAGATTTATTCTACATATATTTAATTCTGATATCATACGTAGCATATGCACATACACACATCCACGATCGCACGCACAAGACAGAAAGAAAAAGATTATTGCAATTTATACATATTTATTCAGTTTAGCAACACCAATTCTGGGTGCAGCGCCAAGTATTTTGAATAAAATATTTATTTGTATTAAAATATTTATTTGTATAAAAATATATCTGCTTAATATTATTTAATACATTTTTTTCTTTGTATAAACAGCCATTGTGATAATTGGCGCAATTTGTGTATATGAGTAATTTTGTAAAGCTATTAATTTACGTCAATGTTTTTAAATGGGCATCTTTTTGATGGGTTAATTAAAATGTCCAGGATATGGGTAATGGAATGTATGAACACAGCATTTTAACTGTGTATATGTAGTTCTGTCATCTTAAGCGCAGTTGGAAAGCAGCTTTATGTACTTGCAGCTCATTCTGATTTCACATCTTTTTTTTTATTTTGTAATTATTGTTCTTATCTTCTATTTTTTGTGATTTATTTGATTTCATGTACTTGGCGTAATTTTTTTACTTTTTTTGAAGTTTTTGGGGGATTAATTAGACCTAGAGTTGGGTAGAATGAACGTCACACGACAATAGGCTTGGAACGACTGACATTCATTTATTCTTCCTTGGCAACGGAATCAATTATTACTATCGGAATTTACAGAGTGGAGGGGCGATTCTTATAGTAGTCTGGAGTTCGATCGGATATGAAGCATCGGATTGCTGGGTGGCGACAAGTGTCTAAGTTTTGATTTGTGGTTATATGCTGATTTCATATCGATTGAATTGATTTGATTTGTGGTTATATGCTGATTTCATATCGATTGAATTGATTTGATTTGTGGTTACAGGCTGATTTCAAGTCGTTTGGATTTGTGGTTATGGGTTATATTTATCGATGACTGGGTAATTTTTTCACCCCTCCCGTTTTTTTTTTCATAATTTTGTATTGCCATCATAACTACGCACGCCTGCAAAGTTTCTATACAATTGAATTGGTGGAAGTGGATTAAATAGGTGTTCCGTTTTACCCCACGCAAAAGTGTTCCGCTTTGCCCCATATGCGGTAATTTAGTAAACATTGAATATTTACACATTAGCGGGAGGTTAAGAATTGGGTAAAACGTCAAAATGTAGCGTAAGGACTATAGAATCTAACGGTGTTCTTGCCGTTATAAATTTTCTAAATCCAAGTGAAGAAAAGTGGTTAAAACTACAACACAATATCGAAACTTCGATACCGGAAATGTTTACAACACTGTTAATCGAAAAGTAACATGTGCACGGGTCTATGGTCTGTCACGAAATGCTGGGAGAACCGTTTGATCCCATGTCACATGATATCAACTCATTCATAGGTCTCATTTAAGAGAAAATTTGATGTTCCGTTTTACCCACCCGTTCTGCTTTATCCTACTCGCCCCTACCAAGGGGTTTATTGTGTTGCGCTCACCGAATGGCGAGATGCATGCTTCTGGTTTCTCGTATGGGGCTGGGGTCCAGTCATATACCACAAACATATGTACATATATGCATTTATACATATATACATATACATATACAGGGTGTCCCAAAATTGTAGGACCACTCGAAACATGCAAATTCTTCATGAAAAAAGAAATCGAGAAGTTCTTTACCATTTTGCAATCTGAAGCTTCGTTTTCGATATATGAGCAGTTGAAATTCAGTGGTCCGACTTCCAGGGCGCGCTATTCAGAGTCGGGCATTATCTCAATAAAGAATGATTTAACTAAGTTTTTGATAAATGATACATTATCTCTTGTTCGTTATTCGAAAATAGATGTAGCGCGAGAATTTATCTGTAACTTTTATCCGTCAGAGCTTAGTTCAGAGAGGTTTCTTATTATATGCAACTGTCATTTCAACAGTCAAAGGTACAGCATCATTTATAGGATTTTAACCGACGCTCGTATTCGTCCGAACTTGGCCGCTTAGTTTATCCGTCAGATTTTATTGGAAGGGGTTCATTCGTAACCTTGTGGGTTATTCGAATCTAGATGTTGCGCGCGATTTATCCATTATCCTTTATTCGTTATTCGAACCTCGATCTAGTAACATGATTCATCCGACGCTTTTATTCGTGACGAGTTAAGGTCGATTTATATTATCTGTTCAGACACGGAACGTTATGGAACGGTTCGATTCAGACAAACATTGTTAAGGGGTATTGAATACGAATGTTTATATACAGCGTCGCGATCAGTTACAACACGCTACGCTTCGGACATACGACGATCGACATTCTCGAAAAAAATGTTTTGACTGAAGCGATGCTTGAATTTGTCGGGATAAGGTTGAACGGAGCCTGGTATGATATGTATTTAGTTCAGGCAGAATCTGAAACGTTGACCCCTATACGAAAGATATATTATTCTGACGCCTGTCGTCTGTCGTTGCCGAATGTGATCTGATGGTATAAATACTACAATGATGTTGTCTGAATCGAATCGTTCCGTGTCTGAAATCATAATATAAATCGACCTTTATTCGGAGGAGTTAAAATCACACGTTATGTTACGTGACGTCGGATCAAGATGTCACGGTTATTCGAAACTAACGAATAAAAATAACGAATGAAGATAATATGAGGTTTTATAAAGAATACATCGAATATATCAATAAGTAGAATAAATCGTCTCGCTACATCGAGCTTCGAATAACCTATGAAGAATAAAAACAGGGTTGCCGGGAAATATCTTACCGTAGCCTACTCGTAGTGGAGGAGGGAACACGTCACGCATGTGCGTGATGACGCCGTGCCGTCAAACCAATTAACGCCAAGATAGATGTTGACGCCATGATGGGAAACAATGGGAAACGAACCGACGCCAGCGCCAAGCCAAGCCAAGTGACGCCAACGCGAAGCCAAGCCAAACCAAGTGACGCCACGGCCATCCAACGTCGCTGGAAAATAGGTTGTCGGCGCTGGTTCCCCCGTGGCGTCACTTGCCGTGGCGCTGGCGTCGGTTCGTTTCCCATCGTGGCGTCTCATGCACACCCATACCGCCACTGCCGTAGATGTCCTCTTCGACCACAAATAGGCTACGCACACTTATACCGCCACACGGTAAGATATTTTCCGGCAACGCTGGTTAAGAAGGAACTCGTTCAATTAAAATTTCACAGATAAATTCTCGTAACCAAATTCTGACAGATACAAACGTATCATGATTATCATATAACCGTATCATTGGATACATGATGGCACTGCCTTACACTGTCGAATAACGTGTGGCGCCGCGCTAACTTCGGCCACGCTTGGTAGCTGTGGCTGTGTCTCCGTGCTCGAGCATGGTGGGGTAAAGATCGCCGTCCCACCACGCCAACTCGTTACAATATGTATATATAGTTTCCGAATAAATATAATGTGTTTCTATATACATTATAGTGGCAGTATACTGTTACTGGTACTTTCTCCCATCCGTTAGTTTTCAGGTGTTCGTTAGGCACCCACGAAAGGCTTAGAATGCCTCGAACTCTTCGCGAACACTTCTCACACCGCAAACTATCTTCAAACAGTTTCACGAACTGTTTGTAATCCTGTTCTATTATTTGTTATTAGCTCTTTGTTTTGTTGAATTTATATTGTTATTGTTTTTAAATGTCCTTCAATTAAAAAATTATCAGTTTTCCATGATCATTTTTTTTCGTGGTGAAATCCTCGGACTCCTACCGTCTAAAACTCCACGATGGCCATTCTCGCCGCGATAGGGAGGGAGCGAACAGGGGCAAAAATATGAGCGTCTCTGAAAAGCGTGATTACTACACTCCATTCCATATAAGAGCGTACCCACGCCCCTACCGATTTACGACCGATCTGCGCAGCTCCCACGGATCTGACACACGCGATTGGTCGTAGCATTTCCCCCGCCGATTTCCTACCAATCAACAGTATATCCCTGCGCGGAACGAGTCCGCTCTAAAGTGGAATGCAGTGTAATAGAGCGAGCATTGCTCGAGAGAGCACGTGGCTGCCTTGATACAGTACCACCGTCTTATCTTCGCCCGCAAGAACGGTAGCGGAGCCGCCTGCCGGCCGCGGCACGAACCTCGCTCATATCCTTATCACGCGGGACAGAGCGGCGTGTGACGTTGCTAGGTTACAGTTGAAATAATAGAACGTAACTTGTTTCATTCTTGATTACCAGGGCCGCATTTATACTTTTCGAAGCCCTAGACGCAACATCATTATGAGGACTCACAAATTTTTCAGCTGCCTCTAATTTTTATATTATGAATTTAATATTTAAAAAGAAGTACTTTATTTTGTAACTATAACTAGGCTGTTTTTGATATTGTTGTTTGTGAGGAGTAAGGTTTCAAAATGTGGCCCCACAGAGAGTGAGACCCCAGCTTGCGCCTAATGCACCTTATGGTAATGGCCCTGCTGGTCACTGCATGATGTAATTTTCAGGTACTGTTGTTCTATTTATACAAAGAAGAATATTCTAATTTAATAATTTTCTACGTTCCTACCCAAGTTCCTGGCCGCCTTCAAAAGAATGACTTAAAATTATGAATTCAAAGAAAACAATTTTTTATGAATGGTATTAAGTATTTCTTGTGACCTTAGTGTTTGATCGATTTCATACTCTGGAACCACAAAATCGTATATTGGATATAATAGATATAAGAAAATGTCGTGTATGTGACAATAACTCTATTACTAACTATTTGTGACAACCATCCGATCAGTGTCTGATGTTGCAGGACCAACGGCAGCAGCAAGGGCGATTATTCAGGGTACAGCGGAATTGCCATGTGACATCCGTCCGCCACGTCCAAATGACTCGGCAATATTGGTAGTCTGGTACAAAAGCGATGTAACACCTATCTACAGGTGAGCAATTACCTACTTTTTCTTAAGTATGTAACAGCGCAACACCAATCGTAATACATTGGTACCTGGCCGGATTTCTGACCCATTAGCTGGCCGTCGCTATTCCCACCCGTTCTTGGAATTAGCTTCACGGAGTTGCTCTTGTCCCGACACCCAAGCATGTTTGTTTTAAAAACCTACCTATTTATGATCTCGCTTTCTTGTGCCGGGAATCATTCGCAACATTCGCCGAAATCGTTACACCTCTATTGAATCACTTCATTACCAATTCTCTATCTCTCAATAAACCGCACTATTCTCAACATTTTTGAGTTCTCTCTATACAGAGTATCATCTACTTGTACACTGAATTCTTAAATAGAGGCCTCATGCTTTTGGTGTGCTTTATTCGTATTGATGAAAAGTTATAAACATAGGTGAGCAAATGTTTTGTTTCCGAGTTACAAAGTACATATTTGTTGCGTCAATCGGAACAATTGCCTTTGTAAGCCAAATCAGTACCAAATGGAAATGTATTTTCATTTATTTTATTTTTGAACATTCATTTCATTGACATTTGCATGTCAACAAAATTAATTTAGAAAATGTTCTGTTCGAAATAACTTAATATGTGCAAAGTGTACACTGCGCCAAAAGTTCTTTTAATATTTTGTTTTGCTCCGTCTTTCGGACGGCCGATACAGTTTTCTTTCGTTATAGGGACGAGTCCTCCGTTCCGTTAAGAGAACGTTTCTATCCCCGTTAGTTCTTTGTAGTCGCCACGGCGAGTGCGAGAGACTGCGAATGAGCGAGAGGGCACGCGACAGTGACAAACCATAAATTTGGTTCGAGATAGCAGCGTCATCGTATTACTAAAAGAAAACGGCAAAGACGAAAGGCGAGCCGAATAGCATACCGTTTCGTTAAAGGAACGACTTGTACCCCTCAACGTCGTCTCTTTAACGGGATGAATCTGTAGTCTTCCGCTTGTTATTTATTTGGTTCACACTCAACCGTTCACTCTTCCTCATGAAACTATAAATATGCCACATATCCCACTTTAGGTTTTGCAAATAAACCAGAGTGATGAAACTATAACCGAAAATTGATAAACTGTCTAATACATCAAGATTTAAATTGTATATAATTGCGTGTCGAAATGTTAATGCAAAATATTTTGTTTCAGTTATGATATGAGGGACAAGCATTCTGAGAAAGATTCTCATTGGAACGATAAAGACCATCTGAACGATCGAGCGTTGTTCAGGACAACCACAGAACCAGCTACCTTAAATATAAATCACATCGAAGGAAGAGATGAAGGTGAATACAGGTGTCGAGTAGATTTTGCTAAGAGCCCCACTAGAAATTCGAGGATCCATTTGACAGTGATAGGTCAGTATCAAAAGCAATGTTTCTGAAATGTATATAAAATAAAATACGTGAAATTGACTACAAATCCTGTTACTGTAATGCTTGTATTTCAATTGAGAACTGAAAAGAATTTTGACACTTCGAGTGACTTCTACATGTTGTCGGGCCATTTTCATTCACTGCTTCCCTTTTGTGCCTTATCGAGCCGATATTTTCTGAAAAATATTCATATTATTGTCCCAGAATCTCTGAATGTTTTCTTCTGAGAATTATTCACTCTAGATGAGCCCAGAGTTTGCTACATCGTCGTTTTAACGAACCTTCATTCGTTCGGTCGCCGTATCTGGAATAAAACATATACAGTTCTATCTCACAAAGTGAATCTGTCTCGGGGCCGGCCAGTATCAACTTTCGAATTGGGTAATCTATTCCGTTTGCCTTTATTCTCTGCCCTGGTACATGAGAAGGTCTGAGAACAGTCGAGAGGACCTGAACAGGGACAAGCCATAATTGACGGTGCCCTCACACTCATTCTTAGTCTCTCTCACTGGCCGTGGCAACTACAAAAAAGCTAGTGGGGGTGGTGGATTATCACTCATGGAATTACGAAATGTGTCACTTCTGGAGACAGCACTGTATGTACTTTCAAGCTGGGTTAACATTAGTCTAGTTGCTGGATTAAATGAGTGATTTGACTGGAAATCGGTCGATGTCTATATTATTCCAATCTTTTTTGAACCGTTGAAAGTGGTAGACTGTTAGTAGCACTCATACATATGACTCTGTGTGTTTTGTAAACACATGTACACCGTACTGCGCTTCAGCCAGCACTAGATTGAGCCATCTAGAGCAGGTATGCCCAGCAGAATGCCGCATAGGGCATTTGCGTGTACCCGCCAGATGCCCGCGGGCACAGAGCTCCAGGCAAATGGTGACGCACGAGCAGTCACTGAGGAGTACTGTGAGTAGGGCTGTTCGGGTACTCGAATAAAGCGAGCCGCGCCCGGCTCGAGTGCCGGGCCGAGCCGGGTATCCGTAAAATCTGGGCGGCCCGAAAAATCCGGGTAGCTCAAATTTGTTTCGGGCAGCTTGAAAAATGCGGGTAGTCCGAATGGTTTCAGGCCGCTCGGAAGAACCGAGTAGCCCGAATTGTTTCGGGCGGCTCGGTAGAAGGGGTTAGCTCGAATTGTTTCGGGCGGCTCGGTAGAAGGGGTTAGCTCGAATTGTTTCGGGTGGCTCGGAAAATCCAGCGCCTCGAATGTGGTCGAGCAGTCCGAGCAGACTGTAACAGTCCCTTCTCCAGCACCTTCACTCTCAACTTCTCCGCTAACATAGACGCGTACACCTTGTACGCAGTCTGTTTTAGGGTTATACACGCTCTTACACAATCCTCAGAGCCAGTCCTCCACTTCCGCGCTTCCATACCTCGTCCGGAATCCCCTCCCCCCCCTCCCGCCTTCCCATCCATTAGATTCCTTATCACCTTTCTTACTTCCTCCCTCCCTATCTCCGCCTCTCCGTCCTCCCTCCACCACGTCTCCCCACCCTTTCTCACCCTCCACTTCACTTCCCCTAGCAGCCTCCTGAAATACCCATCCCATTCTCCCATTGCTATCCCTTCGTTGACCCTCCCTCTCCTTTTCCTCCCCCTATTTACCACCTTCCACACTTGCCCCTCCGTTCTTACATATTCAACCTCCTTCACGTACCTCTCCTCTTCCTCACACAACCTCCCATACTCCCTCTTCCTCTCCTTATATTTTTTCCCATCCCCTCCTTCTCTCCTCCAGTTCCTCAGCTTACTTCCTACCTTACTCTTCTTCTCCCTACACTCCTTATCCCACCACCCTTCCTTCTTTTCCCGCCCCCTCCCCCTTCCCCGCCTTACCCGTCACGCCCTTTATCCTTTCCCGCAGCTCACTCCACTCCTCCTCTACTCCCCTCTCCCTCCTCCCCTTTTCCCAAACTTCCTCATAAACTACATCCTTCCCTCTTCCGTCCAGTTTCCTCTGCTCCCTCCCCTTTCCCCTCCTTTTCTCCCTTCCGCCATCATCCCCCCACCCCTCTCAGCCACACCACCACCGGGTGGTGATCTGATTCCACTCTCTCCCCTACCTCCATCCTTTCCACCTTTTCCCTTGTATCCTCGTTCCCTATCACATAGTCTATTATCGTATTCTCCCCCCCCCCCCGGTTCAACTCACTAAAATTAGTATTTTTTAATAAAAAAAAGTTGGCATACGCATATGTCCGATGATGCTTAATTTTGCAGTTATAAACATGTTTATATTCCGCACATCATCAGCCCCAAATGCCTATTAAAGGGCAACCGGGGTAAAGAGGCGCCGTTGGGAGTTGGCCTAATATACTGTTACGTTCCTCGCTAGACATGTTTATTTATTTAAGAACGCAAGTTAAGCAACGCAATATGTTAACGCGATAAGAACCAAATAGTTTAGAGCTTGGTTTGACAATTGAAGGCCAAGACTGACGGTTAATCAATAACTTCTAACTACGTTTTCTAACTTCAGTTGCGAGCATCAGTAGGCCGTGAAGTTATACACGATTCATATCCTTTCTTTCTTGTCTTTAAAAAAGCACAGCCGAAATGATAATTAATATATCAATTCACGGAAACACAGCTGGGCTTCGTCCAATGCCACTTTAAGGCTGACGTCTCACAGGCCTTGAATGTGTGCGTACGCTCGCACAAGCTAGGAAAAGCGTGTACGTATACGCGTGTAGTAAACAAACCGTAAATTACAACTTTCTCCCTGGAATCGGCCAGAAGGAAGTTTTTGCGGGTACAGTTGCATTCAGCAGACATCCGTGCAGGGTGGTCTGGTGCGTTTGAGCGCTAATAACCACCGTACGTTGAAATAATACTGAATTTATGAATCGTTTACTGAGACAGACTCGAGAAATGACAGAATGAAGCTTCCAGGATTCTCCGTCACCGGCGTTGATGGTATATTCGCGCCCTGTACCATCAGAACCGGTGGAAGACCAAACTAGCCGATAAATGTAGGAAAGATGCACGTAATTTTTATGGTGATGTTGCCGAGACGTATCGAGGGTCGAATCGCGCTGTTGTCGCATTTCCCCTATCACTATTTTGCCATCAAGGAAGCTTGAATGAATCACGGTGAAGCGGTTGGAGAACAGAGATGGACAAAGATAATATCTGGATAAACTCAAATAAAAGATACTGCAGTATTGTCTCATTACGGGCTCGGTTAGGTGTACACGATGTGGACTTTTCGCTATTCCCATCACTTCTGTCTCACTCTTGTCCGGCGAAGGCGAGAGTGAAATGGAACGAGAGCGAGCGAGAGGCACTGAAAGCGAGCGAGGGCAGTACGAGATAGACGACGGGATGATGTTTTGTCTCGCTCCGTCTTTCGGACGCCTGACACTCCGTCCTTTGCGTTCGCGGCCGTCGCGCAGGCAAGGCGTTCCATCTCGCTCCCCCCTTCGGCCAGAAAGAAGCGAGAAACGAACACTGAGAATTAGGGCTCTGTTCGCGATACAGGCCCAACGCCGCGCCGGTCCCGACCAGTGAGGACTTGGGCTGTTCGGCGGCGGCTTGTAATCTCGGTTGGAGGGGCATACAATGTTGATGAAATGTAAAACGTCACGTTTTCAGTATTCAGTAACATACTGCTGAGATTTTCCACATTAAAATGAATTCAAATACGGTATAAATCGGATTATTTCTAGAACTGTACTAGATAATTAAATATAAATGTAACAATTCTAATCTAAAAATGCTAAAAATAATCCGATTTATACCGTGTTTAAATTCATTTTCATCTGGAAAATCTCAACAGTATGTTACTGAAACGTTCATGCCGATACGATAGAAAATGTGAAAGTTTTACATTCCATTAAAACAAACAAAATGGACAATCATTGAACAATCATATTATGGTTTTATGTCATAAAATTTATTTTTTAATAAAAAAAATTAAAAATTATTTATTATAATTGGGTGCCCCCCACGGCCTCTTCCACGGCGCCCTCCACGCCGCCCTCCTCGGCGCTATTGAGTATATTTCAGGCGTTTTAGCTCCTTCTTTAACTGAAACAGTACCATAAAAATTACATTTTCTAGTTCTACGCCTACATATGAGCCGTTATTTCTTAAAGTGGTATAAGTCCATTTATTCATACATTGGGATATTTCAGGGTATGCTTTTGAATGAACTTAAAAATATTCGCATCCGTAAATCAAATCGGGTAATGTTTTTAAAATTATAAACTTGGGTAATTTTATTACCGAATAATAATCAATAAAAATGTTAAAGAAAATAAACGATTTTTTAGCTACAGATCGACTCTATACCACTTTCAATAATAATATAGTATTGTCACACATACAACATAACTTACTTTGGCTATATCTTTTTTTAACTTGTCCTCCTCCTTCTCTTCCTTCTTCTCCTCCTTCTTCTCCTCCTTCTCTCTTTCTTTCTCTTCCTCCCCCTCCTTTCTCTTTCTCTCCTCATTTTCCGCCGATACGGCGAACGGGACAGTATCTTTCATCTGGGAATGAAATGATGAATGTATTATTTTATGGCAAATAGTGAGATTGTACAGCGTGATTCTCTCGCTAGAGTCCTCAAAGACAATAGTCTAAGAGGTGGTTACATAGGGGTCAACGTGACTCGATGCAGTCACAGTTCTTATTGTTGGATTAGTGTTGGCGAATACGAAATCGCCGGTCTGCCGCGTCAATCCGGGGAACTAACGCGGGGGTGGACGGTCAAACGGGTAAAATTTTTAGCGTAATAACGTCATTCATGCAGTTCTGAAACTTCATATACTTATTGTTTACGCATTTAATGAACGATATGCAAAATGCCGGAACGGCCCTAAAGGCTGCCGTACGGCTGCCGTTCCAATATGCGGCCGGCGGCGGTCCCACTAGTGCAAAGGAGAAACAGATGTATACTTCTCCCTTGCACTAGCGCGCAAGCCACGTATCGCGCTTTTCATCGACGTCTGCCAGGGTCTTATCCCCCACTTGGTGGTCTGCCATTTTGCATATCGTTCATTAAATGCGTAAACAATAAGTATATGAAATTTCAGAACTGCAAGAATGACGTCATTACGCTAGAAGTTTTACCCGTTTGACCGTCCACCCCCGCGTTAGTTCCCCGGACTGACGCGGCAGACCGGCGATTTCGTATTCGGCAACACTAATCCAACAATAAGAACTGTGACTGCATCGAGTCACGTTGACCCCTATGTAGCCAGCTCTCGGTCTACAATGCGGCCAATAAGACGCGTTTCGCTGAGTTTCGTGGAAGTGCCGAATTCCACGTTCTGCATTTCACATTAGATCTTTACGAAAATGGCGTCA
The DNA here is from genome assembly GCA_029448645.1 of Andrena camellia. Taxonomy (NCBI): domain Eukaryota; kingdom Metazoa; phylum Arthropoda; class Insecta; order Hymenoptera; family Andrenidae; genus Andrena; species Andrena camellia. The sequence continues at coordinate 29,253,717 of CM055679.1, forward strand.
ATCGATGTCGTGCCGATGAAAATGGCCCCACGCTAATTTCGTTAAAAATAGTCCGATTTACGTGACATGATTTTAATCGGGAGAACACCAGGAATTCATTTGTATCACTGCCACATCGATTCGATGAAGAATAAAGAATTTTTTAATAGGTCGTAGTGAATCTCGTCACGAGCATCGAAATTCACGAAACTCAGCGAGGCACGGCTTATTGGTGGTATCGCCTTTGAATATTCTAGCCAGAGAGTCACTCTGTATAATAATATACAATATAATACTTACATATTTCGAATTCTGCATTTCACTTTTCCAATAACTTTTGCCGATCGGGTCGTCTTGCTTGCAACTGACTGACTGGCAAGGATCGACGGGCTCCAGCTAGCGCTGCTGGAGGGGGAAACACCTACAGGAGCGGTGGTTACGTGTGCGTGACTGATGCAGGCGCAGTTCACGCACGCACAACCACCGCTCCTGTAGGTGTTTCTCCCTCCATCAGCGGTAGATGGAGTTCGCAGATTCTTGACTGACTGTGCCGTTGCCTGGATTGTAAAGCGTCATTTGTTTCAGAACGCACCACAGACGAATCCTCGGAGTCACGTTTCGCGTTTACGTTTCTTTTTGTAACGGGTAGAAGGATTTTGAGTTGTGTTGCGTTGTGTTGTATTGTGTTTGTGTTGTGTTTGTTGGTTTAGTGTAAAATGAGTGACACTCGAAGTGTGAATATGCAGGACGTGCAAGAAGATATGGACAATAATTCTCCGTTTCGTCCGCGAAAATTACGTCCGTCCGCAAGGAGATTTTCGAAACGGAAAGTAAATCGCGTAAAGAGAATGTGCTTAGCCCTTCAGAAGAAGAAACAAGAAAGCGCAAAAACGGCAGACGACACTGCCGTAGGACAACATCCAGAAGAAGTGGCCGGGGAACGTATAGTAGAGGAACCATCAACATCCGATGGACGAAATCATATGCATCAAAAGATAACGAACTTGCCATCTGATGAAGATACTGATACGGCCAGTTCGGGAGAAACTGAAGAGGCGCTTGAAGAATTTGATATAGAATGTAACGAGGAAGAAAACTTCGTTATAGAAAAAGTTGCGACGAATGAGCCGCAAGAACAATCGCGTCTCCTAAATAGCAACGATATAATGAATTTCCCAAATGTGCTTGCTCAATTGCAAAAAAATAGGTAAGCATGCAAAAAATAGGGAAGACTGTGGCATTCAACACCTACGAATAAATGGTGTGAAACGGTGTGGCTTCAAGAGCATCTTCAGCGTAATATGCACTTTATGCCATTACAAAGCTGAAATCCACAATCAATCGGACGAAGCTGAAGAAGTGAATAGGAATCAGGGCGCCGTTAATGCTACAATTTTATGTGGAGGCAGCTATGCCCAATTGGAACACACTTTTGCAGGAGTGAATATACGTTGCATGTCGAAGAGAGACTTCGTGAAGAATCAAGATGAATTCATCAAGTCCGCAATTGCCGCTGCAGAAGAAGAGATGCTAGCAGCGGCTGAAGAAGAAAAACGTTTGGCGATTGAAAGAGGCGACGTTCTTCCCGGATCAGGAATCCCTCACATCTCCGTTGTGGCCGACGGAAGCTGGATGAAGAGATGCTACCGCATTGGATGTTACGATTCTGCGTCTGGAGTCGGCGTGATAGTTGGCTATCACACAAAAAAAGTTTTATTTTACGGCGTTCGAAATAAAGTTTGCAGAATTTGTCGGATTGCTGCGAAAAACAAGAAAGAACCCAGAAAGCACACATGCTTCAAAAACTGGAACACATCTCGAGCATCGACTGCTATGGAAAGCGGTGCTATAGTAGAAGGATTCAATACTAGCGTAGAAAACGTGGGCTCGTTTATTCTACTCTGATTGCTGATGGGGTCAGCAGCGTGTATAAGATTATTAATGCTGACCCATATAAGAGACAGATTCGCGTAAAAAAAATTGAATGCACGAATCATTTGTTGCGAAACTTCTGCACAAAAATGAAAGCGATTGTGAAGAAGACCACACCTGGATCATTGAGACAAGCTGTGGAAAGTAGCATTTGCCGGATGCGCACGGACATCGTAAAAGCCGCAAAGTTTAGATACAATCAGAATCTATCAATCGAAGAGGAAACGAAGAATTTGTATGACAACATACAGAATGTTCCGAGCCACGTGTTTGGTGAACACAAAGAGTGTGCACAACTAGAATATTTCTGCGATGGGAAGAATAAAGAGAATGAAAGAAACATCTTTCCAGAATTGATGAAAATTGGAGTGTACCAGGATGTAAAAGAAATATTTCGTTCACTGTTAGGTCATGCGGTGAGCTTACATTATAACACCAATAATAACGTCGTGGAAAGTTTGAATGTAATAATTGCCAAGTACATTGGCGGAATAAGATTAAATTTCGCCGAAAAAGGATCGTATACAGGAAGGTGTGCTGTTGCTGTCGTGGAGTACAACACTAACCAAGTGCACTCGCGATTGAATGCGATAATGAAGAAAAAAACGCCCGAGGTCGTGCGCCAAATGGAAGAAAAGAAGGAGAAAGAAAAGGAAAAGAGAGCTGCAAAACAGAAGGAAACGAAGACTGCGCGATATGTACGCAAGCAATTGCCCTCGCAGAAAGATTCTGATTATGGACAAAATGCACAGAAGCCAGACATGCCATCCGAAATGTAAGAACTGGAGCGGAAAAGGCATGTGCAAATGCTCAGTGATTGGTAAGAGAAAAGACATGCTATTGAAAAGGAAACCATCGGATAAGCAAAGAACCGCAGGTGGTTGCAGTACAAGTCCAAATTGTTGACAGCATCCAATTTTGGACAAGTGTGCTGTCGTCGACCTAACACGCTATGCGCAAATGCAATGAAGTCATTTCTGTACCCGAGAATAATTACTGCACCCGCGGTGGAATACGGGAAAGAATGCGAGAAAAATGCTGGCGAAGAATTGAAGAAGCAATATACAGATATTGCAGAATGTGGAATCTTCATCGACAGCTGCATCCCTTTCTTAGGAGCTTCACCGGATGGAATCATCGGTAAAGAGGGTATTGTGGAAATCAAATGCCCCAAATCAGCGCAGAACTTTACGCCAGAAGAAGCTATGGAAAAAGTACGCGCTGTCCAGCGCATGTTCACACGTAAAGAAACAGGTATTTCAATGAGCAAAACGCATCAGTATTATTATCAAGTACGAGGTCAGTTACATATTACTGACAGAAAGTACTGTATATTTTGCGTTTGGACCCCGAAGGGGCTGAAATCTATAAAAGTATAGAGAGATGATGCGTTTTGGAAAAGAGAAATGGAGCTAAAACTGGTTCAATTTTATTTAGAATGCATGCTACCCGAATTAATAGATAGTCCGCACAATAGTTGCATGCCTATTCGGGAGCCACAATTTATATTAGCGGAGAGAGCGAAAGAAAAACCGAAAAGCTTGAAAAAGCGAAAAAGGTCTTCCTCCGAAAATAGTGAAACTATTGTAATGGTCCGGCGTCGCACCGCGCTGTAAAGCGCGGTTTCACTGACTCTGTCAGTGGTCACAAGTGCCAGCAATGGCACTTTTACTCGCGGATCAAACGATCACGCGAGTCGATCGACGCCGCCGTCACTTTGCCAAGAACGTGAAGAAGAAAATAATAAATTTGATCGATCCGGCGTCGCACCGCTGACTCTTGTCAGTGGTTACAAGTGCCAGCAATGGCACTTTTACTCGCGGATCATACGATCACGCGAGTCGATCGACGCCGTCGTCACTTTCCTAAGAAAGTGACGAAGGAAATAATAAATTTAATTCATCCTTTAATTTTTTCAGACACATTTCTAAGTTCACAGGAGCAGACAGACGGAATCCAGTTTGGTCAAAGTGCGCCAGGCTGATACATATGTACGGGCGACGCAGGTATGCATGATGTTCGACGAATTATTGAAACAAATTTTTACTTTTATACCAAACTTACCGAAATGTTTGCGATCATTTGTTACAGGCGGACTTTTAACCAAATTACTGCAAACATGGTGTATGGGACAGTAATGCCAGGACAAATGGAATAATAAGTACCATATTTTAGGTAAAGTTGAACAGCTTATAAATCTACAGTACAATTTTGTACGCTTATAAAACAACCCTATTTCCTAATGTATTTCCTAATGTGTTACAGATCCACACTACCTACGTCATCTTTCGTTATGAGCGACCTGGGAAAATTGTAGGAAGATCGTCAATGGAGAAGAGGATTACACAGAATGAGAGAAGATAACAGTATTCTTGAAAAAATATACACTTTTTTTATCTGTGATTGTCCATTTCAAAGGGGCGAAAGCTTGCATGTCGTATTTCAATTCTCCAATTAAGTTGGATTGATTTATTGTGATGACTGTAACTTGATTAGAGACAAAAAAGTATATAAAAAAATGTTCTATTAAACGATTTTATCAAAAAGGCACTAACAATTAAAAAATAATTCTATTCTTGTACTACAATTTCGATGGTGTTTTTTTTAACTTTAAATAAAAACGTGGAGCAGGATATTTCTTAACAGAATATGAATCAATTTAGTACAGCATCAAGTGTCGAAATGAATTTATTGCGAGATATCCTGCTCCACGATTTTATTTAAAGTGAAAATACACCATCGAAATTGTAGTATAAGAAAATAATTATTTTTTTAGTTTTTAATGCATTTTTAATAAAATCGTTTATTATAAATTTTTTTATTTACAAGTTTTTAGTTTTCGTGGATTTACATTTCACAGCTCAAATTTCTTTAAAAATATCTTTTATTGCTGTATGCAGTTTAACAGTTTGCTTGAACCCTACAGTGCTAAAAGTTCGTAAAGAACGCGAGTGGTTGATTTTAAGTCGATTGGATTTGTGGTTATGGGTTATTATTTATTGGTGACTGGGTAATTTTTTCACCCCCTTGGAGGTTTTTTCCATAATTTTGTATTGTCATCCAAGCTACGCACCCCTGCAAAGTGTCAAGACAATTGGATGGTTGGAAGTGGATTAAAATTGAGTTTCCAGATTTGAATTAAACATTCAAACAAACAGGGGATCGTAGCTGAATAAAATCTTTTAATGAGACATTCCAAAATATACGTATTGTTAGTACTGATCTCTAGTTTATATTGATAAATTTTTACAATCGTGGAATAACAATTCTGAAGAAAACCATGTACAAAAGTATTAAATTGAAATATACTTTTGTCCAAATTGATGTTTTAAAAAAAGGATTACGTTATTAAATTTGTGTTTAAACAACAGACAATTCTTGTTGATAACAAAGATCATTTGATGTATAGTTAGATAAGAAAGAAAGCGTCATATGTTTTTAAAAGAACTATAGCATTTATAGATTTCATTACGATCGGCGTGTTACACTTCGGTGATGTACCTTATTCAAATTGTATGCTTTGAAATTGCACATTGATTATACAAAATATTACATCGCAAATTAGTATTGTTTCATTGACATGTTTCCTAACTTCACTACCCAACCTCTCTATCTTTCATTATTGCTATCCTCTTTTACGTTCAGCGAGGAAATAATTTCAATCGGACTACTTTGAACGAAACGGGCTTTCAATTCTGCAAATAAATTTTATCTGTAATATCGTTAATAATGACAGTTCAAATTGTGTCAGGTTTGGTATCTTTCCATCTTTCCTTCCTACACTCTCGGACCTCTTTATCTATCATTATTGCTATCCTTCTTTACGTTCAGCGAGGCTCTGATGCTAGACGCAGCTCTCGTGCCGTATTCCTTCAAGACTTCTCGATAGAAAGAGCTGTGGCAACAGCGCGGCAGAGACGGGAGAACAGAAAATGTGGCAACTATGCATCAAAAATTCGTCTACATAGAGTACCTGGAGATGTCACCTCTGTATAAGTTCTTTTTATCGACCGCAGTAGTTTCATTACGGTCCGTCTGTTTACTGAGGACGCTTCGATCGATTCGGACCATAACAAACTTGAGACGGCAGCCTTAAGCTCGGTGCAGACAAGCGATACGACGTCGTTGCGATTTCGCCCGGGGGACTTTGGGTTGGGGGGGGGGGGGCGACAATGCGCGGGCGGCGACCCTAACCAGGCCATCTCTGGGCGAACCAACTAATTATTCGCGAGAGCGATACGCGCACCTGTTATTCACTTTTGTTGATTAATTACTTTATTTCCTGTTCTGGTCACCGCGACCACGAGTCTTTTCCGTCTTCTCGCTACAGCTGTGAACGAGCAACCGCGTTACGCGATCTCGCAATTCGTCATAGCTCGACTACCAGTGCTCTGGCTTTCATTAATAGGATTAGGAATATAATCTAAATAGTGTTAGATCACAGTGTACAAACAACAATATTGTGTTTCTTTTTATTAGAGTAAATTGTGTCCTTTGAACTAGAGTCAATGTCCAAAGTGCAAGTATAATAAAATCATATACACTTTCAGACACTCTACATAATGAATGAGGCGGCACCTGCAACGAGTAGTCGTATTTTAGAAATAAAATAGAATACACATGTGGATTAAAAAGCGAAAGATCTTTGCTTACTTATTACCAATATAAATCAGGGGTGTGCGGGTACCCGAAGTTACAAGTCGGGTCGGGGCGGGAATTCTTTTCGGGTTCGGGTTGGGACGGTCTACTGTTTTCGATGTACGCACAAGCGTTCGCATGCGTGGCGCACAGTTGCACGTTGCAGCAATTGGACCTCGCCTTTACCGGCAAGGCGTATTAAATGAGTATAATGGTTTTGAAACGCTACTGATTAATGCATATATCTGAAGTATCCGGGAGTTACATTTCTTTAGGAAGATACTGGGTTAACTGCATTTTGTGTTAAATCCGATCAGAATAAATCGTTTGCAAAATTCGGTGGAGTGTTTCTGAATTTATTAATTTATTAACAAGACCAGTAATAAACAATACAAGAAGGACAAACATTTTCAACATCACCATTATCGATTCACTGCTCTATCATTCGTTTGCTGAGGATGAAATGATTTACATTTATTGTATTCCAGTTTGGTTTTTCGAACGCAGGATATCTCTTCTGTTGTATAAACATATAGCAAATAATATTACTGGTTATTTAAAATAAATTAAACAGGTAAATTTGTTATTGACAACTTTATAGAATCATTTGAAGAGAAACACTGAAACATGGAAAAAAATAAATTGTTATACAATATTTCACACCACAATTAGATAGCTGACTGTTACTATCGCATTGTCACTCACCGCACTAAATAATTTAATCGTTTTTCTGTCTTACAATGTTTCCGGCAGGGTGATTAACTGTAAAAATACCTCTTTTAAAGGAGAATCAAATAAAACTTTGTTTTTTCCCTTATATTACAGTACCACCGCAAAAACCAAATATTATTGATGAACATGGGAAAACTATACCAACAGTAGCAGGTCCATACGAAGAAGGCGGGGATATGAAATTGCAGTGCCTAGTCTCTGGTGGTATGTTACATTATTTACAACTATGTACAGTGTGTTTAAAGAAGGATACAGAACTTACAGGGTACACGAGTACAATTACAGTGTCATAGAATAAGAAATGAATGAATTTCTATCTAAAATGAGGTATTTATACTGTTGTGCTCCATACATACTGTGTATTAGGGTGGCTCTTATTTCCGACTTTTGAATTTTCTTCGCGGCACCCCCAGAATGGTTCCAAGTAATAAAAAAAGAATCTGTGTAAAGTTTGAGCCCGATCGAATAACGGGTTAAATGCGCCCCTTGGCCCTTGAACATTTAAATAATTATTTAACAGCTCACAAAGTCGATTTTATATAATATCCTCAATGTTATTGATTACATAAAAAAATATGTTAAACAAAAGTTATAGATCCAGACAAGGGGCATCTTTTATGTTGTATTATTTTTTCTTGTGCGACACACGGTTTTTGAGAAAAGTCCGAAAAACTGAAACGAAAAACTTTTTTTTCAATTTTTTTCAAAGATTAAATCCTTCTCGAACACTTCTTATTTATGAAGGCGAAAATACTCGTAATTTTTATTTCCGAGGAATATTTTTTAAACACTTAAGGGGGCCTTATACCGAGATATGCCAAATTAATACTTTTAGTACTTTATATTATAATCCGATTTTCATTTGTCTTTAGGTCGCCCCGAACCAAAAGTAAGATGGTGGCGTGGGGAAATGCTTCTCGATTCCAAAGATGAACAAGGAGAATTCCCTGCTCTTCGAAGGAATACTCTTACAGTCAGGCAACTCTCAAGAGCTGATCTTCATGCAGTTTTTACATGCCAAGCTTCCAACAACAATATCAGTCAACCTGTATCTGCCTCCGTAGCTATCGAAATGTACCGTAAGTTTATTTTCATTTCATGTGCCACATATGTTTCTATACAAAAATGTGCGTTAATTAAATAAGGCTGAACATGTTCGAGACAATTTACGAATACGCATTATTTTGGAATCTTTCAAATTAGGGAATTGGATTACTTATTGTTAGCTAAAACGATATTACACTATGGGGAAGACCAAGTAGTTGCAAGTACTTTCTAATTACTAGAGACTTATTAAGTGTTCGACTCCTACCACCGAAGCAATAGAATGATGTCGTTCAGAGTCGCGGTGACGGTTAGCTACAAAAAACAACTAACTTCCCTCTACGTCAGGAAAGAGTGTGGCATCTAACATCGCAAGCACGCCCACGTGTTTGTATGAACTGTAGCATTCGGAGATCCACACAGGAATAGCGAGGAATAAATTACTAGAGTTTGTGACCCGCGTATGACGTGCACGGGTAGGACTACGAGGATTGTGCCTAGGTCGGGGTTGTCCAGGGGTCGTCGAATGAGCGTGTACTCGTGAGCTGGTGTTTACATAAATATTTATTCTTATATCTCGCCTGTACAAGGTCTTATATCTACCCGGTCTTATGGCTACGGGTCTTATGGCTACCTTATTGCTATTACTTAAGTCTGCTAGTCCTTACTAGCTATTGCTTACGACTACGAGTTCTTACAATTGGACGGTTTCGGATTCCCAGCGGAATCACGGCGGTAGATTCAGCTGAATCGCGACATCGGATCGTCGTGGCTTGTACGGCGACTTTCGACGAATTCCCATCGATTTCCCGGCGGTTTTCACGGCAGTCGATCGGTGGTCGCGCGGCGGTGGTGTTATCGTGGAGGGCGGTCAGGAGCGGGAGTGGTGGAGTAGAGTCTCTTGCCAGACGAACAGATAACTCGACTCAGGCGCAGGTTACATTCGAGACCATACTGTTAGCGCGGTGGTTCGCTATCATTGACCACTGGGGGTCACCGCGGTTGGATGGTCCATCAAGACGCAAGCCTTTGCTGATGTAACGACCGAGGAGGGAGCTCACTAGTGGCCGGTCGTGTCGGCTCTCGGCACATTGGGACTCCCCGGGAGGAATGTTGGCAGTTACCAATAACAGAGCGACGAACCGTTTCGATTAACATGTACGGCTAATCACGGAGCGAGCTGTCTTCTGTGGCTCGCGTCGCACAGTGGTTCCAAATAGCTAAAAAGCGGCAAACCCCTCAAAACGTACTTCAATTTAGTCAAAAATCGGAGCTCGGGGGTTTTCGAGGTCGCTGATTACGAATCTGAAGTCAAAATTGGCAAAAACCAAATGGCGGATCAAATATCACTGATATAAACATTGTTTTCAAGTTAATTTTTATGAAAATTGATTATTTTCCGATTTTTGACTAAAATGACATAATTAGAATGTCGAATTTAATATGACGACGTTAATTTCAAAACTTTTTTAAAAATTATTTTGAAAAATTTATTTTTTCCGATTCTAGTGAAAACTCTAAATTTCTGCGTTTATTAGGTCACGTAGTTCAAGTATATTGTCAAAAATAATAAATGGAAACTATGGATTATAAGTGTTGTTTGAAATAACGAATGCTGTTTTATTCATATACTAAATACACTTGGCACTTTAAATTTAAATATCTTAAAAAACCGCAAATTTCCGCAAATTTTCTCAATTGGATATCACATATGACATGCTACTCTGTATCAAGACAGTTGTTACAGCGTGACACTCGGTGACACTTATCTTTGTTTTTCTTCCGATTTATTAAAACATGACTTAGATTTATGACAGATTGAGAAGGGAATTACAAGGGTAAATTCATAGATATTTTACTTTGTTTCTGTGGAAAGTTTATGTTTATAACACCTACTTTAATGGTAAACTGTTTCACATATGGATCTCTTCAGATGAACTTTCTGTGACACATTAAACATGCTCCCATTTTCAAGACATTAAGGAGCATGAAATTTCGTCATCTTTGACGGCTTATATCTGAATAACCAATCAATATATTTAAGAAATTCAAGCAGCATTTGATGCACTGATATATACACACACACACACACACACACACACACACACACACACACAACAAATCTACTATAATAGCAAAAAGCTGCTATATACTTCGAAAATTGAATTTTGGCAAGGTTTTGGCGATTTGGGACCATTGTGCGTCGCCTTTTGTTTGAAGCACGAATCGCGCGGAGCTCGAAACAGTCGCGGAGTAGCGTTAGATTAGACGCAGGGTTAAGATAGTAGTTGAGCTACAATTTAAGTGACGACAATACTTGTGTTTATAACACGAATATTTACAACACTAGTCTAAATACTTAGGAGTAATAACCGTAACTTATTTTTCACGTATAAAAGCCAGCAGCGGGCTTAGAAGCAAACCTGAGCTCAGGAATGTTCTAGAGTGAGCGTTTTGCAAGGAGATACAAAGAAGAGGTGTCCAACTCTTCTGTGGGTTCGAGTCGACGGTTCGATTGCGAGAGGGCGATCGCGGCGATAGATCGTGGATTTCTGTAATGTCAGCAACCTACCGAACAGCTTTTCGTCCTGAGCAGGGCAAGGACCGAAAGACGGCAAAACAAACGCCGTCGTGCGTTGGAGCAACACTGGCGGATAATTATCTGGGGTACACGTCTACAGATGGCTCGGCCGTCCATCATCGCGATCGCTCAGTGAATCGGTGGTCGTGATAGTGCGTTTGAATTACGCGCCCTACTGGCAGCTAGCACGCGCCTCTCTTATATATGGTGTTGCGCGTATCGCTGCCGCAGGAGCCGCTATCGGTGTCGCGGCCACGGCGTGAGTTACTATTCGAGGTATGTACCCGTGGCGCGAGGCGCATTCGTCGGTGAGGCCATAGTGACTTCGTCACAAGTTTTCATAATGATGTTAAATAAGTACACATATCCCACATTAACAGACCTATGGAACGGGCACAAAATACGATGGAAAACTTAACTGATGGAAAAGAATGTAAAAAAAGCTAATCCTACAGCACGTCCGTACACTCGTAAAGTCAGGACCAGAAGAAGGAATTAGAGAATTCGCAGCACGTTGAAAAACCGCTGAATCGGAAGTAACATTTTAAGCGCAGATGGCGTGGCGATAGTGTAGCGACACCGTCATCGACGAAGTTACCGACGCAGTGCCACAGTCAACCACAGCGCCAACGGAGGAGGAAGCAAACCTTCAGTCTACGTACAGAATAGAGACGCTTGTCTACTCTCTTGCCTACTGGACGAAACATATACCACAGACGAGGTATAGGATAGACTTATCACCCAATGCATTTTTCTGTCATCGATATGTGGGGTCTCAGGACCCTATTAACATTTTAGTGTCACATGTCACGTTACCGGTGAAGTCTCGAAACAGAGTGTAACGTTACGTGTGGTAGAAATTACAATTCAACACGGGTAAAACTAGGTCATTCGAAACCCGCGATTTACAAATGATTTTGTTAGAATAACAATTTAAAGATCGTTTTATAAACGTATTCCGTTCAACGATAGAGAAAGAAGGATCACAATAAAACAAGAACACATACGTATAAATAAATGAAATTTATTTAACATAAAAATTTATATAAACAACAACATTATTTGTGGAAGATATGCTTTGATGATGTAACGTGGAATTCCTCACCAAAGAATTGTAACTTGGTATATTTCAATAACGTGCTGAAGCAGGGAGAACTTTAAAAATTGTCAAAAACCCATCAGTTCTAGTATCTCGCTGAAATATTCTAAGTTCCACTTATCCTTCTATCTTAGTCGATTTAGTCGTATTCTGAGGTCGGGTAGAAACAATCAAACAACATTTCAAATTACATTTATTCTTACATTCTACCAAAGTTTTCAACTAGAATATTTGACAATCGCAGCCATCGGCTCGGTACTCATCGATTACCAGGTCTCACCACGAGGAGGTTGCTGCGCTGGAGATCCATAGAGAGATAGATGGAATCAAAGTTCCATCGATTTCCCTGTACACGTAACCTACTAAACCAAAGAGATGGACGTCTCGCACGCTTTGTCACTGCGATAGCGTCACACTGAACGGAAAAACTCACCAGCCTAGACGACGGTTTGGGAAGACTTGCGGTCACCCGCTGCGCTCCTTGCCGAGCGGGTAGGTAGAGGGTGTTGTAACATCGAAAGGATCCATAGTAGCAGTAATGGCAGAGCGTAAATATTCAGTTAAGAGCCTCAGACACCATGCTTCCAGGACTTAGGTCTCCTGAATAGGGAAACCCCCCTGGCGAGATGGACAGAGTCTTGAACACGAACCTCGACGTTAAGTGTCCTTTTATTGGTAGGAGATGACGTCCTGCCTGTAGAGGTGTGCGAGAATCCGGAAATGTCGAGTCGGGAGGAGAATTTTTCTCGGGATCGGGACGGGTTCCCGAGGGTTCCGGAATTCTCGAGAATACCGGGATTCCCATAAGTGCCGGGATTTTCAAAAGTGTCGGAATGCGTATTATTAGAAATAACTGATGTTTGTACTTCGGAAAATCAACAATGTCTCTACACTTTTTCTTATGATGCGTTGAATGTGTGATGTCGTATTCATTAAACGGTTCCTTGAAATTTTCGGGAATCCCAACACTTTCGGGAATCCCAACACTTTCGAGAATCCCGACACTTTCGGGAGTCCCGACTCTCTCGAGAATACCGGACATTTTCGGGAATCCCGAAATTTTCGGGAACCCAACCCGACCCGACTCAATATCTTCCCGACCCGTCCCGACCTTGGGTCCCCGACATTTTCGGGTTCTCGCACACTTCTACCTGCCTACAGATCCAGATCCCTGGGTCTTATAATCTTGACTCTTGGGAACTTATTACTTGAACGTGAATCGAGAAAATTGAGCCACGGAGGCGCCCCGCAAATACAGCAATGCGGGGGGCGTCGCCTCGCGTGAGTGTTTGTTAGATTGACCACTAGAACACGCCAAAAGTCCGAACAGTATGGCAGACAGACAAGAAGTGGAATTCGGAACTTGGTACTGCTCGTGCACCTCCTTATACATATACCTCGAAATCAGTGGTATGCGTTTGCGTAGTAATTTAATTTTCTTTGCGGTCACTTATTTTCTAGTACTTAACCTACAATGCATTATATTCTGAAGTTATTTTAATATGAATAAATAAAATTATTTTTGTAGAGTACAAGAACATCTTTCAGTGTTTTAACTTATTTATTTGTAATAAAATATATATATAAATTTAAGAAAGACGGATAGATGGGTATAGAAGATGGCGCTGGATGGTTGTTTTTGGAATGTTACAGTATGGTAAACAAATCTGACTGATTTCTTTATGTCCAAGGGTACCAGTATGTCTCTAATTTGTGATAAGCTCGATTACTTATTATTATTAATTATTATTATTATACCTAGTATTATTAATAATAGAGATACTATTGTAATTTTAAAGAGAAATTAAGATTTAATTAAACAATATTTTAGTATAGTTAATACATTTTCTTGTCTTTTTTCCATTGCAGTGAAACCATTAAACGTGATGATACTTAGCAATGATCACGCGCCTCTCAGCGCTGATCGAAAATATGATATAAATTGCATAACCATTGGTTCAAGACCACCAGCTAAACTATCCTGGTACATGGATGGAAGAAAATTGAATAACTATACAGAAAAGGTATTTTAGTATTCTATTTCTTGCGGTTTAAATGTATGCATTATTGAAGTAATTCAATTATGTATGACATTTTGTAAAAGGGGAACCGGGGAGTCCAAAACACTTGCGCCATTTGGAATTACCGCGTTATTTTCATATAAAAAAATGTATGTTCACTTCTTGAAATACATAATAATATACCCCAAAAGTTTTAAAAAGATTGCTAAAATTCTGCCGATAGCACCAGGTTCCCCCCTTAATCTATATATTGCGCCGTCAGTGGATAGTACACACGGTGACTTCGGACCCGCACATACCGTTGCCCACTGCTGATTCGCGACACAACACGGTCATAAACTGCGAACCGGGCGAAACGCTTTGGCCGATCAGCCTGGCCAGTTTTGGTAGCCAGATTTCTAATTTTCCACCTCTACATTGTCAAGAGGGGGGGTCCTCTTCTACTGTCGAAATCACACAGGGAAGATCCCTCCTCTTGAATGAAAATTGGGTCAATCAAGTTTTTGTCGCCTCCCAAAAATCTGATGTCAAGTGGTGGAAAGGTGGACACCTTTAACGTCAGAAATATGGACAAGTTAGAATCCGAATAGCGCTCCTCAAGCAAAGTCCTCTTGTTCGGTCTGGTTATCAGAACTCTACAACGGGCCAACCCGCCCGTTACCCGGCCGTCTTTCGATTCACCCGATCTCCCCGTGTCCGTGGCGGATAAGTTGAATCAGCGTTGATTTAGCATCTATTCGCCCGAGGCGCCTGAGACACCCGAACCCCCGAGACTCGCGAACGCCGGAAACGGCCGAAATGCCCGAAGCAGTCACCAGTCATGACGTCACCACGCGTATCCGACTCGCTCTTGCCTACGCTGTTACTCGCTCTTACCCGTGACTAGTGACTGTTCGGGCACCTCGGGCGGATAGATATCAACGATAACCCGACTCATCCGCCGCGGGTCGGATAAGCCCTCAGAGGCGTCGGGCGTGTTAGTCGCGGGTATGGCGGATTAGTGAAAGTTCGGGTCCGGGCGGTTCGGGCGCATCGAGATACAATCGGATAACGGACAGATCAAACCCGCTCGTTGCAGGGCTCTGCTGGTCATCGTTCGAACCACGGAATTCGATCAGCGCTCATAAGTGAGTTCTCATTACGATTCTGATTACCGCACGGATCAGAGTCTACTTCGATCTAATCATTTGTTCTGGATAAGTTATACTATCGTCGCGATATAATTGAACAAATCACTCAATATTTATTTGGCGAGTGATAAAGTATCTGACGTCACGCGAACCACGACGGTTAATCCGGCCTTACAACCCCGAGAGAGGCGAGAGAGAGAATGATTTCGCGCGTGTATTGGTACGAACAGTATCTTCTAATCCAGACCCGGCCAGTCGGAAGCGGTAGATCTCCTTAGGTTCTGGGACCTGGGTAACAACTGCGCGCGGAACTGTTACCTTGCTAACCGTTGCGTGGGTTGTGGGAGAACTGCAAGAGTTTACGTGCGTCCATTTAGGCTCGCATCGAGGTAACATTTGCGTGTCCTGTTGTTACCCCAGTCCCAGAAGTTAAGGAGATATTTGGTCCCGGACTGGGCGGGCCTGTTGTAATCTATTTCTTTTAGTACTGATTATATCCTCTACCTTCCAAAAAATCCTTTCGCAAGGCACCGATGTCGCAGGACAGGATGAAATAGCTTTCGCTAATTTTGCGAAGTTGGGATACATAGACCCTGAGATCTAAATATCTATTAACACAACTTTCTGCTATATAATTTTCGAGTTCCTTTATCGGGCACTTTCAGCGTTCCAGTTCTAAGGCGGGATATTCGATATGGTCTCGGCTCGAGCGTAGAAATAATGTTTATGCACTACCGCTTTAAGGGACTCATCTTATTGAAATATAAACAAAAGATGAAATCGCCCAAAGAATTCGAAGACGTTGATTGTCAAACCTATAAAGACTTTCAAGGCTTCCGAGATGATCACGACTTTCAAGACTTCCAAGATGATCAAGACTTTCAAGAGTTTTAAGCTTCGAATCATGTTCGAAGTGATTCGATTTTTTCGGCATATATATATATATATATATATATATATATATATTGTTGCGTCGGAGAGACCTCTCGCTTGACATCGTAGCTCATCCGAAAGGAAATAAGGAACGGAAAAGGGAACAACGAACACATTAACGAAAAAACTGTATTGAATACAAAGAACTATAGGGGAAGTCTAAACTCGTGAACAATAATTGTGTCTTTAGCCCTTCTGCTCTCAATGGCCGCTGGCTTCAGAATGACAGCTTGACAGGTGATCGATCCCATTGCCTTCTTTTCGCTTGTCTTCCTGCTTCGGTCGCGAGCACCAGCGGGCCATGGATTCCTATCCATAGGGTGCTCGCAACAATATATAGATTCGAAGCTATTCAAAGTGATTCAGATCTCATCAGAGTCTGCGAGTGTACGAAGGCCATGAGAATAGTCTCCTGGGAGTCTAAGTCCTTGATTTCGGCCTGTCAGCTTCCGTCTTTTGGGAGCCGTGGAGGTAAAAACCCCAAACATGGCCCGAGGAAGGATCGTGTCACATGGCGTGTTTCTCAAGAGAGCCCGTCCATAGTGTAGCATCGCTCTGAATGTTCTCTACCGATTTGGGCTCGCGTGGCGCCTTATCACCGGCACCGTGCGATTTTTTCCTGCGGGACCGCGAGACCTCGCGACTTCGCTCGTGTCCTTGTGGCGGTCGCACAAGGTCATCGTTGCCGAGTAATGGGTTCCTGGGCAAACTATTCGTTGTGGAGGGGGAACTGGGAACTGGGGATTACTAGCGTCGCCGGGAGATATGTTGTCGACGCTGGTTGGTCGTGGCGTCGGTTCGTTACCTAGCGTCTCCCATCTTGGCGTCGATTGGTTTGACCTCACGGCGTCATCACGCGCATGCGTGGCGTTTTCCCCATTCTCCCTCCACTACGAATAGTTTGTCCAGGAACCCATTTCCTGGCATCGCAAGGTAGTCACGTCACTGGTTGCGTCCTCCCGCGTGGTTGGGAGACGATCACCGCAGCACCTTCTTCCATGTTACAGTTCCTGCATTTTGACATCTGTGTTTTTCTTTCTAAAGGTGTCACCGGACAGCAACATGACGAGCTCGACGCTATTATTGAAACCAACATCACTTAGTCACGACAAGGTAATTGCTTGTCGGGCAGAAAATACGAAAATTCAACTGGATATGGCGGAGGATACATGGAAATTGAACGTTCTCTGTAAGTAAAGCATAAAATATTCTACTGCATTATTGATGAACACAACCACACAAATTTACGCAACAATACCTTAATAGAATTATCCCTTATCGTTGACTGCATTACAACTGTGATTGAATCGTTTCTGTAATTTCAATTCGTGTTATTACGTTACATACGCTTCACAGATTTCTTATTTTTTTGTTTTATAGTATTTTTAGTTCTTAATAGTAAATGATAATGTATGCCAAAATAACTTTAATAACTTTAGTACATATAATAACTTTTACATGAACTTCAATTAATTACGAACATAAATCAGTAGTAGTAGGTATAATAGGGGCGTTCTGGATCAACGCAGGGCGAGGGGTGAAGCGGGGCGAGGGAACGCGCACGCGAGCACACACACACACGCGTGGTAGGGGAGGGGGAGGGGGAGGGGGGAGGGGGGTACCGCCGATGACTCATCCTCTCGGCCCGTGGTCAAAACATGCGGAGGTATTACGCGTAGAAGATGCAAGTCGAAACCTGCATTTCGGTATCGCTCCAAGGTCAGATCGCTCCCGCGAACAAGGAGTGTGAGAGAGAGGTACGATATGAATCTATCCTTCTCTCTCTAGGGGCATAGTCAAAACATACGACGGTACGACGCGTAGAAGATGCAAGTCGAAACCTGCACGGCTGTTGCGTAATAGCCGCGCCAAAAAACATATAATAGGCAAAGGTCAACTTCCGAGAATAATACGCAGCATCGGTGCGCGCAATCCGATCCGCAACTCTCTTATCTCCCCAAGGCCAGATTGCGCCCCCGATATCTGCGACGTTGGACTCGAGTGTGAGAGAGGTACGATATTTTCGTACATCTCTCTCTCGTTATCGGAGGTCGGAAACAACAACATACGGCGGTATGTCGCGTAGAAGATGCAAGTCGAAACCTGCATTTCGGTATCGCTCCAAGGTCAGATCGCTCCCGTGAACAAGGAGTGCAAGAGAGAGGTACGATATGAATCTATCCTTCTCTCTCTAGGGGCATAGTCAAAACATACGACGGTACGACGCGTAGGAGATGATGATGCGAGTTGAAACATACCATTTCTTATAGCGTAATCCGATAATATTGCGCAGCATTGGTGCGCGTAATCCGATCCGCAACCCTTTTATCTCTCCAAGGCCAGATCGCGCCCCCGATATCCGCTACTTTTGAATCGAGTGTACGAGAGAGAGGTTAGATATTTTCGTACATCTCTCTCTCGCTGTCGGCAGGCTATCAAAGAAAAGACGGCGGTATGTCGCGTAGAAGATGCAACTCGAAACCTGCATTTTGGTATCGCCTCAAGGTCAGATCGCGCCCGCGAACAAGGAGTGTGAGAGAGAGGTACGATATGAATCTATCCTTCTCTCTCTAGGGACACAGGCAAAACATTAGCGGTACGACGCGTAGGAGATGTAAGGTGAATCTTATAGTTTGTTATGGCGCCATAATCGAGCCAAAAACATATCACTGTAACGATAGAAGGTCAACTTCCGAGAATATTGCGCAGTATCGGTGCGCGCGAGTACAGTTACATTGCAGTAGACTATACAATAGAATATATGTTATTCGAAATACGTAATAAGAGGTATGGATGTTTCTAGATCTCGTAACATACCTAGTGTAAGAAACGAAGATTGAAAGAACACTAGTTTTTGGGATAAGCGATATCCTGCGAGGATAGGAAAGGATCGTTTAAGGTATCAAACAATACAGATATTCGTGCGATAAAGTATTGTATTTATTGGTAAAGCATATATATAGACATGTATACATTATTGGGATACGTTGCGAGCATCACGTATAATGGAGTCGAAGCATAACGCTAATAATTCGCAATCTAACAAAGAATGTGGTTCGAAGTATTCGCTTTCGGAAATGAGTTTTTCATAGTCCGCGATCGGTGTCGTAGCGGCGCGTATAATGATTACGAAGGAAGCGTATTTGAGGCTTACGGAGTCTAGAATTTCCGACAACCACGAGAACGTGTGATCGATGCAGCGATCGTATTTGAACATTTGCCGTATCGTAGCTTCGACCATGTATATGGATGAACTATCATCCGATATTTTGACAATTCGTTGACTGTTGATTCGCGTAAAGTCGATGCGTAAATTATCGACGACGATAGAGTCTTGATGCGATGGAGTTGTGTCGTTACAGAGACGTTGAAGTATCTTCGGTTCTTGCTGCAGCAGAAGTTTCCACGTAGACATGGGGAAACACAGTTCGTTGGATTTGTTGTCGGCTATCGCGATTTCGACGCGACACGAATCCTGGTCGATATGGACTCCAATTGCGATGCGTTTGTACGTGGTCAATGTTAATGGGTAATCGCGTCCCATGATTCGTATGACGGCCTTCTTGGGCGATGGAGCAGATGTATCGCTGTAAGAAACACACACGCAGAGTTAACGCATCGAACGTTTTCGTGTAAAATCGAAAAGTATACGGACGTATATAATGTACCTTAGATTCGGACGACGCTGTTTAGCAGGAAAATCCGTAGCGTTGCAACGGTTGAGGTGGTTTTCGCCCATGTAGGAAGCGTTGTTGAAATGTTGGTTAAACATTTTGAATACGCACTACAGCTAACTGCACTGAACGGTTACTACGAACGTACGCGATGTAATGTGGTCCGCAAGACCGATCGGTACCACTTTTATAGTGGTTTGCACTCACACATATGCAAAGTGTTGGTTGTTGGTGGTGGGGAATAGTGTAGTTGTACACAGTATGGAAAAGGAAAAAGGCAAAGGTGAAAAAACGTGATGATAGGGGAAAAACAGTGTAGGAAGGAGTGTACAGTGAGAAGTATATAATGAGAAGAATATAAATGGAAGAAGCAAGTATCGATGTATGAAGTATTCGCGTAAAAAGAAAAAAATATACATCGTGGGAACCTATCGATAGTAACATGGTAGGTATATATATATATGTTGGCTCGAGGGTGTGGAAGCATACGTGAGCACAGTTCTGAAGCAACGAAGAAGAAGAAGGATAGCGAGAAGAAGAAGAAAGAGAAGAACAATGCCTGTAATGTGAACAAGGATCGAGATATCGAAATGACCACTGACGACTGGGACGCAAGTATATCCCTACTCGCGAACCACCCCTACTATGCGCGCTGCTTATCAAAGTCTTTAAAAACGTGAGTGGGTCACCGCGACGACTCATTAGAAGTGTTAATCAGGAAGCTGCTTGCCGACAGGAACGAGTTGAAGAAAGATATATGCGGCAAGTATTAGTTTTTTTCCTATCTTGTACAAAGTGTAACGTAAGATATATAGTGAGAAAGAGAGAATAGTAGAAATAAGTATGATGTACGGTGTTGTCATTCTGGTTTTTTCCATTGCATATGCTGTTTGAACATCGTCGATGGAGATCATCCCTCCCGAGGAAGCTGACGTCTCTCATCGCTGAAGCTGACGTCCCTCGCCGAAGAAGCTGGTGTCCCTCATCGCCGAAGCTGGTATCCCTCCCGAGGAAGCTGGTATCCCTCGCCGAAAAAGCTGGCGTCCCTCCAGAGGAAGCTGGCGTCCCTCATCGCCGAAGCTGACGTCCCTCATCGCTGAAGCTGTCGTCCCTCATAGCGGAAGCTGACGTTCCGAGGAAGCTGCCGTCCCTCATCGCGGAAGATGCCATTCCCCCAAAGTGTGTGTGTGTTTGTGGGT
Organism: Andrena camellia; assembly: GCA_029448645.1. Taxonomy (NCBI): domain Eukaryota; kingdom Metazoa; phylum Arthropoda; class Insecta; order Hymenoptera; family Andrenidae; genus Andrena; species Andrena camellia. Next base: position 29,274,679 of record CM055679.1, read on the forward strand.
ATGTTTACGTCGATGCGAGTAGTGCTACGAACACCCCGTATGTATCACACTCCTGGCGTCAAACACATATATGTACATGTCTTTGCACCATGAGTGAAGTACGTATTGGGGGGTATATGTCCAACAACACACATGACAGTAGTGACAATCGTTTTCCGTGTAAGTACAATCCAGCCATACGTACATATATCCGTATTGCGTCAGCAACATATATTAAAGTGTTTCTGGCTCAAAATGGATGAATGTATGTGTGTAATACTCGACAAGCACACGGAAACAATGCTATGGTGTGAGAACTTTACATCGATAGTGACGTGGATTGTTTTATCGCAAGCGAGATGTAGCTATAATCATAACGCGTGCGGATAAACCAACCCTGTTACTATCCCACACGCACGTACACCCAACACAGAACAGTGTCGTAACAAGCAGTAGAGACAATAGTTTTCGTGATCGAGGATTACAAGAATCATGTATGTGAACCAACGACCCGCGCATACATATATCGAGTGCAATTCAACGACATATATTGAATTGTGTTTGGATCGCACTGGATAGATGTATGTGTGGGTATGATACTTCACGCACACCCAACACAGAGACAATAGTTTTCGTGATCGAGGATTACAAGAATCATGTATGTGTACCAACGATCCACGCATGCATATATGGAGCGTGAATCAACGACATATATTGAATTGTCCTTGGCTCGCGGTCTATGTATGTGTGTGTGTGTATGATACTTCACAACAACACCATGACACTTTTGGACTATGCGAAGTATGCATTAATAGCGATCGGGTGAAACACTATATTGACACTCCGAGTGTATAGAATCACATACTCTGAGTGCACATAGTGTTTTACTTCGTTACTATTAGTATTCTGCGAAAACATCGACGGACAGAACGAGAGAGAATATAGAGACAGTAAGAAGTGTAGATAGAAAATAATTTCGTGTGTGATTGTATCACAATTAGTATTTAAAGTTAGAGTATAAGAATACTTACGTGACGCATCGTTGTAAGAGGAGGAGGAGAAAGAAGAAAATAAAAATTTTTGCTTTTATACGTATATAAAGTGTGTCTGAAATCTTTTTTACATCTACCTTAACAGTTTATATTCCAGGAAAAAATACGTATCATCGACGATGTATACTGTGGAGGAGGACGAGAATAGAGGGTAAGAAAGATGTACACTTCTTCTATGAATAGTAATTGTTTTATTCATATAAAACAGTTTTTGTTATACGTTTATAAAGAATAGTATGAGATACGATTAGAAGAATAAAGACTGTATACGCGTCGTAGAAGAATAATATCGCAACGTCTATGATGTACGAAGAGGACAAAACCATACAGCAGGTGGTCCGTAAAATCTGGAAACAGCAAAAGAAAGAAACGGTTAGGCAGATTGTAGGATTGTTTTCACATGTAATCTAGGAAGACACTACTCACCTTAAATTTCAGATCGCATGTACGTCCAAATTTTTTGAACGTTTTCCAGCACGCACATACAACCGCCGCCGTTGTGGAAAGCGCATCGGATGGTGTTCTTTGCTGGCATTGCTTTCAGGTTAGGAACGACTGTGGCAGGAGGTACGATTCCACGATAATCGTCGGAGCCGTCGTTGTCCTCGTCGGTATCCTCGTAGTCGTCGGAGTCGGAGTCGGAGTCGCAGGTGTCATCGTTGTTGTTGTTGTTCTTCTTCTTCTCGTACATGTCAACGATGTCTACGATGCTTGCATCTGTTCGTAGGAGCAGTTGCGATAACCAGGTCTTCTTCTCCGCCCCCTTCACGAACACCACGTCGACGGTTGCGAGCTCGCGAGCGAGCATTTCTGATAGCCTGTGGTACGGCACCCAGCCGTCGGACCAGCAAAGTCCGTGATGATTCGTCGTGAGCCAGGTCGCTTGACGCTTCTAGAACGATGACAGGCGAGCGTAAGAGTACGGTGGTTCGAAAATCCAATGACAAATGGTCGTTTCCGTGTCGCGATTGTTCGCGAGAATCGCAATTTCCTTAGCGACGAACGTGTTACGTTCGGTCTTGAAGCCTTGCAGGTCGGCCACGACGGATAACATTGTTAGGTAGTAATATGTAGTAGTATGTAGTAAAACAAGTGTCACCAACGGCTGCAGACGAGCTACTGACTATTTCGCGATTATCCTCATCGGTATAGTAGTCGTAGGCGTAGTTGTTGGAATCACGTGATTTTTCGCACTACGTTCGTCAAAGGATTGTATTGGACCATGCACTCGTATATGATGAGACAGTAGGCGGTTGTATTAGCGGGTACGTTCTCTTTGCACTCGAAGTCGATTCGCACGTCCACCGTGGCGCTCTTCACCGACTCGTTCTGTCGAGAGCAATCTATGATCGCGATAGGGGCGTATCGCAAAAATTCGGTCGTGTTCAGCAACGGTTCGCCGTGACCGTAGTACGAACGGGTAAATTTCGCGTACATATCGTACAGGAGCGCGTATTTAGATTTATCGAAATCCAGGTTCAGGTCGTCGTACGGATACGTCTCGGAATTCAGAAACAATCGTACGTTCGTGAGTTTGCACGCGTCGAATCTGCTCGCGCTTTTCTTGAGATTATAACTTCGCTCGATTTGCGTAGCGAATATCACGTATCGCGGTATCTCGAGCTGCGACGAGGCTTTCACGGTCCACGTGTGTTTGGTTGTCGTTTGCAGCAACGGATACTGTTGCAGTTGCCACGATCGAAAACTCATAGCGATAGGTCGATCGCTTTGCAGGAGACGTAGTATCGCCAGTTTTTGAGTGTCTTCTAGCACGACGTGCGGCATACGCCATTGTATCTTGCGTATCTCCAGTTTCGGTATTATCGCGGAGGATAGAGAGGGCGCGTACATCGCGTTCGTATCGACTCGCGCGCGAATCAGGATCAACTCGTGTCGCGCGTTCATCACGATACGCTTGTAATCTTCGCAGAATCCTAGTAGCGCGTTCATGGGCACGCAGAAATTGAACGCCGGGCTATTAAAAATGTCGCGGTCGTGTGCGATGGTGTGGTCCCAACCGGCGTTCATCAACGCTCTGCTCCTCTCGACGGACAATGACGCGTAATGTTTCAGCGAGGTCGTGATTCCCGGATTTCTACAACGATCGATCTCCACGCCGTTCAATTCGTATCGAATCTCGTCGAACATGAACGCGACGCAATTGTTGTCCAGAAAAACTCTCGCGGCAGCTTTCACTTCCTCGGTAGTCGTCGGGGCGGTCATCAAAGAAAGACGTCCTTCCACGTAGATATAACTTTCGCACGGGAGCGTGTACAGATCTTGTTGCTGAATAGGTATTCGTATCTCGTCGTTATTGTCGTACGTCGTGTTGGCGTACGGATTGTAGCCGTGCACCTCGATCTTCGTGATACGATCGTCGAACGTCGGTGTACTCGTCACGTTCAGTATGGTATACATCGTGTTAGACGTGTGTATGTACGTATAAGTGATACGTTAGTACGTTACGACGAATCCCAGGGATCGTAGGAAACGCGCGTTTCGATGCGTCAATGATTTGAAGCTTCTTCTTCTTTTTCTTCCTCTTGTTCCGCTTCCTGTCTTTATCAGCGTTGTCGGTGGCGGTGAAGGTGTTGCGTTTCGACGATAATGCGTGGCAGAGACCGGAGTAGGAGCGGTGAACGATGATGATGATGATGAGTCGTACGTGTGATCGAACACCAACATGTTAAACACTCGCGCGCTCACGTTATCTTATCGCGCGAACGTCGTTGCACGTGCAGGCGAATCGTTATTTCCTCTCCGCGAAAATCTATAGGGCGATCGTATTGATCGACGATGCGTACCGTTAGATCGTGTATCGCTCGCGCAACGATTGGTAGGTAAATGACGTGTTGCGGAGTTTCCGATATCTTATATCCCGGTGGTACGCGAGGCGAAAATTCGTGAATCGTGTGTACGGATTTGTTGTTGCTGTACGCACCGGCAGTGACGTTACACGTTACTCTGATCACGTTAACGTTTATAATGTTCACGGGTTCGTCGGACTCGTACCAGAATCTCGGCAATAAGACACGCGTCGGCGAAAATCCCAGCAACGATCCCACGTTGTTCGGTTGCGTAAAGTCCACGAAGAACGAGCAGTGCAGTTCGCTTTTCATGGTGTTGTTGTTAGCTCGTAGCACTAGCGAATACTTGTTGTCGTCGTCGGTCTCGTTGTCGCCGCGTCTTCGAGGATATCGATCGAGCAGTTGACGCCGCATGTGCTTGGCGATAGCGTCTAATTCGTAGGAGCCGTGGGGGATCGTAACGCGGTCGCTAGCGGCATCGATGCTGGGGATGTCGGCGTTCTTGTTGTTGTTGTTCGTGACGAAGTAGAACGTGTCGTTGCTCGAGTCGATGTTCGGTATCGTGTGAAACGTGTCCAAGTCGGCGAGTCCTAATTCGTACTGTCCGTCGCTCAAATCGATCGGCGGAAAGTAATTGACCGTGAGCACGCTGCTCCGACCCGTTAACGTGAGCGTGAGCGACATCGTACCGCTGTAGGTTACGCTAGTGAGACCGAGAGAGCGAAAGTGACGCGGACGTAAGGTATCGCGTCAATTTATCTCGGGAAGCGCCGAGGCCAAAATTCCAGAGCTTTTTGTCGCAGAAATTGTACGCACAAGTGACCGCAATTTATCTGGTCGAAACGTTGAAAGCGATCGTGATTGTACTTGATCGTAGGTGTCGTTCCTCGTCCGAAATAGTCGATCAGTTCCGCGGGTGGTCGCAAATTCCCAAAACTGTCACAATACTGTACGCGCGGTCCGCGTTTCGCGTACGCTACCCAGTGTGTGCCTTCGCCGCGATTCTCGTCCAGATTCGCGATGCCGCATTCGTTCGATCGTACGCGCGCGGGGAGCGTGTCGCGCATAAATACCCGCCGAAAGAACGGTACGTCGACGCACTCGCGCTCTAATTGCAGGTTAGTCATAGGTAGTAGTTGTAGCTGCTGTCGCGTTGTCGCCGCCGCCGCAAGCCCGGTCGAGCGGAGTTTTTTTTTCCTCGGTCGGCGTCGCAGGTTCACGCCGGCGCCGCGCTTGTACGGTGACAGATACAGTCCTCGCCCTTCCATCTCGCGATTATGACGCATCGTTTAATCCAGCTGTTTGCGCGAGGCCTTCGCGTCGTTGACCGCTTTGGCGATACCGGCAGCTCCGCCGGCCAATGCTCCGATAGCCAACAAAGCGGGCAGCACGAGCGGTAGAAGCGGAAGAAAGCATCCGCGTTTCGCTACCGGTAGGATACGGCGTTGTCCTCTGGATTTGCGTTTCCGTCCCGTAATCCTTCCTCTTCTTCTTCTTCCTCCTCCTCGTCTCATACCCATACCGAGTTTAGTCTTTGCTCTCATCGCGGCCCACACTCCGGTTGCAGTGGCTTTTTCGCCGAAAGTCGCGTCGTTCGCGAACACGCGTTCTCGGGCTCGTTCGGCTAGCGCTCGATCCGCCTCGTGTCGTCCCTCCAAATCCTTTCGACGAGAGTACGCGATATCGTGCTCTCGACACGCCGCGTCCAGCGGATTCGCGCCTTCGTCGCCGCGTGCCAATCGCTTCGACAACCGCGTCCCCGGTCCGCAGAACTGATATCCCGGAATGTGTAGTTCGAACGGTAAACGATTTATGATCGCGTTCACGAGTCCCGATCCTGTCGTCTTCTTCTTCTTCTTATTCTTCGTTTGTCTACATGTTACCGCAACCATACGCGTGAAAATGCAGATGCACGGAGACGCGAGGCCAGTCGTAAGTCGACGGTTCTTCGATAGCGATCGATTCGAGAAGCGCTACGATTCTGATTCGCTCGACAGGTTTCGCGGGTATAAATAGCAGTGGCGTTACGTGCTTGCGAAGAGAGAGACACAGAGAGAGAGTATGCGATTCGCGAAACAACCGAATGCTATTCGCGTGATCGCGAACAGGACGTTGGAGGATTCGACGTGGGACGACGAGAGTCGTTCGCGCAGGCACGGTTCGTTGTTGCCGAACAGCGTGCGAGCCGTGATCTGCGGTCCGTCCGGTTGCGGGAAAACGAACGTGCTTCTCAGCCTGCTGGAGAGTCCGAACGGTTTGCGTTTCGAGAACGTGTACGTGTACTTGAAATCGTTGCGACAGCCAAAGTATCGGTATCTGGAGCGAGTGTTGTCGCGCATCGGAGGACTCGGGTACTTTCCTTACTCGAACACCGCTGAGATCGTCCCGCCGAGGGACGCTATGCCCGATTCCATCTTCGTGTTCGACGACGTGGCGTGCGACGAACAGACGGCGATCCGCGAATACTTCTCCATGGGCAGGCACGCGAACGTGGATTGTTTCTACCTGTGCCAATCGTACGCGAGAATACCGAAACACTTGTTCAGAGAGAACGCGAATTTTCTCGTGCTGTTCAAACAGGACGGGACGAACTTGCGTCGCGTGTACAACGATCACGTGAACACGGACATGACGTTCGAGGCGTTCACCGACCTGTGCGCCAGATGTTGGAAACGACGCTACGACATCGTGGTCGTCGACAAGGACCGTGCCAGGTACGATGGTCGGTATCGACGAGGATTTAACGAGTTCGCGATAGCTCGCGAACCTCAGTAGATCGCGAGTCGTTCGTCGAGCAACACACACACACACACACACACACACACACACACACACACACACACACACACACACAGACACACACACCAGAAAGTCTAACGAAGCAGCTACCAGCGGTGTCAACATTGAGATCGCACCACAACAACAACAACAACAACAACAACAACAACAACAACAACAACAACAACAACAACACCGACAACGACAACGACAACGACAACGACAGCGGCATCGGCAACGGCAACGGCAACGGCAACAACAACAACAACAGAAACGACGTCGTAGACAACAACCGCGAGAGATCGAGACGAAGAAGAAAATTGTTAAAATCAGCGCCGCTATACGACGGAAGTACATGAGCCTGAAACTCTGTAAAATGGCGACGAAAGCTGGTACGGAGGAGAGCGCGCGTCCGATCGTCGAACCGCTGAAACATTTGGTCGAGAACACCGCGACGTGGAAAACGAGTCCAGCGACGTCATCGCTCGTCAAGCAGAAGCAGCAGCAGCAACGTTCGAAGAAACGATTATCCTTTACTCCGTCCACGGCCGAAGCGACGATACTGCCCGAAACGACTCCACTTCCGGATTCGAACGACGAAGACGACGACAGCGCCGTCTAGGAAACAACCGAGGAACATGAGCCGGACCATGGCGAGACGGACGAAACGATTCGAAAAGTTCTCGATCCAAAAACCTCCACCACCACCACCACCACCGTCGAAAACCTCGACGAGTACACTCGAAACGTCACCGGGCCGCTATCGCGCGAATATCTGCACTTGTTCTTCACCGACACTAAGAAACTGATCGACAACGTGTACGGCGTGTACCTCGACGACGACGAACAGCTGATGATCGGTGATTCTGTGCTCGCTATCGGCGAGAACGACGACGTTGGCGTGAAAGGCAAGCAATATGCTGGTACGCGAGGCTTGTACAAACTGCTGTTCATGCGAGTGCCTAACGAGCAAGCGTACACGAACGCTGATCTCGAGGCGTACCGCGACATCTTGTTGGCGACGAACACGCATCGACGGAACCATTCGGCTAGCATACCTACGCTAGGTAACAAGGGCTACAAGTACAGGAAGATCGTGTCGGTGTTGTTGCGTAGTGGAGACCGCGCTTCTGGCGACAGCGTCACGCACGAAGGTCGAGGATTACCCATCGACGACGCGATGACGGTTACCGATAACGCGATCGATTACGTGTACTGGGACGATCCGAACGAATTGGTCGATAGACTGCGATTGCTCTTGGCGTCGCGCGACGCCGGACACACCGGACACGATAACGAAATCGCGTCCATCTTGGAGGAACTTCGCGAAGCCGGTCTCATCGTAAATTGATCTGTCGGATCGACGACGCGTCAGTCTCGTTCGCGATCACCGCCCGCTCAACATGTCGGTAAACAAATTTGGAGCACCTTTGCACGGTAGTACCGACGACGACGACAACGATCGACGCACGGAAACGATTCGCTGGCGGAATCTGTACGTCGCGAATCACATGCGAGAGAACGCGCTGTGTCTGGGCACCGATCGGTCAACGTTCGACGCTATGGAACGCAAGGTACGTCGCGTGGCGCATCCGGAGGAGGATACCGATGCTGCGACGAAACAATACGTGTACGACGTGAACGAATCGACAACGACGCGACTGAACGCTTTGACGACCGCGATAAATACCGCCGTGGAAGGACGCATCCGTGATTCGGAGAATTCGATAAATACCATGCTGCAACAACAATTCGATCACTTGAAGGATAGACTCGACGTGCTTGCGACATTGATCGCGGAAGTACAGAAACGCAAGGAAGCGTCGCGATGAGCGACGACTACGCCGCCGCCGACGACGGCAAACCCCGTCAACACCGTACGTGCTTCGAGTTTCTGTTGCTTGTCGTGGAACGTTACCGTCGCTATAGTCGCTATGGGCGCGAGTAAGGAGCGAATACAACTGGTCGACGAACTGCGCGCTCCAGCGAGACGAAATTTCCCACGGAGACGCGTAGTCACTCGAGGCTACGACGATCTGTGGCAGGCGGATTTGGTGGAAATGCGCGCGTACGCAACCCACAATCGCGGCTACAACTACATACTCACCATCATCGATAAGTTCAGCAAGTACGCGCGGGCCGTGCCCGTGAAAACGAAAAGCGGACGCGACGTTACCGAGGCGTTCGCGACCGTGTTGCGACGAAGCGGCAGATGTCCACGAAACCTACAAACCGACATGGGAAAGGAGTTCTACAACGCAGAGTTTCAACGATTGACGAAGACTCGCGGAATCAACCACTACTCGACATACAGCGTGATGAAAGCGTCGATCGTCGAGCGTTTCAATCGTACGTTGAAGAATCTGATGTGGAAAGAATTCTCCTTGAACGCCTCTTATCGCTGGTTGGATTTGATACCGACGATCGTACACACCTACAATCATCGTAAACATCGTACGATCAACGCGCGACCCGTCGACGTGACCTCCGCCACTCGTTTACCGTTCATCGTATCACCGGGTGTCGAGCAACGACGATAACTTGCCAAATTCCGCGTTGGCGACAAAGTACGCGTGAGCAAATTCAAGACCATCTTCGAGAAGGGATACACGCCGAACTGGTCGACCGAGGTGTTCGAAATCACCGCTGTACAACGAACGCGTCCTGTCACGTACATTCTACGCGATTCCGCGGGCGAGCCGATCTCGGGCGGATTCTATGAGCATGAACTGCATTCGGTCGCGAATCCGGACGTATATCTGATCGAGAAGATTATTCGTCGCACGGGTAACCAGGTGTATGTGAAATGGTTGGGATTCGACTCGTCCAAGAACTCGTGGATACGGGAAAAGGATGTTCTGTGACGCAACAGCGGCTCTTTATTAATATTACTTAAATACATATACATATACATTTATATCTTTTATTTCATTCTTTGTATTTAACAAAAAATAAAGCACAATATATATCACGATATTTGTACATTATTTACATGAATGTGTAATATTATACATAGGTATATTAAGAAAAAAATTTTACGTCCATCCATTGCATACTTGTTTTCTTATTTTTTTTTTTAAAGAGGGGGAAAATGCATTACGCATACCCCGACAACAGTTATGTCGGGGTTATGTGGGACTCTCCATTTCTGGCATACCCACTAAAAACCCCCTCTACATTCATACAGTGTATCATACTTGTATACATATCAATATATATATATCGTACGCGACATTACGACGAATCTACATATACATATAACTATACACATAACTATTGTATCTACTTAACCGTACCATTGTCACTATTACTGTCGTCGTACTCGGGAATCCGATATTGTCCCCACGGAAGGGTTTCGATTCGATCGTCTAGAACGTAACGCTTATCGTCGTACGGACTGAGCGCGGTCTTCAGTGCGTTCACAGAATACACGTCGTGTAATCGCGCACTTGAGTCGCGTACAACGTAGATCGAAGTCCCACGAACTCCGTCATCAAGGCACCGTTGTTCTCGTCCTTCATGAGTCCCGGCACCTTCTTGTTTACGCGCGGCATACCGTACGGGTTGTCCACCGCGTAATCGCTCGTATCGAATCGCGCACTGACGTCACTTTTCAGCTGCTCGTAAGCGTCCTCGCACCGCAGCAGATACATGAGACTGTCGGTGTCCGTGTATAACATTTTGCACCCATCACCGAACTTGGCGCGCATGTAGTCGTAGTGAAATTCGTACAAGCACACCTTGGACACATCCAACACGCTCATGCCCACGTATATGGGCTTGTCGAATTTCACTTTTAGTTTTCGCATCTCGATAGCGACCAAGTGTTCGGAAAATATCGGGCGACTGTGGAAATTTGATTTCGCGATCAACGATTCGGCGCCGTAACGTCCGTCCCACCGCGTCACCAGTCGCACGTCCACTCGATTTCGAACGTTCTCCATCGTTTTCCTGTACACGGCATTGTTCATTAGCTTGTACAGTGTTTTCTGGAAATCGCAGGTTGCTCGCATCCTCAACTCCGTGTTCAGCGTGATGTAGTCGCGCAACCAACACGATGGATCGAACCGCAGAACGCGATGAATTCTCGATACGCGAAGTCCGTGTCGAATGCACTGCTTCAAGTATCGATAGTGGATCACATATCGTTCTTTGTCACGGAGCGTGGCGATCAGCTTCGTCTGCTTACCGATGGGCGCGTGCTCGCGCACAGGACTGAACGGAAGGTCCGCGTGCGCGTCGTGAATGTTCCGCGGATACTCCAGATCCACTTCCAGCAGGTAGCCCTCCGGTCCGTCGTCCTCCGGCAAGGAGTTCGCGTTCAAAGCGTCAACCGCGTCCTCGTCCAGCCATCAGAATCCACCGCGCGGCATCGCCTGCAACATCGCCCATCCGTACAGGTTGTTCACGTCGAAGTACATCAAGTACGTGGATGGTTGCGACGCGTCGTACATCAACGTCGGCAGGTACTTGTTGTTGGCGCGAGCGTACCTGTGCGAGCACTGGCTCAGGCCGCCGCGTATACCTCGCTCCACGAACAGCAGCATGTCCAGGTCGGCGAGCAGTTCCAATTCAACGCGCGTGTATTTCAACATCGCGTCCTACGTGAACGCCGGTAACGTACAGTAATGTGCCGGGTCCAGTTCGTTGCTCGCGATAGAGTCCATACGAAAGTTTTCGAACACGTCGGCGAGCAACAACACGTCCGTCTTCAAATACATATCACTGTACTCGCCTAATGTCCATATACGAAAAGTGTTCCACACGTTGGTTGCGTGCGCGTAATCAGCCTCCGACACATCGCTATTGTTCAAATGATTGTAGAACGCGTCACGAGGCGGCAGTCGCGTATCGTTCAGTTTGTCGTACGACGCCACGTAATCGTACGGGAAGATCCCCTTTCTGGTGAGGAGATCGAATTGTTCGTCAGGGAGATGTTCGAACTCGCGTCCGAGAATCGTTAGTTTGTCTTTCCCGAGATCCGACGCGAGTTTCTGCAGACACGTGGCCATGAACTTGAACGAGTCGACGAATCGAAACTTCAACATTTTTCGCCAGTCCTTGCGTTCGCCCCTGAGGTCCTCGACGTTCTTCGTAAAGGATATTTATCGTTCCTTCGTTATCGGTAGGAGGTTGATCTTTCCTTTGAACGCGTCTGCCAACTCCTTGATGACGAAGTGCGCGTCGTAGCCGGGCAGGTTGTGGAATACCACAGGTATCGGGCACGAATGTTGATACCGTAAGTTGCACGATCTGTGCGCCGCATCCCTGTACTCACCCGTCGAGTGGCAATGATCGCGCACTTTCGCATCGTCCTCGCCTCGATCGAAGGGCCCCCCGCACACGTGACACGCGGTCGCCTCGTGAAAACTCGTCCACTGCTGTCGCGTTAAGGGCGTCATCGGTTTCTTCACGCACAACCACGAGTACGCAACGTTCGCTAATTCCCGCAGTTCGCGCACAAACCACTGCACACAGTCGGTGTCACTGCGACGCGCTCGGTATCCGCGCAGAGCCGGGTCGTCGGAACAATGTACGTAGTATCCCACGCTGTGCGCTCTGTGGCGTTGGTACTGGTATGTGCGACGACAATCCATCGCCGGTTGTTCAATCGCCTCAAGCGAACACTCGAAGTCCGCATAGATCACGAAGGGTACTCGTTCGTTGCGTTCGTGATGCCGGAACCTCAAAATTTTCTCCTCTTTGGACGGTAATTGCACCGCGCTCTCGTTCAAGCGCATGCAATCTGCGATGTGCTGCTGCAATCGCTCCGCCGAGGAGAAAAAGTTGAGGCACCTGAAACATGTACGGAAACAAAAAACACTGTAAACGCTTCGCTCGTTACGTATCGCTCGAATTTTTGATTTATTATTCTTATTTGCTTACCTATCGCAAACGAACACTCAGCTGTGTTGGTTACGCAATTGTCTTGAGATCAACCGGGAGAGATTGCGAATGCAGGTGAAATGATATCGCTGCGAATCCTTGCCATCTTGTACCAGCAGCACGTTCGCGTGTCTCCCTTCGCGTTTGTTACTGGACACGCGTAGAGGCACGCATCCATCCTCGTTGTCCCGTAGATACACGTTCACGGACACTTCGTTGGCCACCTCGAACTTCCGTAGCTGGTCCATCGACATGGGGAGTTGCACGCCATCCGTACGGAGCACCGTCGAATAATGCGGATACGACGTCATCCTATTAACGTACGTATCAGCCGGGAACAGACTAGCGACGACCGACCACAAAAAACACGCGTTCTCTTTACACTGCACGTTCACCACCGCTTTTTTCGTCGAGACCGCTCGCGGAAGCGGTACGTCGCAACCGGCGCGCAACGGATTATGTTTGTTTATGTTTATCAGGAGATTCCGTATCGCCCGTAAGGTCCAGCCACTCTCGCGCTTCTGAAACTACTCCATCGCGACCAACGTCGGAGCGATCACTTGCGTCGCGTACCACTCGCGAACGTTCAATGTCATGAACAGTACGTGATTACGTGTCGCGAAACTCTTTACGTCAGTCTCGTCCCGCAACATGAATTCCGCGTTGAGAACGGTGTTCACGGATACGCTGCGATGTTCCGTAATGGCGTTCGTAACGCCAGAAATAACCAGTCGACGGGCATTCTCGAAGAATCGGCGTGGATCCGCGATCCCGACGTTTATCACAGCGCCGGTCAACAAACGCTTCTCGAACGCGGTTTCGAGTTCCTCCCACACTACCTTGGGTGCCGTCGCTCGAGCGGCGACCCCGCACCCTACTCGCGATAATCGTCCTCGCACTATCGCACGCAATGTTTGCGTTCGCGCGAGCAGCGACACCATCCGCTGCTTTTCCCACACCTGCACGCGTTCAGCCCGTTGATACGCGACGATGTGCCGTACGGTCTCGTCGCACCTGTCGCAAAAGCACGAACGCGTTCTTGAACGTATCCATGTTGTTTGCGCTTATGTTATCACTTGATATAACAGACTGTATATCGTTTCACGACACGTTTCCGCCATGTAGTCAAATTCGCGTCAGGATGTCGGTCACATTTATTATTATTATCGTCAATGTATGTAAAAACTAACTAGATACTTTTTCGAAAAAAACACGATACTAGCAGCGATTGTATCACAAAAACTCTTCCGACGCGTTACCATTCACGATTTTACCCTGTCGAAGATGCGAGCTGCCTTATATACTACAATCCCTACCTAACATCTCCCTACCCCTACATTTACAAACCAATGAAATAACACCTGCAATCATACCTTAAGTCATAGCATGTGTGCATTATTCATCCTATTATCTCGGTAGCTACCGCGCGTAATTCTCGGTAGTGTACCTTCTATCGTTACAGTTACATGTTTTCAACACGCTTCTGGCGCGATAACCACGCAGGTTTCGAGTTACATCTTGTTCGCTCGTCGCCGCTATCGCGGACGCGATCGCGCCTTCGGACGATACTTAGAAACGCGGCGGCCCGCTTTGGATTTTCACAGCTCAGAGATAGCTGCGTATTATTTTCGAACGTATACCTTCCATCGTTGTATGTTTTAACGCGGGTTTCGACTTGCTTCTTCTACGCGTCGTAACACAGTATTGTGTTTTTTTACCTCCGACACCGAGAGGGATATAGAGATGTACAAAAATGTCATACCACTCTCACGCTCTTCGTTCAAACGTCGCCGCTTTGAATTTTCGAGGATTACGCGATACGAAATGGTATGTTTCGACTCGCATCATCTCCTACGCATCGTACCGCCGTATGATTCGACTATGCCCCTAGAGAGAGAAGGATAGATTCATATCGTACCTTTCTCTCACACTCCTTGTTCGCGGGCGCGATCTGGTCTTGGGGAGATAAGAGGGTTGCGGATCGCTTTGAATTTTCGTGGTTCGGAGATATCGCGCGCACCGATGCTGCGCATTATTCTCGGAAGTTGACCTTCGAGCATTATATGTTTTTGGCGCTGTTATTGCGCAATAGCCGTGCAGGTGTCGACTTGCATCTTCTATGCGTAATACCTCCGCATGTTTTGACCACGGGCCGAGAGGATGAGTCATCGGCGGTACCACCCCCTCCCCCTGCCCTTCCCCCTCCCCCCTGCCCTTCCCCCCTCCCCCTCCCCCTCCTCTCCCACGTGTGTGTGTGCTCGCGCGCACGTTCCCTCGCCCCGCTTCACCCCTCGCCCTGCGTTGATCCCGAACGCCCCTATTATACCTACTAGTAGTACTACATGAATGTGAAGATTAATGATCTGGGCACACATATATGTTTTGTGTGAGGTCCTTGTCAATTCCATGTCAGGTCCGTGTCACTGATTTCACTAACGACTATTCAGAGATATCCGTACTCTACAACAGACCTGCTCTGGCCCATTACAATTATTAAAAATAATCAAAATTATACCATGTTTGGTGGTATTTTCATCTGAAAACATCAGCAATCCATTGATGTCACCTCTATGAAAATCTAACACGAAATATATAAATTGGCATTTTTGTTACTGGATGGCCTATTGCTGTCTTTGTCTTTATGATTCTAGGGCAGACGTGCTCAGTCGGGACCATAAGATCTCCTTAGGTCCTGAGTCCCTGGTTAAAACGGAGCGCAGAGCTGTTACATTGCTGACCACAGTAAAGGGTGGGGGTAACTTCAAGACTGTTGTGCGTGCAGGTTCGTACCACCCACACTATTGCAGTTTCTCCACTCCATATCGTGGCTAGCGACGTAATAGTGCCGTGATCGGTTCTGACCCGGGTCCTAGAATCTAAGGAGCTCTTGTGCTCCCCACTGAGCCCGTCTGCTCTAGGGTGTACAAGCCTCCAAGAGCGTCGTTCAAAGGCTTCGATCCGAAAACCTGCCAGAGTCATAAAAATGGTCCCATTCAATCGACATTAAGACAGTGTCAGTGAAAAAGCCAGAATATCGTGGCCAACGAATTTTATCTTCAGAGTACGGATACAGAGCCGACACTGAAGGAAAAAGACGTCACTGATACGGACAAGCGTGGACTGCTCCATACCAAAACAGGGAAGTGCTATTTTTTACCACTGACACTAATGACACGGAACTGACACGGAACTGATATGTGTGCCCAAACCTTAAAGGCAGATCCATACATAATAGTTTCGTAACGGTTCACTGCCGTCTGTGTCAATAGTCTCTTTATTTCGGTTAACACTCTGAGTTAAAGGACAATAATTTTCCACAATAATGGAAAATAATAATGTCAATAAAGGACTACAAACTATAAATAAATTAAAAGTAATTAATGATAGGGCCGAAAGAGCAATCAAATTGGTAGAAGATTAATTCAATTCTCACCTTTGTTGCGGTAGGTCGTATTTACGATCGCTATCTATACTTATTGTTAATATATCAATAAAAATGTGTTATTAATTTAATATGACATTGAGACTGAAAGAATTGCTAAAAATGTTTGTAAATAATTAATATGTGTGGGTGAGTTATATTAGTTATGTAATGATTTCTTTTCTTCTAGTTCCTCCAATGTTACACCTGGAGTTAGGCTCGAACATGAATCCAGATGATATTGAAGAAGGCGATGATGTCTATTTTGAATGTAAAGTGAATGCCAATCCCGGTCCTTATAAAGTAGTATGGAAACATAATGTAAGTTAAAATATTGACTTGTAATTTCGTTGCGCTGAACTATCATGTTGAATTAGTAATGTGTGACATCTGAACGCACCCACACTGTACGCCAATGTTAATAGTTTGTGTTCCGTCTTACGGAACAAAAGAGGTTTCAAAATGAAGCGAAATTTCATTCGTTGTTTTTCGACATGCAATTTATTATTTTCGGTATGAAAACACCGAATTTTTTAATGAATTTGTTAACCCCTTGCGTTGGCATTTAAGTAGCAGTTGCGCGGGACATATGCGTTCAATAAAACAACTATCACTGTCTAACATATTATTACGATTACGTGACATTTTATAAAGGGTTCAATTATATGAAAGAGTACTACGTTTAATTGATGCCAAAACCGCTAGCACGCATGTATTCATGACCTCTCAAGCGTAACGGATAAATCCCGTGTGGGAGACGTGCTTAACATGTGTAATACGCAGAGTCACGGTGTATCAGATTCGTTACGAGTTGTATGTAGTAAGATGGGTTTCAGGCTCTCTTTCGAATCTACAGTTAACCCTATAGAATCCGCGAGTTCGGTTAAAATTCGATTTGGTAATTTCGTCTAACTACTCTTAAACCCTGCAACGCCAGTACGTCAACACGATCACCGTGCAATAATTGGTAATTAAACTTTTTATGTATTTATCGCGACACTAAACACTTGTACTGAAACGACTGACATTTTAATCATTTAATCATTGAAACTCAGTATTTCATGTGGTAATCCATATAACGATACTTGAATGTATCCGCCGATACAGCTTTACTGCTCGAGTTATATCAAACTTGAATTTAGAGTTACGAGACATACCTAACTAACATTTCGCGCGACTGCCTGATCTCGCACCATGTTCGTCTGTATCCAACAGCTCCCTGATTTCCCATCATGTTCGTCCGTATCCAACAGTTCCCTGATTTCGCATCAGGTTCATCTGTAAATCTACCATCCTCCTAATAGCTCCCTTGTTTGGGACCAGGTTCGTCTGTGACTACTCTACCCACCTAGTAGCTCCTCGACTATACGCCAAGTTCGTCTGAAAATCTCATCCTAATGATACCCTGAGTACGCATCGGGTTCGTACTCGATGTCTCACTCTCCTGCGGCTCCCTGCTTATTAAAGTCAGGTCCATCCGCGTCTGATTCCATTTCTGATTTTACAATCAGGTTCGTCCTCGTTTACAATAATCCTAGCGACTCCCTGATTGCGCATCAAGTTCGTCCGCACCCCTAATTAACTAGCCTGTAGACCACATTTCTTTGGAAATACCCCTCTCGCCGGCCTCTCGTGTTGCTACGGTCCTAGCTTGTATCAGACGTTACAGAACGTAAGGATTTAATAGTTAATCCCCATATTGCCCCGCCGCAGCTGGTATACATGGCGACTTCGGAGTCGCACGCACCGTTGTCCACCGCCAACTCGCGGGACAATGCGGTCCTAAACCCTGACACTGGCGAAACGCTCTGGTCATACAATGTGGTTCATTTTTGGGAATCAGATGTTCAAACATTCTTGTTCGCTTTGGCCTGAAGGAGAGGTTTTACAAGGTTCCTCATTTCTAAGAAAAATACATCCAATTAGATACTCATCGTCTACTCCTCTCTCAAAAAACAGCGCGTCCATTTTTCGAACTTCGGAAAAATTCAACAGACACTGTCGTGGTGATATTCATTCAACTTTATGTGAAGTCTAACGAATCAATTGTTCTCGTCACGGCATTTAAATTCGCATTGCGTTCTTCAAGCTACATAAGGACTCCAATGAGTCGAAACATTCGTCATTAACATTTCAACTTGCATACGGTCTATTATTCGAGACACGCTAGTTCGAATTTTTTTATTGTCATCTTTCGGACCATATTCGCTCCGATTATAATTCAATTTAATTATTCATCGTATTTCGTTAACTAGTACGAAGTCTATTATTAAAATTCGGCACAGGTAGCTCTACCATTTTAAACTAGTCACTCAATATTCAGTTGGAAATTGACAATCGCCAGCAAACACGTACCACGAAGGTTGCTTGGGCCTTACAATTCCGTCAAGATTAGGAAGATAATCTGCGCGTGTGTTCGCGACATATATATGCACAAACAGTTTGGAATAGTGTGGATCAGATTGAATAAGTATGTACGTATATGTAGGAATAAATTCCACTTCAGATGATGCGAATTGTGAGAATGTACATGATATGAATGAACTTTTGAGCGGAGCGAAATATGTAATAGAAGTGAGAAATACATGGAGTGTTCTGCTACATGTGAGAGAAAATGTGAGCGGTGATTCCAGACGTCCAAATAAAACGGAAATCAAGAAAAACGAAATTGCAGATGAGCATTCGTTTTGAAATTATAAGCGTTTAAAGATTTGATATATTCCGCCTGAAACCCGGAAAATCACTGGACACCGGTGAACGCGGAAAATGTCAGGAGAGGGGTAGAGCAGTGGTAGTCAAAGCCACTGTCCCACGGGGTGACTTACCCCAAAGAAACTGCGATGCAATTTACGATACTCGACATGGCCACACGATTCTGTAACACGTCATAAAAAATTAAAAGTTTTTGCTAAATTACACTAAATTTGCCTACTCGCCGAAATCCATTGCTTCCATTGTATCCAATGTAGTCCATTGTTTTATTGGTACACATACGCGCACAGATCACACAAAACAGGAAATCACACCACACAACAAAAAAATATCAGATTTCCGCACTACACGTGTAAAATCAGTTAAAAAAATAATCAATTTTACTCGCACTGAAAGGTAAAAAAAGAATCAAATTATCCGCACTAAAACACACCACTAAAATAAATGTTATACCGTTTCTGAAGGTCTATATATCTGTAGGAAAGAATTTTCGAAAAAATAATTATTTTTTCAAAAATTGAAGAAAAATTATTTTTAGCTATAGCTGTGTCTCAAGCGTTTATGACCTGAATTTTTATACTTTAACCATTAGAGGGTCGGGCTGGCCACTATAGTGGCCACTGAAAATTTTAAAATTTGAACTTGTTTCTAAGGGTTTTTGATATCGCTAATCACGATTCTATGGTCAGAGTATCGAAATTTTACGTAGAAACAGTGTTTCCAACCTAAACAAGCCTAAATGAATAACAGCAGTTACATTTATATATTATTCTTTCCTTTGGCGTTACCCAGGGCTAACCGTAAATTCGAATTTCCGACATATACAGAAGTACGAACAAACAGATAAAAAAAACGCAACAAAGAGATACATATTCATTATTCATTTTGTATAATGCATGGGCATTAGTGAGTTGCACGATTGCAGCTCGCATAATAAATAGTAAAATCAGAAAACCAAAAAAACCAATCCAAAAATAACACAAAAGACCCCAAAAACAAAAACTGAGCTACAAAACTTTCTACGTAAACGTCGTTAGCCCTGGGTAACGCCAAAGGAAAGAATAATATATGAATGTAACTGCTGTTATTCATTTAGGCTTGTTTCGGTTGGCAACACTGTTTCTGCGCAAAATTTCGATACTCTGGCTTTAGAATCGTGCTTAGCGATATCAAAAACCCTTAGAAACATTAAAGTTCAAATTTTAAAAATTCCAGTGTATGCCATAGCGTTCGCGGCCGGGCTGGCCACTGTAGTGGCCACCTAAGAATTTGGATACTTTGCCGGCCATTTTGGTGGTATATATGCATAAATTTTAAGTAAATAAAATTTACAATTTTAATGAAAAAATTCCGGCCCTCTAAAGGTTAATAACATAAGCATTAATTTTCGTCTGCATTTGACATGTGAAATCATTCTGTAAAATTCTCACCTGATCCCGAACACCCTGTATAACTGTTCTGTAGAGTGTCCCAAAATTATGAGACAAGCCGAAACATGCAAATTCCCCATGTAAAGAGAAATTGAAAAGTCCTTTACCATTTTGCAATTTGGAGCTTTGTTTTCGAGATATCAGCAGTTGAAATTCAGGGGTCCGACTTCCGGGGCGCGCTGGTTAAATGCCAGTCAGCTGAGCGCGCAGCCGTACATATGCGTGTGAATCTCCGCGTGCGGGTACCACTGACGCTACTGCTTCGCATGCACCTTCATAGAATTCAGCATACGTTTACACTAGTTTAAATAATTCTTCACACACTAAAACCACACAGTGTTTTTTCTTTCATTGTTTTACACTTTATTAGACTTTTATTAAACAGTCACATGAATTACATAAACCACACTTCTAATGCACTGATGCTATAACAATAGCATTTTTTCAGGTGTCACAAGAAATAAACGTTTGTACACTGTTATATCACCCTATTACTGTTTATAACAAATGTTCAAACACATCTCCTTGTATCTCGATGCATTTTCGCAGTCTTCTTAATAAGACTCCCTACAGTTTTATTTGATCGAATGCACTGATTATACGGGCACGTAATATAGCCACATTTTGTATTTCAACAGTGTACACTTTCTGTTTAACATATCGCCACAAAAAATAAAAATGACGTTTAATTCACTAACATTTCATTCAACTTGGAACTGCAGCCTCGGGCTAGCAATGATATGTATTTCGCAAGTCTTCCTAATTCTAAGATGTGCTCGGTTTCGCTAAAGAAATTATTCTGACTGTTCGAATCTGCGTCTAAACAGTCAATGTTAAGGAACGATACAGTCATAAACCATGATCCCGCTATGAGGAATTTGTACTAAAATTGCAGAAAAAACTATTTTTAAATTTGTTAAATCTTCAAACTCCTACAACATTGCTAAAATTCATCCAACGTTGATGAAACAAAAACCATTTTAATGTTTGAACTTTCTACTTTTCGATTCTTTAATTAAATCACTTTTATTGAAATGCGTGTCCAGGGGGTACAATCTGTCGTCAAAGGGAAGTGCACCAAACTATAAAAATTTCTTGATGTTTGTCAAGTGCTGAGGAGTGAAAAAAAATATTTTTTGAAATTTTTATGTGTACTATCGAAAAGTATCATCATTTGTCTTTAAGATAAGTCAAACCTAATTAAAAAAACATGGTTTTTAACACAGATATAGTCATTTAAGAGGGCCTTCCGGTCTAGAGCGCAAAAAAATAGGTGATCTATAGGAATTAATTAAAGGACATCTACTACATATAATTTAATGGGATCTTTTGCATTATAAGGATGTCTTAAATTATAGAAGTATATTTTTTGTTTTATAATTAATCATTGCAGACGGCACTGGGGAATCGTTAAAGTCAAGGTGTCAAAAAATTTATCCAAATCGGTGAGAACTGTATTTCCAAAAGTTATTATCCGATTCGACTGAAGCTTTTTTATTTTGAAGAATATACTTCTGGCTAGGTGGGAAACCAGAAGAAATGACAAAAATGACATTTTTTTTAGAAAATAACGACACTTAAAGTTTGAAATCACTTCTCTATATTTTTCATCCTTTCAACGCCTTCGAAAATTATAAATTTTCAATTTTTTGTAATTTTGTCTGATATTCCCCCTAGCCAGAAGTATATTTTTCATAATAAAAAAGTTTCAGTCGAATTGGATAATAACTATTGGAGATACAGGTCCCACCGTTTTGAGAACACTGTTTCGAGAAAATCGCGTTGAAAGCTTTACGTGGGCGCAGAGTGGCCGGTTGTTGCCCATACATTTGCCGCTACTCAAATGCCTATAACTTCGGGAATTTTACGAATTTCAACAAATCCTTTTAAACACGTATTCCTAAAAGGTTGAACATTCGAAAAATGAAATAAAAAAAATTGGCTTTTTGAACGGAAGGTTCCCTTAATGAAAACCTGCTAAAATTATGCTATGTGTATGTCTTATTTTTTCATTTCATACGATTAGAAGGTGATCAATAGAATTCCTTCATTTTTAGTTTTACTTAGAAGTAAGTTATACATAAATCGTAAATAAATTATAGTTTTATTTAAAAAAGATATGTTTTATAATTTTTTTTGGTATTTCACAATCTATATATTTTCACCTTCATCCTCGGTAAGTTGTGCCTAAATCAGTGCATTGAAAGTGTGATTTATGTAATTCATGTGACTGATTAATAAAAGTGTAATAAAGTGTAAAACAATGAAAAAAATTAATGTGTAGTTTTTGGTGTGTGAAGAATTATTTAAACTAGTATAAACGTATGTTGAATTTCATGGAGGTGCATGCGGAACAGTGAAGTTAGCGGTACACGCGCGCGGAAGTTCACCGACGTTTGCTTCTCGCGTTTGAGTGCGCGTATGTGCGGCCGCGTGCACATTGTCAGCTGACTGGGATTTAAACACCGCACCCCGGATTCTGACACCTGCATTTTAACTGCTTATATCTCGAAAACGAAGCTCCGGATTGCAAAATGGTGAAGGAATTTTCGATTTTTTTTTGCATGAGGAATTTGCATATTTCGGTTTGTCCCACAATTTTAGGACACCCTGTAGAACCAATGCCAGAACAAATGTAAGAATGATATTCTGAGAAATTTTTGTTCCTTATAACAATTATTTAGAATAACGGTTCTTCATAACTGTTTCAGGAAACCCTTTATATAATAACCTAAAAGATATTTTTAGAAAAATTTAAAACCCTGCATTAAATATTCGTGATGATTGGTATGCTCATTCTTAACTGTTTGATGTGTATACTGTTGCAGGGAAATGTCATTCAGAATAATGCAAAGAATGGTGTCATAGTGCAACAGTATGGTTTAGCTTTGAGGGAAGTCCATCGTTCCCAAGCTGGGAATTATACTTGTATTGCCAGCAATGTTGAGGGAGATGGTTATAGCAATAACGTCGAACTTAAGATTATGTGTAAGTTGCAATACGTATCCATATAATTTTTCTGTTCATAATTAAATACTGATGCAAATATGTGAACACATATTATGATTATTCGTCAGTTAATATACAGAGTGTTACCGAAATTGTAGTACATTCGGAATGGAGGTGATAACTCATGTAAAAAAAGTTGAAAATATAAATTTTTTTTATATAACGCCCAATTTTCGAGAAAATCGAATTTGAAAACCCGTTTAGTACGCATACACTTGGCTGAGAATTGGGCAGAATACAAGAGTAAGTTCAGAACAAGTGCACGTGGAACGAATCCTTGTCTACAAAAGAGTTAAAATTGTAGGATACTTTTTCTTCGAACATGTTTGTCTTTTTGAGAAAATTGATTTGAAAATGGTACCCATTCTTAATCCAGTGCACGCACACCTAACGGATTTCGAAAATTGATTTCCCCGAAAATAAAGTGCCGATGAAAAAAGTTATTTTTTCCATAATTTCGAACTATTTTTTGGGTACGAGGTTTCAGTCCATTTGCAGTTGTAGCATATTTACTGATTAATTCTGTTGATTTTTAGTTTCGTACCGGTTTTGAAAATCAACTTTCTTCAAAACGAAGCCCTGTTTGAAAAAATTGGGTTCTATATTCTTAATTTACTTTTGCATGAAAAAGCACCTCTTTTCTGGTTACACCATGACTTCGGTATTTTTTGGAAACTTTTGGAAACATTTACTCAGTTTAAGTGTATAACAAGAGTTGAAATTCATATGTATGACCACAATTTGTTCATGTTCTAGTTATTACATGTGTTCGTAGAGTGTGTTTCGTAACCGGAGATATAGTGCGTCCCTGAGATATAACGACTACGGGGAGACCCACTCAAGTAGTGTGTAATGGATACCATTGAGCAGGGGTGTCGAACAAGCGGCTCGCGAGCCGCAGTGGCTCCTTTTCCTCTGCACCTGCTCCGTTCTTCACTGTGATGAATTTCTCCTCCGGGTCCCGCGCTTTCTTCCTGCCGGGTCTCGTGCAACTCCTGGAGCAAAATAAGTGGAGCAACCGGCTGACCGGGGGCCCGACTCGTGCGGCTCTCGGAGTGGGGAAGTTCGACACCCCTGCGATTGAGGCCAGAGCCCTGTAACGGGTGGGTATATCGTGGATCAACCCGCCCGTTACCCGTCCGTCTTTCCATTCACTCGACCCGCCCGTGCCCGCGTCGAATAAGTCGGGTCATTGTTGATTTCTATTCGCCCGAGACGCCCGAAACACCCAAACGTTCCAACCGCCCGCAACGCCCGAAGCAGTAACATGTCATGACGTCACCACGCGTATCCGACTCGCTCGTACCCACACTGTTATCCGCTCGTACCCGTGACCCGGGACTTTACCTGCGCATTAGCCGCTAGTCAATTTGACTCACAAGGGAAGATCCCGAACCCGAAAATTCAAAAAATTCTGAAACTTTGTGGATATGTAGGGGATTTCCTTCTGATTACAACGCAATTTTTTTTGCTGCCCAAAATTACTGTAAGGGGGTGGAATTAACCCCTGAAGATTCGGCTATTTTTCGATTTTATTTTGTAACACACAATCTGTAAGAGATAGAAATAAAGTTTCAAGACAAAAGTTACTTCTTTTAATTAAATCTATCAAATCGTAAAGGTTTTATCAATTGTTTAAACAATTAGAAAAAAGTTATAAACAAAAATATGAATAATGTTTTCTAAAATTCGGGTTTTCACGTGAAATCTGAACTGGATGTTTAAATAATTATGAAACAGCATAATCCATATTTTTTTCCATACAATTTCAACTATTGTTGTATCGCGGAACTGTGCTCCGCGACAATCGAAAAACTTTTGGATCTCATTGTAACGTACCTTAAGCTGCACGACGAGCAATGTTTTTCTAACTGTTATTAGGAAATAATACGCGACGCGTAGTAAGAAAGTAATATAATTTATATACTTTTGTCTCAAATTACACATGGGGAAATTATATCAGGTGGAAATAGAGGAGAAGAAGGGAACTGTTAGATATAACTTATCCTTATTAGAACTTTTTATTTTTAACATAATTATCGAACTTTTCTCTTATTTGCTTACCAAACAAGCGAGACAATGCAGGCGTTTAATAAACGATTTAAGTATAGTTAGGTAACCTTGAAAACACTTGTGTGATGTGAATATATACCTACTTTTGTCTCCCATCAAAGTATTATCTCATGTCTATTGTTCTCTCGAGCATTAATAATGAGAATACATATATTAGTATTCTTATCGGATGATACATTATTTGCAAGGAAAATAAAGATGATCAATTTCAGTAAGACATATCACTGTCAAAACATGTTTGCTTCAGACGTGATAAAGTAAGATACATACACATATGCCATATGTATACGTATAAGATAGGTATTATCAGTTCTATAGGTTTGTCCTGA
Source organism: Andrena camellia (assembly GCA_029448645.1). Lineage (NCBI taxonomy): Eukaryota > Metazoa > Arthropoda > Insecta > Hymenoptera > Andrenidae > Andrena > Andrena camellia. Next base: position 29,300,155 of record CM055679.1, read on the forward strand.
CGACAAAAGTAATAAATGCTTCGACTCGTTATTATTGTCAGTAGTATCGAAGGCATTTGAAGAGTAAAGACTCATTAACAATAAGAAATACTAGTTAATTGTAGTTTAAGTATAGATGTTAACAGTAAATGTACGTTGATTCTGTGTAACAAACGTGTAGTGTTGAAAATGGGTCCCATACATCCTGCAAATGTAATTCGTTTACTTATGACAACATTCCTAATTGAGAATAATAATGAGACGCCTATTAATAATAGAGAAATGGAGTTACACGACATAATAAAAGACATGCTTATTAAATCGCAAGAAGACACATCATTTTCAATGGAAGCTGATGTTACATTAGAATTTTTGGAACCGTTTAGACCACATTCTGTAGAATTTGTGGATGATATATATGTACCTACACGCGAAGAACTTTTAGAACCGATAGAGTTCGAAGAAGAGCAGTGTATACCAGAAGAAGGAGGTATTGTGACTTTAGAATATAAAACAGAGGCTGTTGCATTTTGGAAAAGTGGTAAGAAGAGACGGCTTTCTTTACAATCTGTCCAACATAAATTTCGAAAAGTTTCATCCGTATATCAATTGGATAGGTGAGTGGTAAAGAATGTACTGTTATGTTAAGGTGCTTCGTATCTATTTGTTTCATATCTATGCAAAATTGCCTTGTTTTCATTAGATGGGAAGAAACGGTGAACAGGGGAGGGACACGTCGGGAAAAATTGTTACAAATTTCTGAATATGTGTATAATAAGTTTGTTGACGGGATTGAAACTCATGCCAGTATTCATGATTTGGACCTTCGAAGATGGGCCTTACAAGCTAATGAAGAGACAGGGTTGGAAAATTTTAAAGCATCTCGACATTGCATCTGGAAGTTTAAGAGAACGTATAAAATAGTTTCAAGAAAAGTGAACAAATTTATTACCAGATCATACGGTACAGATACCACGCAATTAAATGAAATTGCTTCGACTTTTGTGAATAATGTAAAACCTCGTATTAGAGATATCGGAACAAACAATACATTCAATGCTGATGAAAGCGGATTGAATCTAGAATTACATTCGGGCCGTACTTTAGCTGAACAAGGAACCAAAAGTGTTACAGCACTCGTACAATCTATATCCGCTACTACACATAGCTATACTATATTCCCCACAATATCAGCTTCTGGGAAACTACTCTCTCCGCTATTTATTGTTCTGCAGGAAAAGGATGGTAATTTTGGTCCACGTGTACAACAATCTTTGTTTCGACCGTGGAATGTTTATATACTGGCATCCACATCTGGAAAGTTAACAGGTGAACTGGTTATGGAATGGTTAACAAACGTATATCTACCACATGCGGGATCTCGAAGCGTTTTGTTATTGGATTCGTGGACTGGTCACTGTCCATCTACATTACGAAACGGTATACCAGCTAATCAACACGTGGAAATATTCACAATACCGAAAAAAACTACAGGAATGATACAACCGCTTGATGTATATGATTTCCGGATATGGAAAAGCTTTGTACGAAAATTTTCCGACCTTGTATTATTGTTTAATTACGATGTGCAGCTAAATGCAAGGAATAATGTCATTAAATTACAGTCTCTTATTCATAATCAACTTTCATCACCAAAGTATCACGATGTGTTTGCTTACGCATGGTATAAAAGTGGATATATTGTTGAGAAACCAAATCAGTTTGAAAATCCAGTAGATTTCGCTTTTTCATAACAAGATTTCATACATCCACCTCGTTGTTCCATATGCGGCAATTATGCTATCATACGATGTGCGTGGTGTAAGCAATATTTATGTTTTCAACATTTTTTTGAAGAGTTTCATCACCATGGAGAATAATTCATAATCACATAAGTGTTTTCAAGGTTACCTAACTATACTTAAATCGCTTATTAAACGTCTGCATTGTCTCGCTTGTTTGGTAAGCAAATAAGAGAAAAGTTCGATAATTATGTTAAAAATAAAAAGTTCTAATAAGGATAAGTTATATCTAACAGTTCCCTTCTTCTCCTCTATTTCCACCTGATATAATTTCCCCATGTGTAATTTGAGACAAAAGTATATAAATTATATTACTTTCTTACTACGCGTCGCGTATTATTTCCTAATAACAGTTAGAAAAACATTGCTCGTCGTGCAGCTTAAGGTACGTTACAATGGGATCCAAAAGTTTTTCGATTGTCGCGGAGCACAGTTCCGCGATACAACAATAGTTGAAATTGTATGGAAAAAAATATGGATTATGCTGTTTCATAATTATTTAAACATCCAGTTCAGATTTCACTTGAAAACCCGAATTTTAGAAAACATTATTCATATTTTTGTTTATAACTTTTTTCTAATTGTTTAAACAATTGATAAAACCTTTACGATTTGATAGATTTAATTAAAAGAAGTAACTTTTGTCTTGAAACTTTATTTCTATCTCTTACAGATTGTGTGTTACAAAATAAAATCGAAAAATAGCCGAATCTTCAGGGGTTAATTTCACCCCCTTACAGTGATTTTGGGCAGCAAAAAAAATTGCGTTGTAATCAGAAGAAAATCCCCTTCATATCCACAAAGTTTCAGAATTTTTTGAATTGTCGGGTTCGTGATCTTCCCTTGTCAGAAGCGGTTAGAGAATCAAATCTGGACAATTCATTATTATTGGGTTGGCTAATAAGTTCGTAGCGTTTTTTATTAAGAGTTTTATTGAATAAAAAAACAATAATTATAATAACAAATTTATCAATAATATATTCTCCGTCACTGTTTACGACCTGTTCCCACCTCTCGACCAATTTGTTGATGCCGTTTCGCCAAAAATCGGCCGGTCTGGTGTCGAAGAAGTTGTTGAGCCAGTTTTTGAGGTCCTCAACGTTGTCGAAGGTAACGTCCCTCATTTGGTTCGACAGGGAGCGGAAAAGGTGGTAATCGGTCGGTGCAAGGTCCGGAGAGTACGGCGTATGCTGAAGAACCTCCCATTCGAGCTCTGGATGGCGGCTTTAACAACTTGTGCAACGTGGGGCCTGGCGTTGTCGAGAAGCAGTATGGTTTGGCCTTGTCGATTGGGTCTTTTCAGCAGAATTGCCTCATTCACGCGGTGCAGTTGGGCAATATAGATTTCATTGTTGACCGTACTGTTCTTCTCGAGCATCTCCCAGTGCACCATTCCCTCCCAGTCCCACCAAACGCAGATCATGGTCTTCTTTGGGTGGAGGTCCTGCTTGACTCTCAGCTTCAGCGTATCACCTGGGGCCACCCACTCTTTTCTTTGCCTCATAGTAGCGTATAGGCACCATTTCTCATCTCCCGTGATGATTCGGTGCAGAAAACGTTGCTTATGCCCATGTGTTGCTCGGTGTCGGGCGAGATGTTGCGAAGCAATTTGAAGGCGATTTTCTTTATTCTTTTGAGTAAGCTCGTGAGGCACCCAGACTCCAAATTTTTCTGCGAATCCCATCCAGTGAAGATGATTCAGAATAGTCTGATGATTACAGTTCATTTTTTCGGTCAATTCGCGACTTGTTTGGCGACCGTGCTCCTTCAAATGTGCCTTAAGACGTTCCTCGTCGAATTCCGAAGGTCTTCCGCTGCGAGGCGTGTCGTTGAGTTCAAAGTCGCCGTGTTTGAATTTCGTGAACCATTTTCGCGTAGTTGACTCGCCTATGACACCTTCTCCGTACACGTCGCAATTCTCCCGAGCGGCTGAGCAGCTTTTTGAACTCGATGAAAAGGGAAGAAAAGCCGATGTCGAAAATGTTGATTTTTGCCTCCTGGAAATTATTCAAAACAACGATTTTCACAGTTTTGTAGAGCAGAAAGAGCTCTTTCGAATGCATATAAACACTTTGCCAAACAGCAAACAAATCGCTCTAGGATAAAAGAAAACATAAAACGCTACGAACTTATTCGCCAACCCAATATTTATGTTTATTATAATTATCAATTTGTAACGAGTTATATCGGTGGGACGCGAATCTTCCCCCCACCAATCGCGCCTGGTGCGGCCCGCCACTACCGAGCGCGGCCGCGAGATGGCTGCGCGCCGAGCGGCGCTCTCGCTTGCGAAGATCGCACGGCGCCGCTTATTAGCCAGCGCGGCGGGCCCGTCAGGCAGAGTCTACCACGAGCGTTACAGGCGAACGGTTAGGGATCTCCCAGCGATCTCTTGTATCACAAGGTGTATCACTGCGTATTTTTGGATTTCCCAACCTCCACGGCTCCTAGAGGAACGCGAGTTCGCCGACTTCTAGACGCAAATCGATATCCGCAGTCGATCTTAGGGTCAGACTTGGTCTGTCCCGGAGGACATCCTACAGCCTCCGTTTCTCCCGCGGGTTTAACCCACTGGGCGAGCGGGTTCAAGGCTTCCCGGTCAGGGCACCAGAACGACCACTACCCCCCACTCCTTTCTCAGCCGCTGACTCGCACCGAATCTCGCGCCGCGACCGCGACGCGCCGTCCGCGTTCCGCCGCCGACTAGCCGCTAGTCCTCGCGTTAGGTTAAGTTCCAAACACACTGTTAGCCAGTACAGACCTGGCGGGGCTTCCTTGTATTCTAGTCATAAGAATAAACACCCGTTAAACAGTTCACCTTGCCTCTTTCACTCGACCGCCTGTCCGCTGGTTAAACTCCACGGAGCGAGGTTACAAAATATAGGAAAGTACAATTTGGAATCCAGAGTACAGTTAGACTTCATCCGTTTAATTTTAACGAAAAATGGGATTGCTCAATTGTTATTACAGATGTGTAACAGATTGCAATCGGAAATTGTGTTCTGTGAAAGGTATGGAGTGAAATCGCACTGTTACAGGGAAATAACGAGAACCGTTGTGTATTCGTCGTTATTTCAGTCAACGAAATATAGGTACAAATATGTGAAGTGTCCTACCTATGATTTCGTTCCGCACTGTAAAACAAAGCATATTAATAGTGTTTTTGAAGATTCTTTATTTCAAATTTCATAGAATTTCTCTGTGTGTGCATAATTTTTTCATGTTGCCCTAGTGTATGTACAGCTGTTCATTCTTTGAACGAAACAAATTCGAGTCTTGTAATAGCGACCAATGAATAAAGTAAAGGCACGTGTACGAGCGAACCAGATACGCGTCATGACGTCGTAATTGGTGACTGCTTCAAACGCTTCGGGTGTCTCGGTCGCCTCGGGCGAATAGAAATCAACGATGACCTGACTCATCTGCCGCGGATACGGGCGGGTCGGATAAGCGCTCGGTGGCGTCGGGCGGGTATGGGCTGGTTAGCCGTGGGTATCGCGGGTTAGTGAAAGTTCGGGTCCGGGCGGTTCGGGCGCATCGTGATACAGTCGGGTGACGGGCGGATCCAACCCGCCAGTTCCGGGGCTCTGCTTAAGGCTACAAGCCTCCAAATGTGTCCTTTGTTGCTTGTGACAGAGCTACACTTATTTCGTTGCATGTGCTTTCTTCTACTGATCTCAAACAACTAATAGAGAAGACCGGAGCTAGTTGACTAATTTTTAACATTTCTAATTTTTATAAATAGACCATTGGTATTGTTACGTCCTGAAGGGACATTTTTGATAATCACCCCGAACTACGGGAATGATTCGGTGGGTTTTTGCTCGGTTAAGGTGCTGAAGCACCTCTTGAGTATACTTACCAAGGAAGAGGGAGGTAAAAGGGGGTTGAATAAAATGGCACACAGGATTTGGAGGAAAACCAATAAAGAGTAAAATATATTCTTAAAGAAAATATAGAAATAATAATGACATACCCGTGGTACGGCGCTCCGTCTCTATTATCGCTCGCGTGTCGCTGGACCTAGCGTAGGTCTTGGTCGCTCGCGCTCTTCTCGGGTAACACACGGGGGTCGGTGTACTCGTTTTCTAATCTGGTTTGCTCGCTCGCTCTATTACACTGTTTCGCGGTCGCGGTGGTCCGTAACGGCGCGTAAGTACACTCCCGGCGCGTGCCGTTTCTCGGTTTGTCGGAAGGAGGTACACTTCACCTGACCAGTTCGGCCGAGCGCGATTCACAAAAACTATGCACGCAGTCAAGATCGCGGTTTCGGACGACGCGTTGGCTCGTCGTCAATCAAACTCCCAAACACGACTGTTTCTACCCGCTCTCGGCGTTCCGAGCCGCGTCTCGCACAACCCTCACGCATGGGGGAAACTGCCCCGTCGGCAGTTGTCGATCGCCCCTTCTTCGGAATCTCGGGGCCCGGGCTGTCGACGGTCACGTTGTCCCTAAGGCTATCGCTATGCGCCTCGACGCAACATGACTGCCACGCGCGAGGCGATTCCGCTGAATCGCCTATTCCGTAGTAGGGCTATGACAATTCTAACCCAAATTTGAGTTTCAAGGCCATTTCCCCCCCCCCTCCACCCCCGACCGAGAAACTCAAATTTGAGTTTCAAGGTCAGAGGAAATTCAACGCGGCGGGCAGGCGAGCGGGCGGCGGGCAGGCGAGCGGGCAGCGGCGGATGACATCACAGAGATGGCGGAGTGGTAGGGGGTTAGTGCGAGAGCAGATATCGAATCAATCAATACCGAATCGATACCTAAGTGCATTGAGGAGGAATCGCAGGTAAAGTGCTACTCTCTCGGGCGTGGTACCGACTGTAGGTAAGGAAGGAAATATTAATTTTAAGATATTAATAATATTCGAAAAACTGAATCTCGGACAACGGGGCTCGAACCCAAGACCTCCGCGGTACGAGTCAACCGCCTAAACAACTCCACCAACGCCAGCTCTCTGACATTAGTCTTTCCTCAATGGTACATATACCAAGCGTCACACGCGCGCACACACACACTCACCATGAGCCGTTGACAAACGTGAACGCATAATAATTATCGGATGATGTCGGGCAATGTCGGGAAAGATCGGCGTTTTACAAACCACGTCTTCGGGGACGGGAAAGAGAGAGCAATACTTAGTTGTACAGCTAAATTCGGGAGAGGGAAAGAGACAGCACTACATAGTGATACAATCGTAGGGGATCCCGTAGCAGGTTACCGACGCTCTACCAGAAGGCCACGTGGCTCGAGACTTTCTTGCCGGTGATCATAGACCCTCCCGTTAGTATATATAAAAATTCCGTTCTAGTCCTGACCCCCAGAGAAATAATAATTTTTAATCACCGATCTAGCGAACCAATGTGCAGCAAGCATTCTAAAGCTACCAAGTTTTAAAGCGTTCAGATTTAACGTCGCAGCATATCGCACGATCGCATGCAGTTTGAACCCACCCTCAAGGATAAAAGTCTCGACACGTGCTGAATGTAATATAATACTTTTGGAAACGTCGAATCTTAGAATTATGCGGAGAGGAGGAAGATGGCGGGTAAATAAAATTGAGAAATAATATACGTTTAAGAAATTTATTTTAAAATTAAAAGAATATAAAATAGAATACAAATAAAATATAAAAGAAAAATAGAAAAATATAAAAAGAATATAAAATACAAAATAAGAAATACAATATAAATGGAAAAATAAAAAATAAATAGTAGAATAATATAAAAAGAGTATAAAAATACAATATAAATATAAAATAAAAATATTAAATGGAAATAGAAATAGAAATAGAAATAGAAAAAATATATACAAATGATATGAAATAAAAATTAAAGTCTATATAAATCTATATATATATCGTCCCCTTCGGGCAGCGACAGCGCGGGCGGCGTTGGCGGTGGCGCGAGCGAGGGCAGGGAGCATGTCCCGCAAACGCTCTGTCTGGGGCGGTGGTGGCAGCGGTAGCAGGTTCTACAACACGTAAACCCAAATATAATATTGATACATTTCGCACAATATCCTATCACAATATCACTTACCAGCAAGCCATCAATGGCTGCGTCTATGCTGTCACCGTCATCGCCGGTGTCTTCGTCATCATCGGCATCACTGGCGGTGTCGTCGGCGGAGTCCTCGGTCTCGTCGACGGTGTCGTCGGCAGTGTCGCCATCACCACCGACTACACCCTGCAAATCCTAGAACATAGAAATCTTGATATAACATTGCAACATTTAAAAACATAAACGTAAAACGTGCAAAACATTGCAGAGTATTAGATACATACCTCCGGATTATTCCAACATTGTGTAGAGTCATTCTTCGGGACAATCCTCAAACACTCATTATGGCTGTGATACACTTAACAAAACGCTTGACAGACAACTGATCTCGCAACATTCATACAGTCCCACGCATGTAGGTGCTTATCTTGAAACCGAGAAGTGCGTAGCTTTGCAAAGTAAGATGCCGTTGCTCTTTACCTTCTTCTTCGCTGACCACCCTCTCCTTTTTTCTTCTTCGCACTCATCTTCTTCCCCTTCTTCTTTGGACACATCATTCGACTAGATCATACCACTTTGAATGTGTATCGAACGTGTATCGAACGTGTACCGTAGCACTTTCAGCGTCTATCGTACCACTCTGGACGTGTATCGAACGTGTATCGAACCACTTTGATCACGTATTGAACATCTATCGAACGCGTATTAAATATCTGTCGTACCACTCTGAACGTGTATGGTACCACTTTGGTCGCGCATCGAACCCCTTCTACATAATAATTATAACTATCCTCTTACTATAGCATACATAACATGCAGAAGGTTGGGTTGGGGAGGGTGAAGAAAAACATTTTAATATACATTAAAAATTGATTATATTTTATTTATGCATTTCTCTCTGGCGTTTAGACCACCAGTTGAATATTTTAAATACATTCTGCAAGGCACAGTGCTTTCCGTGTCTGCCACATCGCAGAGTGTTAACTATATTTAGCTTATTTAGAGATTTGATATCTTCGTAGTCAATGTCCAGAGTCTAAATGATCACGCCCGCTCTCGTATTTTCTTCGAGGAAATCTGCAAGCCAGTCGCGTTTCTGCAGCCCTTTAACACATACGATATGGGATGCGTCATCTTCTTCATCGATCGCATCAGCAACAGCTTTCGTAATTAGCTGTTTAGCCATACTGTACGGAACGTCTCCATCTTCCCACCGTAGTCCATGATGTTTTGCCACCAACCACCGGATGCTTGATTTGTCAGATTTCGTAAGAAGATATTGCGGTATCGAACTCCCAAAAATATAGTGCGAGAGAATTGTTCCCTTTCGTAGGACAGCCACTTCCTTGACGACAAATGTTCCCTCAACGATGAACTCTTGCAGGTCAACAAATGTTGGTACGGTCATTATTGGTATAATTTAGAGGTCCGCTCGCTTCCAAGACAGATAGGAGAATGCGGTCTTTCTTGTAAAGCATCTTGATTTTCATGATGAAATTTTGTATGAATTTGGCACAGGAGAGGGCGGGCAAGTAGCGTGGCAATTTAATTGATTTTTCGCACCATGTCTGTCAGCGGGATGTATTCAGCCACCCGATCGTGCAGAATCAGACAGTAGGCTGTAGTATTTGCAGCCACATTCTCTTTACATTCGAATTCTATGCGCACGTCCACGGTGCCATTCTTGATCGACACATTTTGTCGCGAGCAATCAATCACCACGAGGGGGCCAAATTGTACAAATACGGCCACGGTGAATAATGCCTCGTTGCAACTATACCCATAATACGATTTACGGAATTGCGTATACATATGAAACAAGATGGCGTGCCTATTCTTGTTAAAGTCCAAGTTCAAGACATTGTACGGGTACAATTCCGAGTTGAGAAAAAGTTTTAGATTGGTCATTTTGCAGTTGTTCAGCTTAGTAGCATCTTCGCTCATCACATTCTTTCGATTAGTCTGTAGACCAAAGATAATGCATCGCGGCTTCTCCAGCTGCGCAGATGCCTTCACGGTCCACGAATGCTTGGTTGTGCTCTGTAAGAGCTGATACTCGTACAGATCCCATGATTGAAAACAAATGCTTAGGTTTTTTCCACTTTCCAAAGCATGTAGCAACGATAGCTTATTAACGTCGTTCAGCGTCATATGAGGCATCCGCCATTGCACTTTAAGTAATTCAATTTCTGGTTCCAATATCGGCGATCCTATTAGAAAATTGTTATCGTTGCGCAATCGTATTAAAATCAATTCGTGACGCGCATTAATAGTCACGCGTTTGTAGTCCTCGCAAAATCCCAGCAAATATTTGAGCGGGATGCAAAATTGAAATAATTGTTCAATATTGGCCCATCGCGTCGTTTCAAGCCCCATCCAGCATTCTCCAAATTTTTGTTTTCGCCAGATGTCAGCGATACATAATTTTTAAGCGTGCTAGTTATTCCAACGTTTCTGTTGCGGTCAATCTACACGCCATTCAGCTCGTATCGAATCTCATCAAATAAGAACGCCAGACAAATATTTCCCAACATCACCGTTAATGCATCATTTGGCTTCTTTATCTTCAATTTCCCCTCCACGTACAGGAAACTTTCAAACGGCAATGTCTATAAATCCTGCTGCTGTATGGGTATTCTTATCTCATCGCTGTATCCAAACGTCGTGTTGACGTATGGGTTGTATGTGTGAGTCTCGAGCTTGACGATGCGATTATCAAATGCCGGCTTCCCTTCAATGCTTGGAATGTCAGCCATTTTTCGACTTGAATGCGCACAATGAATCCCAGTGATTTCAAAGATTCAATGTTCGCAGCACTGAACCTCTTCTTTTTAGCGTGATCAGAGCTGTTGCAGTTGTTGTTGCAAACAACTTCGTTTGGAAGAAACGTATTTCTGGAGTCGTTCAACACAAGCATCTCTTTCGTTCGCACCACACGTATTATCGTCGTCGTCGTCGTACGTGTAGTCTGATGGTAATCCCTTCACCTCGAAAATCGAGCAACCGTCCGTCTTGATCCACAATGCGTATCGTTAGATCCGTAATGACCCGTGTGGTGATCGGAAGGCAAATGATCTGTGCGGGCGTTTCCGATATTTTATATCGGGGTGGGACCCTCGGAGAAAAGTCATGTATCGTATGTACGTGCTTCCCATTGTTGTGCGCACCAGCGGTCACGCTGCATTCTACGCGAATAATGTTTACGTTCATGATATTAATAGGATCGTCCGATTCGTGCCACCGTCCAGGTTCTAATACCTGATTCGTCGAGAATCCCAGTAGCGATCCAATGTTAATGGACTTCGTAAAATCTACGGCGAACGAGCAGTACAGCTCACTTTTCATGGTGTTGTTGTTGGGGCGCAACACTATTGGATACACATCGTTGTCACCACCATTGTCTTCATCATTGCCGCCGAGATTTTGAGGATACCGCTCGAGTAATCGCTGCTTCAAATACTTGGCAATGACGTCTAGTTCGTAGGAGCCGTGGGAAATCGTACTGTATTGATGAGTGATGCCGACGTTGTTGTTATCGGTGTCATAGTTTACGGCGAAGTAGAATTTATCTTCGCTCGAGTCGATATTCGGTATTGTATGATAAGTTTCAAAGGTTGTTAGTCCAAGCTCGTAGTCATCATTACTCAAATCTATGGGTGGAAAGTAGCTTATCGCGAGGGTGCTACTCTTGCCGGTAGGAGTGAATGTTAACGACATATTCCGAGCTGTACTGCTCGACTAGTACTGAATCAGAGTGGTGGGAAGTCAATCCTTAAATATGGTGCCGATCGTCTGTAGAAAGCGTAGAAATAGTTGTCCACAATTGCTCTGATTGTACTGCAGATGAGACGTTCTATTGTATTCAATTTTCACAGCATCTTTATCCAGATGTTGCACCAATTCCTTAGGCGGTCGAAGATTACCAAACCTATCGAAATATACAGCTTGACACCCTCTCTTTGCATACGCCACCTAATGAGTCCCCGGCCCATCGACATTTTCTAAATTTACGATGCCGCTCTCGTTTCGACGTACTCCTCCGGCAGGTAGCGCATTGCGCATAAAAACACCCCGAAAAATGGAATACGCATACGTTTTGCCAACTCCACCAATTGCGCATCGGTAGTTACGCCCACAGGCATTTTTATTTTTTTTTCGGCGTTTTTTTTTCGTTTCGATATTCCCTGTCCGCGCTTGTATGGCGCGTGATAAAGACCACGACCTTCCGTGGGGCGATTATGACGTTGCATTTCCTGCAGCTGATGTTGCGCCGCCTTATTATCGTTTATGGCCTTGGCGATCCCAGCCGCTCCACCAGCTAATGATCCGAGAACACCTAGCAGCGGGATAAGTGGTAATATACCACCCGATTTTGACACCGGAAGAATCCGCTTTTGCGAAGCTATCTTTCTAGTCCTTTTGCGGATTTTTGTTTTCATCCCCATTCCGATTTTAGTCTTGGCCTTCATAGCTGCCCAAACAGCTGTAGCAGCGCCTCTTTCGCCCAGAGTCGAGTCTCGCGCAACGATGCGTTTTCGCGCTTTGTCAGCGAGTACGTTATCTGCCACGTGCCTTTCGCTGAGATCGTTGCTGCGGGAATACGCAATATCGTGTTCGCGACACGCTCCGTCCAACTGATTGATACCTTGATCACCTCTAGCCAATCGTTTTGCCCGATGAGTTCCTGGACCACAAAACTGGTATCCCGGGATATGTAATTCGATATGTAGCGCGTTTATCGCCGGGTTTAACATACCACGACCTTTCTTCACTCTCGTCGGCGACATTCGCCACAGTTTTTAATCAGTGGTGCTGGACCGTCGATATGCGTTCGCTGCCAAGGGCGATTATAATGTTCCAGGCACCGACGATACTGCTGAACCTCAGAATCGGCTTTTATATGCTCGGGGAGTCTGTCCCACAACTGATCAATGTGTCTGCCAAACTCGTGCAGTAGAATAATCTTTGGTATATATTTCAACTGCTCAGAGGTTAGGTCTCGAATATCGCAATTAACCGACAGAATGAGAAGCATTTCGAATATTGAGCTGTTTTGCTTCGGCGCGGGCCTATAAATAGGGCGCATCGCCGCTTCGATGTATCAAAAATCATTTTCGCGGTTCGCAGCGAGGATGCGCTTCGTGCGGCAACCTGCGACGATACGCGTGACAAATTTTGACGATAAATCAGAAATGATGTCCTCGAAAACTAGACGCAAACATGGTAGCATGCTGCCAAACACCATACGCTGCTTCATTTGCGGCCCATCAAATTGGGGAAAAACCAACGTGCTGGGGAGCTTGTTGTAAAGTCCTCACAGCGTCCGCTTCGAGAACGTGTACGTATATTCCAAATCGTTGCAACAGCCGAAATATCAGTATTTGAAGAATTTATTGACTCCGATAGATGAAATTGGCTTCTTTATATTTTCGAATAATAGTGACGCCATCCTATCGAACGAATCGCTTCCAAATTCCATTTTTATCTTTGACGACGTGGCATGCGACAAGCAAGATACGATAAGGGAATTTCCACTGGGGCGCCACTCGAACGTTGACTGCTTCTATCTCTGTCAGACATATGCAAAGATTCCCAAACATCTTATACGCGAAAATGCGAATCTGTTGATTCTGTTTAAGCAGGATGGGACCATCTTGAAACATGTGTACAACGATCACGTAAACACTGACATGTCTTACGAGGATTGCTGCGCTTTGTTTCGTAATTATTGGCAACGGGAGTATGGTTTCGTGGTGATAGACAAGGATAGCGCGATGTAAAATGGACGTTATAGAAAGGGATTAAACGAGTTTGCCGTACCGTGAGATGGTCAATCATTATCAACACGTCGCACAGTGGTCTGGATGGTGGCCAAAATTCAATTTCTCAACTTCAACTTTACAATGTCATTTTTTTTTTATGAATTGACAACCCTCCAGAGCTTCTAAATCCGCATAGCTTTCTCTTTTCAGATGACTCTTTGATTAGATATAATATTACAAAGACAAAATCATCAAATTTTATGTGAATCTAATTGTTTTAATTACTCATTATAGAACATCGAAATACGTGTTTATGTCATACAGGTATATAAGTAAGGAAGTATATTTCAGTTATTTATATGTGTCATAGGCATTTTTTAGTCCATGAACAAATAGTGCAATGTTTATATGAATTTAAAGTTTGAGAAGGCTTATAAAAAAAGGATTAAGCCAGATTAACATCGGACTTTTTTTACATGAAAGCTTACACAATTGTTAACAAGAGCATGTAAATTTCAAGTGCAATCTCCTGCAATCTTCAATTTTATGCAGACTTTTAGAAATGACGCTCGAGGTATTGTATATATTTTATATGTATAATAATTTTTAATATATTTTTTTTAAGTCAAAGATAATGTTAGCTCTGATTCTTTTTTCTCTTTCTTTCTCTAGTACGGCTATGATTTTTAATTTTGGCTATAAAATACCGCTTTCCAGATCACAATGCGCACCATATTGAATCCGCCATTTTGATTTTAAATTTTTGGTGCCAAATTCGTTATCAGCGACCGCAAAAACCCTTAATCACCAAGTTTCAGAATGATCAGAATTTTGGCCGCTAAATGTAGATATCCCCAGACCACTGTGCGTCGGTGGGAGAGCAACGTCTACGGTACAACAAGGATTGATATCGATAGTCTGGAGATTATGGATCGCGAGAGAATAGCGAAGGAAATTGCAAAAACCAGCGAAGTCATTCGCAAGAAACATCAGGCTTTGGAGTCCGGCAAGATGGACGAAGATATCGCGTTGGAGAGATACTTTAAACCTATTGTTGAACCTTTAAAACATATTGTGGAAAATACTGCAGCGGCAGAAGCTGACATATCACCGCTGAAGGGAATGAAACATTAACGCCTAAAACAAGAATCCGGCCGAAATGGAACACATCGTGTAAGACAAAGAGGAAACCACGTACGTCATCGGATTATTCACTCGTAACCTCCACACCAGTTCAATCGAAACGAAAACGGCTGAATGTCGCATCAAATGAGTCCCCGGTTCCTCCTCCGCCAAAAAATACATTTCCCAGTGTACAATTGCTCACAACCAATGATGATGATGATGGCGATGATGTTTTTGAAACTATTCCCGAGTCGTTTGCAACATCTATTAGACAGCAGCTTCAAACACCCGCGGGACAAGAAACGTTTCGCAACCATTTGGGCCCTCTGGGACAAAAATATATGGTCGCAATCATAAGTAGGGATAAGGAATCTGTCACAGACACTGTGTATGGCGTATACTTTGGCGATAGTAGAATGATGCTTGGGGATAAGGCATTCGATATGGACAAAGCTGATAATATAATCATCGACGGTGTAAAATACAGAGGAACGCCCGGCCTTTACGAATTGATTTTCAAGAGAATTCCCGACAATGCTGTATACACCGATGCCGATAAACAAAAATACAAAAGTGTACTGCTGGCGACGAATGCCCACAGACGCGTTCATGGCGCTGAAAATCCCATATTGGGCAACAAGGGATACAAGTACAAACATGTAATTGCGACGCTACTCCCTCACGTATCAACCAATAAAGCAGGGAAATGTCTAACGGCGCCGCGAGTCATGGTGGTAAACGATAACAAGATCGTTTACGTGCGCTGGGACGATCCCAAGGAGCTTGTGGTTTGGTACCGTTTGCTGGAAGCGTCGCGTCAGGCGGGCAACAACTTGCATGACCACGAAATTCTGTCTATTATCGAGGAACTCTACGAGGGAGGCTTCATTATAAATAAAACCGCACGCCGATGATGTGCACTGTATGCATTGAGATGCCGATCAACAAATTTGGAGTATCGCTCGAGAAAAGTGGCGCAGCTAGAATGGATTATTACAAATGGAACGGTTTGCTTCGAAATTATATGCGAGATAACGCTCTTTGCATGACTGGTGTTGACTTTGATGCAAAATCACGCAAGATACGACGCGTAGCTCAACTGGTGGCTGATAGCGATGCCGTCAGTAAACTATACGTGGAAAAGAGCGTTAAACTTTTGAGACAGCAGCAGGAAGAATTAGAGAGGTAGCTGATCGTGTTTCAGAGAGAGACGCTGGCGCTGCAAAACAGCGTTCAAAAGATATCACAGGCGCCGAATTCTATTCCACAGCAGCGCTGCGAAGGAGAATCATGCGAGACGGTTGAACTTGTCACCGGACCGATGGGGCGCACATAATGCACGTACAAGAGAATTATCACATCATTCGTGTCAAAGACACCTCTGCGATCAAACATGCAGACATCATTGAAATCCTAGAGTAAAGAGGACCATGGCCACAAGAAGCGGCAACTCGTCGAGGAATCGCAAGCTCCAGCTCGGAAACATGTCCCGCGGAGGCGAGTCATAGTGCACGGATACGATGATCTGTGGCAAGCTGACGTTGTAGAAGTGCGTCCATACTCACGATTCAACCAAGGCCACCACTACATACTCACCGTCATCGATGTGCTGAGCAAGTATGCATGGGTGGTGCCGCTCAAGACTAAAAGTAGCGCTGAGGTGACTAAAGCGTTTGCAAAGATATTTAGAGATCAATATCCGAAAAATTTGCAAACCGATCAAGGAAAAGAATTTTACAACGTCGATGTGCAGAAACTCTTGACAAAGCATGACATTAATCATTATTCGACGTATTCGGTGATGAAGGCCTCCGTCGTAGAACGTTTCAATCGAACTTTGAAGAACAATATGTGGAAAATGTTTACGCTCAATGGAACCTACAGATGGACCGATGCGCTACCGCGTCTACTTGCAGTGTATAACGCACGAAAACATAGAACCATCAGAATGCGTCCTTGCGATGTTACCCCTGTGATCGCCAATAAGCTACTGGCCACTGTATACAGCAACATAAAATTTGCTGCTCCAGCGAGATTCAATTTGGACGAATTTGTGCGCGTGAGCAAATTTAAAACCATCTTCGATAAAGACCATACCCTGAATTGGACAACGGAGGTGTTCAAAATAATCAAAGTACAGGCAACTAATCCCGCAACGTATCTGCTCCTCGATTCCTGTGGAAAACCTGTTGCCAGAGGATTCTATGAACACAAGCTGCAGCGCGTCACCGATCCTGATGTGTATCTAGTGGAAAAAGTGTTGCGTAGGAAGGGGGATAAGGTATACGTGAAGTGGCTAGGGTTTGATAAATCACACAATTCTTGGATAAATAAAATTAATGTAATGTAACATAATAATAATACATTATTCAATAAAATACAATGATACATATACATGTGAACATTTTCATTTTTACACATTAATTCCTCTATTTATAATAATTTCTATACATGTGCGAATAATTTTATTTTCTTACACACTAATTTCACCATTTATAAGAAACGAGTTAATAAATACAATAGTTTCTATTTTACAATGGTATATTATAATGTCCCCAGGGCAGAGTGTCGGTCGAATCGGGTATGATATACCGCTTGTCGTGGTATGGATTTAGAGCGATTTTGGATTCCAAAATGGTGTACACCTTGTGCAATTTCGCACGTATGCATGATTGTCTGAAAACAATTTCGATCTCCCTGTGCAAACACTGCGCGTAGTCGTCGAAAGTTATCGTCCTGGCTACGACGTTGGTCTTTACGCCTTTCGCCTTTTTCGTATCTGTTTTGTCGTCTACGCGGAGTGCATACATTTTCGCTCTAAGACCTACGAACTCGGTCATTATCGCACCGTTATTTTCATCCTTCATCAGCCCCGGAACCCTCTTATTTACACATGGCATATTATATGCATTGTTGATGGAAAAATCGGATGTGTCAAATTTATCGATATTGTCTTTCATGGTCTCGTAGATATCTTTGCATTTAATGTGATAAATGAGACTGTCAGTGTCGGTGTATAGAATTTTACAATTTTGTCCGTGCATGGGAGACATGTGCTCGTGATGAAATTCATACAAACAAAGTTTTTATATGTCCAGAATGTACATACCCATATATATCGGTTTGTTGAATTTCACCTCGAGTTTTCGCAATTCTACAGCTATTAAATTTTCCGAAAAAACACTTCTGCTATGGAAATTCGGTTTCGCGATCATTGCCTCCGCGCCATATCACCCTTCCCAATGTGTTAAAAGTTTCACATCCACATGATTTCGTATATTTTCCATAGTTTTACCGAATATAGCGTTGTTCATCAATTTGTACAAATTTTTCAAACTCGTTTGTCGCGCTTGTTCTAAACTGTGTATTGAGTTCGATGTAATCGCAGAGCCAGGGGGATTGAGCGAATTGAAGCACGCGGTGTATCTTTGTAATAAGAAGACCTTGACGCGTGCACTGCTGCAGGTTGCGATAATGGATAACGTAACGCTGCTTATCGTATACCGTCGCGAGTAACTTGTCCTGTCTGCTGCCAGGTGGTTTGGCACGCGGCCCTGAACGGTAGATCAGCATGAGCGTTGTGCAGACGTTGCAGATATTCCAGATCTACCTCGAGAATGTATCCCGTGGGCGAATCGACAGCGATTTAAGACACTTCAAAATTTGCAACATCTTCGACCCATTGAAATTTGGCGCGTGGCTGGGGCTGACACATTGCCCATCCATACAAATTGTTTACATCAAAGTACATCAAGGACGATGATTGTTCCAATGTGTTGTAAGATGGCATGTACTTGTTATTGGCATGTACATATCTTCCGGAACATTGACTTAAACCCCCACGTATACCGCTTTCGATAAACATGACCATATCGACGTCTGTGAGCAATTCGAATTTAATTTTGGTGTGTTTTAGCATAGCATCCCACGTGAAACCAGGTAAAGTATAATAATATGCTGAATCTAATCTATAACTCTTGATACATTTATCGCGAAAAATTTCAAAAATATCTGCCAATAACAAGACATCTGTTTTCAAATACAAATCGCTGTATTCGCCTAAGGTTCTAATGCCGAAATGCTGCCAGGCAGTCCCGGCGTGCGCGTAATCGCTCTCGGATACAGTCTCGCCCGTCAACGAACTGTAGAATGACTCGCGCGGCGGTAAGCACGAGTCCTGCAGCTTGTTCGCGCAGTCAAGATATTCATATGGAAAGACACCCTTTCGGGTCAATAAATTGAAATCGTCAATGGATAATGTTTCAAATTGGGATCGTAAAATTTTTAATATATCTGCACTAAGAAAAGATGCTAATTTGTCGAGACTGGTGTTTAGAAATTTGTACGAATCGATGAATCGCAATTTAATATAATTTCGCGAGTCTGATTCAGCCGTATTTTCAACATTTTTTTGTGAAAGAAATATACTTTTCTTTTGTAATGGGTAATACATCAACGTGCCCTTCAAAAGCGGTAGCTGTTTCCTCGATAATGACATGTGAATCGTAGCCGGATAAATTATGAAAAACGATGGGGATGTAAAACGCATTTTTATAATTTAAATTGCACTGTGAATGTGCTGGGCCTCTAGTCCGTCCGGATAGATGGCAATGATCGCGAACTCGTAAATCATCAGCCTCGAATATATTTTTGCAAATATGGCAATGTGTTGCATTGCGAAATGTAATCCATTTTTTATTACTTAAATCTAGCATTGGGGTGTTATTGGCCAGAATGGGCTTAGCAAAGTCTGCCAAATTTTTCAGTTCTTCTACGAACCACGAAACACAATCCGCGTCGCGGCGACATCGATACATCGATAACGATGCATCATACGAACTATGCATATAATATGCAATGCTGTGCTCTTTATGGTGCTGATACGCGCGCAATTTTCTGTTCTCACCCTCCCGGCTGTCGTCTGTTTTCTCGATGATGTACTCGAGATCAGCATATACCATGAAAGGGAGTCGCTCCTTCCTGCAGTGGTTGCCGAAGCTGAGAAAATTGTTGCCGTCGCTGGGTAACAGGATGGCGCAATCATTCATGTTTCCACAGTCCAGCGAATAAAGCTCCAACTTCTCGGCAGATCCGAAATAATGCATGCATCTGCAAAAAAACAAAAAAATTTTATTTAATTTTTTTCGTGTGATATTTCAACATTTCAATATGAGTTTCTATGCGTACCGGTCGCAGATGAATTTTCTTCCATCGTGCCTGCTCAACTGGGCGCTTACCAGCCGGAACAAGTCCTTGATCAGCACAAAGTGTCCCACATTACTATCCCCCTGTTCCGGTATGTAGAGCAGGTTGACGTGCCGATCCCTCTTTTGGCTGGTGCGACGCAGTGGAAAGATTGTTGGCCCTTTCTTCTCCTCGAAACTATATACATTGACGGAGATGTTATTCTGCAGCTCAAATTTTCCAATTTGCTCCAAGGACATTGGGAACTCAATGCCCTGGAGATTAAGCACCAATGTATAATGCCGGTATGAACTTGTGCGATCGACATGTCTTTCAGCGGGATGTAGCGCGGCGACAACTGTCCACGCGAAACAGGCATTGTCCTCGGATCCCACACTAACCGTCGCTTTCTTTAGCGGCAATTCCCGTGACTACTTGAAGTGGCATCCCGTGCGCAGCGGATTGTACTTATTGACATTGACGGTCAGATTCAGGATTCTCGTCAATGCCCATTCGCTGTCGCGTTCCTGGAACTCTTCCAACGATGCCAGGGTGGGTTCGTTGATACATCGCTGGTACCACTCCTGCAGATCAGATGTACCGAAGAGTTCACAGTTTCGGTTATTGATGCTTTTATAAGCATGCTTGTCACCTGCCACAAATTCACCGTTAAACACCGTGTTCACTTTGAGGTTCCGATGTTTCCTCAAAGCGCCCCGCACATGCTCCAACGCAATGGTCGCCACATCCTGGAGGAAGTTGCGCGGTTCGATGTAATTCGAATTTAGCACTGCACCAGTTAATACGCGGCTATCGAACGCAATGTCTATTTCGCGCCACAAAAGCCCCGTGCTCGAATGTCCGGCACCTTCGCGCACGAAACGTCCGCGCAACGAATATTTCAGTCCTTCGAGCTGTGCGATTCGAGCAACCAACGATTGTCGAACACCGATCGATAATGGAGGACGTTTCACTCGGCTGTGTTCTTCCAACGATTCGATACACTCGTTGCACCGTTCTTCCCTCGCGAGGTATTCTTCGCGTGAAATCAATCGTGCAGATTGATCCTGCAGTTGGCGTTCTGCTTGTGCAAATTCTTCCATGATCATAAATGGAATGTAAATGTAATGTCTTTTTTTCACGCAACGTGTAACAACGATTTGAGGCTTTGTACCGTTCAGAGCGCGCTTTTATGGCTGGCACCACGATTTGTTATCTCTGTCTAACTCTTTCTATGTACCTCCTTCCTCCAATAGATAGCATGTAAAAAGCCGATCCTTCCCGATATCATTCGAAGCAATTTCTGCCGACACAACATAATTCTTTCTATGATTCGTCCGACACAGTTTCTGCTGACACCGCATAATTCTAAGATTCGACGTTTCCAAAAGTATTATATTACATTCAACACGTGTCGAGACTTTTATCCTTGAGGGTGGGTTCAAATTGCATGCGATCGTGCGATATGCTGCGACGTTAAATCTGAACGCTTTAAAATTTGGTAGCTTTAGAATGCTTGCTGCACATTGGTTCGCTAGATCGGTGATTAAAAATTATTATTTCTCTGGGGGTCAGGACTAGAACGGAATTTTTGTATATACTAACGGGAGGGTCTATGATCACCGGCAAGAAAGTCTCGAGCCACGTGGCCTTCTGGTGGAGCGTCGATAACCTGCTACGGGATCCCCTACGATTGTATCACTATGTAGTGCTGTCTCTTTCCCTCTCCCGAATTTAGCTGTACAACTAAGTATTGCTCTCTCTTTCCCGTCCCCGAAGACGTGGTTTGTAAAACGCCGATCTTTCCCGACATTGCCCGACATCATCCGATAATTATTATGCGTTCACGTTTGTCAACGGCTCATGGTGAGTGTGTGTGTGCGCGCGTGTGACGCTTGGTATATGTACCATTGAGGAAAGACTAATGTCAGAGAGCTGGCATTGGGGGATTTGGATAGGCAGCTGAGTCGTACCGCGGAGGTCTTGGGTTCGAGCCTCGTCGTCCGAGATTCAGTTTTTCGAATATTATTAATATCATAAAATTAATATTTCCTTCCTTACCGCCAGTCGGTACCACGCCTGAGAGAGTAGCACTTTACCTGCGATTCCTCCTCGATGCACTTCGGTAACGGTTTGATATCGATTCGGTATTGATTGATTCGATATCTGCTCTCGCACTAACCCCCAACACTCCGCCAGATAAGCGTTTCTTTGACCTGTGCCACATTTCCCGACAATGGACGGGAAGCCCATGTCGAACCCCGCGAGCCCAAGCTTATCATTCCCACGGCGCGCATGGCTCGGTGGGTACGGCGTCAAAGTCACCGAGCTGCGCGTCGTGGGATCGCACATTAAAACTATTTCGATATTTGATAATCGCGTACCCGGGTAATCATTCGGAATGAGGTACACCTCATAAATTTTGATGAACTTGAAATATATTATCAAGGTCATCATCCTGAACAACTTTTTCCCTATACATATAACCGCCGTTCGCCCTTGGTTTTAATACTAGGTATTTGCTAAGTTTTTCACTTAAATTAAGGCTAATTAGTAAGAAATATGTATATTACAATTTATAATTACTAAATTTATTGCTACATATTATAATTAACTCGCTTGAAGTACCCGGCGTTGCCCGCGATTCTTATATGTATCTTTACATAATATAAAATAAAACACAAAACCGCTGGATAGACTGTGATGCGGCCCCCATCACCCCATAGAGCAGTTGGAGCCAGTTGGGCCATTAAAGAGCCCGAGCTCCATGATGTTTACTAGGGTCGCACGCTCGAATGGTAACGATAACGTGGGCGTGCAACGGATAGCGAAAATACTAGTAGTGTGCGGTGCAGGCTCATGCCTGTAGGATAGGCTTGAATGACTCAGATTCTTGTGGGCCCCAGTGTTCGCTGCCATTGGGGCTCCCAAGAGGGCCAATTATTTCAGTCTATGGGTACGAGCCTGCATCGCCCACTACTAATTACACTGTTACGTTCTGAAGGGACTTTTCGGTAATCACTCCGAAGCACTGGAATGATTCGGTGGGTTCTTGCTCTTTTAAGGTGTTAAAGCACGCCTTGACTATACTTACCAAGGAAGAGGAAGATAAGAAGAGGTTGAATAATGTGGCACACAGGATTTAGAGGAAAACAATAAAGAGTAAAATATATTTTTAAAGAAAGCATAGAAATAATATTAACCCTTAGAGACGGCGCTCCGTCTCCGTTATCGCTAGTGGGTCGCTCAACCTAGCGTAGGTCGTGGTCGCTCGCGGTGTCCGTAGATAACGCACGGAAGTCGGCACGCTCGTCGTCTATCTGGTTCGCTCGCTCGGTGCGCTGCTGTGCTTTACGGTCGCGGTGGTCCGTAAAGATGCGTAAGTGCACTCCCGGCGCGTGCTGTTTCTCGGTGTGTCGGATGGAGATATCCTTCGCCTAACTTGATCGGCCGAGCGCGGTTCGCGAGATAGACGCGGAGGCGAGGTCGCGATTTCTCGAAGGGAAGTCGGTCCGTTAATACTCCCTGAATCGAGCTCTCTAACACGACTGCTTTTCCCCGGGTTCTCCGTTGCGAGTCGCGTCTCGCACAAAACACACGAATCGGGGAAACTGCCCCGTCGGCAGTTGTCGATCGCTTCCTCTTCGGAAATTTCCGGGCCCGGGCCGTCGACGGTCACGTTGTCCCTACGGCTGTCGCTACGCGGCCCGGCGCAACGTGACTGCCACGCGCGAGGCGATTCCGCTGAATCGCCTATTCGAAGGGAAGCGACGCGAGGACAGCAAGCACGGGATAGGTCAGAAGGGCCCATGTTACAACACTCTAACAGTTTTCCCTATTCGTTGTACTCCCGTGGTATCATTGGCTCTGAATAACACAATGGATGTCGGGCTCTTTAATGGTCCAACTGGCCGCAACTACCATAGAGCATTGTCGAGGAATGCTTCACTGCTCGGCTTCCCCTTGTTATAGATTAATGTCACATACACTAAAACCTTCCTCGAAAAATGCTGTATAAAAGAGTGAAAACCGGACAATCCCTCCAGTGATTCTCAAGATTAGCCCGAATATACACACAGACGCCACCGGGTACTTTATTTTATACTATGTGAAGATATTATATAACTGGAAATATTTCATATATGTGGGATCAGGAACCTCCTATACCATAAGAATAAGAGGGCGCCCGGACTAAGAGACCTCGGAGAGTCGGCGTTAGCCGTGATGGCTAAAGCCGCGGGCACATAAAGGGCGGTAAGCGGTCAGCGGTAAGCGGTAAGCGGTAAGAGTCAACATTCAAACAAATCAAATACAAATACAAATCTACACTAAATAAAACATCATATAGATTTGTATTCGGATTTGATTTGTTTGAATGTTGATGCTTACCGCTTACCGCCCTTTATGTGCTCGCGGCCTAACGCGACTGATCAGCACGCGGACCGGCTTGGGTTCGAGACCCAGCGCCGGAGGCTCTCTTTTTTCCGTGGCTCCCGAAACGTATAGGAATTGCGTCACCTATTTCTACATATATCTAAAACTTCAATTCATATAACCTCATTGCGATTTGTACACTTTAAATATTAGATGAATTAACTATGTCTTATCTGTCTCTATTCGTCACGTACGTACTAATTATAATTAGAGACAGTAGATATGTATACATGTCCCTGCTATTTGATATGTATTTCTTCCGAGTGATGTCTTGTCAGCAGTCTCCGATTGAGTTGTTGACAGACGCCCGTGTAGCGAAAGTGCTAAAGTTATTAGAGAGCTAAGAAATTTAATCATAACAAAATTATATAAATTTCTAACTGTATGTAATAATTACGATAAGTTGGTACAGTTTTTAATCGATTTTCTTAGAATTTTCTTGGTTTCTGTTCGCATCGATTGTTGGTGTTGATTGGAGCTGAATAAAAGTGCGGCCGTAATAAATAAATAGAAATATAGATGAGAATGTGTGGACCCGGAACTGACTTAGGTGGCTGCACTCTTATTTAACGTAAACCAACTCCGACAGTCGATGCGAATGAAAAAAGTGCATGTGCAGGAACAAGTTGTTCAGAATGATGTCCTTGACAACATATTTCAAGGTCATCGAAATCGGTGAGGTGTACCAGATTTCGAATAATTACCGGTAGTTTGAATATAATGCAGCATTTCATCTTCGATTTGTTATAAAGTATATGTTGCGATATATGTACCTCGGTATATGCAGTTTTGATTGGCGCGCTCATACTCGTGATTGGTTGCTAAGCCACCGAATGGCGGCGCGAGCGACTGCGTCACTCTCACCGTTGTTCCTTCGTTACACCCCACTTCTAATATAAGTGTTATCCTCGTGCAGTATACCACAATGGTAGCTAGTAAACCCAAAAAATGACTGTTCCATTCTATTCATATTAATTATATTAAGGAGCGATCACACCCTGAAGCCACTAATAAAAAACAAAGTTCGGAATTTTTTTGTTCATATAAATAAATATATAGAGCTTGGATTTTTTATATAGAGAAAACCGGGGTAGGTTGTAACACGAGGTAAATTGTAACATATGTAAAATCTTTTGAACGGCAAATCTGGTAACCCACAGCATGCAAGAGCTGCTTGACGATATTAGCACCGTCGATATTAATGACACAAACGAGTGTTATGTATTCATTTTTTGGTTATAGCCCAGAATTTTAGTATTTAGTGCACGTAAGTAAATTTTGTCTTAGCACTTTTATTTCAATTAACCGTCAGTAGAAACCATTCGAATTTTTGCTTCTTTGTCGCAAACGAATCAGTACACATTGGTTTATTATAATGTGTACACATTTTAGTAATTTGATGTTTAGTTTCTCGTTTGCTGAGATAAAACGCAAAAAGCTGAGATAAAACGCAAGCTCGAGGTAAATTGTAACATGTTACTACTTACTCCGCTCTAAATGGTGATAAAGCAAACATGCTATTTGCTGAAACACCGAAAAAAGATGCTCTATACTGCGTTCCACATTAGAGCACACTGGTTTCGCGCAAGGATACACTGTTGATTGGTAGTAAACTTGCAGGGAAAGTGCTACGACCAATCGCGTGTGTCAAATCCGTGGGAGCTGCGCAGATCGGTCGCAAATCGGTAAGGGCGTCGGTACACTCTTATATGGAACGCAGTTTAGACGAACAACAGAACAATGCAGAATCCAAAAAGTAGAAAAAAATATAAAGGCAAAAGTAAAGAAAGCTAAGAAGATTTTGATAGAATCAGATGAATAAGCAATGATTGTTTAACTCATGTATATCAAATATTTAATAATGTGTTCTCTGTGTTAATGTGTGTCTGTGTTTTCATTTATATTTTTTAGAAATGTTTATTTGTGTTCATATTTGTATTTAAATAAGTAAAACAGATGTGTTACAATTTACCCTGGACTAGGGCACATTGTAACAAAAGTTCAGATTTGTTTAAGATGAAGCTAGATGTCTAAGTATCCAAGATTTCGTCATGTAGCTTCACGCAACCAGTTCACCACATATGTAAGCAGTAAGTCACGCAAATTATTTCCGGATTGAGGAAAACACTTTCCAGAAAAAACTGTGAAAACTTTTGTTGTTACAATTTGTCCCGGTCTCCCTTACTTTTAAAGCAATCTTTATTTTGCTACAATTTTTTTCTTTAATGTACAAAATGGCGGCAAACAAAATGGCTTCCGGAGCACTGCAAAACAACTGACCCACACTCCCGGGAATGACTGGATCATCCGAGAAGGAAATACAAAGATGATACATACAGGGTGTCCGCGGGAAGACTGAACAGCTGGATATCTCCTAAAGTATTGGAGATAAAAAAATAAAAAAAATATGGAATCGCATGGTTCGAGGGGGCCAATTTATTAGCGCAGACAAATTTTTTCTTCGATTATTATTTTAAAAGATACGATGGTCAAGTTCGGTTTTTTAAATGGAACTATTTTTCTGAAGAGGTCACTTGATAGTGCGTGCCAAGACAAATTCAATAAGCTATAATGTATACACTTTATTTCCACTGATTTTTAAGATATTGCGCTTGCAAATTTACTGATTTTCCTTGGAAGAAAACCCGCTGGAATAGCAAGGACCGGGGACGGTCTTGCTGGCGCCGCGGGTGGCCTTGCCTATTGAAACAGATACCTACCTGCCAAAGGTCTACGCCGGGAATGGCAGGCCCAAAGGCTGGATAATTCTTTTCCGTCAGAAATGCTACTTAGGTAGGAACATCTGCGGTATCGAGAAGTGCACCGTTACTTTGGGAGGGATACAAGTTCGATTGGTTAGAGTTAGGGGGTGTGAAAGTTGCTAGACCAAATTTCAGCCATAGGGGGCAGATTGTATTAGGACCAATCGGATTTGCATCCCTCGCAAACGGCTGCTCTCTTGAGGAGAGCCTCTTCACAGCAAAACCTCCCCCCCCCCCCCCCTACAATGCCAACCTGCTCTCGCACGGAATACGTCAACGCATGTTTCTGCTTTGATATTGGAGCTGGTGTTTATACTCGAGAGATAAAGGATCTGTGTGAATTTTTAGGGAGGACCTCGCGTCGACAGCGGGCTACCCGTTTTCTTCTTGTGTCTCTCCACGAGGCGTATTGACGGTGGATTGTAGGAGCGTAGATGTCTGGATGCCAGTTATTGAATTCAGGTGACGATAGAAACACTTTATTACAAAACACACATGCACTATAATATTAAAGTAAATCGTATTCCTCTCGGGCAGGAGTACTAATAATGATCGAACTTGCGCCCTACTTCGCGCAGATCGATTACACGGAGGGTACTCGAGTCACACACTGCACATGTGATACAGGGTGATTCTGGAGCTACGCTCGTCGAAGGATGCGGCCTGGTAGCCCGTGACGAGGACAACCCCCCAGCAGTGCCCCACCGAATTTTATGGCCTTTTCTGAAAAAAGGTATGAATCCTGGGCCGAACGTAGCGAATTGAGGTCGAGCCCCCGCAGTCGAGGGTGAAATATCCATTACAGCGTATTAAGAAATTCTTTTCTTCATCGCATCGAAAGGGACGTGATGCCAATGGATTCCTTATGTTTTTCTGATGAAAATCATACCAAATGTCATGCAAATCGGACTACTTTGACACAAGCTATTTGTACTCCTTATGTAAAAGTTGTCCTATTTACACGATATTTGGCATGATTTTCATCGGCCACACGTCCATATCCATACGATAAAGAGTAAAGGATTATTTTATTGCTGCAACAAACACAGGGTAAATCTGGAGCAACGCCCGTCAAGGAGATGCGGCCTGGTACCCCGTGGCGAGAACAGCCCTTCGCAGTGCCTCACCCGATTTTATGGCCTTCGGCCCTCAAAGGGGTTCGAGTGCCTATTAAGAAGTGAGCAATCTTCGACCAGCGCATTTCTTATCAGATCTTTGCGAAAACGACACCCATCGATTCCTCACGTTTCGCCGATGAAACTAACACCAAGAACGACGTAATTCGGACCTTGATAAAGGAAATTCCATGGAAAATCGATTTGTATCATTTCAAGCTGATTTAACTTGGTTAAAAATAGTCCGATTTACACGAAATTTGGTATGATCGTCATCGGAAAAACATAACGAATCCTTTGGAGTCACAGCCTTTTCGATGCGATAAAGAAAGAAGAATTTCTTACTACGCTGAAAGGAATATTTCACATTTTCACCCTCGACTGCGGGGGGTCGACCACAATTTTCCGGGGTCGGCCGAGGATTCATACCTGTTCCAGAAATAAAATAATTCTTTATTTCTTATCGTATCGATATGGAAGTGACACCGAAGGATGCCTCATACTTTTGCGATGAAAATCATGCCAAATATCGTGTAAATAGGACAACTTTTACATAAGGAGTACAAATAGCTTGTGTCACAGTAGTCCGATTTGCATGACATTTGGTATGATTTTCATCAGAAAAACGTAAGGAATCCATTGGCGTCACTTCCGTTTCGATGCGATGAAGAAAAGAATTTCTTAATACGCTGTAATGGATATTTCACCCTCGACTGCGGGGGCTCGACCTCAATTCGCGACGTTCCGCTCATGATTCATACCTTCTTCCGGAAAAAGCCATAAAATTCGGTGAGGCACTGCTGGGGGTTGTCCTCGTCACGGGGTACCAGGCCGCATCCTTCGACGGGCGTAGCTCCAGATTCACCCTGTATCACATGTGCAGTGTGTGACTCGAGTACCCTCCGTGTAATCGGTCTGCGCGAAGTAGGGCGCAAGTTCGATCATTATCAGTACTTCTGCCTGAGAGGAATACGATTTACTTTAATATTATAATGCATGTGTGTTTTGTAATAAAGTGTTTCTATCGTCTCCTGAATTCAATATCTGGCATCCAGACATCTACGCTCCTACAATCCACCGTCAATACGCCTCGTGGAGAGACACAAGAAGAAAACGGGTAGCCCGCTGTCGACGCGAGGTCCTCCCTAAAAATTCACACAGATCCTTTATCTCTCGAGTATAAACACCAGCTCCAATATCAAAGCAGAAACATGCGTTGACGTATTCCGTGCGAGAGCAGGTGGGTATTGGGGGGGGGGGAGGTTTTGCTGTGAAGAGGCTCTCCTCAAGAGAGCAGCCGTTTGCGAGGGATGCAAATCCGATTGGTCCTAATACAATCTGCCCCCTATGGCTGAAATTTGGTCTAGCAACTTTCACACCTCCTAACTCTAACGAATCCAATTTGCATCCCTCCCAAAAGAACCGGCCATCCGAGCGTAGGAGCAAGTGCAAAATTAAAGTAACGGTGCGCTTCTCGATACCGCAGATGTACCTACCTAAGTAGCATTTCTGACGGAAAAGAATTGTCCAGCCTTTGGGCCTGCCATTCCCGGCGTAGACCTTTGGCAGGTAGGTATCTGTTTCAATAGGCAAGGCCACCCGTGGCACCAGCAAGACCGTCCCCGGTCCTTGCTATTCCAGCGGGTTTTCTGCCAAGGAAAATCAGTAAATTTGCAAGCGCAATATCTTAAAAACCAGTGGAAATAAAGTGTATACATTATAGCTTATTGAATTTGTCTTGGAACGCACTATCAAGTGACCTATTCAAAAAAAATAGTTCCATTTAAAAAACCGAACTTGACGTATCTTTTAAAATAATAATCGGAGAAAAAATTCGTCTGCGCTAATAAATTGCCCCCCTCGAACCATGCGATTCCATATTTTTTTTTATTTTTTTATCTCCAATACTTTAGGAGATATCCAGCTGTTCAGTCTTCCCGCAGACACCCTGTATATAAACTGGAATATATTATCTTCCATGTAGCGTCGGATTTGTTTGATATTTCAATTATTCGATTTTTTACAAGCATTTCAGTGCAAATTTTTATGTAATGAATTAAAGCCAATTCTTCAAACTGCTATAATTTCCAAAACAATTCGAATTTTGCGAAAATCTTACGCTTCATAACAAATTTTTTTTCTAGCTAAATAAAGATTGCTTTAAAACTATATTAAAAATTCAAGTTCTATATTTTTATTTATACGAACAAAAAAATTCCTAACTTTGTCTTTTGTTAGTGGCTTCAGGATGGGGTTCCTCCCTTAAGTTGTTTCGTTCGTTTTCTATCTACACGTAAGTGTGTCGATGTAATAAACGAAATATTATTCTGCTATTACTCTCTTGGCATTACTTTGCAATCGAACGGCGTCCACACATTCCTCAACAGTATCATTGGTTCGTATTGCGACGTTGAGTGTCGCAGAAATTATCGCAGCTTCTACGATGCTAGGCGTTATGTTTATATTTATCCACGCGTCAGCGTCTTTTTATGGTAACTGTAATCACGCGTACTGGCCTACCCTATGTATGTTGTTGGTCCCCGAATTGCCGTGCTTTTGGCGATTCTGGCCAGTATTTTTAAAAATTAATAACTAAAAAACAAAGCGTTCACTGTACTTTCGTTGCTCTTGATTTTTGCGTTATTTTCTCGCAAAAAATCACCCCGTCAATTTACTTCCCATTTATTGCCGAACATCCTGTGTGTATAAGGAGTCATTATTAATCTGAGAAGTTTCCTGTAGCAAAATTGTCTGTTGGAAGTTGCACAAAGTTTTAATAATCATATATGTATATTGTTCGCAGACAAACCTATATGTGTATCAGTTCAGAAGCATATTTACGGAGTGACACGCTACGAAGATGCTCGAGTAATTTGCAGGGTTGAAGCATATCCACCACCAGATAGCTTCCGCTGGACATTTAATAATACTGAAGAAATGGTAGATGTACCGCAAGCGCGATATAAGAATTCGACGCGTCAAACTGAGAGCGTTCTCATATACCGACCAGTCACGGAAATGGATTATGGGACAGTATTTTGCTGGGCCAGCAATACCGCCGGTCAACAGAAGAATGCTTGCGTGTTTCATATTATCCCAGCAGGTATGTACGTACATGAGATAATAAAGTACAGTTCATTCTCGTTATAGGATCGCCAGATTTTGTTCGTTGTATCCCCACCACCGTCCAGTCGAGCGTACATCAGTCAGAAGAAGACAACCGCTCGACGGTCCCGCATAAATCAGAGCTCTGCAACGGGCGGGTATATTGCTGGTCAACCCGCCCGTTACCCGGCCGTCTTTCGATTTACCCGATCCGCTCGTGCCTGTGGCGGATAAGTCGGGGTCAGTGTTGATTTCTATCCGTCCGAGACACCCGAACGCCCGACACTCCCGACCACCGGAGACGGCCGAAACGCCCGAAGCAGTCACCAATTATGACGTCACCACGCGTATCCGACTCGCTCT
Organism: Andrena camellia; assembly: GCA_029448645.1. Taxonomy (NCBI): domain Eukaryota; kingdom Metazoa; phylum Arthropoda; class Insecta; order Hymenoptera; family Andrenidae; genus Andrena; species Andrena camellia. Next base: position 29,331,791 of record CM055679.1, read on the forward strand.
TGCCCACATTGTTAGTCGCTCTTACTCGTGACTGGTGACTGTTCGGGCGCCTCGGGCGGATAGAAATCAACGATGACCCATCCGCTGCAGGTACGGGCGGGTCGGGTAAGCGCTTGGCGGCGCCGGGCGGATATGGGCGGGTTAACCGCGGGTATCGCGGGTTAGTGAAAGTTCGGGTCCGGGCGGTTCAGGCGCATCGTGATACAGTCGGGTGACGGGCGGATCAAACCCGCCCGTTGCATGGCTCTGGCATAAATACCAGCTCTAGTTGAAATGCGGTGCTAATCGCTTACGTTGTTCACAATTTAAGTCTCTGCCTAGTCCCAAGTGGTGATCTTACAAAGAGAATTTATTGTAATTTGTGTAGGAATGTTTGAGACGAGTCATTTTCAAATATTACTAGTAGTTAAAATACGTAGTGTTTTTTAAATATGTCGTCGACCTTCAGAATTGTATTCTACTGATTATAACGATGTAAAAATAACATATAAACGTAGGTCTGCATTATACGTTATGTGAGGCAAGAAGAGACTTGAACTAGTTATTTTTCTCCGGCATTCCAGTGTGTGAAAGTGATATTTGGGAACCTAGAATTTTTTATAAGTTTCCTGTTGTAGAAACGATTTCTTGGATCAAAAATAAGTTTATATAGAAAGGTTAAAGCTTCCCGATTAAAACAAGATACAAACAAACTTTGTGTGACTAATTTTAGTATATTTTTATTATAGCTTATTGATGCCTTTGATGTCTTTATTAGAAAAATTTGTACATTGCAGATTATTTTCCTAATGTCGTGAGCACTTTAGACGATACGTCATATGCTCTATTTTGTTTGGTTTTCCTAACATTCATAGTCAACCGTGTATCATTGGTTATTTTTTAATTCTCCGGCTACCTTGAGTTTTTATGACCATTATGTCACTGACGACTATTCAGAGGTATCCTTACTCTACAGCAGGCCTGCTCTGGCTCATTACAATCATTAAAAATAATCAGAATTATATCACGTTTGATGTCATTTTCATAAGAAAAATACCAGAAGTCCGTTGTCGATACGTCTATGAAGATCTAATACGAAATATATTAATTGGCTTCTTCATTACTGAATGGCCTATTGCTGTCTTTGTCTTTATGACTCTAGGGTCTAGGACCCCCGAAGCACGTGGTTCAAGAGCTTCGACCCAAGCACTCTTCACGGATATAAAAAACGATTACAGGACACCGTCAGTGCAAAACCCAAAATATCATTGCTAGTCAACGTTTAGTTTTACCGTACGGATACGGGTTCCGCACTGGCATCTCCGACACGAACAAGTGATAAACAGCTCTATTGTAAAACAAGCAAACGATATTTTTAACACTTACAGTGACGGCACGGAACTGACGTGTACGGAGAGACGATCGAATTTCACTGTTCGGATATGGAACTGACAAGTGCTGCTTCATTCCAAAACAAGCAAACAATATATTTTACGTCTACGCTGACGGTACATAACTGGCACGGAACTGGCATGTGTGCTTAGGCCTTAAACCCGACAGTGGCGACCATCGGCGCGCAAAGGGAAGCACCAGGAACTCCAATAAACACATCGTGATGATCCCTGGTGATGGGCTCAAGACCGTCCAAACCGCTTCGAATCTATGATATAAGTTTCGAATCGGTTCGAATCATATTCGAAACAATAATTTCTTGCAAGTCTTGACAGGTGTTGAAACTCTTAATCAGTCTTAAATAAGTGTATGTGGATCGTCTCGAGTCTTGAAACTCGGGAACGTGAGCTTCGGGGCGGGTCGGAAAAAATTCGGGCGGGATCAGGTGAGATCTCGATACTCTCGAGATTTTCTTCGAATCCTAGATAGAAGTCAGGACAGTCACTAACGAAAGTTAAAATTTTGACATTTCTCGTTAAATATGCATAAAAGTATTATCAGTGAGTCGAAGAAAATGAGTCTAAACACGGCTTGTGTCAGACTATTTATAATTATACATGATGTATAATTGGTTTACGGAATTTAGAAAGCGATTCAAATTACGTGTACATCAAAGTAGCTTGAATAAGGTCATATTTGGACATATTTTCACCGGAAGAGCTTCGCCTATCCATTTCTAGTAGGTACTCCTATGAAGATGTAATAGACAATATACAAGTTTAAATTTGCATTAATTTCGGCACGTGTGCAAAGTGCGGGGTGAGGTGAAGATAACTTTTCCGGCAGAAGCAACTGCTCGGACTGGCCTGACTGCCTTGAAGAGCTAATTTTTAAAACTCTGCACCAATCAAAGTGTTAACAAGCTTCTTTTGAATAAATTATTATCGACTTTGACAAAATAAACGTTTTAAAAACGTCCTTATTTGTAATATTTTGGATATCATTACGACTTTAATGAACATGCCTAAGGTGTTCGGAATGTTTCCTGTAGACACATTTAACAAGGGAAAATCCTGAACCCGAAAATTAAAAAAATTCTGAAACTTTGTGAGTATGCACAGGATTTCCTCCTGATTACGACGCAATTTTTGTTTGCTGCCCAAATTCACTCGAAGGGGGTGAAATTAACCCCTGAAAATTCGGCTGTTTTCCGATTTTGTGTTATAACTCACGAACTGTAGGAGATAGAAAAAAAGTTTCAAGACAAAACATACTTCTTTTAATTAGATCTATCATTTGGTGTACAAATTATTTTAGAGTTCAGGAGTTATAACACAAAATCGGAAAATAACCAGATTTTCAGGGGTCAATTACACCCACTTAGAATGAATTTGGGCAGCAAACAAAAATTGCGTTGTAGTCACCAGAAGATACAGAAACATTTGGAACACCCTGTACTTAATTTCTATCTCATGTCACGAGTCGATATTGATAAAAACATTCCAACATTACTGTTTATAGGAAAGCCTGAATCTCCGTACAATTGTACGTTGTCCAACCAGACAACTGAATCACTCTCAGTGGAATGTTCTGCTGGTTTCGACGGTGGTCAGCCCCAGCATTTTCTGCTTGAACTTTTCGATCAACACACAGGAAAACTTCAAGCCAGCATCATATCCAAAGAAAATGTAGCCTTTACAGTTCATGATTTGGAATCAGGCAAAGTTCTCAATATGGCTTTGTATGCGGTAAACGCAAAAGGAAAAAGCGATCCCACAATTTTGGAAGGATTTACTTTGAAAGCTGCGGAGAAGCAAACTGGTAAATAATGTTACAAATATATTTTTATTTTTAGACAGCATCGCGGTTGAAATAAATAATCAAAAATGCTTAACTTAAATAAATTTAAAATTGTTAAGTTTAGATAATTAAAAATTGGTAGTATGATTTTTTAATGTGTACATATATATATATATATATATATATATATATATATATATATACCATTTTTTAGTCTTAACACTTTAAATGACGTCTGCGTGTATTTACGCCGAGGATTTTCATCCTGTGCGCTATTTTGGCGTATTTTTGTATCGATATTTTCTGGAAATCATTGAAAGTATTGTCCGATAGTCCACATACATATTGTCTTAGAACATATATACATGGAGGAGGACTCATTGAGAGCTCGAAACTGTCGCCAACATCATGGGAGAGAGAAAGAGATACTTTTTCGATGGTGCGAGCGAGAGAGGTAGAACGAGGGACTCCGAATCGCTTGCAATGCGCAAGCGCCGGTGTACACTTCTTACTCGCACCAGCTCGCACATGTCTTTCTCTCTCGCGTGATGTTAGTGGCCAACTGGCTCGACAGGAGACATAAAGCAATGAGACCTCCAGTAGTATATGCTCTAAGCATATTGTACGCAGCGTCGCCGGGAAATCGGTAGTCGACGCTGGTTGGTCGTGGCCTCACTTGGCTTGACTAGCTTTGCTTGGTGCAGGCGTCGGTTCGTTTCCCATCGTCTCCCATCTTGGCGTTGATTGGTTTGACGTCACGGCGTCATCACGCGCATGCGTGGCGTGTTCCACTTCCCTCTCCACTACAAATAGTTTGACCACCGAACCTATTTCCCGGCAACGCTGATTGTATGTTTACATACTCTATGGCGGATTCTTAAATACTTTGGTTTCGTTAAAAAGTTAACGGTACTAGGCAGTCGTTTCTGTCGAAAATGAAGCATGTCTTTTTCAATTAATTATAATGAACTAAATTGGAGCTGAGACTTGTTCTTTGACATAATGTTTATTAACATCATAATGTTTAAAAAAATCTGTTATTAATGACACTACAGATGGATCATTAAAGAGTCTTTTTAACAAAGTTTTTGACGAAACAAAACGAAATTCAGCGATTAATTTGTAAATTCTACTTCAGATCACCTCTGGTTCTGCACTGAACCTATAAAAGAAGAAAATTATTAAAATGACAGCTACGAAATGGCGATTTTTCAAAAAAGTGCGTTTTTAGGTAAAGATGAGATTTTAGTTACTTTTCATAAAGAATAAAAAGTCTTTATTAACTTCAAGTTAGGTTCAAGCCGAAACTACACATTTTGTGAACATGCTCGAATTTGATTTGAATCGATTGGAATTTCCGTTTTTGAGTTATCACTGCAAAACAAAAGAAACTTTTTTAAAAATTCCCTTTACTGATACATCTGTGGCGTTATATATAATGCAAATTTTTTACTAAACAATCATGTTTTTTAAAGCTTATGATGTTAATAAACTTTGTGTCAAAGGACTAGTCTCAGCTTCAATTTATGTCTTTGTATTTAATTGAAAAAGAACTTCACCACTTCACAGCCATGGACGAGTCATTACGTCGCCATAACATGGTTTGTGCGATACCGTGGTTGCGAAGTGGTCGCTGCCTGTCAGGAGCGGTCTTGAAAACTCCGCAAAGCAGAGTGTTATGATAGAGCGGGGTTCAATGCTTAAAGAAGCATCTAATACCACAGACCAGGTATAGGATAGACCTATCACGCAATGTAATTTTGTGTCACATGCTCGGGGGGCTCGCGAGCCCGGTTACCATTTTCGTGTCACACCCAACGTTATCGATTCAGTCTAAAATAAGATTACAATGCTACGAGTGGTAGGAATTAAAATTAAATCTTATCGGAAACATTTAAAATCTAAAAGGGCCTGAGGGTTATGACTAATTTCAAGAAACATGTTGTATAATTCCGTTTACTAATACATTTTGATAGAAGCATAATTTGCACTTATTTCCATAAATTTCGATCATATATTATATAAATACAACCGCGTAATAAATATTTGTACAGTCTCTTAGGTTATATTTTCTGTCACTTCGAGGAGTGGATTTTCTGTGGCCTCGAAGTGACAGAAAATATACTTAACCTATATGGTACATGATAATAAATGTTTATTGGATATTTCGTTCTTTTACGCTACATTTGTGAACTTTTTATTACTTAACATCCTTCCCAAATATTATTATTACGCCGCAACGGTATATTTATGAAGTCGATGAGCGTAATTATTCGTGGTTAAGAAATCAAAATTTCCATTCATAACGTCATTTTCTGAGTACATTTCATCGAAATAGTAAATTGTAGCTTAATTTGTTTATGTTTGCTAAGTTCATGCGTTTTATTAGACTCTACCCTAGTAGCATTTATTTGCTGGGAGTTTGTTGGGCCAATGACGTGTTATCCGTTGGTCAACTGTTGAAGTGTCGCGCTATTTTTAAATGGGCCAGCGATTGTAACCAACGCAGGTCCAACTGAAGGTTTCTTTCCATAGGCCCAATTGAAGGATTTTTTCTATAAGCCCAACAGTTTCTTTCCAAAAGACGTCTTACAGACGTCCAGAAGGCGTCTTGAAGAACTTCAAAAGACGTCTTAAACACGTCTTTTTAAGGTCTGGTTTAGGAAAAAAAAAATTCGCCGTGAGGAGAATCGAACCCAAACTTTCTGCTTACGAAACAACCTTTTTTTTAATAATAATAAACTTTATTAAGAAAATAACAGTATGTACACAATATACAGGGTGTCCGCGGGAAGACTAAACAGCTGGATATCTCCTAAAGTATTGGAGATAAAAAAATAAAAAAAAGTATGGAATCGCATGGTTCGAGGGGGGCAATTTATTAGCGCAGACGAATTTTTTCTCCGATTATTATTTTAAAAGATACGTCAAGTTCGGTTTTTTAAATGGAACTATTTTTTTTGAAGAGGTCACTTGATAGTGCGTTTCAACACAAATTCAATAAGCTATAATGTATACACTTTATTTCCACTGGTTTTTAAGATATTGCGCTTGCAAATTTACTAATTTTCCTTGGAAGAAAACCCGCTGGAATAGCAAGGACCGGGGACGGTCTTGCTGGCGCCACGGGTGGCCTTGCCTATTGAAACAGATACCTACCTGCCAAAGGCCTACGCCGCGAATGGCAGGCCCAAAGGCTGGACAATTCTTTTCCGTCAGAAATGCTACTTAGGTAGGTTTATCTGCGGTATCGAGAAGCGCACCGTTACTTTTATTTCGCACTTGCTTCTACGCTCGGATGGCCGGTTCTTTTGGGAGGGATGCAAGTTCGATTGGTTAGAGTTAGGAGGTGTGAAACTTGCTAGACCAAATTTCAGCCATAGGGAGCAGATTGTATTAGGACCAATCGGATTTGCATCCCTCGCAAACGGCTGCTCTCTTGAGGAGAGCCTCTTCACAGCAATACCTCCTCCCCAATGCCCACCTGCTCTCGCACGGAATACGTCAATGCATGCTTCTGTTTTGATATTGGAGCTGGTGTTTATACTCGAGAGATAAGGGATCTGTGTGAATTTTTAGGGAGGACCTCGCGTCGACAGCGGGTTACCCGTTTTCTTCTTGTGTCTCCCCACGAAGCGTATTGACGGTGGGTTGTAGGAGCGTAGATGTCTGGATGCCAGTTATTGAATTTAGGAGACGATAGAAACACTTTATTACAAAACACACATGCATTATAATATTAAAGTAAATCGTATTCCTCTCAGGCAGAAGTACTGATAATGATCGAACTTGCGCCCTACTTCGCGCAAACCGATTACACGGAGGGTACTCGAGTCACACACTGCACATATGATACAGGGTGATTCTGGAGCTACGCCCGTCGAAGGTTGCGGCCTGGTACCCCGTGACGAGGACAACCCCCCAGCAGTGCCCCACCGAATTTTATGGCCTTTTCCGGAAAAAGGTATGAATCCTGGGCCGAACGTAGCGAATTGAGGTCGAGCCTCCGCAGTCGAGGGTGAAATATCCATTACAGCGTATTAAGAAATTCTTTTCTTCATCGCATCGAAAGGGAAGTGACGCCAATGGATTCCTTATGTTTTTCTGATGAAAATCATACCAAATGTCATGCAAATCGGACTACTGTGACACAAGCTATTTGTACTCCTTATGTAAAAGTTGTCCGATTTACTCGACATTTGGCATGATTTTCATCGGAAAAATATGAGGAATCCTTCCGTGTCACTTCCATATCGATGCGATGAAGAAAAGAATTTCTTAATACGCTGTAATGGATATTTCACCCTCGACTGCGGAGGCTCGACCTCAATTCGCTACGTTCGGCCCAGGATTCATACCTTTTTCCGGAAAAGGCCATAAAATTCGGTGGGGCACTGCTGGGGGGTTGTCCTCGTCACGGGGTACCAGGCCGCATCCTTCGACGGGCGTAGCTCCAGAATCACCCTGTATCATATGTGCAGTGTGTGACTCAAGTACCCTCCGTGTAATCGGTCTGCGCGAAGTAGGGCGCAAGTTCGATCATTATCAGTACTCCTGCCTGAGAGGAATACGATTTACTTTAATATTATAATGCATGTGTGTTTTGTAATAAAGTGTTTCTATCGTCTCCTGAATTCAATAACTGGCATCCAGACATCTACGATCCTACAATCCACCGTCAATACGCCTCGTAGAGAGACACAAGAAGAAAACGGGTAGCCCGCTGTCGCCGCGAGGTCCTCCCTAAAAATTCGCACAGATCCCTTATCTCTCGAGTATAAACACCAGCTCCAATATCAAAACAGAAGCATGCGTTGACGTATTCCGTGCGAGAGCAGGTGGGCATTGGGGAGGAGGTATTGCTGTGTAGAGGCTCTCCTCAAGAGAGCAGCCGTTTGCGATGGATGCAAATCCGATTGGTCCTAATACAATCTGCTCCCTATGGTTGAAATTTAGTCTAGCAACTTCCACACCTCCTAACTCTAACCAATCGAACTTGCATCCCTCCCAAAAGAACCGGCCATCCGAGCGTAGAAGCAAGTGCGAAATAAAAGTAACGGTGCGCTTCTCGATACCGCAGATGTATGTACCTACTTAAGTAGCATTTCTGACGGAAAAGAATTGTCCAGCCTTTGGGCCTGCCATTCGCGGCGTAGACCTTTGGCAGGTAGGTATCTGTTTCAATAGGCAAGGCCACCCGTGGCGCCAGCAAGACCGTCCCCGGTCCTTGCTATTCCAGCGGGTTTTCTTCCAATTAAAATCAGTAAATTTGCAAGCGCAATATCTTAAAAATCAGTGGAAATAAAGTGTATACATTATAGGTTATTGAATTTGTCTTGGAACGCACTATCAAGTGACCTCTTCAAAAAAAATAGTTTCATTTAAAAAATCCGAACTTGACCATCGTATCTTTTAAAATAATAATCGAAGAAAAAATTCGTCTGCGCTAGTAAATTGCCCCCCTCGAACCATGCGATTCCATATTTTTTTTATTTTTTTATCTCCAATACTTTAGGAGATATCCAGCTGTTCATTCTTCCCGCGGACACCCTGTATATAAGTAGTCTTAATATATCAATGTACTTAGACAAAATATACTCTCTTAAGCCTAGTCCCTGATTAACCTAATAACCTTTACCTAGCGCATTGAATCAGTCTTGTGCACTTACAGTGGTTACGCTTGTTCGGTGGGATTTTCTTAACTATTTGTGTCTATTTCTATTGTTGATAGTGATTCTAGAATAGGAAAACTATGTTAGATAAAAACCTATTTTCAGCATTTACAGATTACAAGGTACGTATCTTGTGTATTTGAATTATGTTTTATTCTTTGAATATCGATAGTGCTTGATAGGGTAGTTTATGTTTGATTTGAAATGGGGTCTTATACCAGTAATGTTCTTCAATAAGGGATTGTTGTTCAACTGACTACGATAATACGAAACAACCGCTGTTCACACTTACCCAACACATTTCCTTGTAAACACTTCTAATTTCTAGTCACATACCTATTATTAATTGTTTATAAAAACTGCGCAGTGACGCGAAATATTCTACAAAATATCATCATTCGACCTTTAGACTAATTCCTTAAAATTTCACATTCGTCTCAAGACAGACGTCCTCATTACGTATTTATAAATAAGAAAAGAAAAATCACAACTTGGAATATAATAACAGGTTTTTGGATGTAGCAAATTTTCTGACGTTTGTAAGACGACATTTAATCATCGTTGTAAATTTTTTGTTAATTAACCAACCATAGTAATTGTAGGCCCAACATTGAATATTCGTTGGCAACCTGTCGTAATTTTTTGTTATATAACCAATCATAATAATTGTAGGCCCAACATTGAATATTCGTAGGCAAACTGTCGTAACTTTTTGTTAATTAACCACCCATAATAATTGTAGGCCCAACATTGAATATTCGTTGGCAAACTGTCGTAAGTGTTTTGCCATAATCCCTATGTTGGGAATTTGTAGGCAAAACGCTAACTATATCCCAACTAATTCCCAACTGTTGGCTACCGTTGGTCAACCAAAAATGGTACTAGGGTAATTGATTTTAGCATCAATTTTCATGTTTACAGATTTCTATGCTTAATGAAGTTTCGGCATCAATTTTCACATTTGCAATGTCATGGAATTGTTCGAGATTGTAACTAATTTTAACTTCTATTCTTAAATTCACATCTCTGTGCATGAAAAAAGGTTAGCACCGTTGGGAACGGTGCTCGAAAAGTGAGCACCGTCGGCGACGGTGCCAACACCGTAAAAACCAGTGATGGGCCCATTCACGGCTCAGACTGTTCAGTAGGGAAGGGAGATTCTCCTCGATTCTTTTAGAATCGATCGATTCTCTTTCTGAAGAATCGATTATTTTACCGATTATTCTCGAAATCGATTCCCGATAACTCGATTATTTTCTAACCAAGAATCGAGAAAAATTAACATTTTCATCTATATCTCATTCATCTTCTGAATCTGCCAGGCAAGTTGCTAATTATTAATCACTATGAATATGTATAATTAATTTTGTTTATCAAATAACTTTCAACTTTATTCTTAATACAAGTTTTGATTTAATAAAAAGAGAGCATGATATAATTAAGATTTTAAATGCACACTTTGTATTTTTAAGAATTTTCTAATTATAATCTTTTATTTTTTAGTCTCTACAAATGAATATGAAATTCAGATGTCTTAAATTAAATAAACTACAACTGTATATAAAAACTAAAATTTTATGTGTTGCACGCGCGCGCGTTGTGAGAGTTTCGTGGATGTATACACTATACCTTTTAAAAAGATTTTGTAATATATGCTTAAAATGCAGAATATGGGTGGTATTCATAGTCGTTGCTTAAGACTAAGATCGTCTTAAGCATTCGGCATACTTTACTAGTCTACACGGAAAAAGGTCAACACCGTTAGGACCGATGAAAGGCCAGCACCGTAAAAACCGGTGCTGGGCGCTGTTCAGCATCGAAAAACACCTTTGTGAATGGACCCACCACCGATATTTTCGCCCATTCACAACGGTGTTTTTCGGTGTTGAACAGCGCTGTGAATGGGGCCCAGCACCGGGTTTTACGGTGCTCAGCATCGTTGGGAATGGTGCTGGCTTTTCATCGTTCGTTATAGTGCTGACCTTTTTCGCTTAAGACGATCTTAATAAGTATGCGACTATGAATAGCTGCCTATATGTATATTACATACTATAATGATTCTGATAAATATTATAATGATTCAATAAAAATTCTTTTTATCTTACAATTAATTGATTCTATTCCCAGATAGCACACGACATCTATAAGCCGATTTTAAGACGTCTTGAAAGTCTAAAAGACGTCTTAATGACGGCTTATAGACGTGTGCTATCTGGGTCCTTTCATCGATTCTTCGATTCTTTTTGGAATAATCGATTCTTAAGCATCGATTGAGGACAGAAAATCAGCTCCTCGAAGTGACAGTAAATATAACCTATATGCTATACCCAATTTCATAAATATACTGTTGCGGCGAAACAATAATATTTTGGAAGGATGTTACTTTATGAAAAGTTCACAAACGCAGCGTAAAAGAACGAAATAGTCAATAAACATTTATTATCATGTAGCATATAGGTTATATTTTCTGTCATTTCGAGGAGGGGGCCACATAATAATCACGCGCATCCAGCCTGCGCATTTTTTCCCACCACACATTAGTTGTAGTTGAAACGATATTTTTGAGTCTGGGTACGCGGAAAATTGACTTGTGGTCCCAAGCGGGAGAAAAGTTATTTCATTAAATTCTTTATATTTAGTGGGATTATTACTAGGGACTGTAGCCATAATTAATTCTTTTATATTTCGAAGAACTGTCTTTAAATATTTAAATAATTACTTTAAGCCACCCTGACATTCAATTGACTAACCTGCTAAGAAAACTATTAAAAATGTTATATTACGCGACTAAATACATGCTTTTCTGAATTTCTTTCTTCTATAAAATATGGTAAGATCGGATTTTTTGAGTTGGTCTTATAAACGTTTTACAACATTTACGCTTGAGACAACGCAATACAGTATTTCCTCTAGTTCCTATCACTCTTCTAAATATGGAAACATAGGTATCAGGTTTACATAGGTTTCTAAAATTGTTCAGAAGCTACCGACTCTTTATAGCAACATGTTGGTCGGTGCTTGGAAGGAATATAGGGGCATTAATATGCAGTATCCTCTAATGGAAAAATAATTTTTTAATATTTTTTATCATTATGCAAACATCTGTATTGTATGTCAAATTTTTCTCCGAAAATGAAACCAATTACGACGCAATTTGGTATGAGGAAGGTACGGCAAAATATTGGTACAGAATATTTTTTTTAAAGCCCAACAAATAATACGATAGCGAACGTTTAGTAGATGTGCGGCCTTTTTCTCATCGATTGTTGAGGTCAAGGCCCCCGAAAAATTCATCTTTTTTTAAAACAGATACCGTTCCCAGAAACGCGATGCACCTGAAGGCAAAAATCGATGCGACTTGAAATGTCTTACAAGCAGAGCTCGCTAAATCAGGCATTTGCTCTTAATGAATCTTTACCAGTTCGTAGTACTTGTTAAGCCAAATACAATATCGTCTCCCTGAGGACTCGCTGATCGGGACCGGCGTTGAGCCCGTATCGTAGACAAAGCTCTAATTCCGAGTGTTCGTTTCTCTCTTCTTTCTGGCCGAAGGGGGGGAGCGAGATGGAACGCTCTGCGTGCGCGACGGGCGCGAGCGCTCAGATGGAATCGTGACTCCTCGACGCATGCGCGCGACGGTCAGATAGCCAGGCATGGCACGAGTCTTTTTTGCGCCCTAGGCGAACTTGTCCAATTGAGCCCTATATTATAATACATTTATTTGAGATTATTGATGACCTTACTCTGAATTTTTATTCGTAGTTTCAAACAGTTGCAGTACAATTTGTAATATTTCATTTAAAAATTTATTTTCAACAATGCCAACAATGAAAAGGCCATTTTGTGTCTCTTGTCAACCTTACGCCCTAGCAGTTGCCTAATTTTGTAGAGTAAAGTCATAAATAATTTCAAATAAATGTAATATAATAAAGAGCGCAATTTGACAAGTTCGCCTAGGGCGCAAAAAAGAATTGGTAGCTGGGTCTGTGTCAAAATTTTGCGAAGCGGTTCCCCTCCTGACCGTAAGCGCTTGCGACCATCGCACACGCCCGTCCCGCACGCAAAGGACGGAGTGTCACGGCGTCCGAAAGACGGAGCGAGACAAAACATCAACGCGTCGTCTGTCTCGTAACGCCCTCGCTCGCTTTCAGTGCCTCTCGCTCGCTCTCGTTCCATCTCGCTCTCGCCTTCACCGGACAAGAGTGAGACAGAAGTGGTGGGGATAGCGAAAAGTCCGTATCGTGTACACCAAACCGAGTCCTCAGGGAGACAATACTGTAATGCTGAGTTTGGTGCATCGGTTGAGTACTGACAGACGTGAAACAGACGATGCAGCAACCAAAGGCGGGAACGCGTGTTAGACGAAATCATCTATACTATTGAAAAATGAAATTGTTATATTTTTTGTTTTATTTTCATCACGATATTTGTAACATATTATATGAAATTTTCCGGATGAAAGAAAAGCCAAACACGACGCCCTTCCTACAATTATTCCGATTGCGCATGAATCCGTTTCTTATACTTCCTCCTCCTCTTTGTCCTTTAAAGTGATAATGTAAAAATTTATTTAAATAACTTACAATTTGGAATTCAAAGTAGGGTAGACCCGGGGTGATAGTAACGGGAGGACGACTGTAACACGTTAAATATCTTAGAAAATATGATATTTATTAATACAAATTTTGTATATTTGATGAAGAATGACATTTGGAATACGCACATCCATGTCCTAGCAGTATAGATACACAATAGACATGTATAGTGAAGAAAATAACTTTTCGATACCCTAAAATAACTTTTTCTTACCGATTTAAAATTGTAATATAAATATTCCTTTTGCAAGTACGTGTTTATTCTTTTTATTTAATATTTAATGTAGCCATTTTTAAAGTAATAGTAATCGTTAGTTATCACTTTTAAGTGTCTCGTTAATCAAAATTTATAATTTAAGTTCAAAAGCCTGGCTGGGGTCGATTGTAACATCGGCAGTCGGGGTTGGTTGTACCGTGACAGATAATGTTGCAGATAATGTTGATTTTGGACACCTTTGCGTTCCAACGCTACATTTTTCGTTTATTTTTCGTATAATATCTAAAGTTTTTGACGTTCATTATCCCGCGTTACGCAGCGAAGCATTCATATTGGACAAACTATTTTTGATTATTTCCCGTGTAGTGGAGGAAAAATATCCAAATTGGTTTACTCAAGATGAATGCGCTGCTCATTGTAAAGACATGGTATATATAGCTTTAACGGTAAAAATACACAAAGATACAGTATGGCTCGGCGAGCAATTAAGATGTGTGGGAGCATCGTTAAGTAAAAACTATTCAAAATTATCGACATTAAAGCATGGTTGAAAACTTTGTCTTTTTTTAACAAGTCCCTGCCCTACCTTTTCGCTTCTATCTTCATCCATGCTCATCTTTCCACCTTATGCTTTTGCTGTATATTTTGGCTTATGCTGTATATTTTGGCTTGTGCATGATTTCGAGTATTTTCAGTGTTATATTATTCGGTGGAAGGCTTTATTTCTAAAAAATAAGGTATTTTTTCTTGTATTTTCCTTTTTTTCGATGAATGGTTTGGATTTGTACTAACATTGAACATACTCTGGGATGGCGAAGACCTTCTTTCACGCCTTCGTGTGGCACACCCCGTTAACTCTATTGCTTAATTTTTTTAAATCTGTATTAACATGACAGACTATAAAGCGATAGAGGAACTAAGATGAAAGAAAGGCAGAGCTATTGTAGACATTGAGTTCCGATATTTGATAGAACATTATTAATGGTCTCAAGCTCCGTGAATATGATATATAGGGTACTTTGGTACTTGAATCCGTAGACGATATCAATCGATTTCAACTTTAAACAAATGATTATGTACTTAGCAGCCTACAGTTCAAAGACCTTTGCTCCATACGTTACACCAGGTCTGTCTACAGTCCGGAATATACTTACAGTGGCTCACAGCCATAATCGTACACTCTTTAAAATCGCATAACATTTTTAAAATTGGTCCAAACGACTTGAGTTTTTTTGCGAAGATAGAAGGATTAGTTTGCTAAGTGGCGTGTTTCGTCATTTTGGAAAAAATTGCGATTGGCCGGAATAGCAAAAAACATAGTAAAGGTCGTTTTTTCAAATTTTTTTCTGAGCCTGTAATGAAAATTCAAAAAACCCGTTTGTAGATTTAAGTAGGTTGTTTACATGCCTAAAATTTCATCAAAATCGGTTAATGTTGCTCTGAACTATAAACGCTTAAAGATCGCAGAATAAGATCGAAAATCGCGAAATTCACAAAATCAGCGAAAAAAATTGAAAAAAAAACGACCTTTCCTATTTTATTTTGCTATTCCGGCCAATTGCATTTTTTTCAAAACGACGAAACACGTCACTTAGCAAACTAATCCTTCTAGCTTCGCAAAAAACACAAGTCGTTTGGACCAATTTTAAAAATGGTATGCGATTTTAAAGAGTGTACGATTATGAGCCACTGTACATACACTAGCTTTGCTACATATTCGGCTTCGCCTGGAATTTAAATTCTGATTATCTAAAAAAAAATTTTTAATTTTTTTGTGAAAATAGTTACATGCATTTGGATTAGCCAGGCATAATGAGCGGAAGCACATTTTGTGTTGCAAGAGTTTACCGTTCGAAAGTTTTTAGGCGACAGACAAACACATAAACATAAACTTGCTGCTTTATATATTTATTAAAATACATTATATCTAAAAGTATAATAGTCCAAATGGATAATTTTAACTAACGCTATTAATATTGCTATTTAAAAGATCTATTTCCTAATAATTTATACATTTTATTCTTTTTACAGTCTAGAATGTTATATAAGTAAGCAATTATGACCGTGAGAAGAAAAGGAGTTCACAAATATTATACAGTTATATTATTTTTGTCTTTTGTATGACAGCTTTTATTAAATAAATAAAAAGGCCATATTTCATATATAAAACAGTTCGTTTCTTTCACCACCATCTCATATGTACATATCTACTTGCCCGAATGACGTCGTGTTTGATTTTCCTTTTATTAAAAAAATCTCACTAATTTGCCATAAATGCTCGAATAAAGACAAAACAGAGAATGTAAAAATTTCATCTTACAATTAGCTTAGCATGTGTATATACATGTTTTCCGCTTTTAGCTACTGCTTATGGCTTTTGCAGAATTTATAGAAGTGAAATCTGCTTCAATACGGGCATTTGAGCATAGCTCGTCCGTGGGCTGACATGACATGCGAAAATCAGGCGCACGGAGAATGCAAGAAGACAGTGTAGGTATCATACTTTGTTGCCGCTGCCAGAATGATCGTTTGTCGCGTAAAGGACCTCCGTGCCGTTTCCCTCCCATTTTATCTCACTCGCGAGTCGCGACGTCCGTAAAACAGAACCTTTTTTTTACTTGTGCTTTAAAAAATACCAGAACTATTTTTTCATATGTACTCTAGGAATAATGAAAACAGACCTTAACACAAGCGATACACTCGGATACTTACATCGTAGATGTTTTTTACCATTTTTAAATCCATACAATAGTTAATAAGGAAAGGGCCAATCAATTTGTAACGAAACGTAGAGTTTTAACTACTAATCTACCGTTCCCAAGTAATAAAGAAACTATTACAAAATGTCCTCGGGTCCCGAAAACTACGAATATAGATTTTACAAAAACGTTTGGATTCCTTGTTCTCAATGATTTATACATGCCGGAGGATGGGCACCGTCTATTTAGACATGCGCGGAGAGCAGAGATTTGCGGAAATGTCAGTAACAGCGTCAATTTTTAATATTTTTTTACGTACGACACGCGAAAATACTAGTTAAGTGTTCAACTACACGTAAAGCACTAAAAATCAATGTCATCTTGCAATTTATAGCTTGTATAAGCTTTCAAGAAGAGCCATATTTCGGCGCTATATAGTCTCCAGATCACCGAAATAGATCTTCGGAGAAAAATCTACGCGAATCCACGTGAGTCGCTGACAAACCGAGCCAAAGCGTAGCGTAACGAAAGCCTGCCCTCTATGTCAAACTCTCTCTCTAAACATAAGTCACACGTATACAAGCACGCACACACCTTTCAGCATTTCAACACATTTCAGAGTAGTTCCGGAATTGGACGCTGTTCATGAACAGAGGCCGCTAAATTCAGTCCTCGAGTTATGGGTCGATAATACAGTTTGGGTGGTGACACGAAGTCCCATAAGGTCTATCCTATACTTCGTCGATGCTAATACATTTTATTCTCTGAGAACCAGTCGCTGCCTATTAGTAGCGCTCTGAAATTCTGCTGGCGGAATTCAGGTCAGTGTGATATTTACGACCACGGTATAATAGACAGGTGTTCCGACTCCCCTAGAGCATGTGCGATTATTTCGTCCTAATTCTTCTGGCGGCCGCTGGATTGACGCTCAACGAGAAAAGGGCTAATTTTTTGCGTGTAATACCACTCAAATCTCTACTACTACAGTCTCATTAACGTACATGGTTTTCTTACCAAGACGCCTCTTGCAACGGTCAGAGAAACCACACCGAAATCGTCACAAAAAGCCGCTGGGGTAAAGGTGCTAAGTCGAAACACCTGTCTATTACCCATTGAGTTCCATCTCGCTCTCGCCTTCGGCAAGAAAAAAGCGAGAAATGATCACACGAAATAGTGCCGCCCTCTACGTTAAATGCTCACCGCCGATTCCGAGCCGCAAGTTTTCAGCGAAGAAGTACTGTACTGCCATGATGATTTAGTAGACCTGCGCTGTCCAAGTAAAAGCACGCGTGCTCTGTGGGGTTCTTCCATTCTTATCTGCATTGTCAGGGATATCGCGCAACACTAAAGAAGCGACTATGGCGCCACCCATGACGTGTGCATTAGTAACACACGTCGCTACAGCGAGCTAATGCTATTACATATTTCTCGTGAATATTGTATGCGGGCGGAGGGGTTAAGAGGGGAAGCGGGCGCGTAAGGGACCCCACCGCTGGACAACGCAGTAGTAGAGAATAAAAACATTTTTTGCATTTAGTGCCGGCATATATTCAAAGCGTAGGCCAAGCTGGATAAAGCCTAACTCACATGCCGGGACATTTTTCAAAACCTTGCGCCACGTAGAGTGTATATAATACTCCCATGATCATTGCAATCTGATATTTTTGCATAAAAGTAGTACGTGTTTTTTTTTCTACAGGCACTCCGATACCATTTGAGATCACTCCACTATTGGGGGGTTTGATCGGAGTGGTTACCGCATTGCTATTGGTTACCATCGCTATCTTGGCAGCTATGAAAATCAGGAGTGAAAAAAGAACTCAAAGGCCAAGTGATTCAACGAAGAAAAAAGGTACTGCACCTAGTGCCGAAGATCTTTACGATACTGATGATAGAAACCCAGATGTTGTGCCAATAAATAAAGGTATGATATTATTACACTTCGGAATTTATAGAATACGTAGTGTATAAGTGCACCTAAAACATAAAATTACAAGGAGACCTAATCCTAATACCTGATATACTAATTATTTATAGTAAAAATTGAATCAAATATGACTGTAAGAAAATGCAAACTGATCTAATATGTTGTTTGCAAGTGGCGTGTTCATAAATTCATGATAGAAACTATATACCGGGTGTTCCTCTATCTATAGTCAATACTCTAGGGGGTGATTATACAGGAAAAAATAAGTCGAAAATCAAGAGTGACGAAATTGCGGTTGCTTTTACCGCAATTTAGTCACTCTTGATTTTTGTTTTATTTTTACCTGTATGATCACCCCTAGAGAATTGACTATAGGTAGAGGACCACCCTGTATAAAAATATTGATAAAGATGAATCCAGAAATGAAACATTCTCAAATTGCCAAGTTGTAAATGGCTCGAGATAATTTAAGCTTTCAGTGTATAGGTAAAAGGTTTTTCTACTTTGGGACGGGTTGGGTTTGATTATGAGAGATGGACATTTATTTAACTATTCCACAGAGCGAGAGGACTGTTTTACATACTATAGCACATCATTTTTGGCAGAATAAAACAAAAAGTATGACAAATAACAAAAAAGTCTTCAAAATAAAAGAATGCATTATTTATACAGGGGTGTCCCAAAATTGCGGCTGTTACGTGCCGCGGCCTTTAGTGTTCGAGCGGCACGATTTATACACGCAATTCCGATTAGGGGTATCCCACAGTCCTTAGACTATCAAATATTGCTGTATTGATTGTATTTGTTAGAAGAGCAAGGAAGCTCGCCGCAGTCGTAACATTCAATTCTTTTATTAATTTTTAAATATCTATGTACCTTGTCCGAAGGATAAGGGGTAGATTTTTGGGATCGCTGGTACTCTAGTCCCATACGGGTCGTTTCAATGGAATCAGATAGGTAATGAACAAGTAGAATTTGATGATAAATAAAGCTTTAATGTTGAATAGTGGACGGAAACAAAATAACAGAATAAAATATGGAAAAGATCAATCAATCATTTCTACAAAACATAGGTACTCGTATAATTGGACATAACTCCTGACTAAGGAAATCCCACAGTCGATTGACTGTCAGAAATTACCGTTAGATACGCATTAATTATAACAGTGACAAATAAAGTGTACAGAAAGAGATAAGAGGCGCAACTCACCAGATAGTCACAATAATATAAATGACAATGCTTTAAATTTTCTGTTTGAAGTTTTGATAATTCTGAGCCGCTGGTAAACTTGAATCAGAAAGAGAAATGCGACGCGAACACGCATACACTTGATTATAGGAAGGAATAGAAACGAGTTGAATTATAAAATGAAATCGAAATGATAGTAAATTTAACTGAGCAAATCCAAGGATAATTTAAATTAAATCATTAACAGAATAAATTATTTTGTGGTTAAGTGAATAATTAGTTTCGCAAAGGACCGTATTCAAAAACCCTATAAAAGTACCCAAAACGGATTTGCCTAAAGTTTTGCACATTAATAAATTGATATTCGGGTGATCGATTCCATCCCTTACATTTGCCGCAGGACCACAGGAAGGGGAGGGGGAGGGGGTCAAAGTGCGCTGGCCACCAAACGCATCGAAAGTCATAACTTTTGACTAAATCAACATATCGAGACGCGACTGGAGCCAAAAAATCACAAAAACATCAAGCTTTCTAATGATATAAGTTTTATATATCATATATATTTTTTTAAATATATTTTACGCGTTTTTTCGGTTTGCTCGTGTGCAGAAAATTCAAAAAAATTGCATTTCCCAAAAAAAGTATCGTCTGATTTTAATCAAAAACTCAGTAGTTGCAGCTTATTTTGTGCCCTTTCAGGTGGTATGCGTCAAAACTTGGGGAAATGTTTCGTTTTTGAAATATAACATCAAGCATGCAGAGAAGTGTGTGTGCGCGGTGAAGTATTTGAGCTAGATGCATGTCCTATACAGGAACTAATTCTTTCATCGATCTGAAAGTGTATTATCTGCTTATAAACTACCTAAACTATATGATTCCACCGAGTTTAATTAGTTCGTAAGCGTGAAATGTTTTTTTATTGTCTTACAACATATATGCGTGCGCATTCACATTACTTACGTTACTCATCGTCCTCCTCATCCTCGTCTGTATCCTCGGATGTTGGTTTGATGTACGGAAAATTCTGATTTAAGAAGCCTGCTGGTGTTGAAGCCTGATCCATGTAACGACCAAATCCCAAATACCAAATAGTTGCTAGTACATGGGCGCAGCAGCCAACAGTCCTTGCGCCATTTCGGCACTGACAGTAGTATGATACTACAGATTCGGGTGCAGACAATGCAGTATCAATTAAGATGAAAATGCAATATACTTTCTGTGCACTATGCCGAGATTGTAGTTTAGCTTTAATAAATATCGGTGATTGAATATTAAGATTATAGGTCTGGAAGTTCGGAAGATAGTTTTCTTTGCTGACGAGGAATTCATATTTTCCCGCAAATAGGTGTATCTGAATCGTATAGAGAATCTGAAAACGCGTGCAATTTGAGTGACAACAGTGTTATTATAAGATACGATTAAGCTGGAAAACGCGTTCGCCGCCGTTATCTGATACTTTGGTTCGGGGCGCTGTGGCACGTGGATTCTTTATTTTCACATTTCCCACTCTTAGGGCTATGCGTTCCTAACAGTGTTTATACAATCAGCATCAGTGTTTTCAGAGTTGAACTCCGAGCATTAGATGCATTTTGGTCGGCATAGCGTGAGTTTCTGTCGTGCTTTTAACCGAATTCGAAGTCTTGGTCGCAGACGTCGCTTGTTTTAATATAAGTAATATTATAATATTATTAAATTGTGTTGTAAACAATAGTGTAAGCAGTGGTACAAATAGTAGTGTAAATAGTAGTGTAAATGTTATAAGCAACAATGTAAATGGTGCAGCTGAAAATAGTCTACGTACAATAAGCAGCAATGAGTTCGCTTAAGTGTGAGATGTGTGGCATTTCGCTTGCCAAAAAATCAAAAAAAGAAAAGAAAGTAAAAGACAATCGAATAGTGTGTGGAAAGTGTTTCGTCGAATCTTCGTTTAACGATCCTAATAATGAGAATGAGAATACGTCACAAGAGGCTAATGTTGATGTAAGCAGCGAAAGTGATACTGCAGATGCAGGTTCCTCAAGTACGACAACGTTACCAATAAAATGTACACCTAAGTGCCGCTCTCGATGCGTCTTCGGCTGTAAAAGTGTGGACAAATAGAACTTATGTTATATTAACAAGCAAATAAGAACAGAAGTTCTTGTTAATTACCGCATTATAATTCATGAACGTTCTGTGTGTTGTAAACGCCACATTAAAGATGGAAACATCGACTCTGCAACAATCCTCAAGTTTGAAAACGATACACTAAACGAGGAAACCGCGTTATCAGTTACTGAAATTGTTACCTTAATCGATCGTCTTCGTAATTACAGTATTGCAGAAAAGAAGGCGAAGACTTCACAACATAGTTTCTTTGACAATATGAATGATGAAGAAACGCAGACCTGGACAGCTCTAGATAAGACACAACTTTCTAATATGACCCAACATTGTTTTACAAAAAGTGAATATGCCGCGTCGAAATATAAACTTGGAATATACTTAATGCATTTATATTGTGGTTCATCCCAAGCGGAAATCGGATCTATTATGCACTTATCACAAGCGACAATAAGTCGTATTATTTCTTCTACAAGAGAAACTATTTCATCAAAATTCGTACCTAGTTATTTAAATAATATAACACGATATAAAATAAAGGAAGAGACTTCAGCCATTGCTCGCCATTTAAATGGCATTGAAAAAAGCGAAGATAGATTAATCACCATGTGGGACGGTACTTACGTTTACCTGAATAAAAGTACTAATTATCGCTTCCAACGAATAACGTATAGTGGGCAAAAGAAGCGGAACTTTTCGAAACCAATGGTCGCAGTGACCACTAATGGCTACATAATAGACATTTTTGGACCCGACCGACTTTGGGCTGCTACAGTTTCTGATGCAGACATTCTCAGATACATAATGAATACTGATTGGTTTCAGCAATTTTTTAAATCTGGTGACGTTTTCATATTAGAAAGAGGATTTTCGTACATCAAGGACAAACTATTGGAAAAAAATTTTAAAGTCCTAATCCCTGCTCTTCTACCAAACGGTAAAAAACAATTATCGACAGAAGAAGCAAATGAAAGTCGACTATGTACAAAGCAAAGATGGGTGGTTGAAAGTGTTAATAGCTCCTTAAAGAGATTTAAATTCTTCAAAAACACTATAGCCTCAGAATATGTGCCAAAATTATTCGAAGATTTCAAGATTGCTGCTGCTATTCATAATGTATATTTTAGACGTATGTACAGTGACCACGACGAACCGGAAATGGCCTCATTAATATTAATAAACTTAAATACACCCAATATCATGCAAAATATAGTGGAACAGGAAGGTTTAGCTAGGAAAATAAAGAATTTCGAAACCATGTCATCACAACATTACAATGATTTCCCAGCATGGACTTTACAAAATCTGAAACAATTTACAGGCACTTACCAGTTCAGCCTTGCTAGATCCTACATTGCAGACCACCTATTTGCGGGAAAATATGAATTCCTCGTCAGCAAAGAAAACTATCTTCCGAACTTCCAGACCTATAATCTTAATATTCAATCACCGATATTTATTAAAGCTAAACTACAATCTCGGCATAGTGCACAGAAAGTATATTGCATTTTCATCTTAATTGATACTGCATTGTCTGCACCCGAATCTGTAGTATCATACTACTGTCAGTGCCGAAATGGCGCAAGGACTGTTGGCTGCTGCGCCCATGTACTAGCAACTATTTGGTATTTGGGATTTGGTCGTTACATGGATCAGGCTTCAACACCAGCAGGCTTCTTAAATCAGAATTTTCCGTACATCAAACCAACATCCGAGGATACAGACGAGGATGAGGAGGACGATGAGTAACGTAAGTAATGTGAATGCGCACGCATATATGTTGTAAGACAATAAAAAAACATTTCACGCTTACGAACTAATTAAACTCGGTGGAATCATATAGTTTAGGTAGTTTATAAGCAGATAATACACTTTCAGATCGATGAAAGAATTAGTTCCTGTATAGGACATGCATCTAGCTCAAATACTTCACCGCGCACACACACTTCTCTGCATGCTTGATGTTATATTTCAAAAACGAAACATTTCCCCAAGTTTTGACGCATACCACCTGAAAGGGCACAAAATAAGCTGCAACTACTGAGTTTTTGATTAAAATCAGACGATACTTTTTTTGGGAAATGCAATTTTTTTGAATTTTCTGCACACGAGCAAACCGAAAAAACGCGTAAAATATATTTAAAAAAATATATATGATATATAAAACTTATATCATTAGAAAGCTTGATGTTTTTGTGATTTTTTGGCTCCAGTCGCGTCTCGATATGTTGATTTAGTCAAAAGTTATGACTTTCGATGCGTTTGGTGGCCAGCGCACTTTGACCCCCTCCCCCTCCCCTTCCTGTGGTCCTGCGGCAAATGTAAGGAATGGAATCGATCACCCGAATATCAATTTATTAATGTGCAAAACTTTAGGCAAATCCGTTTTGGGTACTTTTATAGGGTTTTTGAATACGGTCCTTTATTAGAATAATTTGTTTCGCAAAGTTGAGTCTTTCCATGCGGCTACACACTAGACCGGAGAACTCTGTCTCTAAAACACTTCGCGGACCCAATGACACGCACCTCACGATTTACCGTCACAGAGTGTCGGAGCTTCACGCTCTCGGCAGCGGCCAGAGTGGGACCCCGCCGAAAAGGCTTACGCTGCATTTTATCGCTCGGCCATGCATGGGCCCCTCTACTTAACGAAGCGGTGTGTGTGTGTGTTCATGGCTATCCGTTAGACTCCTGATTCAAATATATAATCGATGGTTACGGAACATTCATACGCACAGGAGAACATGACATCCCACATCTCGAAAACCATACAATTTCACACCGCTGAGGGCCCTTCCTCAACATTCATAAATTCATGTACACAATTTCTGACTTGGGAAATCCCACAGTCCTTAGACTATCAGAAATTGTGTTAGGTATTTAATTTTAACAAAAACAATTCCCGATTAGTTAATAATCCGCGGCAAGACCATGGGAAGACGCAGACCCCTGCACCGGATGTAGAGTATACAATTCCGTCAATCTTCTAAGAAGCAACCCAGTCTGCGCATTCCTGATGTAGGATAAAGGGCCCATATACCGGACATTTAGTGATGACATGAATGTTATTTAGGAATTTTAACATAAGTTTTCATATATTCTGGGAATTGTTTGCATTGAACTGATTATTAAGCATTTCCGTAAGTTCAGGAGTTTCTGATTTAACTAAATAATGAAATTTTAAAGAGATATTAGGAAAAATGTAAAACAAAATTTTGTCGTAATTACCGGACACACTTAAAGCTTGAGAACTATTTATCGTGCTCGAGCTACCGGACACTGTCGCGGACACCGTGCCCGAGCTACCGAACACTGTCCCGGGCACCGTGCTCGAACTACCGGACACTGTCTAGATACATTATCCACTTAACTAAAACATATTCATGAGCAGTAGTTAAAATACATTCTGGTCCAGGTTTTTTGTCCTTATATTTGTTTTTAATTTTGTCGTGTCACGTGCTCCTTGGAATACCAAAATTTATGCTGGCTGCATTTACCGTAGATCGATGTGAGGTTATAACCCTCTAATGCTTTGTTAAGCGAATCTTTACTGTATTCTTTTCTTATAGTTTTACTCGTATTCAGAGCTGCCAATAAAAATTTTAATGTTAAAAATTCTCTTAAAAGTTTACACATATTGTTACTTTAATGTAAACATCTAGATCGATTCGAAAATAGGTTAGATTCTTCGAACGTTTGCAACAATCCGGTAACTGTCGAATCAACACGAGTATTGACCCATATATCGATCACCGATAATTGAAAATGTCGTACAATTTAACCCAGTCCCCGGATTCACTTTAATTTCTCAAAATATTATTAAATCACCTTCATATGCAGTTTTTAGTATCAATTAAACCTAGTACTATCACTACATATTCATTTTTGTACTTTATATCAATTTAATTATTATTATATCGACTCTTAAATGTAAGTGATGCTTAGCCATTTTGATAATGAAAATGGTCAAATGCCGATAATTGCGAGAATGAGAATTTCTATACATTTTTTTACATGTTTAACCTACATTAATTATAAAAACCTTCATTTATTTAGAAAACTATAACTTCAAATGTTATTATAAGAATATTACATTTTAATTAATATAGTCTGGATTTTATAAGTCATGGAAATGAATATTATGTCCGGTAATAGGGGGCTGTCCGGTATATGGGTCCTTTACCCTAGCCGTTACTGATTATGTTACAATGTTTAGCGCGACGGTCAGAGGTGTTCTCAACGAGGGTTCTCCCACAATGCTGCAAGACATTGTTGAAACGTACCCCCGCCGCTTACACAGAGCGGATTCGGCAGAGCAAGAGAACCACTGGGTATTTTCGAGTGCGACTCTCTGGTGAAAACGTCGCTGCGTCAGCACCGCCTTATCCTTATCGCGGGACGGCAATATGTCGAGGCGACGACGCTCCAAAGAAAGGGTTCTCGTTTTACTAAATTATTATTAACTACTGGGCTGGAGTACGATCAACGAGGGATTTCTCATAACGCTAAGCGTTGTTGATGCATACCCCGTCCAAAAAGAAAAATTTTACGTTCCGAACGTAACACGGCACAATCCGGAACATGCAATATCCTGATGCAAGAAGACATTGAAAAGTTCTTTATCATTTTGGTATCCGAGGCTTCGTTCTCCAGACATTAACAGTTGAATATTAGCGGTCGACCTTCCAGGCCGCGCAGTTTAAAGGCCGTCGCCCATTACGCCGAAGCGAAGCGCGGCGACCAAAACGAAATGTTCGTCGCCGCTATTCTGTCATATGGGCGATACATGGTCGATGCTGTTCTGTCACATGAGCGATGCGTGATCGCCGCGCTTCGGCCTAGTGGGCGACGACCTTAAAGCCGAGTTAGCTGAGCACGCGGTAGCGTACGTTGACACGCACACGCAGGAGGCACGTATAGGTACACACCTCGGCACACAGTAGAGCGGACCGCGCTGGTTCAAACCGTAAAAGGGGTTAGTGGGATCGGCTCTTCTGGGTGTGTAGGTCTGAATCTACGCATGCCTCCTGCGTGTGCGTGCCAGCGTACGCTACCGCGTGCTCAGCTGACTCGGCTTTAAACTATGCGCCCCGGAAGTTGCACCGCTAATATTCAACTGTTAATATCTCAAGAACGAAGCCTCGGATCCCAAAACAATAAAGGACTTTTCGATGTCTTCTTGCATCAGGATCTTGCATGTTCCGGATTGTTACTGGGACACCCTGTACGTTTGCCTGCATCACCCGCTTGGCGGCCGCCAAACTAAAAAATAACCACATTTGTGATCACTCACTGTATGGTGCATGTTTAGGCAGGAACCTGATGTAATGCTGAAGATATTCGGGGCAGGAGGGCAAAGAAGCGACACTACTTTTCACAAGAGACAGATTATATTTACAAACTAGCAGATGGACAAGTATGAATATAGAAAACAGTCAGCCAGAAGAAATACAAGCCGTCAGAGCTTACAGTTTTTACTGATTTTTACGAAAACTGTTGGCAACAACAAATTTTTATCGCCGAAACTGTAAAACGCATGGTTTCTGGTTTTCGCTTATTCTAATCGCAAAGGCTATGTCTTCCTCACTGAATTTATTTTTCGTTTCAAAAGTCATTTTTGCAACATAAAAAGAGTAAAACTATTTTTATTTTCAACTTTGATCATAGAAGAATGTTTTCAAAATTTTGAAAAAATTATATTCGTATTCTGTGGTCTTTCCTCCTTCAATTGAGCTTCTTTAATTAGCGGACGCTCTAAAATTTAATCGGGGCATGACGACAAAGACCGGGGTGCGCTCAATACAGGTAGATACGAGACGTCAGACAGAACACAATGAGAAATATTCTAAACTATAATTTCTCTTTTAACGGACGTATTGTTTTAAGTGACGGTAAAATTCCCCTACAGTGTCCATATTCGAAACGCGATTTAAGAGGGCAAACCACTGTAACGGTCCGAAATGTAAGGGTGTTTTCGGGAATTTATTTCAACCAAACAACGCAAGTAAATCAATGTATTGTTTAGTATAATTAATAATGTACATATCGAAGGGTAAGAATTTTTTTTTCAATCAAGGTCATAAATCCGTTTCCTGTATGCTCTTCGTCAAAATGTGCACTGCGGCAAAATCGTGCTTGTCGCGTTGACAGTGCCCAAGCCATATGGTTAATCTGAATTCAAAAAGAAAAAAATATTTAAAAACTAGAAGCCTACCTTTATCAGATGACGATCAAAAAAAGTCAAAATCGCAAAAAATTACAAAATGGCGGACCACTAAAAAAAAATCATGTTTTCGGGGTACAAAATTGGGGAAATGTTGATAAAAAAATAGAAGCAGGTCGTTAATTGAAAAAAACTGATCGTCATATAATAGCGACGGGTTTTTCGTACAATAAATGCCCTTGCTCGTGTCAATTAGACATATAGTTTTCTCTGTAGACTGTCAACGCGGTTGAAAAATATCATTCTAAGGAAAACGCGTTCAAAGTTCCACTCGGCTCAGTCGCGCGCTTGACACCGCTTCACGGAAATTTCTATATCTCCATCAATTTTACGAATTTCTTCATAAAATATGGAGAGAGCATTCTTGAAACGTATGTCTTTCAGAAAATATGAAAAGGGAAAAATCAATTTTTCCGATTTTTTACAGTGGTCTGCCCCCTTAAGGGGACATCCGGTCTAGAGCCCAAAAAAATAGGTGATATTTAGGAATTAATTAAAGGAAAACTACTACATATAATTTAATGAGACTTTTTGCATTGTATTAACGATGTCCTAAATTATAGAAATATATTTTTTGTTTTATAATTAATCATTGCAGACGGCACTGGGGACTCGTTAAAGTCAAGACGTCAAAAATTGATCCAAATCGGTGGGAACTATATCTCCAAAAGTTATTATCCGATTCGACTGAAACTTGTCTTATTTTGAAGAATATACTTTTCCCTAGGGGGGAAACCAGAAAAAAATACAAAAATTACATTTCTTGTAGAAAATAACGACACTCAATGCCTTTAAAATTATAAATTTTCAATGTTTTGTAATTTTTCTGGTATCCCCCCTAGTCAGAAGTATATTCTTCATAATAAAAAAGTTTCTGTCGAATCGGATAATAACTATTGGAGATACAGATCCCACGGTTTTGAGAACACTGTTTCGAGAAAACCGCGTTGAAACTTTTACGTGGGCGCCGAGTGGCCGGTTGTTGCCCACGCATTTGCTGGTACTCAAATGCCTATAACTTCGTGAATTTTACGAATTTCAACAAATCCTTTTAAACACGTATTCCTAAAAGGTTGAACATTCGAAAAATGAAATAAAAATCGGTTTTTAGACCGGAAGGTCCCTTTAAATGAAAAGAAACGTATATTTAATTATAGATTAACAAGGGTCAAATGTTTTGTAGAATGCGCGTCTGATATTTTAGCCAATAAATGGAGAACACTACATACTTCTATTTTAGTACAACCAGACTTTGCAATAGAAATTATAAAAGCAATATGTGTATTGTATAATTTTGTTAGAAGAAGAGATGGATATCGTTTTGAAGACACTCTTACAAATAATTGTGACGATATAAGTGTTCGTGGTACTGTTACTGTCACACATGGACAGGTTATAACAGAAACATTTTACGATTATTTTTCTAGTCCAGGAAAATCACTGACTCTCTTAGCAAAGAAATATGATAGGCGGAAGTAGGGTGTATAAGGGGATTCTAACTCAGGTCCTCTGAGGGGAGCGCGGGGCGGGTGGAAGTGAGGGCGCGCGGGGGAGTGCGATGGGGGGAATTTTAGGCGCGGGGACAGCGGGGAGTGGAAGACTGGTTGCGCGCGCACGAGCCGCGGAGTGGGGGAAGCCATAATCGTGGAGGGGATCAGTCCAGGCCGAGCGGCCGCGGAGACCTCTCCAGATCTGGTCCACCGTCAGAAATTTTTTCAGAGGGAGGGAATGACCCCCGAAAATTTTTTCATATCTGACCGAGGGAGGGAAAGATCTTGGCCCACCCCCGAAATTTTTTTCACCCCTGACCCACCCCCGAAAATTTTTCAGAACTGACCCACACTGATGTAGCGAACCGCCAAGCGCAGAGAAATAATAATAATTTTTATCTGAAATTGTATCGGACGATGTCGGGAAAGATCGACGTTTTACAAATCACATATTCGGGGAGGGAAAGAGATAGCACTACATAGTGGTACAATCGTATGCATTCTAAAGCTAAATTCTGAGAGGGAAAGAGACAGCAGTGGTACAATCGCATGCATTTTAAAGCTAAAATTTTTCAAAATGTTTTTGATCTGAACGTCGCAGCGTATCGCGCGATCTCGCGTAATTTGACTCCCCTGGAGCAGCTGCGCGAGATGATGTCATTTTCACGGCGCAAAGGAGGCTCGAATGAAATAAAATACTTTGTTGAAGTCAACGTGCGAGAATCTAAGAATGAATTATGCCGAATCATAGAATTAGGAGGTGAGGAGAGAAGGAGGGTAAATAAAATGGAGAAATAATATACGTTTAAGAAATTTATTTTTAAAATTAAAAGCATGTAAAATAGATTAATAATAATGATTTAACATTTTTTCTTCCTACGAGCATCAGCCAGAATATCACTGATGGCACATGCTACCAGTTCGCAATCTACAAGATAATCCTCGTCGTAATATTCGCTATAGCGTATGATTTTAGCAGCACTGCGCATATCTAATGTTTCGCAGGCAACACCGCTCTGTTGCAACACGTTAACAAAACATTCAAATTTTACTCTCACATCTTCCGCAGTTTGATGCAACCGCGGATACACATAGCTTACACATGGCTCAAGATTACATAAAAATGATACTGTATTCGATTTGAAATACAGTGTATTATCACATAGTGTCATCTTTACAATTGGTGAATCAAATATCCTAACAAATTCCAATATTAACTCGTCAAACTGCATCGAGTCAGGTTCAGACAATTGTACATGTTCTTCGATGGATGAATGCCTGTCGAATAGCAGATTCGATGTATGTCATGGTAATATGAGATGATTCCCATGATTGTCACCGAGAAGAACTTCTACATCGGCCATAGGTCCTACATTGATTCCAATTTCCAAATACTTGCTACCCACAGATGTTAATGCGAATCTTCTGACCATGATACGCGATGCTCGGCGCGGACTAAGAGAACAATTAAAGCTATGAAATTGTCCGCTCATATCAGGAATAAACATAAAAATTGTGGGAATATGTGAAAATAAGCCTTACCTGTCATAATAAATATTCTCCCGAATGCTACAACACAATGGAGCTATGCCATCATCTCGCATGATTGGAACGAAATAATCTGGGCTCCCAGCAAATATTTCATTAATGCTATTGGTCAAGTTTTGTAGCGCTGTCTGGTCCATCAAAGTCACTGAAGTTACTGAGCGATTGATGGAATAACGTCCGGGAGCCGGCTTAAATAGAGGCTAGTTGCTTCCCCCCACCACAACATTTTATTCTAAAGCTGCCAATTTTCCAGAATGTTTTTCAATCTTATTGTCGCAGCATATCGCGCGATTGCATGTAATTTAATCCCCATTCTCAAGGATAAAAGTCTCGACACGTGTTGAATGTAATATAATACTTCTGGAAGCGTCGAATCCTAGAATTATGCGGTGTTGACAGAAACTGTGCCGGGTGATCTTGCGCGCTAATTCGTCATACGCATGAATCATGGAAAGAATTATGCTGTGTCGACAGACAGTTCCCACATGGAAAGAATTATGCGATATCAGCAGAAACTGTATAGAACAGTGTTGGGACGGATCATCGTTTTTGCATGCGATGCATTCGAGGGAGGGGGTACACCGAAAGAGTTAGACAGAGACAACAAGTCGTGGTACCAACCATAAAAACATGCTCTAAACTGCACAAAGCGTCAAACACGTTGTAACACATTGCGCGGACAATACATTACATTTACATTCCATTTACGATCATGGAAAAATTCGCACAAGTGGAACGCCAACGGCTAGATCAATCTGCATGATTGATTTCACGCGAAGAATACCTTGCGTGGGAAGAACGGTGCAAAGAGTGTATCGAATCTTTGGAAGATCACAGCCGAGTGAAACGTCCTCGATTATTGATCGGTGTTCGACAATCGCTGGTTGCTCGAATCGTGCAGCTCGAAGGACTGAAATATTCGTTGCGCGGACGTTTCGTGCGCGAAGGTGCCGGACATTCGAGCACGGTGCTTTTGTGGCGCGAAATAGACACTGCGTTCGATAGCCGCGTATTAACTGGTGCCATGCTAAATTCGAATTACATCGAACCGCGCAACTTCCCCCAGGATGCGGCGGCCATTGTGTTGGAGCATGTGCGGTGTCCTTTGAGGAAACATCGAAACATCAAAGTGGACACGATGTTCAGCGGCGAATTTGTGGCAGGTGACAAGCATGTTTGTAAAAGCATCAATACCCGAAACTGCGAACTCTTCAGTACATCCGATCTGGAGGAGTGGTACCAACGATGCGTCATCGAACCAACCCTGGCATCGCTGGAAGAGTTCCAGGAACGCGACAGCGGTTGGGCATTGACGAGAATCCTGAATCTAACCGTCAATGTCAACAAGTACAATCCGCTGCGCGCGGGGTGTAATTACAAATTGCCACGGGAAATATCGCTGAAGAAAGCGACGATTAGCGTGCAATCCCCGGACAACGCCTGTTTCGCTTGGGCAGTGGTCGCCGCTCTACATCCCGCGAAAAGAAATGCCGATCGTCCAAGTTCATACCCCGAATATGCTTCCGTATTAAATATCCAGGGCATTGAATTTCCAATGTCTCTGGAGCAGATTGGGAAGTTTGGACGGCTGAACAACGTCTCCGTCAATGTGTACAGCTTCGAGGAGAAGAAAGGGCCAACAGTCTTCCCACTGCGCCTCACCAGCCAAAAGAGGGATCGGCACGTCAACCTGCTCTACACGCCGAATCAAGAGCACGGCGATGTAGGGCACTTTGTGCTGATCAAGGACTTGCCCAGGCTGGTGGGCATGCAGCTGAGCAAGCACAAGGTAAAGAAATTCATCTGTGATCGGTACGTATATAAACTTATGAAATGTTGAAATGCGTCGCGAAACAATTAAATAAATTTTTTTTGGGTTTACAGATGCATGCATTACTTCGGATCCATCGAGAAGTTGGAGGCCCATGCAGTGGACTGTAGAAAGATGAACGACTGCGCCATTCTGCTGCCCAGCGAAGGCAACAATCTGCTCAGCTTCAACAACCACTGCAGAAAGGAGCGACTTCCTTTCGTGGTGTACGCAGATCTCGAGTGCATCATCGAGAAAACGGTGGACAATCGAATAGGTGATAGTAAATTGTGTAATTATCAGCATCACAAAGCATATTATATGCATTGTTCGTACGATACATCGCTATCGATGCGACGCGGATTGTGTTTCATGGTTCGTCGAAGAACTGAAAAATTTTGCAGACTTTGCCAAACCCGCCCTGACCAGTAATGTTCCCATGTTGGATTTAACTAGCGAACAGTGGACGACGTTTCGCAATACAACAGATTGCTACATTTGCGAAGAGCCATTCGAGGCTAGCGATACACGAGTTCGCGATCATTGCCATCTATCCGGACGGTTTAGAGGCCCGGCACATTGGGAGTGCAATTTAAATTATAAAAATGCGTTTTACATCCCCATCGTTTTTCATAATTTATCCGGCTACGATTCACATTTTATTATCGAGGAAATAGCTACCGCTTTCGAAGGTCACGTTGATGTATTACCCATTACTAAAGAAAAATATATTTCATTCACAAAAAATGTCGAAGATACGGCTGAATCAGACTCGCGAAATTGTATTAAATTGCGATTCATCGATTCGTACAAATTTCTCAATACCAATCTCGACAAATTAGCATCTTTTCTTAGCACAGATAATCTAAAAATTTTACGATCCAAATTTGAAACATTATCCACCGAGGATTTCAATTTATTGACGCGAAAGGGTGTCTTTCCGTATGAATACCTTGATTGCGCGAACAAGCTGCAGGACTCATGCTTACCACCGCGCGAGTCATTCCACACTTCGTTAACGGGCGAGGCAGTATCCGAGAGCGATTACGCGCACGAATACAGCGATTTGTATTTGAAAACAGATATCTTGTTGTTGGCAGATATTTTTGAAAATTTTCGCGAAAGTTGCATCAAGAGTTACGGATTAGATTCGGCACATTATTATACTTTACCTGGTTTCACGTGGGATGCCATGCTACACCATACCAAAATTACATTCGAATTGCTCACAGACATCGATATGGTCATGTTTGTCGAACGCGGTATACGCGGTGGTTTAATTCAATGTTCCGGAAGATACGCACATGCCAATAACAAGTACATGTCATCTTACGACGCATCGGAACAGTCATCGTACTTGATGTACTTTAACGTAAATAATTTGTATGGATGGGAAATGTGTCATCCCATGCCACATGCCAAATTTCAATGGGTCGAAGATGTTGCAAATTTTAACGTGTCTTCGATCACTGTCGATTCGCCCACGGGATACATTCTCGAGGTAGATCTGGAATATCCGCAGCGTCTGCACGACGCTTATGCCGATCTACCGTTCTGCCCGACGCGTGCCAAACCAACAGGCAGCAGACAGGACAAGTTACTCGCGACGGTATACGATAAGCAGCGTTACGTTATCCATTATCGCAACCTGCAGCAGTGCACGCGTCACGGTCTTCGTATTACAAAGATACACCGCGTGATTCAATTCGCTCAATCCCCTTGGCTCCGCGATTACATCGAACTCAATACGCGGTTTAGAACAAGCGCGACAAATGGTTTTGAAAAAAATTTATACAAATTGATGAACAACGCGGTATTCAGTAAAACTATGGAAAGTGTGCGAAATCATGTGGATGTAAAACTTTTAACACATTGGGAAGGGCGATATGGCGCGGAGGTAATGATCGCGAAACCGAATTTCCACAGCAGAAGTGTGTTTTCGGAAAATTTAATAGCTGTTGAATTGGGAAAACTCAAGGTGAAATTCAACAAACCGATATACGTGGGTATGTGCATTCTGGACATATAAAAAATTTGTTTGTATGAATTTCACCACGAACACATGTCTCCCCTGCACGGACAAAATTGTAAAATTCTATACACAGACACCGACAGTCTCATTTATCACATTAAATGCGAAGATATCTACGAGACCATGAAACACAATATCGATAGATTTGACACATCCGATTATCCCATCAACAATCTATATAATATGCCGCGCTTAAATAAGAAAGTTCCGGGGCTGATGAAGACCGAAAATAACGGTGCGATAATGGCCGAATTTGTAGCTCTTAGAGCGAAAATGTATGCACTCCGCGTAGACGGTAAAAAAGATACGAAAAAGGCGAAAGGCGTCAAGACCAACGTCATAGCCAGGACGATAAATTTCGACGACTACGCGCAGTGTTTGCACAGGGAGATCGAAATGGTTCGCAGGCAATCATGCGTACGGTCGAAATTGCACAAAGTGTACACCATTTCGGAATCGAAAATCGCTCTAAGCCCGCACGACGACAAGCGGTATATCGTACCCGATTCGACCGACACTCTGCCCTGGGGACATTATAATATACCATTGTAAAATAGAAATTATTGTAAAATATAAAATACTTCGCACATGTATACAGGTTGTCCGCGGGAAGACTGTACAGCTGGATATCTCCTAAAGTATTGCAGATAAAAAAATAAAAAAAAATATAGAATCGCATGGTTCGAGGGGGCCAATTTATTAGCGTAGACGAAATTTTTCTTCGATTATTATTTTAAAAGAAACGATGGTCAAGTTCGTTTTTTTAAATGGAACTTTTTTT
This sequence comes from Andrena camellia, assembly GCA_029448645.1. Taxonomy (NCBI): domain Eukaryota; kingdom Metazoa; phylum Arthropoda; class Insecta; order Hymenoptera; family Andrenidae; genus Andrena; species Andrena camellia. The sequence continues at coordinate 29,367,248 of CM055679.1, forward strand.
TTGAAGAGGTCTCTTGATAGTGCGTTCCAAAACAAATTGAATAAGCTATAATGTATGCACTTTGTTTCTACTGGTTTTTAAGATACTGCGCTTGCAAAGTTACTGATTCTTCTTGGAAGAAAACCCGCTGGAATAGCAAGGACCGGGGACGGTCTTGCTGGCGCCACGGGTGGCCTTGCCTATTGAAACAGATACCTACCTGCCAAAGGTCTACGCTGCGAATGGCAGGCCCAAAGGCTGGACAATTTTTTCCGTCAGAAATGCTACTCAGGTAGGTACATCTGCGGTATCGAGAAGCGCACCGTTACTTTTATTTCGCACTTGCTTCTACGCTCGGATGGCCGGTTCTTTTGGGAGGGATGCAAGTTCGATTGGTTAGAGTTACGAGGTGTGGAAGTTGCTAGACTAAATTTCAACCATAGGGAGCAGATTGTATTAGGACCAATCGGATTTGCATCCATCACAAACGGCTGCTCTCTTGAGGAGAGCCTCTACACAGCAATACCTCCTCCCCAATGCCCACCTGCTCTCGCACGGAATACGTCAACGCATGCTTCTGTTTTGATATTGGAGCTGGTGTTTATACTCGAGAGATAAGGGATCTGTGCGAATTTTTAGGGAGGACCTCGCGTCGACAGCGGGCTACCCGTTTTCTTCTTGTGTCTCTCCACGAGGCGTATTGACGGTGGATTGTAGGAGCGTAGATGTCAGGATGCCAGTTATTGAATTCAGGAGACGATAGAAACACTTTATTACAAAACACACATGCACTATAATATTAAAGTAAATCGTATTCCTCTCGGGCAGGAGTACTGATAATGATCGAACTTGCGCCCTACTTCGCGCAGACCGATTACACGGAGGGTACTCGAGTCACACACTGCACATCTGATACAGGGTGATTCTGGAGCTACGCCCGTCGAAGGATGCGGCCTCGTACCCCGTGACGAGGACAACCCCCCAGCAGTGCCCCACCGAATTTTATGGCCTTTTCCGGAAAAAGGTATGAATCCTGGACCGAACGTAGCGAATTGAGGTCGAGCCCCCGCAGTCGAGGGTGAAATATCCATTACAGCATATTAAGAAATTCTTTTCTTCATCGTATCGAAAGGGAAGTGACGCCAATGAATTTCTTATGTTTTTCTGGTGAAAATCATACCAAATGTCATGCAAATCGGACTACTTTGACGCAAGCTATTTGTACTTCTTATGTAAAAGTTGTCCGATTTACTCGACATTTGGCATGATTTTCATCCGATTGGTCCTAATACAATCTGCTCCCTATGGTTGAAATTTAGTCTAGCAACTTCCACACCTCGTAACTCTAACCAATCGAACTTGCATCCCTCCCAAAAGAACCGGCCATCCGAGCGTAGAAGCCAGTGCGAAATAAAAGTAACGGTGCGCTTCTCGATACAGCAGATGTACCTACCTAAGTAGCATTTCTGACGGAAAAGAATTGTCCAGCCTTTGGGCCTGTCTTTCGCAGCGTAGACCTTTGGCAGGTAGGTATCTATTTCAATAGGCAAGGCCACCCGTGGCGCCAGCAAGACCGTCCCCGGTCCTTGCTATTCCAGCGGGTTTTCTTCCAAGGAAAATCAGTAAATTTGCAAGCGCAATATCTTAAAAACCAGTGGAAATATAGTGTATACATTATAGTTTATTGAATTTGTCTTGGAACGCACTATCAAGTGACCTCTTCAAAAAAAATAGTTCTATTTAAAAAAACGAACTTGACCATCGTATCTTTTAAAATTATAATCGAAGAAAAAATTCGTCTACGTTAATAAATTGGCCCCCTCGAACCATGCGATTCAATATTTGTTTTATTTTTTTATCTCCAATACTTTAGGAGATATACAGCTGTACAATCTTCCCGCGGACACCCTGTAGAAATTATTATATTTATTAAAGCACTATGAATGGTGGAATTATGCATAAAAATAAAATTGTTCACATGTATATGTATCATTGTATTTATTGAAACATGTATTATTATTATTATGTTACAATACATTACTTTTATTAATTCAAGAATTGTGCGATTTATCAAACCCTAGCCACTTGACGTATACCTTATCCCCCTTCCTACGCAATACTTTTTCCACTAGACACACATCAGGATCGGTGACGCGTTGCAGCTCGTGTTCATAGAATCCTCCGGCAACAGGTTTTCCACAGGAATCGAGGAGCAGGTACGTTGCAGGATTAGTTGCCTGTACTTTGGCTATCTCGAACACCTCCGTTGTCCAATTCGGCGTGTAGCCTTTATCGAAGATGGTTTTAAATTTGCTCACGCGCACAAACTCGCCCAACTTGAATCTCGCTGGAGCAGCGATCTTTATGTTGCTGTATACGGTGGCCAGCAGCTTATCGGCGATCGCTGGGGTAACATCGCAAGGACGCATTCTGATGGTTCTATGTTTTCGCGCGTTATACTGTGCAAGTAGACGCGATAGCGCATCTGTCCATCTGTAGGTTCCATTGAGCGTAAACAGTTTCCACATATTGTTCTTCAAAGTTCGATTGAAACGTTCTATGACGGAGGCCTTCATCACCGAATACGTCGAATAATGATTAATGTCATACTTTGTCAAGAGTTTCTGCACATCGGCGTTGTAAAATTCTTTTCCTTGATCGGTTTGCAAATTTTTCGGATATCGATCTCTAAATATCTTTGCAAACGCTTTAGTCACCTCAGCGCCACTTTTAGTCTTGAGCGGTACCGCCCATGCATACTTGCTCAGCACATCAATGACGTTGAGTATGTAGTGGTGACCTTGGTTGAATCGGGAGTATGGGCGCATTTCTACAACGTAGGCTTACCACAGATCATCGTATCCGTGCACTATGACTCGCCTCCGCGAGAAGTGTCTTCGAGCTGGAGCATGCAATTCCTCGACGAGTTGCCGCTTCTTGTGGCCATGGTTTTCTTTACTCTTGGATTTCGATGATGGTTGCATGTTTGATCGCAGAGGTGTCTTTGACACGAATGATGCGATAATTATCGTGTACGTGCATTATGTGCGCCCCATCGGTCCGGTGACAAGTTCAACCGTGTCGTTGACAACTTCAACCGTCTCGCATGATTCTCCTTCACAGCGCTGCTGTGGGATAGAATTCGACGCCTGCGATATCTTTTGAACGCTGTTTTGAAGCTCCAGCATCTTTCTCTGAAACACGATCTGCTTCCTCTCTAATTCTTCCTGCTGCTCTCTCAAAAGTTTAATGCTCTTTTCCACGTATAGTTAATGACGGCACCGCTATCAGCCACCGGTTGAGCTACGCGTCGTATCTTGCGTGATTTTGCATCAAAGTCGGCACCAGTTCCGCAAAGAGCGTTATCTCGCATATAATTTCGAAGCAAACCGTTCCATTTGTAATAATCCATTCTTGCTGCGCCACTCTTCTCGAGCAATACTCCAAATTTTTGATCGGCATCTCAATGCATACAGTGCACATCATCGATGTGCGGTTTTATTTATAATGAAGCCTGCCTCGTGGAGTTCCTCGATAATCGACAGAATTTCATGGTCATGCGAGTTGTTGCCCACCTGACGCGACGCTTCCAGCAAACGGTATCGATCCACAAGCTCGTTGGGATCGTCCCAGCGCACGTAATCGATCATGTTATCATTTACCACCATGACTCGCGGCGCCGTTAGACGTTTCCCTGCTTTATTGGTTGATACACGAGGGAGTAGGGGTGCAATTACATGTTTGCACTTGTATCCCTTGTTGCCCAATATGGGATTTTCAGCGCCATGAACGCGTCTATAGGCATTCGTCGCCAGGAGTATACTTTTGTATTTTTGTTTATCGGCATCGGTGTATACAGCATCGTTGGGAATTCTCTTGAAAATCAGTTCATAAAGGCCGGGCGTTCCTCTGTATTTTACACCGTCGATGATTATATGCTATACCTACGGACACACTCCAGTCTCTTTCTGCCTTGCCTTCAGCTGATATGATCAGGGACATAGTGGGTGATCTCATGGATTTGAAGCTAGCTGCTTTTCGGGAGGACATCTTAACAAGTATTAAGGCTGATCTGGGTGTTATGAGGGCGGATATGGTCTCGCTATCCGTGCGCGTCAAGGCGCTTGAAGATAATCCGGTCATCTCTGCGGAACAGCTGCCCACATCCTCAACTGAGGACGTCATTGAGGAGTTGAACGACAGGGAGTCGAGGTCTAAAAACGTCATTATTTTCGGCATGCCGGAGCCTCAAGAATCCTCGGCCGAACTTATTAGATCTGAAGAGGTGGAAGCTGCTCGCGGTGTTCTAAGTGAGATTTGTCTCCTTGGAACCCAGGCCCTGGGCGTTCATCGACTAGGTAAACTGGGCAAGACGCCCTGTAGGCCTCTCTGTGTCCGACTTGACTCAGCAGCTGAAGTAAAGAAGATCCTCCAAAGTAAGTATCGTTACAAAGGCCCGTATAAAATCTCCAATGGCAAGACTATGCAACAACGTGGGACTCTTTCACAGCTCAGGGATAATCTCCGGGTTCTGCACGAGCAGGGAGAGACTCACATGACAATTCGCTATATTCGTGGTGTTCCCAGGATCGTGCCGAGTAGGTCACGCAGAGACTATTCTCAAAAAAACTCAATTCGTACCCTTTAGTTTACTTTCAGAATGTCCGTGGTCTGCGAACTAAGTTAAACACTCTCATTAAATCTGTACTCACATCGGCAGTGTCATACGATGTTATCATTTTGGTCGAAACCTGGCTTACGTCTGCGATATCTTCAAATGAACTTGGGTTGCGGAACTATACGGTTTATAGGCGGGATAAATCCCTGCGAACTAGCTGTTGTACAAGAGGTGGCGGTGTCCTCATCGCTGTCAAAAATTCGATGCCTTCCTGCTCTGTCAGAGTCAGCTGTTCTGAGGTCGAACAAGTTTATGTCAGAGCATATCTTTAAAACAATAAACATGTAATACTGGGTGCCGTTTATATACCGCCTGCTTCCCAGCCGTCACTTTACGCTAGTCATATTGAAGTCAACATAAATACAGTGAAGACACTTTCTGTCTGTATGGCGACTTTAATCTCCCTCATGCGATATGGTTCATTGACTCGGCTCAAGCGTGCTTTAGAAGATCGGGGATATCGTCTAAAGAATCGGCTGCTATTGACCTCCTCCTTGGTTGTGCGGGGTACTGCAACCTAACTCATGTTGTTTGGGATTCATGTAGTTCCATACACGGCCACACTCATTCTCACCGCAGCACCTCTCAGACTCAGGTTGGCTACGCTGATCGACGATCGATTCACCAATCAGAGATGTGGATCGACGATCGATCCTCCAATCAGCCGCCTTCACTCAACCAATCAGATCACCCCACGTCGAACGATCCTCGAGAATGTTCGAGCTGACGACGTAACGGAAATCATCCATCTTAAAAATCCATTCTCGTGCTCATTGTGTGTATAGCCGGATGTGTCCTGCGCAATTATCGGGCTCGATCATCGAAGATCCTTCCTCACGTGCTCATGCACACTAGCTCACGACTCATCGAGTATTTTAAATAAAGACGAAAATCATCTTAGCTCATACATGCTGTGTTGTGTGCACTTGTTCACCGTCGCTCCTAACCTCATTCGAATCCAGCGCGCTCAACCGCGAAATTTCTCAAACACATGTTAACACGGTTTTTAATCACTTTGATGGTATGCTTGATCTCATCTTCGTCTCTTGTCCTAATGTCACTGTTGACCGAGTCATTAATGCCTTTATTGAACCTGACGCGTACCACCCACTTTTGTATGCATTGTTTAGGGGCTTGGCATCAGGTCCTGACCTTAGTGGTGAAAACTTTGAATACAGGGACTTTAAGCGGGGCGATTTCCCCAATGTATGTGAATATCTTAACACTATAGATTGGGATAAGGAGACCCGTGACATTGAGCCAAGTGTGGCCCTTGAGCGGTTGTATGGTCATATCAATCAGGCAGTCGAAGCCTTCATTCCGGTCAAGTCCGTGGTCCGATTCACATTTCCGCCATGGTTTTCCCCGAGCTAAAGATCTCTGATCCGACAAAAGAAAATGGCGCATAGAGCATTTAAACGGTCTGGCGCCTTTAGCGATTACATAAATTTCTCCAGTCTCCGGTCGAAGTGTAAGCTGGTCCTATCGCGCGATCACCGTATTTATATTGACAACGTCGAGAATGCGGTATTGGATGATGTATCCTGCTTTTGGAAATTTGTAAATACTAAGCGTGTTGGTCATGGAATTCCTGGGAAGGTGCACCTCGACCGTAATTATGCTTCGTCGCATATGACTGCTGCTAATCTTTTTGCCGATTTCTTTGGCTCTGTATATAATCCTCAAGCTGGGGAGGCGCCTGCCTTGAATCCCGCTCCGTCATCGTATAGTGATGTAAATGTTCACTCATTATCCATCACTATTAGTCAAATCTATACCAAGCTTGAGTCGCTAGATGTGTTGAAAGGCCCAGGGTATGATGGAATCCCCCCTCGGTTGTTAAAGGAGTGTCACTTCATTCTTGCTCGGCCCCTTTGGCATATTTTTAACTCCCCATTATCCAGGGGGACTTTTCCGTCAGCTTGGAAGTCCACTTTAGTTACCCCTCCGACGTTAGAAATTATAGACCGATATGCAAATTATCGGTCATGCCTAAAATCTTTGAGGAAATTATCACGGAGCATCTGACGCCCTGACTCACGAACGTTATTTGCGACGAACAACATGGATTTGTTCCTGGGCCGTCGACGACAACCAATTTAGCGGTATACCACTGCTTCGTATCTGCTGCACTGGATACCGGTCTTCAAGTTGATACTGTGTACACCGACTTCCGGAAGGCATTTGATTCGGTGGATCATGGTATCCTGTGTCATAAATTAGCTTCAATCGGGATTAATGGACCGCTCCTTTCGTGGATTGATAGCTACCTTGAAGGCCGAGTGCAGGTTATTAAGGTGAGAGATTGTTTATCGAATCCAGTTAATGTGATCTCTGGTGTCCCTCAGGGATCGCACCTGGGTCCTCTCCTGTTCCTTCCCTTTATTAACGATCTTGGTGAGATTTTCCTGCACAGTAAATTCCTTGTGTATGCGGACGATTTGAAAATTTTCCGCACTATCAGTGGTGCTTCCGATATGGATCTGTTGCAGGCGGATCGCAGTAGGTACGAGCAGTGGTGTACCGTCAATAGGATGAAGCTAAATGCTGCGAAATGTTTGTTAATGAGGTCCCATAGGGCTATCAATGGTATTCCCTCGTTCTATATGCTAGGTGATACCACCTTAACTGCGGTTGCGGAGGTCTTAGACCTCGGTGTTACGTTTACGGGGGGTCTTAATTTTCGTAATCATTATCGCAACATCACTTGCAAGGCAATGAGGATTAGGACTTTGAAATTGTTATATGTCGCACTTGTAAGGCCGCAGGTTGAATATGCGTCGGTTGTCTGGAGCCCTAAGCATAAGCTGTATGCCAGTGCTATTGAAAGGGTCCAACACAAGTTCCTAAGGCTAGCCATGAGGACATCAGGTTGCCCAATGCGGTTCAATGACCATGAATATAGTTCAGCCTTGCGAAAGACGAGGCTCAATACTCTTAGTGACCGCCGTGTGTGTTCAGATCTTTTATTCTTATTTAAAGTTTTCCATGGTCAGATAAAATGCCAAGAGCTTGTTTCATTGATTAGTTTTCATGCTCCGCAACGGTCACTGCGTCCTAGGCCTCCCTTCGTACCGCGCGTACCGGATTACCACCATTACACCGCCGATCCCATTAACCGAGCTATGGAGGAGTTAAACCAGTGCCCTGCGGACTTAGATTTATTCATAGCCTCACTCGCGTCGTTCCGGGATCAGCTGTTCAGGCGACTGCCACCTGCCTAACATTGTGTATCGCTGCAGCCTTATGTAGACTGGTTTTGTTTTTGTTTACTTTCTACTTTTCTGTTTTCTGTTCTATTGTATTTTATTTTTATTATGTATTTCACTAAATCTTTGACTTATCTGTGATAATTTGTATTCTAAAGGGTTCTCCCGTTGATTAAATAATAATAATAATAATAATAATAATAATAATAATAATAATAATAATAATATTATCAGCCTTGTCCATATCGAATGCCTTATCCCCAAGCATCATTCTACTATCGCCAAAGTATACGCCATACACAGTGTCTGTGACAGTTTCCTTATCCCTACTTATGATTGCATCCATATATTTTTGTCCCAGGGGGCTCAAATGGCTGCGAAACGTTTCTTGTCCCGCAGATGTTTGAAGTTGCTGTCTGATAGATATTGCAAACGACAGATCGGGAGTAGTTTCAAAAACATCATCATCGCCATCATCATCATTGGTTGTGAGCAATTGTACACTGGGAAATGTATTTTTTGGTGGGGGAGGAACCGGGGACTCGTTTGATGCAACATTCTGCCGTTTTCATATCAGTATTTACGTGATCGTTGTACACATGTTTCAAGTTGGTACCATCCTGCTCAAACAGAATCAACAGATTCGCATTGTCGCGTATAAGATGTTTGGGAATCTTTGCTTATGTCTGACAGAGATAGAAGCAGTCAACGTTCGAGTGGCGCCCCATTGCAAAGTATTCCCTTATCGTATCTTGCTTGTCGCATGCCACGTCATCAAAGATAAAAATGGAATTCGGAAGCGATTCGCTCGGTGTGATGACGTCACGGTTATTCGAAAATGTGAAGTAGCCAATTTCATCTATCGGAGTCAATAAATTCTCCAAATACTGATATTTCGGCTGTTGCAACGATTTGGAATACACGTACACGTTCTCGAAGCGGACGCCGTGAGGACTTTTCAACAAGCTCACCAGCACGTTGGTCTTTCCACAATTTGATGGGCCGCAAATGAGGCAGCGTATGGTGTTTGGCAGCATGCTACCATGTCTGCGTCTTGTTTTCGAGGACATCATTTGCGATTTATCATCAAAATTTGTCATGCGTATCGTCGCAGGTTGCCGCACGAACCGCATCCTTGCTGCGAACTGCGAAAATGAGTTTTGATACACCGAAGCGGTGACGCGCCCTACTTATAGGCCCGCGTCGAAGCAAAACAGCTCAGTATTCGAAATGCTTCTCGTTCTGTCGGATAATTGCGATATTCGAGACCTAACCTCTGAGCAGTTGAAATAGATACCAAAGATTATTCTCATGCGCGAGTTTGGCAGACATATTGATCAGTTGTGGGACAGACTCCCCGAGCATATAAAAGCCGATTCTGAGGTTCGGCAGCATCGTCGGTGTCTGGAACATTATAATTGCCCTTGGCAGCGAACGCATATCGACGGTCCAGCACCACTGATTAAAAACTGTGGCGAACGTCGCCGACGAGTGTAAGGAAAGGTTGTGGTTTGTTAAATCGGGCGATAAACGCGCTACCTGTCGAATTACATATCCCGGGATATCAGTTTTGTGGTCCAGGAACTCGTCTGGCGAAACGATTGGCTAGAGGCGATCAAGGTATCAATCCGTTGGACGCAGCGTGTCGCGAACACGATATAGCATATTCGCGCCGCAATGACCTCAGCGAAAGGCACGCGGCATATAGCGTACTCGCTGACAAAGCGCGAAAACGCATCGTTGCGCGAGACTCGACTCTGGGCGAAAGAGGTGCTGCTACAGCTGCTTGGGCAGCTATGAAGGCCAAGACGAAAATCGAAATGGGGATGAAAACAAAAACTCGCAAAAGGACTGCAAAGAGAGCACCGCAAAAGCGGATTCTTGCGGTGGCAAAACGGGGTGGTATATTACCACTTCTCCCGCTGCTAGGTGTTCTCGGATCATTAGCTGGTGGAGCGGCGGGGATCGCCAAGGCCGTTAACGATAATAAGGCGACGCAACATCAGCTGCAGGAAATGCTACATCATAATCGCTACATGGAAGTTCGCGGACTATATTTCGCGCCATACAAGCGCGGACAGGGAATATCGAAACGAAAAAAAAAAACGCCGAAAAGAAAATAAAAATGCCTGTGGGCGTAACTACCGATGCGCAATTGGTGGAGTTGGTAAAACGTATGCGTATTCCATTTTTAGGGGTGTTTTTATGCGCAATGCGCTACCTGCTGGAGGAGTACGTCGAAACGAGAGCGGCATCGTAAATTTGGACAACGTCGAGGGACCGGGGACTCATTGGGTGGCGTATGCGAAGAGAGGGTGTCGAGCTGTATAGTTCGACAGCTTTGGAAATCTTCGACCGCGTAAGGAATTGGTGCAATATCTGGATAAAGATGCTGTGAAGATTGAATAAAATAGAACGTCTTATCAGCAGTACAATCAGAGCAACTGTGGACAACTATGTCTACGCTTTCTACAGACGATCGGCACCAAATTTATGGATTGACTTCCCACCGCTCTGATTTAGTACTAGTCGAGCAATACAGCTCGGAATATGTCGTTAACATTCACTTTAACCGGCAAGAGTAGCACCCTCGCGGTAAGCTACTTTCCACCCATAGATTTGAGCAACGATGATTACGAGCTTGGTCTAACAACCTTCGAAACTTATCATACGATACCGAACATTGACTCAAGTAATGATAAATTCTACTTCGCCGTAAACTATGACACCAGCAACAATATCACTCGTGAATACATTTCGATTCTCCACGGGTCCTACGAACTAGATGCTATTGCCAAGTATTTGAAGCAGCGATTACTCGAGCGGTATCCTCAAAATCTCGGTGGCAATGATGCCGACAATGGTGGTGGTGACAACGATGCGTATCCAATAGTGTTGGGTTCCAACAACAACACCATGAAAAGCGAGCTATACTGCTCGTTTGCCGTAGACTTTACAAAGTCCAATAACATTGGATCGCTACTGGGATTCTCGACGAATCGAGTATTAGAACCTGGACGGTGGCACGAATCGGACGATCCAATTAATATCATGAACGTAAACATTATTCGCGTAGAATGTAGCGTGACCGCTGGTGCGTACAACAATGAGAAGCACGTACATACGATACATGAATTTTCTCCGAGGGTCCCACCAGGATATAAGATATCGGAAACGCCCGCACAGATCATTTACCTTCCGATCACCGCGCGGGTCATTACGGATCGAACGATACGCGTTGTGGATCAAGACGGACGGTTGCTCGATTTTCGAGGTGAAGGGATTACCATCAGACTACACGTACGGCGGCGACGACGATAATACATGTGGTGCGAACGAAAGAGATGATTGTGTTGAACGACACCAGAAACCCGTTTCATCCAAACGAAATTGTTTGCAACAACAACAACTACAACAACACCAACAACCCCAACAGCTGTGGTCGCGCTAAAACGAAGAGGCTCAGTGCTGCGAACATTGCATTTTTGAAATCACTAGGATTCATTGTGCATATTTGAGTTGAAAAAATGGTTGACATTCTAAGCATTGGAGGGAAGCCGACGTTTGATGATCGCAACGTCAAGCTCCAGACTCACACATACAACCCGTCAACACAACGTTTGGATACAGTGATGAGATAAGAATACCTATACAGCATCAGGATTTATACACATTGCCGTGTGAAAGTTTTCTCTACGTGGAGGGGAAATTGAAGATAAAGAAGCCAAATGATGCATTAACGGTGATGTTGGGAAATATTTGTCTGGCGTTCTTATTTGATGAGATTCGATACGAGCTGAATGGCGTGTAGATTGACCGCAACAGAAACGTTGGAATAACTAGCACGCTTAAAAACTATGTATCGCTGACATCCGGCGAAGACAAAAATTTGGAAAATGCTGGATGGGGCTTGAAACGGCGCGATGGGCCGATATTGAACAATTATTTCAATTTTTGCATCCCGCTCAAATATTTGCTGGGATTTTGCGAGGACTACAAACGCGTGACTATTAATGCGCGTCACGAATTGATTTTAATACGATTGCGCAACGATAACAATTCTCTAATAGGATCGCCGATGTTGGAACCAGAAATTGAATTACTTAAAGTGCAATGGCGGATGCCTCATGTGACGCTGAACGACGTTAATAAGCTATCGTTGCTACATGCTTTGGAAAGTGGAAAAAACCTAAGCATTTGTTTTCAATCGTGGGATCTGTACGAGTATCCTCTCTTGCAGAGCACGACCAAGCATTCGTGGGCCGTGAAGGCATCTGCGCAGCTGGAGAAGCCGCGATGCGTTATCTTTGGTCTACAGACTAATCGAAAGAATGTGATGAGCGAAGATGTTACTGAGCTCGACAACTGCAAAATGATCAATCTAAAACTTTTTCTCAACTCGGAATTTTGCCCGTACGATGACTTGAACTTGGACTTTGACAAGAATAGGCACGCCATCTTGTTTCATATGCATACGCATTTCCGTAAATCGTATTATGGATATAGTTGCAGCGAGGCATTATTCACCGTGGCCGAATTTTTACAATTTGGCCCCCTCGTCGTTATTGATTGCTCGCGACAAAATGAGTCGATCAAGAATGGTTCCGTGGACGTGCGCATAGAATTCGAATGTAGAGAGAATGTGCCTGCAAATACTACAGCCTACTGTCTGCTTCTGTACGACCGGTCGGCTGAATAGAATCCACTGACAAACATGGTGCGAAAAATCATTTAAATTGCCGCGCTACTTGCTCGCCCTCTCCTGTGTCAAAATTTCATCGTGAAAATCGCGATGCTTTACGAGAAAGATCGCATTCTCCCGTCTGTCTTGGAAGCGAGCGGACTTCTAAATTGTACCGATAATGGCTATACCAACATTTGTTGACCTGCAAGGGTTCATCGTTGATGGAAGATTTGTTGTCAAGGAAGTGGCTGTCCTACGAAACGGAACAATTCTCTCGCACTATATTTTTGAGAGTTCGATGCCCCAATATCTTCTTACGAAGTCTGACAAATCAAGCATTCGGTTGTTGGTGGCAAAACATCATGGGCTGCGGTGGGAAGATGGAGACGTTCCATACAGTATGGCTAAACAGCTAATTACGAAAGCTGTTGCTGATGCGATCGATGAAGACGATGACACATCCCATATCGTATACGTTAAAGGGTTGCAGAAACGCGACTGGCTTGCGGACTTCCTCGATGAAAATACGAGAGCGGACGTGATCATCGAGACACTGGACATTGACTACGAGGATATCATATCTCTAAATAAGCTAAATGTAGTTAATGCTCTGCGATGTGGCAGACACGCAAAGCACTGTGCCTTGCAAAATGTATTTAAAATATTCAACTGGTGGTCTAAACACCAGAGAGAAATGCATAAATAAATATAATCAATTTTTAATGCGTAAATGTTTTATTCTCCACCCATCCCCAACCTCCTGCATGTGATATACGCTAGATTAAGATGATGATGGTTGTAATTATTATGTAGAAGTGGTTCGATACATGATCAAAGTGCCATACACGTTGAGAGTGGTACCATACACGATCAAAGTGGTACCATACACGTTTAGAGTAGTACCATACACGTTCAGAGTAGTACCATACACGTTCAGAGTAGTACGATAGACATTGAAAATTGTACCATACACGTTCGATTGACGTTGAAAGTGGTAGGACACACGTTCAATACACGTCCAGAGTGGTTCAATAGACGTTCGATTGATGTTGAAAGTGGTACCACACACGTTCAGAGTGGTACCACACACGTTGAAAGTGGTACGATACACGTTCGATACATGTCCAGAGTGGTACGATAGACGTTCGATACACGTTCGATACACGTTCAAAGTGGTACGATAGACGTTGAAAGTTGTACCATACACGTTCGATTGATGTTGAAAGTGGTACCATACACGTTCAAAGTGGTACGATTGATGTTCAATACACGTTGAAAGTGGTTCGATTGACGTTGAAAGTGGTACGATACACGTTCGGTACGTGATCCAATGGTTCGATTGATGTTCGATACACGTTCAGAGTGGTATGGTCTAGTCGAATGATGTGTCCAAAGAAGAAGGGGAAGAAGATGAGTGCGAAGAAGAAAAAGGAAAGGGTGGTCAGTGAATAATTCGAAAAAGATGCATTGAAGGAGAGGATGGTCAGCGAATATGCAGGTGGAGAACAACGGCATCTTACTTTTGCAAAGCTACGCACTTCTCGGTTTCAAGATATGAGTTTACATGCGGGAGCTTGGAGATGCAGCGAGACCAGTTGTCTGTTAGGCGTGGCGACGACTGTTAGATTTGTGCGGCAAAAAAAGTGTAATATGGGAATAACGCGAATCGCCCCGGAGTGTGGCCCCGAGGTATGTACTTTAAAATATTTATCGTGATTAGCCGGTGAAATCGAGTTCGATCCCGCGTTCATGTCAATATTATATCAATGTTTCTGTGCTGTAGAACTCGCCACCTGAATCGCCGCAGTGGTCCCCCGATTGGGGCGGGCCGATTTGGTCGCCGCAACCGTCGCCGCCGAAGTCGCCACCGCAGTCGCCGCCACCGCTGTCGCCGCCGTCGCCAGCTCAACATGTATGTAATACTTTGGTGTTGTTTGACATTCGATGTTTATTGCATTTAATGTATCCGTGTTATATCGATATTTATGTCTTTGTTCTAGCACATACCACTAAATATTTTCGGAGTCTGGTTGACGCAGTTGTCGGCGGAAGACGCACCGCATCCCGCACCCCTGGAGGTGCGAATGCGACGGTCAGGGCCGGTGATGGCCGCGCGGCTGCGGCGCCCATGGGCGCCTTACCCAGGAGGGCCCCTGCGACGATCGCGGTCCCCATCATCATTATCTTCATCACCACCGTCGCCCTCACCATCACCATCGCCCCCGCCCTATTAGTTTTTAGTTTTTTTATTTTATATTTTTTTATTTTTTCTTCTTTATTTTATATTTTTATTATTTTATATTTTTATCTTTTTTATCCTTTTCATCTTTTTCATCTTTTTTATCCTTTTCATCTTTTTCATCTTTTTTCTATTTTTTCTATTTATATTTTTATCTTTTTTTATATTCATATCATATTTTATATTTATATTTATATTCGTTTTTTTATATTATTCTATTATTCTATTATTATTCTTTTTATATTCTTTTAATTTTAAAATAAATTTCTTAAACGTATATTATTTCTCCATTTTATTTACCCTCCTTCTCTCCTCACCTCCTAATTCTATGATTCGGCATAATTCATTCTTAGATTCTCGCACGTTGACTTCAACAAAGTATTTTATTTCATTCGAGCCTCCTTTGCGCCGTGAAAATGACATCATCTCGCGCAGCTGCTCCAGGGGAGTCAAATTACGCGAGATCGCGCGATACGCTGCGACGTTCAGATCAAAAACATTTTGAAAAATTTTAGCTTTAAAATGCATGCGATTGTACCACTGCTGTCTCTTTCCCTCTCAGAATTTAGCTTTAGAATGCATACGATTGTACCACTATGTAGTGCTATCTCTTTCCCTCCCCGAATATGTGATTTGTAAAACGTCGATCTTTCCCGACATCGTCCGATACAATTTCAGATAAAAATTATTATTATTTCTCTGCGCTTGGCGGTTCGCTACATCAGTGTGGGTCAGTTCTGAAAAATTTTCGGGGGTGGGTCAGGGGTGAAAAAGATTTCGGGGGTGGGCCAAGATCTTTCCCTCCCTCGGTCAGATATGAAAAAATTTTCGGGGGTCATTCCCTCCCTCTGAAAAAATTTCTGACGGTGGACCAGATCTGGAGAGGTCTCCGCGGCCGCTCGGCCTGGACTGATCCCCTCCACGATTATGGCTTCCCCCACTCCGCGGCTCGTGCGCGCGCAACCAGTCTTCCACTCCCCGCTGTCCCCGCGCCTAAAATTCCCCCCATCGCACTCCCCCGCGCGCCCTCACTTCCACCCGCCCCGCGCTCCCCTCAGAGGACCTGAGTTAGAATCCCCTTATACACCCTACTGGCGGATGGGGAACACCTACCTTGGTGTCGATTGGTTTGACGTCACGGCGTCATCACGCACACATATACCACACTGGTGTAGCAGTTTCTCCTCCACTTCGGTAGGGATTTTCCTGCAACCCTGTATACGGACAACTGCTGAACAGCACTGCTATAGACGGGTAAATCGCGCGCTGCGGTCAGTAATCTATCGCGCAGATGATCCGCTCTAATTTGACATCTCCCAAAAGATTTTGTTCATAGATTTCCAGAAATTGTAGAATATTGATACTATTGCATTTCATTGTTGACAACGAAAACTATGATACACAAAACGAGCGAAATGAAACAAAAGGTGGGTGAACGAATTCACTAATGCCGTGTACAATGTACATATAGTTTTGTCTCGTTTTGTCCGACGCACAGAGGATAAGTAATGAGATTTTTTGTTCAAATCACAGCACAGACGTAATTTTTCAGTAAACTTGACGAATTTATTTTAAATTCCGGACAGAATTTTGAATTCCGTTGCTGATTTTGTTATATTTAGCGAAATATACAGCACTTTTTGAAGATCAGTAACTGTGGGCTTTCTTGGCCGCTGCGATGCTCGGGAGACAGACTGAACCTCTAACGAAACGGTATGCTATTCGGCTCGCCTTTGTTCTTTGCCGTCTTCTTTCAGTAAGATAATGCTGTCACTATTTCGACAAAAATTTATGGCTTGTCGTTGTCGCGTGCCCTTTCACTTCTTCTCAGTCTCACGTACTTACTGGCCACGGCGTCTACAAAAAAAATAGTGGGGATAGAAAAGTACTTCTAATGAACCAGGGGACCTGGACTTATGACGGAACAATACTGTAGTTGATATTCGTTAAACGTGACCTGAATGAATAAACTCGCAAGCGAGTAGTGAGTAAAGTATTTAGCTCCGTGTTATTGACCCTAAACATACAAAATTTGATACGTTGTCTCACTCTGTTCTTCGTGTGCTTACGAAAAGAGAGCACGGGTGGGCAAAACGCTTTTGGAATATCACTATGTATGTCAGGGCTCTCCAGCGTAGAGGCCCCTTACGCGCCTGCTTCCCCTTCCAATCTTTACCTGCGTGTCACCGTGTGTTACGAATACACACGTCGTATGGGACGTCCGAGCTCGCTCGATGACGGAGACGCTTGTCTGTCATGGTCGCCTCTTTAGCGTCACACGGTATCCCTGACAACGCGGACGAGAGTGGGAGAACCCCAAGTGTACGCGTACGGGACTTTGGAGAGCCCTGATGTATGTAGTGTGGGCGAGAAGATGTATTTCTTACGCAAAACCTCTCCACACGTGTGCCTGCGTTCGCTTAATGATGAATTTTTAATATTACAAAAAGCCAAGTTCTTTATTTTACATCGTGTTGTTATAAAAGTGACACCAATGGATTCCTAGCATTCTCTCGATTAAAAGAGATTTTTAACGAAGTTGGCTTTAAATTCTCGAAATTAATTTGTTATGCTATTGCGTTAATTATAGCCCGAATTATGATATGTTTGATATCATTCTTACTGAGAAAATACGAATCGATAGGTGTCAATTTCGTGAAGATTCTATGAGAAATGCGGAGCGTGACATTTTTCCCTTCTTAATGATTAGCGCTTCATGGTTAGTAATGCTTGTCTATTATGGCCCCATTGTTCTCAGACGTGGAGCGCTTTTTGTGAAGGTCCCACGTGCTAAGTAAGCAAAGAATGGTAGTGGAGATAATTTTGTATCAGCTTAACGGGAGTAAACATTATTAGCTTATTCGGGGACTAGTGTACATAAATGCGTTTTTCACAAAGGACAATGTTAAGTCGCAGAGGGGATTAGTGACCCACGAGCCTACAGCGTATGCTATACACCATTGGAAAGATCTTGCCAAGACGAATCGATTGATACCATTTTTAACTTCGAAATCAGATGGAATCACCTCGAAAAGTGGCCTCAAAGTTCGAGATTTTGCGGTTTTGAACAAAAGAAACTGGTAGTAAAATCACAACCGGCCCGACGGACCACGTAGGTAGGCACCTGAGGAAAAACCAAGGGATGTAAACGATACTCCAGTAGGCTGGAGCGGCAAATGGGCCCCTTTCCTAATGCCCAATACGAAATCGCCAATGGATTAGTGGCCCATGGGGCAAACGCAGGCCCAACACGGCCCTGAAATGAAGGTCATGAGGCCCATTTGTCGCTCCAGCCTGCTAGAGTATCGCTTACATCCCTCAGTTTTTCCTCAGGCGCCTACCCGAAGTCCGTCGGGCCGGTTGGGATTTTACTACCGGTTTCTTTTGTTCCAAACCGCAAAATCTCGAACTTTGAAGCCATTTTTCGAGGTGATCCCATCTGATTTCGAAGTTAAAAATGGTATCAATCGATTCGTCTTGACGAGATCTTTCCAATTGTGTATAGCATACGCTGTAGGCTCGTGAGTCACTAATCCCCTCTGCGACCTAACATTGTCCTTTGTATGCGAAGACATATTTAAGGGAAATATCATTCACATCTTGTATGCTTTTATAAAATACTTTTAAGGTATAACATACTTTTGAGATTTTTGAATTTTCAAAATTCTATGTTTACATGTATACTGTAATGAAAGAAACTATGAATTAAATTGAAAGGTTCAGACTATCAGTTGACGGGATCAATATCTGGCACACCTTTGGCTACACAAAATACACCAGATGGACTTCCGACCTCTGCACTTTCTGTTCAACGAGTAAATAATCTACAAGTATTCCAACCATATTCACATGACTATAGTAATTACTCTACTTTAGCGGTAAGTACAACTATAGTAACTATTGTAAGACAAATATACTGCTTGGTGAGTATAATATACGATACTTACTGATCGACCGCTGTATCTGATTGGTGGTTTTTTCTTTTCGTGGTTAAGACAAGGGTATTATTTCGAGCAAATAGTGTGTATACATGATCAAAGTCTATTGGTGTCGTGACAGAATTGAGAAGAAAGTCGTCGTCTTACCAACGAGGTAATCTCAGATTACATTTGAATCTAACCTATGCAAATCATCACAATTTAATTAGTTCAATTCAAATATAATTTGTAAAGAAAAATTTAATTTGTTTATGAATGTGTTAATAATAATAATAATAATAAATCGTCTTTATTCCTTTTTTCTTTTTTAACATATGATACAGAAGCAGTACAATTAGAATCGCACATAACGGAATGGGCGAGATTCAGCGTGGCTGCCATTATGCCTGATCCGAATTAATAATAATGTTTAACGACGATACACCTGGACGTAACAGTATCTACATCCTTCACTTATTCTCTAAGAACTTTTTCTATACAGGGTATCTTAGTAATTGTTAATTGTAGTGCAATGGGAAAGAGACGATTCTTTATGCAAACATAAACCGAAATTGCAGAATACAATTTTGTGATCAATTATCGATGCGAGTTCTGTTATGACATCTTATAAAATCGAAGGTCATTCTGCAAACCATAGTAGCTGTTGCAACACAACGTCGATGATGGAGGACGTAACTCCTCCGACGTAGTATGTCGCTGCTGTTGGGATAAATGAATGTCCCAAAAGGTAGTAGAAGAAATGAATGTAAAACATGATGTGTGTAAAATTAGTACTTTATTCTCGACTAGACACTTTTGATTAAAGCTGTTACTGCCCGGCTCATTGAGTACATGAGTACTCGAAAAGTACCCGAGAGAAATAAAAATATCCCTGTATGTTTTACCTGGGTACTTTACCCGTGTTATTATCCGGGTACTTACAATGTTTCGGGTAACTTTTATTTTTGTGCGAGATAATAAAATTACGAAACTATTAATTATTTTTATTAATATATCTTTATTTTCGTACAAAAATACCAATAAATTAACATTTTCTGGTAATAGGCTGTTACACGTTTAGAATTAACAATATTTCCAGTTGATAAAGACACACGTTCAGAATTGGCAGACGTTGCAGGAATACCTAAATACATTTTAATTAATTTTGTCAGTCTGGGGTATTTGTTTTGGTGTGTTTTTCACCATTCTAGCAGACATAAATTATGATATATTTGAGTATCTAGCGAATACATTTGAAACTCTGAATTAGCCCCGTTACACACTTGTGACAAGTTGTCGGCGACCAGGTCGCCAACGACCACGAGGTACGCGGGGATATATGAGTTCGTACGCACTTGGCTACGGCGAACATCAAAGTTTTCTGGTCTCTTGTCGATCAAGTTGTCGGCAACTGGTCGCAAGTGCGTAACGGGGCTTACTATCACCGCTAGAATTTGGAGCTTAGTATACAGGGTGATTCTCTCGCTAGAGTCCTCAAAGGCAATGCCGCCGACAATAACGCGCCTCGCTGAGTTTCGGGGCCTTCGACGCTCAAGACCAGGGGGGGGGGGGGCCATACAATGTTGCGCACTAAGAAGTGATGAATCTGAAGTTCTGCATTTCTCATTATTACGTAGAAGTAATCTCCTAAAAAGGTACCTTCTACCGAGTCGATAATTATTGCTTCATCTTCACTGAGGAATAACCTCCTCTGAAAGATGACTATAAGACTTATTGGTGCCATTTGCAAATATTTCACTAATACAGCATACGAGCAGTATGGGTCAGCAAACAGCAGACCGAGCGTATACACCGATTACCTGAAACGAAGCGCACTTAGGCCTTTAATAGTTCGGTATGAAGTCAATTTGTAGTAACTGCTCTGGTAGCAACATTGTTTTGTACAAACAGCTTTAAGGAATCCGGAAATATTTTTTGAATTTTTTAAAATACGATTTGTAGCGATATTTGAAAGCTATGAATATTTTTCTAATTGTCATATTTTAAATACGATTTTTCGGACTAAAAGGGACTTCTTTTAGCAAGACCAGTTGTTTTCGATTAAAGTAAGAGACGAACAAAAATGAGAAGAATAAAAATTAATTTATAGAGCCTGCTTTCGCAGGAACGGGCAAAACATTTTGAATAAAAAATAGAATGTGATCCATTTAGCATGGAATGACTCACTGTAGTGTTATAGACAAACGATTAGCAAGTTTTAATCGAAGTATGCTATAAACTAATGTTTTTTCGTCTGTTTCAGTTATCGGGCGAGATAACGTATGCTGACTTATGTTTAACTCGTCCAACAACTTTATCGACATTAACAACTGATACAAAGTTGACGACGATAAGTGGAGATCGTAGTTTAAGTACTATTCAGAGCTATGGAAGAGGAATAAATATAGGTAGTAAACCATGCATAAAAGAAGGGACAATTTATGCTTGTATAGATCATAACTCTAAACCGTCGAAGGTTGACGTTTCTAACGCATCGTCATGTGCAATAACACCATTATCATCTAAGAGTACGTTTCAAGAATGCAACGTTTCAACAATAAATAGCAAACACCACCCTGCAAGAGAAGTTGTCACTGTTCGTACACCATTAATTTCGACCCAAGAAAGTTGTGTATAGGGATGCGATTCTGACGCGCTGAATGTCAACGAATATTATGTTTGATGTGGTCACACTGTGATAATATGCGCGTCTATCTGCTACATGAGGTTTATTAAATGTTTATCCTGCAATAAAACATGTATGTTCTTTGGTAACCGATAAACGTGTAAACGGTTTGAATTATCGAACAAACATTAAATCGATAGCAAAGGGATACGAAGGAACAATGAGTTTTCTTGATATAAGTATGTATAAATAAGAAATATATGCGAAACGGACCTCAGTTTTCAAATTAGTCAAACTTTTTAAATGATATTGGTTGATTTATCCTTAATTTTATCAAAACGACTTATTTCAATAGCTGACAATGAGTCTAACACATCACACATAAGACGTATCATTTCTCGTGAATGAAATCCATATGTATATTGTAATTGTAACAAATTGTATCAATAGTCATCAGTAATTTAATGCCTATCATATTTTTGTTACATTAGTGAATTTTCTTTATGACTAAAGAATGAATTCGATGTTCTAAGGCAGCGCTGCACAAGGAGCTGCTTTCGGTGCCTAGTGGCGAGTAACCCGCCTGTCCTGTTGCTAAGGTTAGAATCGATGATGAGAACTGCAGTAGTGTATGTGCGTGCTCGTAGGCTCGTAGCGTAAGTATATATGGCTAGGTTCAAGTCATACCAAATGCACATACACTGCTGCAGTTCTCCTCACCGATTCTAACCTTAGCAACAGGACAGGCGGGTTGCTCGCCGCTAGGCGCCGAAAACAGCTCCTTGTGCAGCGCTGTTCTAAGGGTTTAAAGTAAACCACAAGTTTGCCGGTATTAAAATGTTTTATACTCCACAGGAGACAAATCGTGGTATAAGCAGGCACAGAGCGGTTCCTCATGGAAAAATAAGACGAAAGTAAGAATAAATCTTTTTCGGTTGAGGCGTGGTTTCGAGAAAATTAAGTTCAGAAATAGCGTGCATTTAATGGAGATATGGTCTGTAAAAACATTATAAACGTTATCATATTTATGTATCGTCGACTGGACTTCACAGATGACAAAGATCAAGGAAACATGGCAAATAGTTCAAATTTTTTGTGAATAACTATTAGAGCTAGAGGTACAAATGTTCCTATTGTTAGTTTAAAGAATATTATAACATTGTGTTGAATAAATCTTGATATAAATTTCATTTTCATCATAGCTTGATGTATGGATGATGTTCTTGTCGTCAGACATTTTTGTACCTCTCCTTATGAACTTTGAGAGGTGGTTTCACGTTCTGCATATGCAAACGGGCCAAAATAAAAAAACACTTATTTCTTATTAATTATTGTGCACCAAGCCAAGCCAAGCTAGCCAAGCCAAGTGAGGCCACCAGCTGGGCTTGGTGCTGGCGTCGGTTCGTTTCCCATCGTCTCTCATCGTCTCCCACCTTGGCGTTGATTGGTTTGACGTCACGGCGTCATGACGCGCATGCGTGTCCCCCCTCCCCCCATTACGCACGGCATATACACATATACCGCCTTAAACGGCAAGGGTGGAATCTGACGGCGCATGGATTGGCGATCTTTGTGCGGCTCGTCTAGGATCGCCCAGGCTCGCGAATGGGTGTTCTCACGGCGCGTGGATCGGCGAGTCTCGCCCAGGCTCGCGAATCGGCGATCCATGAGTCGTTCTCACGGCGCGGCTCGGCTCGTGGAGGCTTGGCTCGCCCAGGATCGCCCAGGCTTGCGAGTCGGCGAGCTATGAGCGTTCTCACGGCGCGGCTCGGCTCGGCTCGCCCAGGATCGCCCAGGATCGCGCAGGATCGCGGATCGGCGACCCATGAGCGTTCTCACGGCGCGGCTCGGCTCGCCTAGGATCGCCCAGGTTCGGGAATCGGCGATCCATGAGCGTTCTGACGGCGCGTGGATCGGCGATTCACGCGCAAAGATCGCCGATCCACGCACCGTCAGATTCCACCCTAAGATATTTCCCGGTAACGCTGACGCTGGTTGGATCCAGGATTCAGCGCATCGAGTCTCCTGCCGAGTGCAGTATGACGCGCTTCTTGGCCGGCCACATGCACTACCTTGATGCGGTGGGTTAGCTATTATTGACCGCTAACTCACACCGCAATGGAATGACCAAGTAAAAGGTTACCCTTTTACTTGATTGATATGTCTTTAGAGGTGCGAAAAATCTCGCACTTTGAGGCCATTTTTCGAGGTGATCCCATCTGATTTTGAAGTTAAAAATAATATCAATCAATTCGTCTTGACGAGATCTTTCCAATGGCGTAGAGCAATCGCTGCACGCCCCTTAGGGACTTAACATTGTCCTTCATTGTGCACTATAGGCTTATTTCTGTATGAGGAATCGTTTGGCAAGCAGTTGTACCACGATGTTATCTTCACTCCGTACAAAATATCTCTACTGTTTATGTACGGTGCATATATGTATACAGTACTACATATAAATAATAGTATATCTCAACTTTAATCACATTGATTGAATTTATTATATATTTAAATGTAATTATTGTAGAATATATAATATATGATTTGTTACTTTCAACGTTCTAATCAATTTTCCACGTTTGTAATTAATTTTTATTTAAATACTTCCAGTATATCGTACTTTTCCTATTGCCTGTTTGCAGTTTTGTCTTTTTACATCGTTACATATACCTGAAAAGTTTTACAAGAGTCAATTTTTATTTTCTTATATTGTCGTGAAATATGACAATTATACGATGTGTTCTGGGAATATTCGTTTTACGTTGAAATGTAAATAATTAACCAAATTATGTAATTTTAAGAGAACCAACATCCGAGCGAACAAGTGCAAAAAATTTCTTCGCTTCGCAGGTCAATAGTCAATAATACTTCAAGAATACAATAATATTTAGAGAAAAATGGGATAAATTATACTGCATTCCACTTTAGAGTAGACTCGTTCCGCGCAGGGGTATACTATTGATTGGTAGGAAACCGGCAGGGAAAGTGCTACGACCAATCGCGTATGTCAGATCCGTGGAAGCTGCGCAGATCGGTCGCAAATCGGTAGGGGCGTAGGTCTACTCTTATATGGAATGGAGGATACAGTTGAGTGGTTTTTAGCAGGCCATAGGATGGATCAAATGAAATCTTTCTAGGTGGATACACTTCGAAAGTTTGAAGCTGACCTTTGTTTTTCTTTCCTAAGTGAGAACATATGTGGTGTAAGAGCATGTACATAAGTATGCGAGTGAGTGTGGTTGATGTTGTCATCGATTAACTGACATTAGACGAAAAAGTCGATACGGGTCAACGATATGCTGGCGCGTGTTCTAGCGAGCGGGTCAGAAAGGAGGCGAAGCGAAAATCCCTAGAGCCCACTGACATATCTAATATAAACAGCGAGAATGACGAGTGCAAGGTATTAGCGAGAAAGACAGTGAGTATTGTGAGTGAGTGAGAAACAGCGAGATTGAGTGGACAATATAATAATATAAGTTAGGAGTACTAGAGTTGATAATCCTGCCTTCCAAAAGATTCTTACACATATGTTTTCTTATAACAGAATTATAGTATATTTTTTTCTAAATACAACTATCATAGGTATTTATGGCCAGGCTCTAGTAGTTACATGCAGAAAGAATAAATTGATAAGAAGAAATCATCACTCTTTTACTAATGTTAGTTTTACTTACAGAAAGTATATAATGTGACAACCATTTAAATCGCATTTTCGTAATTAATATATACTAGTAACGATTATCTTACATTGTGTAATCTATTCAGTGTTATTTTAGCACTCTTTCATATTAGCTACTGTAGGCGGAGCTTATTATCACGGCATCAACGTATCATCGCCGAAGGTACTCAAATAACACACGATACACTACACAATGTAAGACAATCGTTACTATACTAACTGTATACAAAATGAAATCTTTATAATTTCTATTGTAACCCAATGAAACAATTTGTACTGAGCTAAAAATGAATCCAAAACAGGCCATGAATCAAAAATTTTGTATGATGCTTATACAATGCTTTATGAGAATCATAAATGGATTGGTAACAAGCATATACTTACATGACGTGGCTACTAAAAAATGAGATCTCTTACCGCGCCCTTCCTACTGTGCATGCCACCAATGTTCATATCATTTTGTAATTTTCTAGTTTAGGGCGGTATTCACAGTGGCTTCTTAATCTCAAGGCCATCTCAAGCATTTGCTCAAGATGCCGCCTAGATTCATAGTTGCGTCTTGAGGTCGTGTCTCGAGCATTTTCTTGAGGAAAATCTTGTTCAAATAAGTAAATCCTTATATGACGTCACATGTGTCAAAATAGACGGTAAAGCGAGATTTTATTTTCAAGACAACGTTTTAGATGCTTGAGACGGCTTGAGACCAACCCATACGTCATTATTTGCGTAAAGGAAGCGAGAGTGACGTGAATGAAAATGGATTTTGAAGGAGACATCGATATTAACATTGATATTAGCGATATTGATGATGACAATACAGCGGGCAATAGAATTCTTAGAAGATATGTATATTCGGTACGTGCACAATCATGTGAGATTCCACGAAATTAATCTACTAAACCTACAAGTAGGTTTTCATTCATCCCAGATAACCAACTGTCTGCAGTCTGACATCAGATCGGTAGCAGGGTCTGGCATGAGAGTGCAGAGTCGGACATCAGAACCGTAGTCGTCTGTGTCCGCATTTGGCTACGTTCTGAGGTGCAGAGCCTGCTGCCAGGGCCTGATGTGACATAGAGACACTATAATAAGAGTCTGGACACGAGAAGGCCACTTTTGATTGGTCCGCCATTTTTTGTCTATTCCCGCCAATTGTTAAATCTTTCAATTATATTAATCTTAATTGTAACAAATTTTTTGAAAAATATATGTTTGAAAGTTAATAAAAAACGATTTTTGTCATACTATTTTAATTTTTTGTAATATCTATTTATTTGAAAATGTGCATTTGGGTAGTAAAAAAATAATGTATATATATTCATAAACACTTTCATAACATAACCTTTTTTGGCCACTTTTGATTGGCTCGCCATTTTTCATCTATTCCCGCTGATTTTTAAATCTGTCAATTATACCAATCTTAATTGTAATATATTTTAAAAAAAATATATGTTTGGAAGTTAATAAAAAATGTTTTTCTTCATACTATTCTAATTGTTTCTAATATCTATTTATCTGAACATGTACATTAGGGTGAAGTAAACAGAAGTAAAATACCGCCATAAACGTAAGAGTTGTGAAGAGTGCTTAAGAGTGAAATGGTGTATATCTCTTTCTCTCTCGTAGGATTTAGACCAAATATGGCGGACAGTGGCTCGTGTCCAAACTAGAGCTCTTACTATCCGCCCGCCCGGGTACTCGAGTACCCGGTGAGACCCCGGGTAGAAAAAAATTACTCGGGTACCCGGGTACCCGTAGGATACCCGACTACCCGGGTACCCGTAGGATACCCGACTATCCGGGTACCCGTACGATACCACAAAATTACCCGGGTATCCATGAGATACCCGAGTAGATGAGATGTGATGAGATAGTGGAGAATTTAGATTTGACAACCGATCGTTTCTCGACTTTCGATCATTTTCGGCTAACCTCAGTAATGAACGGAATAAACTTCAAGCAATTAAATGTGATATTGTCCGCAGAACACATTCTGTATCAGAATGTGAAAATTGCGAACTGTCAACGTCCTTTGCACTTACAATAGGGTAGTTCGCCCTATTGCAGTACCTGCCCCTATTAGTGTGTCTTTATATTTAAATAAGCCATACTGTTACTGTAGAAGCCCGAATCTGACGTAACATTTATCACTCAATGTTGTTAAAAGCCCGATATAACGTTTCCCACTGGGGAGTATGATACACCATTGGAAAGAAAATATAGATTAAAATATGTAGACCTGGCATTGATGCACTCTTATCTAATCACAACCAACTCCCTCAGTCAATGCAAAGTAAAACTCGGAAAATCCTAGGAAAATGCACTGGTTTTGGGTTTTCGTTCACATCATTTGTCGGAGTTTGTTGCGGCTAGATCTGTTTAGCGGGCCTTCCGCCGTCTTTAGTGAGATTTACGATAAAAAAATTTATTTCAGAAATAAATAAAACAGCACGTTTATTAGTTTGAAATGAGGATTCCAATTTTTTATAATCGATTGTTAAATACATTAAATACATTTGTTTGATCAACAAATCTCATTCTTATGGTTCATATTTACAAATATTTAATCTCATTGTTTTACATACAATTCCTATCCTCTACTAGGGCGCATACTCCAGGTATCGAGAGAAAAAATTATACAATTTGCACACAGTTCATGGAAGATCGTCTTTCGGGGGAGAATTTAGCCATCATATAATAGAGAATGGAATATTAGGAGTAGAGTAAACGCCATGGTCCATGACAATGCATCTAATGTATGTATGGCTGTAAGTCTGTTTGATAATGTGCGATACAGCATTTCTTATGCTGCACATAATGTATAATTGAGTGAGAAAGAAGGTTTGGATACAGTTGACAATTTTAAACAAGTGGTAAAAAAAGGCAGTAAGATTGTGCAGTATTTTAACTCTTAATTTATTTAAGTAGCAACTACTGCATTATGCTCCGAAAATACAGTAACTATTTCTTTTGTACTGCCTATTATCCATGGCATTGTTAATATTAATAACCACTTGATAGGTAATAATACGGGCAGAGCTGAGACTCAGCAATTTAAAAATGTTTTAGTAACGTCCTTTGTGAATAGATTTAATTTACATTCACATGTTGAAACTATACATCGTTTTACTTCGTTTCTCGATTTAAGAAGTAAACAGATGTCGTTCGAAATCAATTATATGAAAAATATTATTACAATTTCCACTGGTAATATAATAGAAAACATTCCATAAACGAAACTATAGAAATTGATAATTCTATGCCAAGTGCACTAATGAGATTTTATATTCAAAATTTCACAATCTAACAATGATATCAGTTCCGAACTGCAAATGTATTTATAAAAGGCACAAATAAACCATAATTTATGTTCATTAGTAGAGAACAACGCGTGGAAGCAAATACCCTAGACTTTCAGAAATGGCTAAGATATTTAAAATGTATACATACTTGCGACTTTTGTCAGTTTTAAACGATTATTTTCAACAGCTGGAAATAATGTTAGCACAAAGTGTAGCACCCTACTACTTGAGAATGTTGATTTGTTGGTATTTCTTACATCTCTACACGTTTCTATTTTGATGTAAAAATACTAATAAGTCTACATTTTCAGGTAGTAAACCTGTGCATTTTGTCGTAACAATATTTCCAGCAGAAGAAAATGTGCGCTCCGAACTGGCAGACGTAGCCGGAATACTTAAATACATTTTTGCCAATTCTGCCAGTCTTTTATATTTGTCCGCATGAGTGTTCCACCACGGTAATGGGTCTGAATTATGATCTATTTGTGGTTCTAATAAATACATATCAATTTCTGAATCACTATTGTTAGAATTTTGTTTTTTTTTTATATATAAAATCCAAAGCACTTGGAATTGTTTTACCATTATCAGTATTATTTTCATTTATTGACAAATTTCTAATCCTATTCCGAATAGAATTTATAATTATATTTTTTATTTCAATGTTTTCAAATGTCAAATCCTTGCTTCTAGGGTCGAGAAAACAAGCAATTTGATGGGCACTCTCACTATATGAATGTATATCGAATCTACGAGTCACGGATGTTCTTAAAATATTCTTAAATTCCTTAGCTTCTACAGTGTCCGTATTAATGTCGTTTAAATGATTATTAATTAAGCCATGAATGATTGGCAGAACTAAGGAAATAGTTACCTTAGTTTCGGAACATAATACTTCGGTCGCTAAATTGAATGGTTCTAAAATTTCGATAACTTCACCCAGAACTTGCCAATCAGATAATGCCATATCAAGCTTCAAGGCTACGTTTAATTTTGTTATGTTTCTATTACTTAAAACAGCATGAATTGCTTCCCGATTACGTAGAAGGCGGTCACACATACTGTATGTTGAATTCCACCGGGTTGGGCAGGATTGAATTAACTTGATTTCAGGTAATTTGTGTTGCTTCTGAGCGTCTTGTAATGCAGAAGTCGCCAAATTTGAATGATGAAAATGTTGCACTATTTTACTGCCTTTCGTTATCATATTTGAAAATTTTTCAACTGTATCAAGGGCGTCTTTTATAGCTAACGGCAAAGTATGTGCAGCACACGAAACGCTGTATTTTAAATTATCTAATAAATTTGCCGATGCATGCATGTTACTTGCATTATCATGCACTACAGCAATTAATTTCTCTGCTATCTTCCACTCTTCCTGCATGGCTATTGTGACAGCTGTGATGTTTTCTGCCGTATGTCTTCCCTCTATATTCTGGGTGCAAAGTGTATAACTTTTCATCTCCCAATCACCTGTAATGAAATGCGCTGTTAATGATAGATAGGAGTCCTGCTTACGCGACGACCATCCATCGATGGTCACCGATACCGATGACGCGTCTTCAATTTGTTTCTCAATTTTCTCTCTCTCTTTTCCTTATATTCGAGTTGCAGTCGCTTTAAAATTGTGGTCGGGCAAGGACATTCATATTGCGGTTCAACCACTGCCATGAATTTTGCAAATCCGGCGCTGTCCGCAAATGAGATTGGCAACATGTTTGTACTTATCATACGCGCCAATGCCTGTGTTATGTCTTCTTGGCGTTTAGCCGAAAAAGGTCCTTTTCGAAATACCTTGCTGGGTGTAGGCTCACAATGAGCAACAACACTATCCTCGTTGCTACCTTCGCCTCTCACACATTCAAGTGCTGGTTCATTAGCTAATGCACCAGGGCACTCTTCAATGTGCTTCGAACGCAAATGTCGTGCACTGGCCGATGTCGAGCCACCATATGACAATTGCACACGACACAGGTCACAAATTATATGACTTTTGTCGTCGGATAACGTAACAAAACTCCATACCCAGCTTTTGCGTTGAGCGGGTTGAGCCATGTTCTTTGATTATAGTCTGTAAATAATTGCCAATACTTTTTAACTGAAAAACTAATTACTCTATATAAAATACACAATTAACAAGATACAAACCAGAAATACGATTACACCACTGCAAATAGTACAAATACAATCAGTTTATTATTAAATTTAATAATAATTCCTGTTCACTGACCAACTAAATTAACTTAATTAACTAATATTTATTATATATAGTAACTAATAACACAATTAACGAGAATAATATAAGTTATAAATAAACATACAACAAAACAAACAAAAGGAACAATGTAACTTAATTGGAACTTAGAACACGGAATTGAAATTAAACTTTAATAATGACAAAGCTATTGTAACCAAATATAAGTACTAATTATGCGCTTTGGACTCCGCACACTTTGGTTTGCGGATGCAGAATGGACGCTTTACAAAACCGATTGCGTAAAACATGTTTTGTTAATTCCACAATGTCCTTAGATACTAAGAGCCAATTAGAGATTTATTAATATTAATATATAAATTCCCATTCGTCGATACATTTCTTCTCGATAAGTGTTTAACTTCTCGGCACAGAAAAGAGTTCAAATTTTAAAACAATTCTTTTATTACTGAATCTCGGATTGCCTCTTATTAATCTTTGTATCCAGTATCCACTATCTAACTAAGGACATTTTGTAATTAACAAAATATGTTTTAAACATTTAAACGATCGATTTGGTAAAGCGTTCATTCCGCTGCCGCAAACCAAAGTGTACGGGCGTGTTATCGAAATCTACGAAATCGCATACATTACATAGTACATACTCATATCTGGAAATAGTTTTGTTCAAAATTAAAGTTTAATTTTAATTCCGTGTTCCAAGCTTCCAATTAAGTTAAATTGTTTCTTTTGTTTGATTTGTTGTACGTTTATTTATATTATTCTCGTTAATTGTATGGTACTAAGTATAATAGATATTAGTTAATTTAGTTGTTCAGTGAACATGAATTACTGTTACTTTAATAATAAATTAATAACCATTGTACTATCTGCAGTGATGTAATCATATTTCGGATCTGTATCTTGTTAATTGTGTACGTATTGTATATAGAGTAATTAGTTTTTCAGTTAATAAGTATTGACAATTATTTATAGATTAATTTCTTTGATTATGGCTCGATGTAAAATCTGGGTATGGTCCTCCGTATTAACGCTGTCCGAACTCCGAAGATAAGAATCATATGGTTTATGACCTATGCCAGATTAAACTGATGTTAGCCGAAAATGATCGAAAGGCCAAACGACTATCGACTGTCAAATCGAAATTTTCAACTATCTCATCACATTTCATTTACTCGGGTATCTCATGGATACTCGGGCAATTTTTGTCTACCCGGGTAGCCGGGTAATTTTTGTCTACCCGGGTACCCGGGTATCGTACGGGTACCCGGGTAGTCGGGTATCCTACGGGTACCCGGGTAGTCGGGTATCTTACGGGTACTCATAGGCTGTGTTTCAATTCACGCATACTGCGCATGAAATTGGTGGCATCGTACGATTCCGTAGAATTTCTCTCACTACCATCAATACGATGCCACTTCCGGTGCAGCGAGCGGTGTAGTGACTGCTTCTCCTCTGAATTTCTGCGACTGCTGCACGCTCGCTGCACCGGAAGTGGCATCGTATTGTTGGCAAGTGAGAGAAATTCTAGGGAATCGTACGATGCCACCAATACGATGCCACCAATTTTATGCGCAGTCTATGCGCATAATGCGTGAATTCTAACACAGCCTGACTGTCTCTAGTCTGACACGTCCAACAGCGTCATCTGAGGGCCAGAATTACCAAACAATTCCTTACGCGTGACGTCACATGGCGGTTCCTACGCGTGACGTCACATGGACGTGGCTACGCACCAACACATGTGTATCCCGATTGTTATAGGTGTATCCCTACCCTTACATAACCAGCAAGCAGATTCTGCAGTTTCTTAAATAATTAATTCTACTTATTTCAAAAAGTATTTATTCTTTCTTTAATAATATACAGGATCGGTGATTACAATTGTTACAAAATAATATAAGTAGCGCATATAAATCCAAAGAGGCACTTTCAACATTTATATTTACAAATCCACGTCCCGTAACCACTGGTATCTACTAGGGGCGATATCAGAAAATTTAATTCAATATTTTCGACTTCTTTTTCGTGTAGAATCGTCATGTTCCCTGTTGTGTTATCTCTGTAAACAAACACAATATTAGTATGAAATTAAACGTAACGTATGAATAAACCGGATACATGCGATACTTACTTCAGCTCTATCTCCACACAGTACACAACCTAGCCGATCGTGCATGCTCCTGCGAACATTAACATTTATAAGAAAACATGTGTTAAATTATTATCTACTAAACAAGACGCTAAACATTCGCACTTTGCGCATAAGCCTACTTTTCTGTCTTGCAGATAATGTGAATCTCGATTTCCGCAACGTAGATAATGGGAAATTATTCAATTCCATAATTACGTTTGCCTTCTCGATATTGATGTTTAGAATCGCGTGGAATATTCTTTGATCGCACATCTTCAAGCACAACGGATACCACTCTGAACAAAGGGTATGTAGGGAGATGTATCACGAGTACCAATGTGACGGTATAATGAGCTACGCTCGGTTTGGTTGCACCATAGTGCCGAAACTCGTGACTGGTCCAGACTCCACGTCCAGTTTGCGTTCGTTTTCGAGGTCTGAGTTGGCAGTCACTGGCAGCGGCAATCAGTGCCGGTAAAATCGAAGAATATTCCACGCGATTCTAAGCATCAATATCCAGAGAACTCATCTCGACGTATCCAGAAGGCAAACGTAATTATGGAATGGAATAATTTCCAATTATCTACGTCGCGGAAATCGAGATTCACATTAGAGCTTTTACTACCCGACCCGCCCGGGTACTCGGGTACCCGGTGAGACCCCGGGTAGACAAAAATTACCCGGGTATCCATGAGATACCCGAGTAAATGAGATGTGATGAAATGGTTGAGAATTTCGATTTGACAGCCGATCGTCATTCGACTTTCAATCATTTTCGGCTAACATCAATAATGAACGGAATAAACTTCTCATTTACTCGCGTAACTCATGGATACCCGGGTGATTTTTGTCTACCCGGGGTCTTCCCGGGTACCCGAGTACCCGGGTGCCCGGATACCCGGGCCAAAAGAATAGCTCTAATTCACATTATCTGCAAAACAGAAAAGTAGGGTTATGCGCGAAGTGCGAAAGTTTAGCGCCTTGTTTAGTAGATAATAATTTAACACATTTTTTCTTATAAATGTTAATGTTCGCAGGAGTATGCATGATCGCCTAGGTTGTGTACTGTGTGGAGATGGAGCTGAAGTAAGTATCGCATGTATCCTGTTTATTCATACGTTACGTTTAATTTTATACTAATATTGTGTTTGTTTTCAGCGCTAACACAACAGGGAACATGATGATTCTACACAAAAAAGAAGTATTGAATGAAATTTTCTGATATCGCCCCTATTAGGTACCAGTGGTTACGCGACATGGATTTATAAATGTAAATGTTGAAAGTCCCTCTTTGGATTTATATGCACTACTTATATTATTTTGTAACAATTGTAATCACCGATCCTGTATATTATTAAAGAAAGAATAAATACTTTTTGAAATAAGTAGAATTAATTATTTAATAAACTGCAGAATCTGCTTGCTGGTTATGTAAGGGTAGGGATACACCTATAGCAATCATGGTACACATGTGTTGGTGCGTAGCCACGTCCATGTGACGTCACGCGTAAGGAATTGTTCGGTAATTCTGGCCCTCAGATGGCGCTGTTGGACGTGTCAGACGGACAGCAGAATCTGCTGCGGATCTGCTGCCGATCTGACATCAGGCCCTGGCAGCAGGCTCTACACCTCAAAACCTCCGAAGTTAATCGATTATGTGATTGAATACTACTCCATTTTACAGCCCAGAGCTTTTAATTAAAAAAGTTAATTGTGACAGAAATAACAAGAAAACTTGGAATTTATTTACAATAATTAGAATGATACTTATTATAAAACCAGGCTGTACTTCCGAAAGGCACCGGTGGCCGACCGAGATGAAACTTGGTGAGTATTGCGAGGGGTGTGGAAAGACCCCAAATATAAAATTTTAGCTTCGGAAATTAATGCGTTCACAAGATACAGGGGTAATTGTGCATAAAAGTGTACAACTTTTTTTAATTATCATCTTTGTTGCAGGCTGTCGTTGGTCCAAGGATGGAATTTTTAAATATTGTACCAGAGTAGCTGAGTAGTGCACACGACAGGTGTATATTCCAAAATTCGGCATCGCCTTTTAAATTCATCTTTTTTTTTTTAGAGAGAGTGGGAAAATGCATTTATGCATACCCTGGCATTTATTACCGAGGTTATGTGGGACCCCCCGCCGTAACAGGCGGGCTACCCACTACAAACCCTCTCTGGTGGTCTCCACCTGGGGGCCTCATGACGACGACCGGCACTTCTGATGTAGTCCGTCAGTCGCCGCTATCCCATGGATAAGGCCCCACCTTGCCCCCCCCCCCATATAAATGGGGGAGACCACCTCCTACGCAGGACGCCCAATCCCAAAGGTTGGGCGGCCGCTCCGCCAACGCAACGAGTCACCGACCGCCGAATGCTGCCAACTCAGCGACCGCCGGTGCGCCCGTCTCTTACCGACCGTAGTCAGCACACCTCGCTTGGTACCCCAGCGCCCGTCGGCCCGCAGGTCAGTTACCGACCGCTGACTATCCCTGCCAACCCGGCGGCCATCAGTTTGCGGGTCATTTACCGACCACTGTCGATCCTTGACCGCCGGTGCCCGCCAAAACCAGAACTTCGCAAACATGCAATTAAAATTTACAGATAAAATCCACAGTCACGATTAATGTACTAAAACAGTTAAACACAGTCACCGGGTTAAAACACGGTACTCGTAAGGTCAAACCCGCCCGGGGCCCATTAAGGCCTGTAGGTGGGGGCTCGCCCCCCTCTCCACATCAGCGGGGGTCAACCCTCTTTCTCTTGCGGGCGAGCCTTTTCCGCGTGAGGGCCCTATTGGCCGCAGCCAGTTGGGCCTGTCTCGCGCGCTCCTCCCGCAAGAGATGGCTGGCCTCCAGCTCCTCATTCTGCCGAGCCTCCATAACGGCTCGCGCGAACGCGGTAAACAACGCCCACTTCTCCATGGAAGATGTGGCAAGGCCCACTACAGTGGGCACCTCAACGGGGACCCCAGGCCGCCGGCCAGTACCTCGCGCTGGGGGGCGAACACCGGGCACGCTGTCAACACGTGCTCCGCATCGTCCCGGGCCGCCCCGCAGCCCAGGCATACCTCGGAGGGTGCCTTCCCGATTCGATGCTTGAACCGCTGGAAGGCCCCATGCCCGCTCAGCAATTGCATGGACCAATAGTCCGCAACTACTGAGGGGCCCGAGGCGCCGACAAAGGCCCCGACCGCCGGAACCAGGCGCCTGACCCACCCCGTGGGAGGGGAGCTGTCCCACTCCACCTGCCACTCCTCCATGGCCACCGCTAAAGCCGCCGCTTTGTGGATCTGGACCCTATGTTTAAAAATTGCCGGATCGCCACCAAGGGTGGGGTCGTCCCTATCACGCGCCTTCGCGCAGAACACTGCGCGCCCCATTTTGGCCTTAATGTACGCCGGCATTCGCCCTGCTAAAACGCAGAGCGAGGCAAAGGACACTGTCCTGTATGCCGCCGTACACCGGATCAGGGCCGCCCGCTGTGCACGCCGGAGGATAGTACTGCTACCCTCCCTAGCCAGCGAGACAGCCCAGACTGGCGATCCGTACAGCACAACGGACTCCCACACCGAGTAATAGAGGTTCCTGGCGTGGACGGATGGGCCCCTGGTGTTCGGCAGGAGCGCTGACAGCGCTCTCGAGACCCTATCCGCCCTAGCGGAAACCTCCTCCAGATGGGCCCGGTAATTTTGGAGACAGTCAAAAATGACCCCCAAGTACCGGACCCTGGCCGCCGTGGTGATCTCGGGATCCAGAATCCTCAGACTTACCGTCTTTTGGATCCTGTGGCCCGTCAGGAGGATGGCCTTCGTCTTCTCCGCCGCCAAGGAAAGGCCGGTTCTGGTGAACCAGGCGCCAATCCTGGGCAGGACAGTGGCCATCTGCATCTTGATCCTGGGGAGGTCCGCCGCCGAGAACATGAGGGCAAGATCGTCGGCGTACGCGATCGCACGCCCCACCCCGCCCCCCTCAATCTCGGCGAGGAGTCCGTCGTATACGGCGTTCCACAAGAAGGGTCCTAAAACGGACCCCTGTGGAACGCCCGCGTATATGTCACGGACCACGGTGCCCTCGTACGAGTGCACCGTGATCCCACGATCCTTAAAATAGTCCCCGAGGACAGCCCGCACATACCGATCCACGCCTCTGCTACTCAATTCGCGGAGGACGACGTCCCACCGGAGAGTGTTAAACGCGTTCCTCACGTCGAACGAGAGGAGGACGCAGATCTTTCTCTGGGCCCTGGTGGCATCGGCAAACCGAGCCACCTCGGCTGCCGCCTCCATGGTGCCGACACCGCGCCGAAATCCAAACTGGCTAGGGTGGAACGGATCCCTGCCGAGCTGGTGCTCCAGGATTTCCTTGATGGCGTACTCCCAGACCTTTGATAAGGCAGGGAGTATTGAAATCGGCCTATAAGCCCTTGGACTTAAGGGATCCTTTCCCGGCTTCGGGATCAGAATGACTCTCGCCATCTTCCAGGAAGCCGGGATCCCACCCCCCGTCAACGTGTCGACCACCATCTCGCGTATCATATCCGTGTTGGCCCTGGCCACACAGGCCACGACCCCCGATGGGACTCTATCGAGTCCGGGGGCCTTATTGGGCTTGACACGCGAGAGGGCCCTATCGATAAGGTCGAGACTGACCTCGGGGAACGGCCTCCAAAACGCCGAGAGGGGTCGCGAGGAGGGGACAGCGCGAGCGCGCTGTAACCCAACCGCCGGCGCAGCGACCGTCGGGGGGAGGGGGGGGGGGCGGAGAGGTGGAGAACAGGGCGTCAACCACCCCGCCCACCTGCTCACGTGTCAGAACCATCTTAGACTTACGCCCCCCCCCCCCAACTTAGCCATCACAATTTTATACGGCTTCCCCCACGGATCGCCATCCACCATGCCGTAGAGGTCCCTCCAGAGTTTCTCCTTGGACCGCCAGATCTGGACTTGAACCGCCCGCCTGGCCATGGAGAACACCCGCCTAAGTTGTTCCAGGCGGGGGGAGGAAGGATCCAACCTCCTCCGCTGCCTCTGAAGGGATCTCCGGGCCGCGTGCATCGCTTTTCTGGCTTCTGCGATATCCGCATTCCACCACCGGTTGGGTTTCCGGGCCCCTCGCGGAAGACACCTCTTCCTGAGTACTCGGGCGCTTACCCCCTACAGGAGGCGCTGCAGCCCCTCCGCCCGGGGCAAAACATCCTCGTCACCGGTAGTGATGGGACTCCGGAGTCGGTTCCCAGCGCTTCGAATCGGTCCTGAATGTCAGGCGACTACTTCGAAGCGCTTCGAACATGATTCGAAGCTTAAAAGTCTTGAAAAGTCTTGGTCGGCTTCGAAGTCTTGATGGGCTTCGAAGTTTCAAATCTCTTGGCTCGAAACCTCGGTAGGTACCCCGTGGCGGGAAAAAATTTTATGGCTTTCGACTCTCGAAGGGGTTTGAATACCATTAAAAAATGAGAAATGTCTAGGATTTCCGAATTTCTCAGCAGATCTTTGCGAAAACGACGCCAATCGATTCCTTATGTTTCGCCGATGAAACTAACACCAAGAACGACGTAATTCGGACCATAATGAAGGAAATTCCATGACAAATCGAATTATATCATTTGAAGCTGCCTTCGTTAAAAATAATCCGATTTACATGAAATTTCATATGATTTTCATCGGAAAAACATAAGGAATTCATTGGTGTCACTTCCATATCGATACGATAAAGAATAAGGAATTTCTTAATACGCTGAAATGAATATTTCAACCTCGACAGCGGGGCGCCGACCTGGAATCGCTGCGGACCGCAGCCTGCGGTCGGCCGAGGATTCATACCTGTTTCCGAAATAAAATAATTCTTTATCAACCCCCAAGAGTTTCGAGACTTCGAAGCCGATCACTACTTCGAATTCGTTCAGACTTCGAAGCCGACCAAGACTTTTCAAGAGCTTCGAATCATGTTCGAAGCGCTTCGAAGATTTCGTCATATATATAGATTCGAAGCGCTTCAAATCCCATCACTAGTCACCGGACGCCCCTGGGGGAGGGGGCCACCCGAGCCCAACGGCGCGGGCAAGGGGCCGGGCAGAGTCAGGCGGGCGTCTCGCAGCACGCGGAAGCCCTCCAAGATCGACTCCGGGGGCACGTCCTTCATCGAATAAGGGGTCCAGCCGCCGCCCGGAGGCCGGCGGGCCACTCCCGGTTTGTCCAGGATGTGGCGGACGTATAGGTGGTCAGAGGCAGTGTAGTGCCTTAGCACCTCACTCCTCCGAACCCTCCCGGCTAGCCCTCTGTCAACAGACAGCACGTCGATGAAGGACGAACCCCTACCCCTGCGGAACGTTGCACGTTCCCGCAGTCTAATGGGCACAAGCCCCACCCTCGCCAACAACGCCATACAGGCGTGGCCCCTCCTGTCAGCTACCCTCCCTCCCCAGGCGGGGGATTTGGCGTTCAAATCCCCCGCCAGGATGACCCCTCTCCCCGGGGTTAAAAGGGACAGGACAATATCCTCTAGCTCCTCGAGGTACCGCATAAACGCGGGGCCCTTTCTGCTCGGAGCGCAGTAACAGCTCACCACGACCGTGTTGTCCACGATCGCGGTGGCTATCCCTTCGGCCGCGGCGGGGGGGGGGGGGGCAAGGGAGGCGAACCTTCCCTTGAACCCGGTCACCCAGATCGCTGCGTCCCCCGTGGCGTCCCCGATCCATTCAGGTAGAATCCTGCACGGCTCGGACACGACCACGAGGTCAACCCCCAGGAGGCAGGCTTATGGATCATGAGATCCTGCGCAAGCCTGCACCTGTTCAGGTTGATCTGCAGGACCTGGAGCATTAACCGGGCCTGCCAGATCTTGGCCCCCCCCCCCGCAGCCGAACAACCCCTTACCGCCGGACATGCCAGCGACGCGGTGACATGCGCCGCCTTAGGGCCAGTTACCCCGGCCGCCGAGCAGATGATATACCGTGCCACCCTTACACGCCGCAATGACGTGGTCGGGGGCACCGCATCTTCTGCAAACCTCACCTCCCTTGGGGACCGTAGTGCACGCGGCTGCCAGATGCGCCAGCTGATGGCACGCGAAACACCGCGTGATCTTCCCCAGGGCTCTGGCCCGCACCACTGTCAGGCCCGTCCTAAAACGGACGGGCTCCGCGCCCTTAGGGAGGGAAGCGGTGGGGATCTCCACCACCGCAGTCTGGGTCCCACTCGGGACTTGCCTAAGCGACCGTACCACCAGACCCGTTCCCTCAACCTTCAGGGCCACGCCCAAGTCCTCGAGGAGCGTCCGGGCGTCGACCATTGGATCGACGTCCCGGATCTCCAGGACCGTCCTGTCCTGTAGGGATGAACATACGACCCTCCCTGCCGTGAGCTTGCCAAGCTCCGTGGCAACCGCCGCCCCGCGCTCGCCCCAGGTCCCAGCTCCAGTAGAACGTGCCCGAGGCGGGTCCGTTTCACGGCCTTAACATCCGTCAATGCCGCCCGCCCCGCGGTCACCGTAGCCCTATATGTCTCAAGATAAGACCCCCCCTCCGGGACCCTGACCAGGACCGCCTCCGGTCTGGTCCTGGG
The DNA here is from genome assembly GCA_029448645.1 of Andrena camellia. Classification (NCBI taxonomy): domain Eukaryota; kingdom Metazoa; phylum Arthropoda; class Insecta; order Hymenoptera; family Andrenidae; genus Andrena; species Andrena camellia. The sequence goes on from CM055679.1 coordinate 29,407,474, forward strand.
CGGCCTCCTCTTCCTTGGCTTCTTTACCTGGGCCTTCTGGGGGCCTTCTGGGCCCGCGCGGCCGACGGCTGCTTCGCCGCCCGTCCGGGCTGCGCGGCGCATCGCGGGGTCCCACTCCCCGGGAGAGGGTGTTTCCCCTCCCTAGGGGTCACCGAATTCCGGGGGGAGATCGGGCGGGGAGCTCCCTTAGCTTCCCTACCCACCGGCTTCAGCACCGGGGGGGGCCCGATTGGGAGTGTCCCCGCTCAGTTGTTCGTTCCACCCCTTCTTTCCTTTCCTCGTCTTCTTACTCCTAACCACCTCAAAAGGCTAGTCAGGTTCTCCCGATCTCGTCGCCGCCACCTCCATACGGAGTGTGGGGGACGCACCCCCGCAGCCTTCATAGGAGGCACAACTGTCTTGACCCCCGAATGTAGGGAGCCCCCCGGGCGGGTGGGGTCGTCGGCCACCACCTCCGTGAACAGTCTCTTTTTACTAAGGCCCGTCTGGTCACCCACCGTGGGTGAAGACCTCGACCTCTTACCGCCTTTCTTAGGCGGCTCAACTTTCCCAACCCCCTTCCTGCCCTTACCCCCACACTCGGATACCCCGGGGGATCCCAAATTCTTCGGGGCGTGCGGGCGGTACGGCTCAGCTGTCTGGGAGGCCGCATCACGCATCCCAACAGGGGATCCCCCGATCCCCACCCGGGGGGGGGGAGACACCCCAGGCAGTTTGCCGCGGCCTCAGCAACCACCTTCGCCGCCGACTCACATACCGCCGCAATCTTGACGGTACCGGTGATGACCTTCCCCTTCGTCGTGTTGTTTGCCATAACTACTCTAGTCAGCTCCTGACAGGTCTCCGTAAGGCCCTTCAGGAGCCCCGTCACATCGGCCAGCAGCCTAGCTGCCAGGTCGTCCACCGACACATTTCCGACCACCCGAGCACCTTTCGCCTTCAGTACTGGCAGTGTCGGGACGACAAACCGCGGTTCGCCCAAGGACTTATCCCGCCCCCCATGCCACCCCTTCCTCAGCGCATCCACCCGCGTGGTCGAGCTGGACCGGGGCCTGGCCTTCCCCTCCCGGGGTCCCCCAGGTAGGGGGGCGCGGGGGGTCCGGCACATACCAACACCCGACCGCTTTGCCCCCCCCCCTGGGCCCCTTCCTCGGAAGAAGGTGGGGGGGGGGGGCTCTATTCCCCTATCCGTCACGCCTCCCCCTGCGTTCGGAGGCGTCCCTGGCAACCCCCGCCCCTTGAAGATGGACCACACAGTACCAGAGGACGATGGGGTATCACTCACCGTATATTCCTTCTTGGCCAACTCCTCCATAAATTCACCGATTGTCGCTCCGTCCTTCGAGCGTTTGGAGATGGGTCTTACATGCCCAACCCCATCGGGACCCCCGAGCCCCTGGGTTATGGCCTTCCCCTCCTTATACCTCTCCCCAGTGCTATGGTCGCTTGTGCGGGTGCCTCTCCCCGTCCCATTACCACTCCCATCGGTCTCGCCGAGGATTATCATCACCCCGTCGTCTTCGAACTCCACACTCCTCGGCAAGCCAACCCTGCCTTTAGCCAAATCGTAATCCGTATTTACATTTCCACGTCCAGCAGCTGTGGCTTCTTCCAAGGGGTGCAATGGCGCCGAAACGCCTCCCCTGGTGATGCTGGCCCGCCGCTTCAGCTCAGCATCATCGGTCTTATTACTTCCTCCCTGCTCACTGCCGACAGAGTGAGGAGGGGCTGGACATATCCCAGTAATCGCCTTAGTTACATCCGAGGCAAGGCTCATAATAGGCATATCCATGTCGAGTCTTAAGGGCGACGGCCCTACCGCCCAGCGGATTTACTCCACCAACTCCCGGCCCGATGGACGGCCACTGCGACGCCCCGAACAAAGACAGGGGGACCCTAAAGGTCGCGAAGTCCGGCCAACCCTTAGCCGAGAGTGCAGCACTCCCCACCGGTCACTGGGGAGGGGTACACCCCCTCCCGCAGCGCCCGAATAGGGGAACATAGCCGCCCTCCCCGAGCCCCCTCACCACATCAAGATGGTCGACCGCGGAGGGGGCCTTTTAAATTCATCTGTAGCGTGCGTAGCGTTGGATTTCGAGCAGAGCAGAAGGCGACCAGGTATAGGGTAATAAAGTTCAACCGAAGGTTTCGTGGCCGTTGGACTTTGCCAGGCGACGAAACCTCCCCTGTCTCAGGACTCGGGGTTTTTCCCGATGTTTGCACGCAGTACGCGTTTCCTTCGGCTTCGGAAGGAACGCGAGCGTTGCCGAGGCATTCGGTTAGAAGTACGCGTCTTGAGCGGTTGTGCTTTTCATCCGCTCGACATTTTCTTCCTCCAAAGAAGGTTGCGTGTTACCTTTCAAATAAAACTATATTCTTTGTTGAGTTTACTAAGATTTGTAATAGATTACTACCCTCACGTCTCCCACCTCACATCTTCATCATAAAATTCAAAAGGATTTTGCACGTCACGAATATATCCTCCACTAACACTATTGTCCACTACATTCTTAGCATCATCAAGTATATCAATTATGCATAAAATAAATTATAATTAAATGGAGTCTCTGCTATCTGACGTGTTTTTATTTTTATATTACATCAGTTTAGTGATTGGGTTTATATATTAGTTTATTATATAAATCAATTTTACATCTAATTTCCGTCATTATGCTCCAAATTACGTTGTTCTTGAAGTCATTGTAAGGCACCATGAGGGGTTATCCTCGCCATTACGAAGACTCTCCGATAAACTGCCCCCCCCCCTCCCCCGCAACGCTGAATAATATAACATATGACGCAGTGAGAGCGACAACGGACCAACCCACATTAAAAAATATGTATTTCTCTATGTTATATGATTAGTAGAGCCTACTGGAATACGTTATTGCTACTAACTCAATTTCGAAAAAATGTGGCTTAGTTCGTTATTGCTCTCACTGTCTCATATGACCTCGAGTCCTCGACACTCACACGCATTACTCACACATGTTCGAGCCCCTACTCCATCGCCCATCAAGGAACGAACGGAATATCCTTCTGTCATTGGTTGTTCTAACAGAATTATTCCGAAAGTTTCCGAACGTGAATGAGCAAAAGCTTGAGTAAATACTTTATAAAGAAAATGGATATGTCATATAAGCAATTGCTTATTCCAAGCAAATGCTTAAGATCATCTGGAGCAACGACTATGAATACCTAATGTCTTCAGGCAAACAAGATTGTCTTCTAGAAGATGATCTTAAGCATTTGCTCAAGACGCGGCTCTGAATACCGCCCTTAGTTGTAATAGGTTCAGTTTCGTGTACACTGCGCCCTTTGAAAGCAGTTATTGTTGTGACCGTTCAGTAGAAAGATGTGTCATCGGAATTTTGAACAAGGAATTAAAATTAAATTTTTAATGACGTAGCAGACATTCAAAGAAACACAACGCAGCAATTAAGAGCCATATCTTCCGAAGACTTCTGCCGCTGTTGTTCTTCATAGAAATCACAAATAAAATACTCCATAAACTTGGCCAGAGAGGATTTTAAAGGAGGCTACAAAATTTTTGTATGTAAAAGAATAAATGATTTACATAGAAGGTGTTATTCTGAATGTATTAAATATTCGTGATTGAGCAAAGATTCGTCGGATTTCGTAGCCACTTGTGTGCCGATTATCCGAAGGACCACCCTCGTTCAGGGAAACATAACCAAGCCAATGTCAAATATCCATTTATTACATATTATAACTCCGAACGATTTCGAAGGTGGTTTGTACAAGTTTAACTACATTTTCTTGATGTGATCTTGTCGAAGGAAAACTTTGATCTTATGTACCTCAGTCTTGAATGTGAATTTATTGCCTCCTGAATGGTCAGCTCGTCGTTAATTGCTTTTTAACCAAAACTTGAGTTGATCAAACAGCATGCCTGGTGTCAATGAACAACACTTGTGTCCTTAGCGCTTTGCTTAACGCGGGGGTGCAATGACACCTACCATATAAGACAGGGGTGTCCAAACATTTTCTCGTACGAGCAGCCGCGACTTGCTCTTTACTCTTAAGGGAACTATTTAAGTAGTCGAAAAATCGATTTTTTTATTCCATTTTCAGAAAACAATATCTTTTATGAATAACATGCCGTTTGGTTTATATTACAATTCGCAAAATTGTTGATTTGGCAGCTAAGAAGGTCAAGCGGCAACATATAGCGTCGCGTTTGCTCAAAAACTTTAAACGCGTTTTTCTCGAATCTTTTTTTCTCTTGGTTTTGCTGTATTTGCAATGAACAGAGGTTCAGATCGACTTGAAAAAGTGACAGGATATATAAAACATGTGCCATTTCCCGCGCAACATATTATTGTCCGTAAAAATTCGGGATTTTCATAAAAAAATTAAAAAGTCGCGGATTTTTAGTAACCCACAAACACGACCGCATTTTTCTTGAAATAATCGGCGTTTTTCGACCACCAATTTAACAATTCGGCTGTACTACGGTATGACCCAACCAACGGAATGAACTGAAATTTTGAGGGGTTGGGCGGGAGGGGGGGGGAGAACCTCTAATATAAAATTTTAGCTGCGGGTATTTATTAGTTTCTGAGATATTAATAAAAAACTTTCGGCATAATACATTGAAATCTACCTACACAGACGTTACTAACTCAACCATCTTCTCGTCGCCGTCGACTGTTTTGCAGCCGACGATACAATATATAAAGTATAGGGATACGGTAACAGAAACTGGACACGAACGGTCTTCACCAAGCCAAGTGCGATTGTTGTTGAGGCCTTTGATATTTTGTCAGTTAACAGTTTAACAGTTTCAATATTTATTCATCATCAACTTACGATATTGCCCTTGAAGGGCGTTGGAATATTGAAAAATTGCTAAACGAAGTGCTGTTCTCTCGAGAGACTTGCATCGAATAGTGCAAATCTGTTGGGCTAGTGCCCAATAGTAGGAAATGCCCCAAGAATGGGAAAGAACTAATGATTTTGGAGGCGTCTTCCCGAGTTTATCGCGGGTCCTCAGTTTGCATCGGCATGCGATGGATGTGTCGCAAGCATCGCATTGAGCGTACGCTTGCAGAGAACAGTTGGTTTGAGCGACACAACATTTCTATAGAAGATGTTCTTCGCTTAACTTATTATTTCAGTCGAGGCTTCAAGGAGGTTGACATCGTTAATGAAATTATGGTTCCTGGTCGGCAAATTATATCCGAAAGTACTATAATGGATATTTATTTGGTCCTACTGTCGGGAGGTTTGCATGGTCCGGCTTGATGCGTATCTTGAGGAATTAGGTCAAATCGGGGGCACTGGCAAAATCGTCGAAATTGACGAAATGAAATTCGGCCGTCGCAAATACGACGTGGTCGTGTCATTGAAGGCACATGGATTTTCGGTGCTCTTGATATCGAGACAAATGAGCTTCGTCTTGAGATTTGCCCTCTCAATTAGGAGTAGAACATTAGTATGCGACACTAGCTGTCAGTACGGGAACTAGTAGTAATGGCCAACGCAAGTATACTATTTATTGCGGTCTACCAATTTTCACAGTATCGACGAACTGTATGGAGAAAAAAAAATTGTGTAACAAATTGTAACGCTACAATGAACAATAATCTCAATTTAAGTTTTCATAAAAGTGCAAAAAGTGGAGCAACTAAAATTGTCCACATTACATACTTTTACATATTCCAAAATTGTGTCTAAATGTATTGCCGACATTTTTACTGTAAGAAATAACTTTGAAATAAACTTTTATACTACTGAATCCATATAAACATATAGTAAAAGGTATACTTGCGTCGTCCATATTTGTTATGTCACACTACCGCCACCGTTTCCGCGGTGGTAGATTCGTTTGCCAAGCAACGTGATAAGGCGACCTTAATTCCTATTATCAAAAAGCATATAGCATCTGGAAGCAAGATTATTTCAGATAGTTGAAAAGCTTATGATGTTCTTGGTGATGAAGGATATGAGCACCTGACGTGTAACCACTCAATTGAATTTATAAACAATGAAACAGGAGCTAATACTCAGGCCATTGAATCTCAATGGCGTCCTTTACGGCTGAGATTGCAACGGGGAGACGTGAAAAATGCAGCTCTCGATTATCACCTTTGTGAGTATTTATGGCGGAGGATGATTCGTTTGAGGGAGCTTGACTCATTCGCAGAAATTATTAAGGCAATCCGGATTGTTTATCCTGGAATTGGATTTTAAAAGTGAAAGCAAGGATGAACATTTGTTATTTAATGATTTTAAAATATGTTGTTGAAAATATGTTGTAGAACAACACATTTTGGTTCGTTTGAATAAATAAATGTATGTTAATCAAAACGTGTCGATTATTTCCAACATCTGTCAGATTCACTTTTCAGTTAGGTTTTGCGTACAAACTCAGATATTATTGCTGTTGACTTATTTCGACACAACGCATTTCACTTTCCTACTTCTCCCGGGTATTCGTATTGGTTTGGGCTAGGTTAGTGCGGGGCGGGGGGGGGGGGGGGGCGTAAAGCATGGTACCGAACCGATGTGAGTTTGGGAATACTAAAAACTGGTGCAGATACAACCATCGCGCGATGAGGTCAATAATCATTGTATACGACTGTTTCACAGTCGACGGTGACAAGAAGATGGTTGTGTTAGTAACGTCTGCATAGGTAGATTTCAATGTATTATGCCGAAAGGTTTTTATTAATATCTCAGAAACTAATAAATACCCGCAGGTAAAATTTTATATTAGAGGTTCCCCCCCCCGCCCACCCCTTCAAAATTTCAGTTCATTCCGTTGGTTGGGTCATACCGTAGTATATCCAACAATTCTGGTTTAATTTTAGTTTTTATAGGTGGCGTGGGAAATTACGGATGTAACGGACAAGAATCACACCTTGAAATTATATAATATTAAAATACGTCACTTTCTAAGACCAATATTACAGCAAAACCACAGAAGAACGTTAAAATGTTTAACAGTCACCACCGCCATTTTTAAAGCACATGTATATTTCATACAAACTTTTTTTTATTCTCTATGATAATAATAAACATTGGGTAAAAGGATACATCTGGATTTGCTTCCATTACTTTACAAACACATTAAAAAGAAAGTGTTTCTTTCACGGAAAACAACTGCCTAGTCCCCCTTAAGGGAGGAAATATAAAGCGGACGGGATAAAAAAAGACGAAAGTTTCTTTTCTCGCCACTGCGCCACATTCAATTTTAGGTAAAATCCCATAAAGGACTAATTCTTTATTAAATCTATAACGTTTCTGAAATTCTTCCTCATTATAGAATTCAAACGGGTTTTGTCCATCACGAATGTATCGTTTAGTAACCCTCACGCGATCATCCAGTACATCATCAACAGTGGTGGGTCCGTATTTTACCTAACGTAGAAAAGTGAATTTTCTACGCGTAGAATAAGACGTAACTTTACTACGTCATGTATTTTATGTATAAAATCACATTGTTTGAAAAACCGTTGCAGACTTTGGAACGCCATAACATCAACATCAAATCCGAAGAATCGATGGCAAAGAGAGAAGAACTGCACTGTGTTTAGTTTGCAATCATGAGATATGCAACACATCTGTAAAAAGATTACAATCACATAGGTATGTAATTTAGTGTATTTCATTATTATGCATTATAATATTTAATTCACTTATGCTTAAATAGTCATGTTCTATTTATTTACAGATCTCATCAAATAATAATGCAAACCGTACTGAATTCATTGCGTAGTTGCAAAATTAAATATCAAACGAAAACACTAAAGATTTTTCATATCTATAGATTCAAACTTTTAACCATTTAATTCTGACATCTCAATCACCATTAACATTTCAGTATGTTGATTTATAAATACAACACTTTGTTTCTCTGTTTTACTGAAAATATTCTATTGTACATTTATAATTGTAAAGAAACTAAAGGTTTCATCTTGAAATTTCGCGCATTTAGGCTAGAACCAATCACCAATGCGGCACCAGAGTACCACGTGACCGTGTCCCCCGCTCCCCAAAGCTGCTTCACTCCTCTCGCCCAAAGTCGCAACTATTAGTTCGTCCCTATGTCCATGTCTTAAGTCAACTACAACGTTGACTTGAAAATCTAACCTCAAGTTGCGAGTGTTACGGTACTGCGTGGTAATACGTGAACATAGTTTAATGTTAGATGGTTCTGCATAGCCAAGTTTTGAGGCGCCAAATTTAAACTGTTAAACGGAGCAATCGAAACTATGAACAAAGCATTCCAATGAATACTACTTAGAGACGCTCGCTAAATAATATTGATTAAATATTGGTTTCGGTTACTTTGCTATTAAATCACCGATATCATGTAAAACGCTCGTTCTTAATGAACGAAGAACCAATCAAATAATTCGTTAGATAATTAAGAAACTATTTCTATAATTGGATAATTTTATTAACAAAACATGTTACATATCAATTTTGAATAATAGCGTCAATGTACATCGCCACTCGTTGATCAACGCCAAAAGCAGCCAGATGTATTCTTCAATTTGTCCTACTTTAAAATAGAAGCGAAGTTACAACAGAAACAAGTCTCAGTTTATTTATTCAATTCCTTGTTAATCATCACGCGAAGAAGTTGGAGGCAGACATCAAGAGCGAACGTGAGCAGAGCGGATCAGCGCTCCACGGGCAGCGAATCCAACCGCATCCTTCTTAGAAAATCCCTGCTACATCACGTAACACAAACATAAGATCATTTTATGCTCGACTAAGAAGTTCTTACTCGATTATGAATACTTACGTTCTTAAGATGATCTTAAGAACTGACTATGAAACATGATTCAATAAGGATTGCTTGACAAAGTAAATACTTGAGTAAATGCTTAAGGCGATGCTTATTTACCGACTATGAACCTAGACGGAGACTTAAGCAAATGCTTAAGACGATCTTAGTCTTAAGCAACGACTATGAATACCGGCCTTAGTCTTAAGCAACGACTATGAATACCGTCCTAAGTATTGAAGAAGATTTCAAAAATGGAGTAAGTAAAATACCATCTTTGTAATTATGTATATCCTCTATGTAGAAAATATGTAGTTTCAAACTTTTTCAAAATTCGTTTTCGGTATATCTTCGAAACGAAATATACTTAATTTGTCAATCTTAAATAATTTTTATATTTCAGTTTAATGAATTACCAAAATTTGACGGCTCCGGTGACTTCGTGAAGCGCATACAGTCGGCGCTAATAGACAACGAAATTGCGTTGCAATTTAGCCGACTTAGGAGGAAGGACAAGAAGAAATTTAACAATCCAAATCTGGCCAGGCTTATAATGTGTAATATTAAATATTAGAGTCTCGCTGGTGAGCGCGCTGGAGAGGTTATGTCGACTGAATGAAAAATTACAACACCACACAATGCGTGAAATAAATAAGTCAGTTTATTAAAACACTCGTAGAGTAATGCGATTAGCGTGAGCTTGAGAGAGAGCCCAGTGAGCCCTCATATCTCGCGATAATTGATACACGAAATATCTATGCACGCGGCACCAACACGTGAACTTCGACCGCGACGATCCACAATCGATCATGAGATAATTTAGTGAGAGAGAGAACTTTTGTATTGAGCGAGAATGTTACAAATATGAACTGCACAATTGTGCGTGAGAAGAAAGGCATTCACTAAGGTGAGATGATCAAACCGTTACACGATGTATCCTATCGTGCACACTATGCAAACAAAAGTGAGATCAAGATGGATGTTCACTTTCGTTACGTCGTCGTCTCGAACGTTCTCAAGAATCCATCGACGTGGGGTGATCTGATTAGCTGATCGATTGTGGATCCGCCGTGAGTTCCGCTGTCCTGGAGGTGCTGCGGTGATCGAGAGTGTGGCGGCATTGGGAATTAATGCATTCCCAAACATATAATTATCACCTTTATTTTGCTGCTGCTAATATTGATTACTATAGAATTTAATATAGTAATGTTTTATCAAAATGCTTGTTATTGAAGGTGTTGCAGGGAAGCCAAAGATTTGCGCGTCTAAACAGCAGAGCGAAGAAGCCATCTAAGTGTGGTTAAGAAGGGCGTCGGACAGAAAATCATCAGTGTCCAAAAAATATTAATACCAGTGATGATGATGACGATGAGGAAGACCAGTTATTTGTAAGTAGAAGCCAAAATATGGTAGTTATACGTCATTCGCACGACCGATCAGGACTGCCTCTATGCGATCATCGTAGTAGCATGAATATACCTAGTATGTATGTACTATTTTGATTTCAGATAACAAAGAGGTCTTCATGCGCCCGGACGAAATGTATAACACCATGGTGGCTGTGGAGTTTTAGCGGGTAAAAATCCCACACTCCACTAGTGGAATTTCCTTTTAAGATTTCTCCACTTTAAAAAAAAAAGGAAACTCAATTCATCAAACACTTCAAGGCACATCAAAGCGATACGAATATTACGTGCACCGATTGATCTGTGACCGTTTTAACCCTTTCGGGTGTCTGGAATGCACGTGACCCGGCGGGGTCACCGTTTCCTGCAGTAGTGTGGTGCACCCAAGGTTTTCCACGAAAACCTAATATTCAATTGAAGGCATCCATGTCCCCATCACTTTGTGACACAATTTCATAGTATAAAAAGGGCGAATCCATACTCGGGGGCGCATATCAAGTCTAGTACGTTTAGGCGTAAGAAGCTAACGAGATCGAGTTACATTCTCCTTCGAGTATTCAACTTAACCATACAGTACGTAAATTTCTGTTAGGCATTGTATTTATTAAACTCTTTACGCATTTCTCAGTGCGTCAAAATCGGTGGACTTAGGTACTGCGACAATCACATATTAAACAATTGTAAAAGCCGAGCTTATAGAATATACCTACTTTGTTATTTCTTACTCAGAGTTCTTTTATTGGAATCTACTCATCATCTGAATTTCAACTATGAGATAAGCCTACATAGATACATCTTTACCGCTTGAGGTGTATCGCATCATAAAGTTACGAAACTAAACTAACATTCCTAGTGGCTCCCGGGGATACCAGATCCCGGTTCGTCCGCGAACACCTACCTTCCCAGTGGCTCCCGAAGATACCAGACCTCGGTTCGTCCACGATAACCACCACCTTATAACGGCTCCCGGGAATACCAGATCCTCGTTCGTCCCCCACTAACAAACTCCAACAAACAATCTCAAATCCTCGAGTAGGTATAATAAGAGAGTTCTAAATCAACGCAGGGCGAGGGGTGAAGCGGGGTGAGGGGAACCGCGATGGCGAGGGAACGCGCGCGCGAACACACACACACACACACGCACGCGTGGGGGAGGGGAGGGGGGAGGGAAGGGGAGGGGGAGGGGAGTGGTACCACCGATGACTCATCCTCTCGGCCCGTGGTCAAAACATGCGGAGGTATGTCGCGTAGAAGATGCAAGTCGAAACCTGCATTTCGGTATAGCTCCAAGGTCAGATCGCGCTCGCGAACAAGGAGTGTGAGAGAGAGGTACGACATGAATCTATCTTTCTCTCTCTAGGGGCATATTCGAAACATACGACGGTACGTCGCGTAGGAGATGATGCGAGTCGAAATCTGCACGGCTGTTGCGCAATAACAGTGCCAAAAACATATAATGCTCGAAGGTCAACTTCCGAGAATACTTCAAAGCGATCCACAACCCTCTTATCTCCCCAGGACGAGATCGCGCCCCGATATTCGCTACTTTGGAATCGAGTGTACGAGAGAGAGAGAGGTACGATATGAATCTATCCTCCTCTCTCTCGTTGCAGGGGGTCGGAAACATACGGCGGTACGACGCGTAGGAGATGATGCGAGTCGAAACCTGCACGGCTGTTGCGTAATAGCCGCGCCAAAAAACATATAATAGGCGAAGGTCAACTTCCGAGAATAATGCGCGGCATCGGTGCGCGATAATTTTGGACGGTAAACTTTCGAGAAGGAATAATACGCATATGACTTAAAAGATATCACGTAACAGCAGAATATGATGTGCACAAGAATAAAGCGATGTAATCGAATACTGTTTTCGGGGGTCCATTAGGCTAGAGATGATTATCAAGAGCATATTCGGTGGGAGGGATGCAATATTATTCGAAATGCGTAATAAGAGGTATAGATGTTTTCCAGATCTCGTAACATACCTAGTGTAAGAAACGAAGATTGAAAGAACACCAGTTTTTTGGGATAAACGATATCCTGCGAGGATAGGAAAGGATCGTTTAAGGTATCAAACAATACAGATATTCGTGCGATAAAGTATTGTATTTATTGGTAAAGCATATATATAGACATGTATACATTATTGGGATACGTTGCGAGTATCACGTATAATGGAGTCCAAGCATAACGCTAATAATTCGCAATCTAACAAAGAATGTGGTTCGAAGTATTCGCTTTTGGAAATGAGTTTTTCATAGTCCGCGATCGGTGTCGTAGCGGCGCGTATAATGGCTACGAAGGAAGCGTATTTGAGGTTTACGGAGTCTAGAATTTCCGACAACCACGAGAACGTGTGATCGATGCAGCGATCGTATTTGAACATTTGCCGTATCGTAGCTTCGACCATGTATATGGTTGAACTATCATCCGATATTTTGACAATTCGTTGACTGTTGATTCGCGTAAAGTCGATGCGTAAATGATCGACGACGATAGGGTCTTGATGCGATGGAGTTGCGTCGTTACAGAGACGTTGAAGTATCTCCGGTTCTTGCTGCAGCAGAAGTTTCCACGTAGACATGGGGAAACACAGTTCGTTGGATTTGTTGTCGACTATCGCGATTTCAACGCGACACGAATCCTGGTCGATACGGACTCCAATTGCGATGCGTTTGTACGTGGTCAATGTTAATGGGTAATCGCGTCCAATGATTCGTATGACGGCCTTCTTGGGCGGTGGCGCAGATGTATCGCTGTAAGAAACACACGCAGAGTTAACGCATCGAACGTTTTCGTGTAAAATCGAAAAGTATACGGACGTATATAATGTACCTTAGATTCGGACGACGCTGTTTAGCAGGAAGATCCGTAGCGTTGCAACAGTTGAGGTGGTTTTCGCCCATGTAGGAAGCAGCGTTGAAATGTTGGTTAAACATTTTGAATACGCACTACAGCTGAGTCTACTGACCGGTTATGGATACTAACTGTGTAAGCGCGAACGTACGCGATGTAATGTGGTCCGCAAGACCGATCGGTACCTCTTTTATAGTGGTTTGCACTCACACATATGCAAAGTGTAGTTTGTTGGTGATGGGGGTGGTAGCCATCGTCGTTAGAAGAGGAGGAGGAGGATGGGGAGGAGGAGGGGTGGGGAGGGGGAGGGGTGGGGAGGGGGAGGGGGAGGAGTGTTAAAATAAAAGCCTTAACATATTTTCATAAAAAAATATTGCGTTTATTTATGCAATAAATGTCCATAAAATATGTAAAATATAAGGAATATATACTATATAATATAGACGATAAAAGAAAGTGTAGCGTTAGAGTCCACAATGCATATAATTCCAAATTTTTTGAACGTTTTCCAGCGCGCACATACAACCGCCGCCGTTGTGGAAAGCGCATCGGATGGTGTTCTTTGCTGGCATTGCTTTCAGGTTAGGAACGACCGTGGCAAGAGGTACGATTCCACGATAATCGTCGGAGCCGTCGTTGTCCTCGTCGGTATCCTCGTAGTCGTCGTCGTCGTCGTCGGAGTCGCAGGTGTCATCGTCGTTGTTGTTCTTCTTCTTCACGTACATGTCAACGATGTCTACGATGCTTGGATCTGTTCGTAGGAGCAGTTGCGATAACCAAGTCTTATTCTCCGCTCCCTTCACGAACACCACGTCGACGGTTGCGAGCTCGCGAGCGAGAATTTCTGATAGCCTGTGGTACGGCACCCAGCCGTCGGACCAGCGAAGTCCGTGATGATTCGTCGTGAACCAGGTCGCTTGACGCTTCTCGAACGATGACAGGCGAGCGTAGGAGTACGGTGGTTCGAAAATCCAATGACAAATGGTCGTTTCCGTGTCGCGATTGTTCGCGAGAATCGCAATTTCCTTAGCGACGAACGTGTTACGTTCGGTCTTGAAGACTTGCAGGTCGGCCACGACGAATAACATTGTTAGGTAGTAATATGTAGTAGTATGTAGTAAAACAAGTGTCACCAACGGCTGCAGACGAGCTACTGACTATTTCGCGATTATCCTCATCGGTATAGTAGTCGTAGTCGTAGTCGTTGGAATCACGTGATTTTTCGCACTACGTTCGTCAAAGGATTGTATTGGACCATGCACTCGTATATGATGAAACAGTAGGCGGTTGTATTAGCGGGTACGTTCTCTTTGCACTCGAAGTCGATTCGCAAGTCCACCGTGGCGCTCTTCACCGACTCGTTCTGTCGAGAGCAATCTATGATCGCGATAGGGGCGTATCGCAAAAATTCGGTCGTGTTCAGCAACGGTTCGCCGTGACCGTAGTACGAACGGGTAAATTTCGCGTACATATCGTACAGGAGCGCGTATTTAGATTTATCGAAATCCAGGTTCAGGTCGTCGTACGGATACGTCTCGGAATTCAGAAACAATCGTACGTTCGTGAGTTTGCACGCGTCGAATCTGCTCGCGCTTTTCTTGAGATTATAACTTCGCTCGATTTGCGTAGCGAATATCACGTATCGCGGTATCTCGAGCTGCGACAAGGCTTTCACGGTCCACGTGTGTTTGGTTGTCGTTTGCAGCAACGGATACTGTTGCAGTTGCCACGATCGAAAACTCATAGCGATAGGTCGATCGCTTTGCAGGAGACGTAGCATCGCCAGTTTTTGAGTGTCTTCTAGCACGACGTGCGGCATACGCCATTGTATCTTGCGTATCTCCAGTTTCGGTATTATCGCGGAGGATAGAGAGGGCGCGTACATCGCGTTCGTATCGACTCGCGCGCGAATCAGGATCAACTCGTGTCGCGCGTTCATCACGATACGCTTGTAATCTTCGCAGAATCCTAGTAGCGCGTTCATGGGCACGCAGAAATTGAACGCCGGGCTATTAAAAATGTTGCGGTCGTGTGCGATGGTGTGGTCCCAACCGGCGTTCATCAACGCTCTGCTCCTCTCGACGGACAATGACGCGTAATGTTTCAGCGAGGTCGTGATTCCCGGATTTCTACAACGATCGATCTCCACGCCGTTCAATTCGTATCGAATCTCGTCGAACATGAACGCGACGCAATTGTTGTCCAGAAAAACTCTCGCGGCAGCTTTCACTTCCTCGGTAGTCGTCGGGGCGGTCATCAAAGAGAGACGACCTTCCACGTAGATATAACTTTCGCACGGGAGCGTGTACAGATCTTGTTGCTGAATAGGTATTCGTATCTCGTCGTTATTGTCGTACGTCGTGTTGGCGTACGGATTGTAGCCGTGCACCTCGATCTTCGTGATACGATCGTCGAACGTCGGTGTACTCGTCACGTTCAGTATGGTATACATCGTGTTAGACGTGTGTATGTACGTATAAGTGATACGTTAGTACGTCACGACGAATCTCAGGGATCATAGGAAACGCGCGTTTCGATGCGTCAACGATTTGAAGCTTCTTCTTCATTTTCTTCCTCTTGTTCCGCTTCCTGTCTTTATCAGCGTTGTCGGTGGCGGTGAAGGTGTTGCGTTTCGACGATAATGCGTGGCAGAGACCGGAGTAGGAGCGGTGAACGATGATGATGATGATGAGTCGTACGTGTGATCGAACACCAACATGTTAAACACTCGCGCGCTCACGTTATCTTATCGCGCGAACGTCGTTGCACGTGCAGGCGAATCGTTATTTCCTCTCCGCGAAAATTTATAGGGCGATCGTATTGATCGACGATGCGTACCGTTAGATCGTGTATCGCTCGCGCAACGATCGGTAGGTAAATGACGTGTCGCGGAGTTTCCGATATCTTATATCCCGGTGGTACGCGAGGCGAAAATTCGTGAATCGTGTGTACGGATTTGTCGTTGCTGTACGCACCGGCAGTGACGTTACACGTTACTCTGATCACGTTAACGTTTATAATGTTCACGGGTTCGTCGGACTCGTACCAGAATCTCGGCAATAAGACACGCGTCGGCGGAAATCCCAGGAACGATCCCACGTTGTTCGGTTGCGTAAAGTCCACGAAGAACGAGCAGTACAGTTGGCTTTTCATGGTGTTGTTGTTAGCTCGTAACACTAGCGAATACTTGTTGTCGTCGTCGGTCTCGTTGTCGCCGCGTCTTCGAGGATATCGATCGAGCAGTTGACGCCTCATGTGCTTGGCGATAGCGTCTAATTCGTAGGAGCCATGGGGGATCGTAACGCGGTCGCTAGCGGCATCGATGCTGGGGATCGCGGCGTTCTTCTTGTTGTTGTTCGTGACGAAGTAGAACGTGTCGTTGCTCGAGTCGATGTTCGGTATCGTGTGAAACGTCTCCAAGTCGGCGAGTCCTAATTCGTACTGTCCGTCGCTCAAATCGATCGGCGGAAAGTAATTGACCGTGAGCACGCTGCTCCGACCCGTTAACGTGAGCGTGAGCGACATCGTACCGCTGTAGGTTACGCTAGTGAGACCGAGAGAGCGAAAGTGACGCGGACGTAAGGTATCGCGTCAATTTATCTCGGGAAGCGCCGAGGCCAAAATTCCAGAGCTTTTTGTCGCAGAAATTGTACGCACAAGTGACCGAAATTCATCTGGTCGAAACGTTGAAAGCGATCGTGATTGTACTTGATCGTAGGTGTCGTTCCTCGTCCGAAATAGTCGATCAGTTCCGTGGGTGGTCGCAAATTCCCAAAACTGTCGCAATACTGTACGCGCGGTCCGCGTTTCGCGTATGCTACCCAGTGTGTGCCTTCGCCGCGATTCTCGTCCAGATTCGCGATGCCGCATTCGTTTGATCGTACGCGCGCGGGGAGCGTGTCGCGCATAAATACCCCCCGAAAGAACGGTACGTCGACGCACTCGCGCTCTAATTGCAGGTTAGTCATAGGTAGTAGTTGTAGCTGCTGTCGCGTTATCTCCGCCGCCGCAAGCCCGGTCGAGCGGAGTTTTTTTTTTCCTCGGGCGTCGTCGCAGGTTCACGCCGGCGCCGCGCTTGTACGGTGACAGATACAGTCCTCGCCCTTTCATCTCGCGATTATGACGCATCGTTTCTTCCAGCTGTTTGCGCGGGGCCTTCGCGTCGTTGACCGCTTTGGCGATACCGGCAGCTCCACCGGCCAATGCTCCGATAGCCGACAAAGCGGGCAGCACGAGCGGTAGAAGCGGAAGAAAGCATCCGCGTTTCGCTACCAGTAGGATACGGCGTTGTCCTCTGGATTTGCGTTTCCGTCCCGTAGTCCGTCCTCTTCTTCTTCTTCCTCCTCCTCGTCTCATACCCATACCGAGTTTAGTCTTTGCTTTCATCGCGGCCCACACTCCGGTCGCAGTGGCTTTTTCGCCGAAAGTCGCGTCGTTCCGAACACGCGTTCTCGGGCTCGTTCGGCTAGCGCTCGATCCGCCTCTGGTCGTCACTCCAAATCCTTTCGACGAGAGTACGCGATATCGTGCTCTCGACACGCCGCGTCCAGCGGATTCGCGCCTTCGTCGCCGCGAGCCAATCGCTTCGACAAACGCGTCCCCGGTCCGCAGAACTGATATCCCGGAATGTGTAGTTCGAACGGTAAACGATTTATGATCGCGTTCACGAGTCCCGATCCTGTCGTCTTCTTCTTCTTCTTATTCTTAGTTGGTCTACACGTTACCGCAACCATACGCGTGAAAATGCAGATGCACGGAGACGCGAGGTCGTAAGTCGACGGTTCTTCGATAGCGATCGATTCGAGGAGCGCTACGATTCTGATTCGCCAGACAGGTTTCGCGGGTATAAACAGCAGTGGCGTTACGTGCTTGCGAGGAGAGAGACAGAGAGAGGGAGCATGCGATTCGCGAAACAACCGAACGCTATTCGCGTGACCGCGAACAGGACGTTGGAGGATTCGACGTGGGACGACGAAAGTCGTTCGCGCAGGCACGGTTCGTTGTTGCCGAACAGCGTGCGAGCCGTGATCTGCGGTCCGTCCGGTTGCGGGAAAATGAACGTGCTTCTCAGCCTGCTGGAGAGTCCGAACGGTTTGCGTTTCGAGAACGTGTACGTGTACACGAAATCGTTGCGACAGCCAAAGTATCGGTATCTGGAGCGAGTGTTGTCGCGCGTCGGTGGACTCGGATACTTTCGCTACTCGAACACCGCTGAGATCGTCCCGCCAAGGGACGCTCTGCACGATTCGATCTTCGTGTTCGACGACGTGGCGTGTGACGAACAGACGGCGATCCGCGAATACTTCTCCAGGGGCAGGCACGCGAACGTGGACTGCTTCTACCTGTGTCAATCGTACGCGAGAATACCGAAACACTTGATCAGAGACAACGCGAATTTTCTCGTGCTGTTCAAACAGGACGGGAAGAACTTGCGTCGCATGTACAACGATCACGTGAATACGGACATGACGTTCGAGGCGTTCACCGACCTGTGCGCCAAATGCTGGAAACGACGCTACGACTTCGCTGTCATCGACAAGGACCGTGCCCGGTAAGATGGTCGGTATCGACGGGGATTTAACGAGTTCGCGATAGCTCGTGAACCTCAGTAGATCGCGAGTCCTTTGTCGAGCAACACACACACACACACACACACCAGGATGTCTAACGAAATAGCTACCAGCGGTGTAAACATTGAGATCGCGCAACAACGAGACATACAACAGAAACGGCGTCGTAGACAACAACAACAACAACAACAACCGCGAGAGGTCGAGACGAAGAAGAAAATTGTTAAAATCAGCGCCGCTATTCGACGGAAATACAAGAACCTGAAACTCGGTAAAATGGCGACGAAATCCGCTGCGGAGGAGAACGCGCGTTCGATCGTCGAACCGCTGAAACATTTGGTCGAGAACACCGCGACGTGGAAAACGAGTCCAGCGACGTCATCGCTCGTCAAGCGGAAGCAGCAACGTTCGAAGAAACGATTATCCTTTACTCCGTCCACGACCGAAGCGACGATACTGCCCGAAACGACTCCACTTCCGGATTCGAACGACGACGACAGTACCGTCTACGAAACAACCGAGGAACATGAGCCGGACCATGGCGAGACGGACGAAACGATTCGAGAAGTTCTCGATCCAAAAACCACAACAACCACCGTCGAAAACCTCGACGCGTACACTCGAAACGTCAGCGGGCCGCTATCGCGCGAATATCTGCGCTTGTTCTTCACCGACACTAAGAAACTCATCGACAACGTGTACGGCGTGTACCTAGGCGACGACGTTGGCGTGAAAGGCAAGCGATACGCTGGCACGCAAGGCTTGTACGAACTGCTGTTTATGCGAGTGCCCAACGAGCAAGCGTACACGAACGCCGATCTCGAGGCGTACCGCGACATCTTGTTAGCGAAGAACGCGCATCGACGGGACCATTCGGCTAGCAAACCTACGCTAGGCAACAAGGGCTACAAATACAGGAAGATCGTGTCGGTGTTGTTGCGTAGTGGAGACCGCGTTTCTGGCGACAGCGTCACGCACGAAGGTCGAGGATTGCCCACCGACGACGCGATGACGGTTACCGATAACGTGATCGATTACGTGTACTTGGACGATCCGAACGAATTGGTCGATAGACTGCGATTGCTCTTGGCGTCGCGCGAGGCCGGACACACCGAACACGACAAAGAAATCGCGTCCATCTTGGAGGAACTTCGCGAAGCCGGTCTCATGATAAATTGATCGGTCGGTTCGATTACGCGTCAGTCTCGTTCGCGATCACCGCCCACCCAACATGTCGGTAAACAAATTTGGACCACCTTTGCACGGTAGTACCGACGACGACGACAACGATCGACGCACGGAAACGATTCGCTCGCGGAATCTGTACGTCGCGAATCACATGCGAGAGAACGCGCTGTGTCTGGGCACCGATCGGTCAACGTTCGACGCTATGGAACGCAAGGTACGTCGCGTGGCACATCCGGAGGAGGATACCGATGCTGCGACGAAACGATACGTGTACAACGTGAACGAATCGACGACGACGCGACTGAACGCTTTGACGACCGCGATAAATACCGCCGTGGAAGGACACATCCGTAATTCGGAGAATTCGATAAATACCACGCTGCAACAACAATTCGATCACTTGCAGGATAGACTCGACGTGCTTGCGACATTGATCGCGGAAGTACAGAAACGCAAAGAAGCGTCGCGATGAGCGACGACTACGACGACGACGACAAACCCCGTCGACTCCGTACGTGCTTCGAGTGCCTGGTGCAGTATCTGTTGCTTGTCGTGGAACGTTATCGTCGCTATGGGCGCGAGTAAGGAGCGAATACAACTGGTCGACGAACTGCACGCTCCAGCGAGACGAAATTTCCCACGGAGACGCGTAGTCACTCGAGGCTACGATGATCTGTGGCAGGCAGATTTGGTGGAAATGCGCGCGTACGCAACCCACAATCGCGGCTATAACTACATACTCACGATCATCGATACGTTCAGCAAGTACGCGTGGGCCGTTCCCGTGAAAACGAAAAGCGGCCGCGACGTTACCGAGGCGTTCGCGACCGTGTTGCCACGAAGCGGCAGATGTCCGCGAAACCTACAAACCGACATGGGAAAGGAGTTCTACAACGCGGAGTTTCAACGATGCGCCAAGACTCGCGAAATCAACCACTACTCGACGTACAGCGTGATGAAAGCGTCGATCATTGAGCGTTTCAATCGCACGCTGAAGAATCTGATGTGGAAACAATTCTCCTTAAAACCTCTTATCGCTGGTTGGATCTGCTATCGACGCTCGTGCGCACCTTCAATTATCGTAAACACCGCACGATCAACGCGCGACCCGTCGACGTGACCTCCGCCACTCGTTTACCGTTCATCGTATCGCCGGGTGTCGAGCAACGACTACGACGACGACAACGCGCCAAATTCCGCGTCGGCGACAAAGTACGCGTGAGCAAATTCAAGACGATCTTCGAGAAGGGATACACGCCGAACTGGTCAACCGAGGTGTTCGAAATCACCGCTGTACAACGAACGCGTCCTGTCACGTACATTCTACGCGATTCCGCGGGCGAGCCGATCTCTGGCGGATTCTACGAGCACGAACTGCATTCGGTCGCGAATCCGGACGTATATCTGATCGAGAAGATTATTCGTCGCAAGGGTAACCACGTGTACGTGAAATGGTTAGGATTCGACTCGTCCAAGAACTCGTGGATACGGGAAAAGGATGTTCTCTGATTCAACAGCGACTCTTTATTACTATTACTATTACATATACATATACATATACATTTATTTCGTTCTTTGTATTTAACAAAAAAATAAAGCACAATATATATCACGATCTTTGTACATTATTTACATGAATGTGTAATATTATACATAGGTATATTAAGAAAACATTTTATGTCCATCCATTGCATACTTTTTTTTTTTTTTTTTTAAGAGGGGGAAAATGCATTACGCATACCCCGACAACAGTTGTGTCGGGGTTATGTGGGACTCTCCATTTCTGGCATACCCACTAAAAACCCCCTCTACGTTCATACAGTGTATCATACTTGTATACATATCAATATATATATCGTACGCGACATTACTACGAATCTACATATACATATAACTATACACATAACTGTTGTATCTACTTAACCGTACCACTGTCACTATCACTGTCGTCGCACTCGGGAATCCGATAGTGTCCCCACGGAAGGGTTTCGATTCGATCGGCTAGAACGTAACGCTTATCGTCGTACGGACTGAGCGCGGTCTTCAGTTCGTTTACGGAATACACGTCGTGTAATCGCGCGCGAATATGGTTCTGTCGTACCGTAGTTTCCGCGTGCTCGAGAAGACACCGCACGTATTCCTCGAAACGTATTTCGTTCGTTACAACACTTCTCTTCACCCCCTTCACTTTTTTCGTCTCGGACGTTCCCGCCGACGACGACGCGTCACGCACTCGAGTCGCGTACATCTTCGATCGAAGTCCCACGAACTCTGTCATCAAGGCACCGTTGTTCTCGTCCTTCATGAGTCCTGGCACTGTCTTGTTTACGCGCGGCATACCGTACGGGTTGTCCACCGCGTAATCGCTCGTGTCGAATCGCGCACTGACGTCACTTTTCAGCTGCTCATATGCGTCCTCGCACCGCAGCAGATACATGAGACTGTCGGTGTCCGTGTACAACACTTTGCACCCATCACCGAACTTGGCGCGCATGTAGTCGTAGTGAAATTCATACAAGCACACCTTGGACACGTCCAACACGCTCATGCCCACGTATATGGGCTTGTCGAACTTCACTTATAATTTTCGAATCTCGATAGCTACCAAGTGTTCGGAAAATATCGCGCGACTGTGAAAATTTGGTTTCGCGATCAACGATTCGGCGCCGTAACGTCCGTCCCACCGCGTCACCAGTCGCACGTCCACTTGCCCTTCGAACGTTTTCCATCGTTTTCCCGTACACGGCATTGTTCATTAGCTTGTACAGTGTTTTCTGGAAATCGCTGGTCGCTCGCGTTCTCAACTCCGTGTTCAGCATGATGTAGTCGCGCAACCAACGCGATTGTGCGACCCGCAGAACGCGATGAATTCTCGATACGCGAAGTCCGTGTCGAATGCACTGCTTCAAGTACCGATAGTGGACGACGTATCGTTCTTTGTCGCGGAGCGTGGCGATTAGCTTCGTCTGCTTACCGATGGGCGCGTGCTCGCGAACAGGACAGAACGGAAGGTCCGCGTGCTCGTCGTGAATGTCCCGCGGATACTCCAGGTCCACTTCCAGTAGGTAGCCCTCCTGTCCGTCGTCCTCCGGCAAGGAGTTCGCGTCCAAAGCGGCAACCGCGTGGTCGTCCAGCCATCGGAATCCACCGCGCGGCATCGCCTGCGACATCGCCCATCCGTACAGGTTGTTCACGTCGAAGTACAAGTACGTGGATGGTTGCGACGCGTCGTACATCGATGTCGGCAGGTACTTGTTGTTGGCGCGCGCGTACCTGTGCGAGCACTGGCTCAGGCCGCCGCGTATACCTCGCTCCACGAACAACAGCATGTCCACGTCGGTGAGCAGTTCCAATTCGACGCGCGTGTATTTCAACATCGCGTCCCACGTGAACGCCGGTAACGTACAGTAATGCCCCGGGTCCAGTTCGTAGCTGGCGATAGAGTCCATACGAAAGTTTTCGAACACGTCTGCGAGCAACAACACGTCCGTCTTCAAATACAAATCACTGTACTCGCCTAATGTCCGTATACGAAAAGTGTTCTACACGTTGGTTGCGTGCGGGTAATCAGCGTCTGACACATCGCTATCGTTCAGACGATTGTAGAACGCGTCACGAGGCGGCAGTCGCGTATCGTTCAGTTTGTCGTACGACGCCACGTAATCGTACGGGAAGACCCCCTTTCTGGTGAGGAGATCGAATTGTTCGTCAGGGAGATGTTCGAACTCGCGTCTTAGGATCGTAAGTCTGTCCTTCCCGAGATCCGACGCGAGTTTCTGCAGACTCGTGGCCATGAACTTGAACGAGTCGACGAAGCGAAACTTCAACATTTTTCTCCAGTTCTTGCGTTCGCCCCTGAGGTCCTCGACGTTCTTCGTAAAAGATATGTATCGTTCCTTCGTTATCGGTAGGAGGTTGATCTTTCCCTCGAACGCGTCTGCCAACTCCTTGATGACGAAGTGCGCATCGTAGCCGGACAGGTTGTGGAACACCACAGGTATCGTGCACGAACGTTGATACCGTAAGTTGCACGATCTGTGCGCCGCACCCCTGTATTCACCCGTCGAGTGGCAATGATCGGGCACTTTCGCATCGTCCTCGCCTCGGTCGAAGGGTCCCCCGCACACGTGACACGCGGTCGCCTCGTGAAAACTCGTCCACTGCTGTCGCATTAAGGGTGTCATCGGTTTCTTCACGCACAACCACGAGTACGCAACGTTCGCGAATTCCCGCAGTTCGCGCACAAACCATTGCACACAGTCGGTGTCACTGCGACGCGCTCGGTACCCGCACAGAGCCTTGTCGTCGGAACAATGCACGTAGTATCCCACGCTGTGCGCTCTGTGGCGTTGGTACTCGTACGTGCGACGACGATCCATCGCCTCCAGCGAACACTCGAAGTCCGCGTAGATCACAAAGGGCACGCGTTCCTTGCGTTCGTGATGCTGGAACCTCAAAATTTTCTCCTCTTCGGACGGTAATTGAACCGCGCACTCGTTCAAGCGCGTGCAATCTGCGGTGTGCCGCTGCAATCGATCCGCCGAGGAGAAAAAGTTGAGGCACCTGAAACATGTACGGAAACAAAAAAACACTGTAAACGCTTCGCTCGTTACGTATCGCTCGAATTTTGATTTATTATTCTTATTTGCATACCTATCGCACACGAACACTCTGCCACAATGGTTGCTGAGTTGGCTGGATATTAACCTGGAGAGTTTGCGAATGCAGGCGAAATGGTACCGCTGCGAATCCTTGCCATCTTGTACCAGCAGCACGTTCGCGTGCCTCCCTTCGCGCTTGTTGCCGGACACGCGTAGAGGCACGCAGCCGTCCTCGTTGTCCCACAGGTATACGTTCACGGACACTTCGTTGGCCACCTCGAATTTCCGTATCTGGTCCATGGACATGGGGAGTTGCACACCATCCGTACGAAGCACCAACGAATAATGCGGATACGACGTCATCCTGTCGCCGTTCGTATCAGCCGGGAACAGACTAGCGACGACCGACCACAAAAAACACGCGTTCTCTTTACACTGCACGTTCACCACCGCTCTTTTCAACATAACCGTTCGCGGAAGCGGTACGTCGCACCCGGCGCGCAACGGATTATGCTTATTAATGTTAATCAGGAGATTCTGTACCGCCCGTAAGGTCCAGCCACTCTCGCGCTCCTGAAACTCATCTATCGCGACCAACGTCGGAGCTATCACTTGAGTCGCGTACCACTCGCGAACGTTCGACGACATGAACAGTACGTGATTGCGTGTCGCGAAACTCTTTCCATCCTTCTCGTCCCGCAACATGAATTCCGCGTTTAGCATGGTGTTCACGGATACGCTGCGATGCTTCGTAATGGCGTTCGTAACGCGAGAAATCACCAGTCGACGGGCATTCTCGAAGAATCGGCGTGGATCGGCGATCCCGACGTTGATCACAGCGCCGGTCAACAAATGTTTCTCGAACGCTGTTTTGACTTCCTCCCACACGACCTTGGGTGCCGTCGCTCGAGCGGCGACCCCGCACCCTACTCGCGATAATCGTCCTCGCACTATCGCGCGCAATGTTTGCGTTCGCGCGAGCAGCGACACCATCCGCTGCTTCTCCCACACCGGCACGCGTTCGCCTCGTTGATACGCGACCATGTGCCGTACGGTCTCGTCGCACCTGTCCATCCACTCGCGAAATTCCGCGGTGGTCCTTAAAAGTTCGGACATTCGAGCCAAAAGCACGAACGCGTTCTTGAACGTATCCATGTTGTCACTTGATATAACAGACTGTATACCGTTCCGCGACACGTTTCCGCCACGTAGTCAAACTCGCGTCAGGATGACGGACACATTTATTATTATTCTTCTTATTATTATTATTATTATTATTATTGTCAAAGTATGTAACACTTCACTAGATACCGTTGTCATAAAACGCGAGACGCGCAACGATTGTATCAAAAAAAAAATCTTCCGACACGTTACCATTCACGATTTTACCCTGTCGAAGACGCGACCTGCTTTATATATACGATCATCCCTACCTAAACTCTCCCTACCCCATTGCACCCCAATGGGATGCGTAGATTTCCACCTTAAGTCCTATCGATCTTTTACTCACCGTATTATCTCGGTAGCTACCGCGCGTTATTCTCGGATTACATGATAAGAAATGGTATGTTTCGACACGCTTCTGGCGCGATAACCACGCCGGTTTCGCGTTACATCTTCCACGCGACATACCGCCATCTCTTCTTTGATCGCCTGCCGACAAAGGACTACAGACGGAGAGATACACGACAATATATAGCCTCTCTCTCGTACTCCTTGTTCGCTCGTCGCAGCAATCGCGGGCGCGATCGCGCCTTCGAACGATAGATAGAAGCGTGTCGGCTCGCTTTGAATTTTCGTGGTCTCGCGATTGCTCGCGCAAAGATGCTGCGTATTATTATTATTCTCGGACTACTCGATACGAAACGGTACGTTTCGACTCGCATCATCTCCTACGCGTCGTACCGCCGTATGTTTCCGACCCCCTGCAACGAGAGAGAGGAGGATAGATTCATATCGTACCACTCTCTCTCTCGTACACTCGATTCCAAAGTAGCGAATATCGGGGCGCGATCTCGTCCTGGGGAGATAAGAGGGTTGCGGATCGCTTTGAAGTATTCTCGGAAGTTGACCTTCGAGCATTATATGTTTTTGGCACTGTTATTGCGCAACAGCCGTGCAGATTTCGACTCGCATCATCTCCTACGCGACGTACCGTCGTATGTTTCGAATATGCCCCTAGAGAGAGAAAGATAGATTCATATCGTACCTCTCTCTCACACTCCTTGTTCGCGAGCGCGATCTGACCTTGGAGCTATACCGAAATGCAGGTTTCGACTTGCATCTTCTACGCGACATACCTCCGCATGTTTTGACCACGGGCCGAGAGGATGAGTCATCGGTGGTACCACTCCCCTCCCCCTGCCCCCCCCTCCCCCTGCCCCCCCTCCCCATCCCCCTCCCCCCCCCTTTTAGGTTTTTAGCCGTGTGGCCCGGTCGAGGGTCGGATCTCGAGTCTCCCCATTAGCGGAGTCGAATTGGTTTTATATCACTCTTGGGCGTGGTACGCGTTACCATGCCCGGTTGGCGTGGAGCGTTCGCATTTTGCTGATTTTGTAGATTCGGTTGCTTAGCGGCTGTCTTAGCTTGGAAACGTCTCGAACGTTTCATAACGAACGTAATATAATATGTATAATGTATGATACGCGTGCTTCGGCGTTGCCTGGGCACAACATCCCTCCCCCCTTGGGGAGGAAAAGCCATAGCTTTTCCAGCGGCTTACATGTGGTTTTTCTTAACTAGATTATAATGGTAATTCGGTAAGTATGAGTTCAGATTGACTTATACATTAGACAGTGAAGGATTATGATATTTGTATAATATAGTAATAATAGTTTGTTTATAACGAATATAATATTTCAAAGAGAATTAGTGGAAGTCGTTTCTTCCTTACTAATTATTTTGATTATCGCTTGAGGTTTTTGTGTTGTTTTGTCGCGACTCGTATTGTCTGTGGTACAATGTCGTGGTGTTCTGGCTTTACAGCGTACAATGCATTTGTAAAGTGTGAAGATACACAATGTAATTTTTATTAATCCCGTCACAGAGGATAGTGTAAAGAAACTATAGTGGTATTCAGTTGGTATGATCTCGGGTTTTTCTAAATCGTTTTGTAAGTCCTTTTATTTTTTGGTAACTTTATTTAATTCTTCCGGGTGTTTGATTATTCTTTTAAGTTCGAAGTTGGTATGTCGATACGAATTTACAGTGGTCTGTGGAAACGTAATTTCGTCTAGTGACAAATTGTAACCAGGTAAGTAGTTCCATGGTTTTTCTATTCCGTATTGCTTACCAGATTCTATTGTGAATTCGGCGGTGGTGATAGTACATTTATTTCTTATCGTTATTATACCAGAGTCCTTAATGCTATACGTGTTTGTGCCTTTGTCGTCGCAGGTGCTGCTAGTTGTATCGGTTTCGGCGCGATATAAATCCACGTGCCCGGTTGTTGTAATTCTATCAGGATCGTGTGATTCAGTGTCATGATTCGTATTTTACAATTGTTTGGTTTTTGTGTCAATTTGGTGTATAACTGTACTTCGCAAGGTCCGTATGGTATCGCTTTGAACATCGGGTGATTAGATGTGCAGAGGTATAGATCGTTTATAGTTTTACATTCTGCTAGGTCTTGTTTACTTAGTTGTATGTAATCTTGCACCGAGGTGTCAAGTACCACGTATGGGTCGAGGGGTTCTATATACGCGTAGAATGATTCGTTCACTTTCGTGGGTACCGGGTGTACTTTACTCAATTTAAATTTCTTTGCGCTCAACAATGGGATGTCTAATACTACAGTAATTGATTTGGTATCCGAAAATGCGGAGAGTGTTAGTATCTCGTACAGGACGTGCATGTTTTCTAACTTTATCCCGATAGGGAAGTCTAGTCCTTTTGGAATGTGTGGGAGTGCTGAAGTGAGGTACGTTATGATTTGCGCTGGTGGTATTAACCGTGGGTTAAGGACTCCCTTTTTTATATCCATTATGAATTCTAGCAAGTCTTGTGTGTCGCGCACTAGTGTTTCTGCGACGCTGTTTATTAGTATGAGATGTTCGTCTACTGTCTCTCGGAATTTAATAATGTCGGTCGACTGTTGTAGTAAGTATTGAATTTGCCAAGTCGCGTTTAAGAGTGTTTTTTCATTGTCTTGTATGTTATGTATAGTCTCATTGAGAAGTTCGGCGTTGACTCTTACAATTTGCATTTGTCCTTTGATTGTAATTTTTAATCGACTGTCCTGTCTCTTTAAAAAGTCTATTTGGTCGTTGATTTTCTTTCTGTCCTCGGAATCCATTAGTCCGAAAAGTGATTTGCCTATGTAGCCTAATCCGTCTATTAGTCCGCGGCGCTGTTTTTGTGCTGAGCTTATAGTTTGCTGGACGTAAGTAAGGAGTTTGGTGATGCGGTCTACCTTGTCTTGGATTTTCGCGGCGAATGTTTTGCAGAACTTTTGTAAGTTATCGGTAGAAGGTTTTTTACATTGCGCTAGTATGTCATATAGTGCAGCTTGGAGATTCGCTTCGCGTCGGTAGATGTAAGATATTTCTACGTGTAATACTCACTTCCAACTATCTCGGTAAATTTATAGATCGCCTAGGTTCGTCGTTTGTAGGACGGTAATCCTGCAAAATATAATGTCTAGGTGTAGTCAGCGCTTCGTTCCGTTCGTCGCGAAGTCTCTGGTCTTGCGTATGCTGTGCGTGAGATAAAATTTTGCTAACGTAAGATGGTTCGTCTTCGCGGGACCCGATTGTCTCGTCGCTTCTCGTTTCGTTTCAGTCCTCAACATGCTCTCGTTAATGGATGTCCCACAAGAGATCGCGTTATTTTTACTGGTGGGTTTATCTATGTTTTGTATCTTTGCGACGTGTGCGTTAGTGTGGGGTTTGTGTGTTTTCTAAAGGAATTTTTCTTTTAGTATTTGGAATACCCGGCCCCGCCGGGGTATATCAGCATAGATTACCGGCGCGCGGTACGCCAGTACCGCGCGGATTATCGACTATATTGGCGTGAGGCATCGGAATGGTTAGATGCCGAGGATTCATGGGGGATACGGGCCCTATTTGGTGAGTTTCCTACGTTTTATTGCTTATTGGTTTGTCCCTAGTGGGAATATTCTCTATTTTAATTCCTTCGTGTCTGGTTATTATTCCAGAGCGCTATGGGGACGTGTTTATTGGATCGAATCCTAGTACGCCGTATTGGGCATGGTCTGGCTATTAATTATAATTATTAATCAAATAGTTTTCTCCCCCTTTCTTCGTATTCTGATTTTAATGTTCTTTCCTAATACATCTACTTATCTCTAGTTAATTTACTTGAGTTCTTGTGTATTGTTACTTTCCTTCATCTCTGCGTCCGTTTCCCTATTCCTGTCCTATTCTATATAATGTTTAAGCCTGTTGGCGTGTACGCGGCACGTTTTTCGTCCTTTTTTTTATAGTATAGTTGTTATTATTGTGCGTAGTTTGAATTGAGTAGGGACCTATCCACGCGGGTGTTAATTTATTTGATCGTCCGCGTCTTACTGTCTCGTCGTGTAACAGTACTTGGTCTCCGACTTTGAAAGATTTGGTAGCTGTCTTTTTGTCGTATTGCGTTTTTTATTTGTCTTTACTGATCCCTATAGTCTCGCGTGCTATGGTATTTGTAGACCGTCTCATGTATCGTACCACTCTGAACGTGTATCGAACGTCTGTGCTTACTTTTCTGAAGGTCACCCCCTCCATCGGTTAGGCCGGACATGTATTGAAACCCTTCCCTCGGTTAGTTCTGGAAAATTTCAGACGTAACCCACTGCAGAAATATTCGAACGATACGTTCGATACACGTTCAGAGTGGTACGATAGACGTTGAAAGTTGTACCATACACGTTCGATTGATGTTGAAAGTGGTACCACACACGTTCGATACACATCCAGAGTGGTATGATACACGTTCGATACACATCCAGAGTGGTACGATACACGTTCAAAGTGGTATTGTCTAGTCGAATGATGTGCCCAAAGAAGAAGGGGAAGCGGTTCAGTCAAATGACGAGTGCGAAGAAGAAGAAAATGAGTGGTCGACGAAAAATGAAGGTGGAGAACAACGGCATCTTACTTTTGCAAAGCTACGCGCTTCTCGATTTCAAGATACGAGTTTACGTGCGAGAGCTTGGAGATGCAGCGAGACCAGTTGCCTGTCAACCGTCACAGCTAACAGCACTATTTTTGTTTCAAACATTTTTTCATTTTTTTTTTTTTGAAGTGATAAAAGATGGGTTTATTCCGAATTGCGCCGGAGTGGGATGATGCGCCATGCGGGGACAACCCAGAGGTATGTACTTTAAAATATTTTTTTACATTTATCGCGTTTAACCGGTGAAATCAAGTTCGATCTCGCGGTCGCAAATATTATATCGATGTTTGTGTGTTCTAGAACTCGCCACCGCCGTCGCCATCGCCGCCTCCGCAGGTATGCAATACTTTACATTGCTTTGTGCGTTTGATGTTTATTGGGTTTAATGTATCCGTGTTATAACAATGTTTGTATGTTCTAGGGCTTGCCACCTTTTTCAATATGGCTGGCTCAGCTTTTGGATGAGCTACGTGCAAGGGGAATGCATGTAACAGGTAAGGCTTAATTTTCATAACTTCTCGAAATTTTTATGTTTATTCCTAATACGAACGGACAATTTCATAGCTTTGATTGTTCTCTTAGACTGCATGTCTTATGTCAGAATTAATATCCACGACCTGCAAATAGAGGTTCGAGACGATTTAGACCGTTGGGCGTTCAACGACGACAATGATGATCCGAACTTTTGAGGGCTACGACGATTATTCGAGCCGTAAATGTGCGTATATGTGTTCAGAGGATTTATTCGATATAATACAATCACGATGTGATACACGTGCATGAAGAAATGTCTGTCTTCCCATGCTTTTGCTATTCAATGTATTTGGTCGCGTGCCGTGCGAGCGATTACTTGCCATTGCAAATACAGCAATTATTCACTTTCATTTATACATGTCTTACAGTAAATCAAAAACAACAGAAAGTTTTAGAAGACCTGCAAGATTTTATGGACGATGTAAGGGAAAAATTCTGCAGCCATCTCCGATCAGATGGATTGCACTACCGGAAATTGTAGAAAGAACGTTAAGTCAGTGGACAGTTTTATTTGCTGTCTTTGCGGAGGCAGCAGCAGAACACAATTATTCCGAAAGAACAAACCAAATATTTCGAACATTAAGTTGCCCTTATACTAAGGCTTATTCGCAATTTTTAAATTACGCGTTAAACATATTTACAAGATTCAACACAGTGTTTCAGAATTCGAAAGTTCTAGTTCATTGCCTGCTCCCTGAATGTTTTGGATTATTAAGATCATTGGGAGGAAATTTTATAAATCGTGAGTATATTGTAGCACCCAATTCATATGAAATAGCCGTATATAATGAAGATAATTTACTGTCACTGCAATCAATTTTTATGGAGAGGAATCGATGGCAACCATTAATAAAATTAGAAGTAGTAATTCAGAAAATAGCCAAGGAATTATAGACTTTTATGAAAATATAAAAAAATATTACCTATCTGCCTTCAAACATACTGTTAGGAGATTGCCTTTTAATGAGTAATTTTTAAATTCGTTAGAATTTTTAAGCCCGCACATAGCTTTAGATGCGAGACATCAGAAAGACCAATTGAACTGTGTTTTAAATAAATTTAAATCTAAATTAAACCCTCAAAAACGGCGAATATCCTGATTAGTTAAATTACTTATTTTAAAATACTTATTTAAAAATTCTTCTCTCCCTCATTTTTTTTTTTTTTTTTTTTTTTTTAATAAATATATTTCGCCTCTTTTTCCAAATCTACATAGTTGTTGGTGCTCTGTTACTTCCCCTCATAACTGCGATCATTTTCCTATTCCTGCCCTATTCTATAAAGTGTTTAAGTCGGTTCGCGTGAACGCGGATTGTTCGTCGCCCTTTATACTGTAATTATTGTTATCGTGCATGTTTTGAATCGTGTAGGGACCTATCCATGCAGGTGTTAGTTTTGTGACCGTCCGCGTCTTAACGTCTCGTCGTGCAGTAGCACTTGATCTCCGATTTTAAAAGACCTATCCGCGGTTTTCTTGTCGTAGTATTGGGATTAAAATTAAAATAAATTTAATGTAATATTGAAATTTATATGTCGGAGAATACCGAAGAACGAGAGAAAATAAATTAAATAGTGAATGAACTTAGTTGGGATGTATCGTTTATTTCATTACAATGCCTACACTGGGTTGAGCAAATAGATAGTCGATCTTTATACTCTATGGCCGATGCAACCACTAATGACAACACGAAGTCATGTATGAGCGAATTGCGAGATTGACTTGGCGCCAATCGAAAACGCAAGCGTCAGACTGTGAGTGGGCGCTTGAATGTAGTCTCGGAAGGGAAATAGGAGTGGTAGTTTAGCAACGGAAAAAAGGAAGGGATTCGAATAGATATCCTGATGGAGAACGGTTCTATTTTCCCTTCCTGAGAATTCATTAGTTTTCCATTTCGATAGAATTATAGTTTGCAGTTTACGTTGAAGTAATTCCTTGAGTATTCTTTGTAGTTATATTGTTCAAACCTTGTTGAGTTCAAATATAAAAATGAGACGCCTCACGAGGAGGAGAGCTAACGGGGGTAACGAATCGCTCCCGGAGACTTCATCATTTCCTCCAGTTCCGACATCAGAAGTGGGATTATCCCAAATTCAAG
Source organism: Andrena camellia (assembly GCA_029448645.1). Taxonomy (NCBI): domain Eukaryota; kingdom Metazoa; phylum Arthropoda; class Insecta; order Hymenoptera; family Andrenidae; genus Andrena; species Andrena camellia. The sequence goes on from CM055679.1 coordinate 29,440,606, forward strand.
AAATGCACCAGCCAAGCAGAGATTCTCAGCAACCTGATGGAGATTCTACCGAAGTTCGTCCTGAGCCCGACCTGCGACCAGCGAGGGAAGGCTTTCTTCGGCAGCTACTGGAAGTTCAAAATCAAAATATGAAGAATTTAATTGATGCGATTAAGTCTCCTATTCGAAGTGAAATATCCTTACCTATATTTAATCCTGATGAACCGAATTCCGACCCGAAAGCGTGGTGTGCCACCGCTGACCTATGCTTGTCCGAGCGGAATCTACGAGGCGGAAGTTTGGTGATGGCGATCTCTAGTGCAATGAAGGGAAGTGCATCAAAGTGGCTTTCTCAAGTCACATACCCTGAAATAACGTGGATACAATTTAAGGAATTGTTCTTAGCCTATTACAATTGCTATGAAACGACTGCGGCGACCCTAATTGACGTGTTCAATGGACAACCTAAGGAAGGGGAGTGTTTGGCTGCATATGCGGCGAGACTGATGACGACGCTGACTCTACGTTTCCAAGGTTTAAACATGGAGCAGATCGCAGTGGCAATGGTTTTGGCGCATACCGCCCAATTCGATGGACGTCTTCAGCGATTGGCGTTCACAACGGAGATTGATTCGCGAGACAAGCTACAACGAGAATTACAGGCTTGTTCGTTTTTAAAGAGAGAGGCCACTGTTGTTCCTTCGTCTACGTTCCAGGCTGCAATACCTTCTGCGTCAACTAAGGAATTCCCATCTACTAACAAGCGGTTCAGATCTTTTGTTCAGCCCAAAAGCATGTGCTTCACCTGTGGAAAAGCTGGACATCGAGCTAGGGATTGCCATCGCAAAAAGAAGTCATCGTCTACGAATCATGATTCGTCTTCTGGGGCATCGAGGGGACCTCCGAAGGATGCTGTGGTGAGCTGCTTCAGATGCGGTGAAACCGGCCACTACGCTTCTAGATGTCCACGTAGAACCTGGAGCAAGGACGCCAGGAACGTACCAGAAACCTCGACGAGCACTATGCAGCGACGCGTTGACCTTTGTACCATAAGCAATCCTAGCGGACGTTTAATTCATAAGGGTGAGTCATTTCTGTATCATTATGACTCTGGTGCCGAATGCTCTCTTATGAAAGACAGTCTGGCTTCTAAATTTTCCGGAAAACGCTTTCACAACGTTGTGGTACTCACAGGTATAGGACAGACGTCAATATCCAGCACCATCCAAATTTTAACCGAAGTACAGATTGATGATTCGGGTTTGGAAATACTCATCCATCTGGTTCCAGATGATTTTCTAAAAGAAGCTATTCTGATTGGGCGTGAAATTCTTGATCAGTGTTATAGTGTTAGCATGACGTCGGATAAGGTGATACTATCGCGCTGCAAAGACGTAAATGCGTGTGAGGTCAAAAGAATAAACAACGATGAGAGCAAGTTTTGCAATATTGACACCGAGGTACCGGTAGGGAATAGGACGCGATTGATTGAAATACTGAAACGGTATTCGGAATCGTTTTCACAAGGAGTATCTAAATCCCGAGTAATTACCGGACAACTGGAAATACGACTCAAAGACCCCTCGAAGATCGTCCAGCGTAGACCATATAGATTAGGAGTAGAGGAAAAGGAGGTGGTCCGTAGCAAAGTACGAGAGTTGTTGGAGGCTAAAGTGATTAGGCCTAGTTGTTCTCCCTTTTCTAGTCCAGTCCTATTGGTAAAAAAGAAAGATGGTACAGATCGTATGTGCGTAGATTATAGAGAATTAAATGACAATACAATCACCGATAGATTTCCTCTGCCACTCATCGCTGATCAAGTAGCCAGGATTGGTTGTACCAGATGGTATACTTCCCTCGATATGTTAAGTGGTTATCATCAAATCCCCGTGGAACCTAATTCAATAGAAAAGACAGCTTTTATAACTCCTGAAGGTCAATGGGAGTACTTAACTATGCCGTTTGGTCTAAAAAATGCTAGTTCCGTCTATCAACGAGCCATAATGAAGGCTCTGGGAGATTTGGCATTCTCTTTTGTTGTATGCTACGTTGATGATGTCCTGATTCTGTCAACCAGTATAGAAGAAGGACTAACACGTCTTCAATTAGTACTGGAGGAGTTGACGAAATCAGGATTCTCATTGAATATAGCGAAATGTTCCTTCCTCAAAAGAAAGGTTGAGTTCTTGGGGTATGTGGTCGAAGATGGAGAAATACGCCCTAATCCACGTAAAATCCAGGCGTTGACTAAATTACCACCACCCGAAACCGTTACGCAATTGAGACAATTTATTGGTTTAGCTTCATATTTCCGACAATTTTGCCCTAAATTCTCTCAAACGATGGCCCCGCTATTTAAACTTACTAGCAGTACAACGAAAGCTCTTACGTGGAGTCATGCGCACGAGGAGATACGACAAAGAATTATCGCACTATTAACGACCGAACCCGTATTAATGATCTTCAATCCAGACCTTCCGATAGAAATACATACGGACGCTAGTTCGGAGGGCTATGGTGCGATGTTGATACAAAAATTTGGAGGCAAGCAGCATGTGGTCGAGTATTTCAGTCGACGTACGTCTTTAGCTGAATCGAAGTATCACTCCTATGAATTAGAAACTCTGGCAGTTGTTAATAGTGTAAAGCATTTTCGGCATTATGTTTTGGGACGAAAGTTTACGGTGGTTACCGATTGTAACTCGGTTAAAGCTTCTAGGAATAAAAAGGATTTATCTCCTCGTGTACATCGTTGGTGGGCATTTCTACAATCTTTTGATTTCGATATCGTCTATCGAGAAGGCAGCCGTATGAAGCATGTGGATTTCTTATCGAGGAATCCTCTTCCTATTATGGCCAAAATAGTCACTGCGCCTGTCGAACAAAAGCAAATAAATATTGCAGAGCTATCAAAAGACTGGCTGCAAGTTGAGCAAGAAAAGGACGAGGAAATATCAAAGATCATGTCGGATCTTCGCAATGAAATCTTACCCGAAGAAATTAGGAAGACTTATGAAATTCGTTCTAATGTTCTTTGCCGAAAGGTGCAGAGGAATGGTCGAACACGTTGTCTGCCAATTGTGCCGCGTGCATTCAAATGGTCGGTTATCAATAATGTTCATGAATCAATTATGCACCTGGGTTGGAAGAAAACATTAGAGAAGATTTATGATTATTATTGGTTTCAGGGAATGTCAAAGTACGTGCGCAAGTTTGTAGACAATTGCATAACATGTAGGATTTCAAAACCTGCCTCAGGCAGAGTCCAAGTAGAATTGCACCCAATTCCTAAGCTTCCGATTCCTTGGCATACTATTCATTTGGATGTATCTGGCAAATTAAGTGGAAAAAGCGAAGTAAAGGAATACGTATTTGTTCTTATAGACGCTTTTACAAAATTTGTCTTACTCACTCATTCCACTAACATTAATAGTGGTAGTAGCATAAAAGCTTTGAAATTCGGTGTTGCCTTATTCGGGGCCCCTCGTTGTATAGTTGCTGATCAGGGACGCTGTTTTGCCAGCAAGGACTTTTCCGATTTCTGTGTTAGTCACAATATTAAACTGCATCTGATTGCTACTGGAGGAAGTCGAGCTAATGGACAAGTTGAGAGGGTCATGAGTACTCTTCAGCAGATGTTGACTTCCGTAGAGACAAGCAGGGAACGCTCTTGGCAAGATGCTCTTAATGACATTCAGCTTGCTATGAATGCGACGGTCAATCGAGTGACTAAGGCGACTCCTCTGGAATTGATGATAGGAAAAATTGCTAGGCCTTTAAACTTAATGGTAGCGGAAAACAACGAAACAATGTTGGATGTACAAAATCTAAGAGAGCAGGCGAACCAGAGTATGATGAGAAATGCCAGAAGTGACAAAGAACGTTTCGATCACAATAAGGCGATCGTACAAAAATATTCAGTCGGGGATTACGTTTTATTGGAAAATGAAAAGAGAAATCAGACGAAGCTAGCCGCGAAGTTTAAGGGACCTTTTAAAATTATTAAAGTTTTGGAGGGGCATAGATATTTACTCAAGGCGTTAAATTCTAATCGTACGTATAAATACCCGCATGATCGCGTCAGAAAGGCACCGGATCATCAGGTTCCCAATGATTTGGAGGAGAGTTTCTGATGAATTAGACGACACATAAAAGGACTCTGATTAAACAAAGACTAGACACGAAACCACTGATAGCTGATCGCACCACACGTTGTAGCGTTGTGGCGGGGATCGTTGTGTAAAAAAAAAGAGAGAGACTCACGAATTATTGACCGTACTGCACGCAGAGGGGCGAAGCAGTGCGAGGCTGTGCACAACCGAAGGACTGAGTTGTGTGAAAGCATGCGTAACAGGGTTACTGTTCGCGTGGCGTGTATATCAGGGTTACTGAATACACGTGCGGTCGGAAGACTGCCGAAGTGAGTAAATGACCGAAGGACTGGCACTCTAAACACTTAACAGACCGAAGGACTGGTCTGGGCGTCAGTGGCGATGTGTGGTTTTGTTGTAATGTAGAGTCGAGTGTCGGGAAAGTTTGAGGTTAGACTGAGTCCATGAGAATTCATTTGGGAACTTTTGATCGGTATATTTCGAGTGAAACTGTAAATCATTTAAAAAATAGTCTTACCTGACCAGCTGGCTTCACCTCTTTCTCTTCCGTAATCTTCTTATCAGGTTGACCGAGCGCAAATACTGCACAAACTCTGTTGATTGTCAAGTTCAAGCACGTGTTCACACTCGACTGCGTATCTATTCTCAACCTCGTGTACGCCCGCGGGCGGGCGTAGGTCAAGATGGCCGTGTCGGAGAATACCGAAGAACGAGAGAAAATAAATTAAATAGTGAATGAACTTAGTTGGGATGTATCGTTTATTTCATTACAATGCCTACACAGGGTTGAGCAAATAGATAGTCGATCTTTATACTCTATGGCCGATGCAACCACTAATGACAACACGAAGTCATGTATGAGCGAATTGCGAGATTGACTTGGCGCCAATCGAAAACGCAAGCGTCAGACTGTGAGTGGGCGCTTGAATGTAGTCTCGGAAGGGAAATAGGAGTGGTAGTTTAGCAACGGAAAAAAGGAAGGGATTCGAATAGATATCCTGATGGAGAACGGTTCTATTTTCCCTTCCTGAGAATTCATTAGTTTTCCATTTCGATAGAATTATAGTTTGCAGTTTACGTTGAAGTAATTCCTTGAGTATTCTTTGTAGTTATATTGTTCAAACCTTGTTGAGTTCAAATATAAAAATGAGACGCCTCACGAGGAGGAGAGCTAACGGGGGTAACGAATCGCTCCCGGAGACTTCATCATTTCCTCCAGTTCCGACATATATAAATCCAATAATGAATAACTTTCAATTAATAAAATTACGGAAAATATTGTTAAAAATAAACTGACTTCATAAGAAACTGACTGTGAAATTGATCCAATCGCTCCTAATATTGAATAATTAGAATTTGAAGCCCAACCAACCAACAATTATCACAGGGTAAACACTTATTCTTAATAAATATAAAATTCCAATTTTTATTGAAAATAGCAAAAAATAATTTATAAATTAAATCCTTTCGTACAAAAATTTATTAGATAAATATAGATAGAAACCGATCTGGCTCACGTCGATCTGAACTGAAATCATGTAAGATATTAAAAGTCGAACAGACTTAATATTTAAACTGCTGCATTTAAATTATATCCTAATTCAACATCGAGGTCGCAATCATCTTCATAAATATGATCTCTCCAAAGATATTACGCTGTTATCCCCAAGGTAATTAAATCTAACAATTTTTAATAAACTATCTTTTGAAACAAAAATAATTGGATAAATTTTTTAAAGTTAAATAATTTTAAATATCCTCCCAATAAATTCATTAATTTTATTAAAACTTATTCCTAAAATAAATTATAAAATTCTATAGGGTCTTCTCGTCCCATAGAAAAAATCTAAGCATTTTTACTTAAAATTTAAATTAACAGTTTAATCTAGAGACAGGAAATATTTCATCAACTCATTCATTCAATCCTTCAATAAAAAGACTAATTATTATGCTACCTTTGTATGCTACCATATAGTCAATAGACTGCAGCCACTTAAAAATAATTCATTGGGCAGAGCAGACTTTAAATTATTAAACATAAAAACATGTTTTTTGATAAACAGGTGAATATTTTTAATTTGCAGAATTCCTTTAGTTCATTTTTATCTAAAAAATATATTCACTAAATTAGTTATTAATTTTATCATTATACCATACGCATAATTCATTTATATAATTTATTTAAAAAATGGCACCAAAATTCTTAAATTTTTTATCAATGAAATAAATTATTAAATTATCTTAAATGAAATTAAATTTTAAAATTACAATTCTTAAATACATCAAATCAATAATAATAATATAAATGTATAGATAATCCCATAAATTTGTTATATTTAACAAAAATAAAAATACTTTTCATAATTAATTAAATATATGAATAAATTCATTTAAAAACTAGATATCAATAAAATCGAATAACATATCACCACTAATTATAAATGTATAATTATTATAAATGTAATATATGTGTCTGGGTTTAATACTGAGTATTTTAGAGATAGATTTTCATTAATTGTTATAGCTGAGTATTTAAGAATTATTTTTATAAGATTTTTAATTTCATTAATGTTTATGATTTTTTATTTAGCTAGAATTAAATTTTTATGCAGTAGCATAAGACCTTCTCTCCTCACGAATTTCTGTCGACTCCGCATAATTCTTTCTATGATTCTCTGATTGTAAAGATAACACTAGATACTAAGCCGCTGTATTTCAAACTGAATACTGTAACATTTTTATTTAATCTTGATCTGTGTATAGCCTATGTGTATCTGCGGTTGTATGAAACTGCACAAGATGTGCGGCTGAAATTTTTAAATTTTGTTAACGTGCTACAACAGAGCGATGTTGCCTGCGAAACATTAGATACGCGTCGTGCTGCTAAAATCATACGTGATAGTGAATATTACGACGAGGATTATCTTGTAGATTGCGAACTGTTAGCATGTGCAATCAATGATATTCTAGCTGATGCTCGTAGGAAGAAAAAATGTTAAATTATTATTATTATTCTATTTTCATATTCTTTGACTGTAACAATATATTATCATTTAAAACATATTATGTCTCTATTTTATTTACCCTCATTCTTTCCTCACCACCTAATTCTAAGATTCAACGCTTTAAATAGTATTATATTTCGTTCACGCGTTCTTCGCGTCGTGTCATCGCGCGATACGCTGCGACGCTAAATCTGAACGCTTTAAAAACATGCTAGCTTTAGAATGCTTGTTACATATTTGTTTGAAAATTTTTTCTCTGCGTTGGAAAAAATATGTCTGTTTGCTACAGAATGGTTCGCTAGATCGTTTATTCATGAAATTATTATTTCCCTGCGTTGGGGAAAAAGTGTCTGTTGGTTTGGAAAAAAATTTCAACTGACACCGCATAATTCAAAGATGCTGCGTATTATTATTATTCACGGATTACGCGATACGAAACGGTACGTTTCGACTCGCATCATCTCCTACGCGACGTACCTCCGTATGTTTCGACTATGCACCTGGAAAGAGAGAAGGATAGATTCATATCGTACCCCTCTCTCTCACACTCCTTGTTCGCGAGCGCGATCTGACCTTGGAGCTATACCGAAATGCAGGTTTCGACTTGCATCTTCTTCGCGACATACCTCATTATTCTCGGAAGTTGACCTTCGCCTATTATATGTTTTTTGGCACTGTTATTGCGCAATAGCCGTGCAGGTGTCGACTTGCATCTTCTACGCGACGTACCTCGGTATGTTTCCGACCCCCTGCAACGAGAGAGAAGAGGATAGATTAATATCGTACCTCTCTCTCTCGTACATTCGATTCCAAAGTAGCGAATATCGGGGCGCGATCTGGCCTTGGGGAGATAAGAGGGTTGCGGATCGCTTCCTCCTACAACGCGTGACGTGTCATCGTCGAGGAACGCGTTACGTGACCTCGAGGTACCCCCCTCTACCGCCAGTGATCCTGGGTCCCGGTCCCCACGTCCACGAGTCGCGGTCCCCCCACCCGCCTCCCCCGCGCCAACGCTGCGGTTCCCCTTGCCCCGGTTCACCCCTCGCCCTGCGTTGGATTAGAATCGGCCTATTATACCTACTGTTGAAGTTAGATAATAGTACATTGCGTGATAAGGCAGAGAAGAAAGCGATTTTTACGAGCACGAGGTTTGCTGCCCGAGCGCAGCGAAGGCAACATTTCACGCGAGGCAAAATCGCGTCTCTCCCAGAGTTGGGCAAAATGTAATCTAATTACAATGTACAAATTACGATTAAAATGTAATTGTGTAGTTGATTACACATTATTTTCTGTAATCGTTAATTTAGGTAGTTGACCATTTGGTTTCGTCAACTACCTAAATGAATGATTACAGAAAATAATGTGTATTCAACTACACAATTACATTTTAATCGTAATTTGTAAGTTGTAATTAGATTACATTTTGCCCAACTCTGGTCTCTCCCTTGTCACGCACAATACTTTTTTCAATGCCTGCATGGAAGGTGTGTTTTTGAAAACTACTGCGAGATTCGCAAAAAAATATGCATGTTCGTTTGCTTTTTTATTCTGTCGAAATTAATAAATATGTTTCGACCGTACGTCGTTTTTATTCGCGACGTAGGTGCGCGCACATTAATTGGATTTGGACGACGCTTCCCGGCGGCAAATTAATGACGACGGGAACAGTTTATGGAATAGGGAGAGTTTGCAAAGACTATATTACAGTATCTCCTAATCCTATTACCTTTATTGAAGACTACAGCTATTCATGGATATATACAATGCTTGACTACGTGAGATGGACTTGACCTTGTCCCTATAAAGGTTTGTGGACAACTGATTTGGTGAACAGCACGCGACACAACGTGGACTCCGTGTGGGTGGAGTTCAGTTCGTCTTACCGAATCCGGTGACTTTATTGGCGCAATCCGGCATAACTCCCACCAAGGGTGTCAATAAGGCATTCACCTAATAATTAGGGAAAGGGAAAATCCGCCGTGGGAAAGTCAGCGACGTGGGAGGTCGGCGTCTACGAGGACCTCTGACCCGTCATCGGGCCCTACAGGTCCTTGTCGCCTGAGTATAACGAGGCCTTTGAAAATCCCCTTGCACGCCAGGAAAACTGGCGCCTCACTTTGGAAAAGTTGCGCCTTGTTTAATACTAGCGCCTTGAAATAAACACTTCTTTCAAGGCGCCAGATACCAAACTGCGTCTAAGCACGGAACATAGGGCCCCCTTGAACGACTATCTTCAAAATTAAACTGCAATCTAAAGGCAGAGTCAGCCAGTCGATTGCACCAATACACGACTCCACACACACAGAGCCACTTACATACCGTCGCGTGACACCAAATGAGTCTAATAATTAACAAAACATAAAATATAAACATAGAGACAATCATAGAAATTACAAACAATACAAATTTATATAAAAGCCAAAGCCAGTCGTACATACAAAATAAAAAACTGGAGTACATAGATAGAAATAATAGTGTGAGGTGTCAAAGCAAGTATACTAATTCACAGTCTTGGGCCAACTAATTGAGTTCAATGGGTAAGGGGCATAGTCATTTAACACTCCTTTTGTAGATCCCGGTTGTAGTCTTGACTGAGGCTACTCGGGTTACTCCATCTGCTCCAGGGTGAACCTCCAAGACCCGTCCAAGTGGCCAACGCAATGCTGGCAGTCCGTTATCTCGAATTAGCACGAGATCGTTGACGCTCAGTATCTCGCTGGACCCCGGCTTCCAATTGCTACGAATTCTAATTTCGTTGATACATTCCTTGTGCCATCTAACCCAAAAATGCTGCTTCATCTTTTGAATATGCTGCCACAGAGACAGCCTGTTAGATGGCACATCGTTGAAATCGTGCTCAGGTATAGCGGCTAATGACCCACCACTAAGGAAGTGTGCGGGGGTTAGGGCTTGTAAATCGTTTAGATCCGAGGAAAGAGGTATTAGCGGACGGGAATTTAAGATACCTTCAATCTCGATCACATAGTTATTAAATTGTCCAACCTTTCTAAAGTGTCTCTCACGGTCCTAATTAAATGATATTTGAATGACTTCACCGCAGCTTTTCATAAGCCGCAGAAATGCAGCGAATTTGGTGGCGAAAAATGTCATGATATGGATTGTTCATTCAGATATCGAGTCATTTCTTCAGTAGTTTCTTTACAGCGATGAAAATCAAACAATTCGACAAGTTCATTTCTCGCGCCGACAAAATTCGTGTCGTTATCGCTGTAAATATTTTTAGCTTTACTGCGTCTCGCGAAAAACCTTCTCAAGGATGCCATAAACGCTTCCGTAGTAAGGTCACTAACCACCTCTAAATGCACCGCCTTTGTGAGAAAACAAATATAAACAGCCACATAAACCTTCAGGAGCTTTTGATTTCTAAACCGTTTCTCTTTTACATAGAATGGACCGCAGTAATCCACACCTACATTTTCCAACAGACAGGTTGCGACTAACCGATCGCGTGGAAGGTCACCCATCAGGTAGTTTGGCCGACTAATCGGCTTCGCCTTGAAGCACCGCAGACATTTGCGAATCAAGAATCTCGTCAAGTTTTTCCCGTCAATTGGCCAATAACTCTGTCTTACAGCATTCAATGTTGCTTGCGTACCGGCGTGTAAATTCCGAATATGTTCATATCGAATAATCAATGTAGTAACGGGATGAGACTTTGGTAGCAGTATTGGATGCCTTTACGTATATTCAATATCCACGTTTTTAGGCGTCCCCCTACCCGAACCATACCGTTAGCATCCAGGAAAGGTGTAAGACCGACTAGCTTACTGGATGCATCAAAAGGTTTGTCACACTGTAGTTGCGCTAATTCTCTGGAAAACGCCTGCGCTTGTGTCATTTTATTAATTGCATCGTGAGAAACCCTCAATTCCGATGCTGTTAATTCGCCCTTACAACTGCCCTTCTTCGATGCGAGAAACCGAAATCGGAAGCAATACGCTATTACTCGTTGTAATTTGAGAAATGAAGAGAACTTATAGAAGAGATTGGATTTGTCTAATGGTTTGCAACGCACTAGTACTACGTTAGTGCGTCGTTCCGGTATTGGCATGGGTGTCAGCGGGGTGTTCGGCCAAGCCTTTTCCGCGCGGCCCAACCAAGCAGACCCAAATAACTAAATACTGTTCTTAATAAATTCCTTCGGTAACTGTCCTCGCGAAATGAAGTCCGCAGGATTATCGGCCGACATAACATGCGACCAATCACTTGATACTGTGTGTGTTTGAATTTCCGAAACTCGATTGGCTACAAATGTTTTCAGTGCATATGGCTCAGCATTAAGCCAATGCAAAGTAATCATAGAATCTGACCAAAATTTGATTTTACTAAATTTAACCTTCAGTGTTTTGATAGTAGAAATATATGGTCCTACTAATAGGAGTGCAGCGCAAAGTTCCAACCTAAGGTCGGTATTAGATATATTGGCCGGTGAGTTCGTTTTCGCAAGCAGCGATCGAGGAGAAATCAGCCACCACCATTTGACGATCGTGGATTTATCAATTTGAGTTGCGTGGCCCTCGCAGGGTATGGTGGGGTAACGGGAACGCTGCTTGGCTCCACCTGAACCTAGCCGTTTGGCTGTTATTTATTCTTAGCGTAAAAGTTGTGTGCGTTACGAAGCTATGCGTAGACCAATACGAGATGAAGCTATCGAGAAATAATCAGTGTTCTGACCAATAAAGCTCCAGAATTTTTTCGGAACTAACGCACACCTATTCTGATGTGTGTATTTCTACGGGGACAGCTCGGTTTGGCCTACACGCCAGAAGCTTGGCATCATCCCCACCACTTCTGGCTCGCTCTTGTTCTGTGAAGGCGAGAGCAAGATGGAACGAGAGCGAGTCAGAGAACGTTGAGAAAAGGAGCACCGAGGCAGGCAAACTGTGTGGTGGGAGAATACCCCTCACGAAACTCACCGACCAATATATCTGATACCGAGCTTAGGCAAAGATAACGGAGCTATTAATGGCGCTATCCTTGATTTGGCACAAATGAGATTAGTCACGATTCTACCTGCCTTATCAACTGACCGAAAATATATATAAGCGCCATAACGTTTCTCGCGTGCGTCCGAAAAGCCATGCAGCTGTATGTCTACTGGCTGATCAAGTAATACCCGGCGTGAGATCTGAAAGTCGTTTAAAATCGGAAGTTGTTCCACAAATTCTGTCCACGCAGTATATATATATATGTTGAGGGACCGTTTCATCCCAATCTATCTTTGTCTTCCATAGTTCCTGCATTATAAACTTCGCGGAAATAATGACCGGTCCTAGAAGTCCTAACGGATCGAACAGCTGGACAATTCTAGATAATATGACCCTTTTTGTACTGCACTGCTTTTGCGAATCGGTATTAATCGCGTAAGAAATAAAATCTTGCTTTGCGTTCCAGCAAATCCCTAACGTCTTTTTTGTATCCAAAGCATTGAAATGCACGGTATTGGAGCTAGTCTGATCTTGAAATCTTTAGATCAAGGACTGCTCATTAGAAGCCCACTGCCTTAAATTGAATCCTTCTAATCTCAATAAACTAGCCAGCTGATCTCGAAGTTGTATAGCCTCGCCGATCGTGCCCGCTCCCGACAACAAGTCATCCATACAAAAGTCAAATTCTAATGTACCGGCCGCAAGAGAAAACGCATGGCCCTTGTCCTTCTCTAATTGCTTTAGTGTCCGAACGGCCAGCAAAGGTGCCGAAGCAGTTCCGTAGGTAACGGTATTTAGCCTAAATGTCTTTACAGCCTGCGTTTTATTGTCGCGCCAAAGGATCTTTTGAAACTTCGTATCCTCCGGATGCATTTTTACCTGTCTAAACATTTTTTCAATGTCTGCCGTTAAAACATAATTATGCAATCTAAACCAAACTAGTAATGGAAACAGATCGTCTTAAATTGTAGGACCTACCAGTAAAGTATCATTGAGGGATATTCCACTGGCAGACTTGGCAGAAGCATCAAACACTATGCGTAACTTCGTGGTGTTACTTGTGGTTTTTATCGCCGCATGATGCGACAAATAAAACCCTTCCTTTACCGTATCATTTCTTATAATGGACATGTGCCCAAGTTGTACGTATTCGGAAATGAAATCTTTATATTGTCCATATAACTCTTTATGACTCTCTAATCGACATTCTAATGCATAAAATCGCTTTAGCGCTCTCTGATAGGAGTCACCTAATTTTTCTACCTCTCCGTTAAAGGGTAGTCGTACAACATACCGACCCTCGTCATCGCGAGAACAATTCTGTTGATAATGCTGTTCACATAATTTCTCTTCGACAGAGAAATACCTTTGCGTAGGGCACTCCTCTAACTCCCAGAACCTAGCAATATTTTCCTTCAATCCGAGACGAGCTAAATATCAGCTGAGTTTGTTCTCATTAGACTGTGCATAACTCGTTCTACCGGACAAAACCCAACCAAAACGCGTATTCTGCAATACACGTACTTTATTGGGTAATCTAATCTGTCCAATATTGAATGCCCTATAGTAAATGTATTCGCCAAATAGCACGTCTACCTCGATTGTCTTATAAACCTCCGGATCGGCTAACCTGATCTTCTCCGGGACAGGGACCTTTCCCAGGTCCACGCGGCAAGCAGGTAGACGACCGGTAATCACGGGCAATACAAAAAACATTACCGTTTTCGACAAATCAGAACATCTAGATCTAATTCGTGTTTTTACGTAGTACTGCACGCTACTTCCTTTCGCCCCCAATCCCAAAACCGGTACCTCACAGGTATGCAGCTTTAATTTAAGGACTTTGGCCAGTCACTCCGTCATAAAATTGAATTGCACATCCGAATCCAGGAGACCCCGACATTGTGTTTCTTTATTATCACAATCTAAAACAATGATACGCGCTGTGGCTAGCAGAACTTCTGACCGCATATACGACACGAGAGTCCGCACTCCTGTTGCAGGTGGCTCTTCAGCCTTTGCCATAGCGCCATTCTCGGCTACCGTGTTCCCAAAGCGCAATAAGACATGATGTCTTTTGCCGCATTGTGGACAATTACCTCTCCTACATTGCAAAGTCGAATGATCGGACCGACAGCAATTATGGCAAAGCCTCGCCTTTTTAACTTCCAGCATCCTAGCTCGCGGATCCAACTTTAAAAACTGTTCACAATATTGTATATAAAGCTCTTTCTGGCAGATTGGTCAACTTACACCATCCTTAACCTGAACATAAGCCTGACGGCGGCCGATCACCACGATTCCCGAATTGCAGTTTCTCGCGTTGCGTATTTGTGGGTTTCGCGACGAACAAGTTTACTGGTTCCGCGTCTCCAACAAACTTATTATAAACTACTAACAATTGCTCCAGAGTAGGCATGACGCCCTCATCTATCGAACGCTCCCAATGAATGCGTGTATTCTTGTCTAGTTTTGCACCGACTCTGTAGATAAGCATTTCGTGCCAATCAGTGGGCTGACCCAACGATTTTAAAGCTTTGACGTGCATCTCGACCTTGTCCGCCAAACTACTTAAAGCGGTTGTATTATTAGCTGGCACTTCCGGTAATTCATAAAGTGCATGAATATTCGAATGAGTAGTATGTCTAGAAGAGTTCTAACTCAGGTCCTCTGAGGGGAGCGCGGGGGCGGGGGGAAGTGTGGGCGCGCGGGGGAACGCGGAGGGGGGACTGTGGCGCAAAGGGAGCGGGGTGTGGAAGACTGGCTGCGCGCGCACGAGCCGCGGAGTGGGGGAAGCCCTAATCATGGAAGGGATCAGTCCAGGCCGAGCCGCCGCGTAGACCTCTCCAGACCCGGCCCGCCGCTGGAAATTTTTCAGAGGGATGGGATGACCTTGTTCCACCCCCGAAAACTTTTTTCACACCTGACCCACCACCGAACATTTTTCATACCTGGCCCACACCGGTCCAGCGAACCGCCAGGCAGCAAACAGATATTTTTCCCCCAAGCGCAAAGAAATAATAATTTTATCAGAAATTGTATCGGACGATGTGGGCGATAGATCGGCGTTTTGCAAACTGTATATTCGGGGGACGAAAGAGAGAGAGAGAGAGCATTACTTAGTGGCACAATCACAGTTATTTTTAATGCTAAATTCGGGGGAGGGAAAGAGACAGCACTATACAGTGGTACAATCGCATGCATTCTAAAGCTAGCAAGTTTTAAAGCGTTCTGATTTAACATCGCAGCGTATCGCGCGATGGTGTGTAATTTGAATCCTCTGGAGTTGTTGTGCGAGATGACGTCATTTGGCAGCGCGAAGTAGGCGCGGATCATAGAATTATGTGGCGTCAGCAGAAATTTTCCAAACCAGCGCAGAGAAATAATTTTGAATTAACGATCTACCGAACCAATATGTAGCAGAAATTGTTTAATAATTTACTTTTTATCTGAAATTGTTTCGAAAGATGTCGGGAAAAATCGACGTTTTACAAACCGCATATTCGGAGATGGGAAAGAGAGAGAGAGTATTGGCACAATCACAGTTATTTTAAAGCTAAATTCGGGGGAGGGAAAGTTCGGAACGTCGAATCTTAGAATGAGGTGGTGGTGAGGAGAGAAGGAGGATGATAGGTAAATAAAATTGAGAAATAATATATGTTTAAGAATTTTATTTTAAAATTAAAAGAAATAAAATATAGAATATTAAAAAAGAATATAAATAGAATATAAATATAAAAATAGAAAAATACAATATAAATATAAAAATATAAAAAATAGAATATAAATATAAACAATACAAAATACAAAATAAAAGAAAAATATATATATAAATAAAAAAAAGAAAATATACATAATGAAAGAACAATATATAAAATAGCAGAAAAACTAATAAAACTATAATGGACAAAAAATAAAAATGACTAAACTAATAAAATGGAGATGGTGGTGATGGGGGTGATGGGGGAGGCGGCGGCGACGGCGACGGTGGCTGCGACGGCAACGACGGCGGCAGCGGTGACGACGACGAAGGCGGTGACGGCGGCGAAGGGGGCGAAGGGGGCGCAGCCCAATCGGGTGACCAAGGGGGCGTAGGTGGCGGCGAGTCCTAGAACCCAACAATAACCGATATAATATTCATAAAAAAACCATAATAAACATAAAAACATTGTTGTGTACATACCTCGGAGTTGTCCCGACATGGCTCGGGGTCGCACTCCGTCGCAATTCTCATTAATCCCGTGGCAGTAACATCAAGAAAAGTCACAAAAAAAGTCACAAAAAAAATCAACTGCTGCCTTCAAATCATTGAAGACTACTGGTCTCGCTGCATCTCCTGGCTCTCGCATGTAAAAACCCATGAAATCGAGAAGTGCGTAGCTTTGCAATGTAAGATACTGTTGTTCTCCGCCTTCATTTTCACCGACCATTCATTTTTCTTCTTCGGACTCATCTTCTTCTCCTTCTTCTTAGAACACATCATTCGACTAGACCATGTGACTTGAACGCGTATCGAACGTGTATCGAACGTGTATTGAACCACTTTGATCACGTATTGAACATCAATCGAACGTCTATTGTACCATTTTCAACGTATATCATACCACTCTGAACGTGTATCGAACATGTATTGAACCACTTTGATCATGTATTGAACATCAATCGAAAGTCTATTGTACCACTTTGATCACGTATCGAACGTGTATCGAACGTGTACCGTAGCACTTTCAGCGTCTATCGTACCACCCTGGACGTGTATCAAACGTGTATCAAACCACTTTGATCACGTATTCAACATCTATCGAACGCGTATTAAATATCTATCGTACCACTCTGAACGTGTATGGTACCACTTTGGTCGCGCATCGAACCACTTCTACATAATAATTATAACTATCCTCTTAATCTAGCATACATAACATGCAGAAGGTTGGGTTGGGGAGGGTGAAGAAAAACATTTTCATATACATTAAAAATTGATTATATTTTATTTATGCATTTCTCACTGGCGTTAAGACCACCAGTTGAATATTTTAAATACATTCTGCAAGGCACAGTGCTTTCCGTGTCTGCCACATTGCAGAATGTTAACTATATTTAGCTTATTTCGAGATTTGATATCTTCGTAGTCAATGTCCAGAGTCTAAATGATTACGCCCGCTCTCGTATTTTCTTCGAGGAAATCTGCAAGCCAGTCGCGTTTCTGCAACCCCTTTAACACATACGATATGGGATGCGTCATCTTCTTCATCGATCGCATCAGCAACAGCTTTCGTAATTAGCCGTTTAGCTATACTGTACGGAAAGTCTCCATCTTCCCACGGTAGCCCATGATGTTTTATCACCAACCACCGGATGCTTAAGTTGTCAGATTTCGTAAGAAGATATTGCGGCATCGAACTCCCAAAAATATAGTGCGAGAGAATTGTTCCCTTTCGTAGGACAGCTACTTCCATCTCGACAAATCTTCCATCAACGACGAATCCTTGCAGGTGAATAAATGTTGGTATGCCCATTATCGGTATAATTTAGAGGTCCACTCTCATCTCGATTTTCACGATGAAATTTTGGCACAGGAGAGGGCGGGCAAGTAGCGTGGCAATTTAATTGATTTTTCGCACCATGTTTGTCAGTGGATTGTATTCAGCCACTCGATCGTGCAGAATCAGACAGTAGGCTGTAGTATTTACAGGCACATTCTCTTTACATTCGAATTCTATGCGCACGTCCACGGTACCATTCTAGATCGACTCATTTTGTCGCGAGCAATCAATAACGACGAGGGGGCCAAATTGTAAAAATTCGGCCACGGTGAATAATGCCTCGTTGCAACTATATCCATAATACGATTTACGGAAATGCGTATACATATGAAACAAGATGGCGTGCCTATTCTTGTCAAAGTCCAAGTTCAAATCATCGTACGGGTAAAATTCCGAGTTGAGAAAAAGTTTTAGATTGATCAGTTTGCAGTTGTCGAGCCCAGTAACATCTTCGCTCATCACATTCTTTCGATTAGTCTGTAGACCAAAGATAATGCATCGCGGCTTCTCCAGCTGCGCAGATGCCTTCACGGCCCACGAATGCTTGGTCGTGCTCTGTAAGAGAGGATACTCGTACAGATCCCACGATTGAAAACAAATGATTAGGATTTGTCCACTTTCCAAAGCATGTAGCAACGATAGCTTATTAACGTCGTTTAGCGTCACATGAGGCATCCGCCATTGCACTTGAAGTAATTCAATTTCTGGTTCCAACATCGGCGATCCTATTAGAGAATTGTTATCGTTGCGCGATCGTATTAAAATCAATTCGTGACACGCATTAATAACCACGCATTTGTAGTCCTCGCAAAATCCCAGGAAATATTTGAGCGGGATGCAAAAATTGAAATGATTGTTCAATATTGGCCCACCGCGTCGTTTCAAGCCCCATCCGGCATTCTCCAAATTTTTGTCTTCGCCAGATGTCAGCGATACATAGTTTTTAAGCGTGCTAGTTATTCCAACGTTTCTGTTGCGGTCAATCTCCACGCCATGCAGCTCGTATCGAATCTCGTCAAATAAGAACGCCACACAATTATTTCCCAACGTCACCGTTAATGCATCATTTAGCTTATATATCGCCAATTTCCCCTCCACGTAGAGAAAACTTTCACACGGCAATGTGTATAAATCCTGATGCTGTATAGGTATTCTTATTTCATCACTGTATCCAAACGTCGTGTTGACGTACGGGTTGTATGTGTGAGTCTGGAGCTTGACGATGCGATCATCAAACGTCGGCTTCCCTCCAATGCTTCGAGTGTCAACCATTTTTTCAACTTAAATGCGTACAATGAATCCCAGTGATTTCAAAAATGCAATGCTCGCAGCACTGAGCCTCTTTGTTTTAGCGCGATCAGAGTTGTTGTTGTTGTTGTTGTTGCAAACAATTTCGTTTGGATGAAACGGGTTTCTGGTGTCGTTCAACACAAGCATCTCTTTCGTTCGCACCACACGTATTATCGTCGTCGCCGCCGTACGTGTAGTCTGATGGTAATCTCTTTACCTCGAAAATCGAGCAACCGGCCGTCTTGATCCACAACGCGTATCGTTAGATCCGTAATGACCCGTGCGGTGATCGGAAGGTAAATGATCTGTGCAGGCGTTTCCGATATCTTATATCCTGGTGGGACCCTCGGAGAAAATTCATGTATAGTATGTACGTGCTTCTCATTGTTGTACGCACCAGCGGTCACGCTACATTCTACGCGAATAATGTTTACGTTCATGATATTAATTGGATCGTCCGATTCGTGCCACCGTCTAGGTTCTAATACTCGATTCATCGAGAATCCCAGTAGCGATCCAATGTTGTTGGACTTTGTAATATCTACGGCGAACGAGCAGTATAGCTCGCTTTTCATGGTGTTGTTGTTGGGACGCAACACTATTGGATACACATCGTTGTCACCACCATTGTCGTCAACATTGCCACCGAGATTTTGAGGATACCGCTCGAGTAATCGCTGCTTCAAATACTTGGCAATAGCATCTAGTTCGTAGGACCCGTGGGGAATCGCAATGTATTCACGAGTGATGTTGTTGTTGGTGTCATAGTTTACGGCGAAGTAGAATTTATCGTTACTCGAGTCAATGTTCGGTATTGTATGATAAGATTCAAAGGTTGTTAGACCAAGCTGGTAATCATCGTTGCTCAAAGCTATGGGTGGAAAGTAGCTTACCGCGAGGGTGCTACTCTTGCCGGTTAGAGTGAATGTTAAAGGCATATTCCGAGCTGTACTCCTCGACTAGTACTGAATCAGAGTGGTGGGAAGTCAATCCTTAAATTTGGTGCCGATCGTCTGTAGAAAGTGTAGACATAGTTGTCCACAGTTGGTCTGATTGTACTGCTGATAAGACGTTCTATTGTATTCAATCTTCACAGCATCTTTATCCAGATATTGCACCAATTGCTTACGCGTTCGAAGATTTCCAAAGCTGTCGAACTATACAGCTCGACACCCTCTCTTCGCATACGCCACCCAATGAGTCCCCGGTCCCTCGACGTTGTCCAAATTTACGATGCCGCTCTCGTTTCGACGTACTCCTCCAGCAGGTAGCGCATTGCGCATAAAAACACCCCTAAAAATGGAATACGCATACGTTTTACCAACTCCACCAATTGCGCATCGGTAGATACGCCCACAGGCATTTTTATTTTCTTTTCGGCGTTTTTTTTTCGTTTCGATATTCCCTGTCCGCGCTTGTATGGCGCGAAATATAGTCCGCGACCTTCCATGGAGCGATTATGACGTTGCATTTCCTGCAGCTGATGTTGCGCCGCCTTATTATCATTTACGGCCTTGGCGATCCCCGCCGATCCACCAGCTAGTGATCCGAGAACACCTAGCAGCGGGAGAAGTGGTAATATACCACCCCGTTTTGCCACCGGAAGAATCCGCTGTTGCGGTGCTCTCTTTGCAGTCCTTTTGCGAGTTTTTGTTTTCATCCCCATTCCGATTTTCGTCTTGGCCCTCATAGCTGCCCAAACAGCTGTAGCAGCGCCTCTTTCGCCCTAACTCGAGTCTCGCGCAACGATGCGTTTTCGCGCTTTGTCATCGAGTACGTTATCTGCCGCGTGCCTTTCGCTGAGGTCGTTGCTACGCGAATACGCAACATCGTGTTCGCGACACGCTGCATCCTACGGATTGATACCTTAATCGCCTCTAACCAATCGTTTTGCCAGATGAGTTCCTGGACCACAAAACTGATATACCGGGATATGTAATTCGATAGCGCGTTTATCGCCCGATTTAACAAACCACAACCTTTCTTTACTCTTGTCGGCGACATTCGCCACAGTTTTTAATCAGTGGTGTTGGACCGTCGATATGCGTTTGCTGCCAAGGGCGATTATAATCTTCCACACACCGACGATACTGCCGAACCTCAGAATCGGCTTTTGTATGCTCGGTGTGTGTGTCCCACAACTGATCAATGTGCTTGCCAAACTCGTGCAGTAGAATAATCTTTGGTATATATTTCAACTGCTCAGAGGTTAGGTCTCGAATATCGCAATTATCCGACAGAACGAGAAGCATTTCGAATACAGAGCTGTTTTGCTTCGGCGCGGGCCTATAAATAGGGCGCGTCACCGCTTCGATGTAGCAAAAATCATTTTCGTGGTTCGCAGCGAGGATGCGGTTCGTGCGGCAACCTGCGACGATACGCATGACAAATTTTGATGATAAATCGCAAATGATGTCCTCGAAAACAAGACGCAGACATGGTAGCATGCTGCCAAACACCATACGCTGCCTCATTTGCGGCCCATCAAATTGTGGAAAGACCAACGTGCTGGTGAGCTTGTTGGAAATTCCTCACGGCGTCCGCTTCGAGAACGTGTACGTGTATTCCAAATCGTTGCAACAGTCGAAATATCAGTATTTGGAGAATTTATTGACTCCGATAGATGAAATTAGCTACTTCACATTTTCGAATAACAGTGACGTCATTACACCGAGCGAATCGCTTCCGAATTCCATTTTTATCTTTGATAACGTGGCATGCGACAAGCAAAATACGATAAGGGAATACTTTGCAATGGGGCGCCACTCGAACGTTGACTGCTTCTATCTCTGTCAGACATATGCAAAGATTCCCAAACATCTTATACGCGACAATGCGAATCTGCTGATTCTGTTTAAGCAGGATGGGACCATCTTGAAACATGTGTACAACGATCATGTACACACTGATATGTCTTACGAGGATTTCTGCGCTTTGTGTCGTAATTGTTGGCAGCTGGAGTATGGTTTCATGGTGATAGACAAGGATAGCGCGATGTCCAATGGACGTTACAGAAAGGGATTTAACGAGTTTGCCGTACCGTGAGATGGTCAATCATTGTGAACACGTCGGTGGGAAAGCAACGCCTGCGGTGCAACAATGATTGATATCGATAGTCTAGAGATTAAGGATCGCAAGAGAATAGCGAAGGAAATTGCAAGAACAAGCGAAGCTATTCGCAAGAAACATCAGGCTTTGAAGACCGGCAAGATGGACGAAGATATCGCGTTGGAGAGATACTTTAAACCTATTGTCGAACCCTTAAAACATATTGTGGAAAATACCGCAGCGGTAGAAGCTGAAATATCACCGCTGATGAGCACAAGCGTTGAAGGGAATGAAACATTAACGCCTGAAACAATAATCCAGCCGAAATGGAACACATCGTGTAAGAGAAAGATGAAACCACACACGTCATCGGATTATTCACTCGTAACCTCTACACCAGTTCAATCGAAGCGAAAACGGCAGAATGTTGCATCAAACGAGTCCCCGGTTCCTCCCCCACCAAAAAATACATTTCCCAGTGTATAAGTGCTCACAACCAATGATGATGATGATGACGATGATGTTTTCGAAACTACTCCCGATGAGTCGTTTGCAACATCTATTCGACAGCAACTTCAAACGCCCGCGGGACAAGAAACGTTTCGTAGCCATTTGGGCCCCCTGGGACAAAAATATATGGATGCAATTATAAGCAGGGATAAGGAAACTGTCACAGACACTGTGTATGGCGTATACTTTGGCGATAGTAGAATGATGCTTGGGGATAAGTCATTCGATATGGACAAGGCTGATAATATAATCATCGATGGTGTAAAATACAGAGGAACGCCCGGCCTTTACGAACTGCTTCTCAAGAGAATTCCCGACGATGCTATATACACCGATGCCGATAAACAAAAATACGAAAGTATACTGTTGGCGACGAATGCCGACAGACGCGGTCATTCTGCTCAAAATCCCATATTGGGCAACAAGGAATACAAGTACCCAACATGTAATTGCACTGCTACTCCCTCGTTTCGAACCTTTTGGTCGATGACGAACGATTTCTAGTTCGTAACCTAAAAAAGGGTCGAACAGAAAAATTCCTTACGGTGCCTTGCAAAGAGTCAAGTGTGGTACTTCGACTTCCCCCGAAATCCGGCCGCCCTGTGGCCTGCACAGTGGCTAACTGGAGGTGTATTAAGCTCACTCCATCTTGCTAAGCTTAAATGCTACTATAGAGGAAACTCTGAGGCGTAGCGCGTCTGTTGGACCTTATTAAAGCTGACAATATCTGCTACTCCCTCGTTTCCGACCTCTGTGTCGGTCACGAACGATCTCTAGTTCGTGACCTAAAGAGAGGTCGAACAGAAAAATTCCTTACGGTGCCTTGCAAAGAGTCAAGTGTGGTACTTCGACTTCCCCCGAAATCCGGCCGCCCTGTGGCCTGCACAGTGGCTAACTGGAGGTGTATCAAGCTCAATCCATCTTGCTAAGCTTAAATGCTACTATAGAGGAAACTCTGAGGCGTAGCGCGTCTGTTGCACCTTATCAAAGCTGACACTATCTGCTACTCCCTCGTGTATCAACCAATAAAGCAGGGAAAGGTCTAACGGCGCCGCGAGTCATGGTGGTAAATGATAACAAGATCGATTACGTGCGCTGGGACGATCCCAACGAGCATGTGGATCGATACCGTTTGCTGGAAGCGTCGCGTCAGGCGGGCAACAAATCGCATGACCATGAAATTCTGTCGATTACCGAGGAACTCCACGAGGGAGGCTTCATTATAAATAAAACAATCATGATGATGATCATCATGTTCAAGTTCAATCGAACTTAGAAGAACAATATGTGGAAAATGTTTACGCTCAATGGAACGCCTAAAAAGTCCTTTAGTTTATTATCAAAATGTTCGTGGGCTTAGAACTAAACAAACGACACTTCACACTGCGCTAATCTCGTCCAGCGTAAGTTATGATGTGATTGTTTTGGTGGAGACCTGACTCAATGATCAAGTCTCGGACGTTGAACTGTCTCTTAGCGGTTACACTATATATCGTTGTGATAGAAATATCTGTACTAGTTCTTGTTTACGCGGCAGCGGGGTACTAATTGCTATAAATGATAAGATCCACAGCGAGCATATTGACATCAGAGAGAAAGTCGTAGAACAACTCTTCGTAAAGGTACATTTTGGGAGCTCATGTTATATTTTTGGAGCGGTATATCTTCCTCCTCTTTCTGATGTCGATTTGTATGAGAAGCACGGCTCGACTGTCATCGATGTGTGTACGTCAACACCTGAATGTGGTGTTGACATTTATATCCTTGGCGATTATAACCTTCGTCACACCAGCTGGTATACTGACGTCACGAACTCTTTAATCTACACGTCAACGGTCTAATTTGTGCGCGCTCCTGCCAACATTCTGTGTGAATGTTTTAATGTTTTACATTTTTCTCAGAAGAATAATATCTGTAATGCGTATGGTTCTTGCCTCGATTTACTATTTACCAGCGACAGCTCTTGTATAGTCAGCCTCTCGCTGGAGAACTTTCTGCCATGCGATGCGTATCATCCAGCACTAGCTCTTTGCATTTCTGCGCCGATCGAACGTATGCCTGAGCAAACCTGTACTATCAAACTGGACTTTAATAACGCCGACTACAACTCGATTGTTAATTATCTGAACCATATAAACTGGGACCTGGTTTTCAATGGCCTGTCCGTGGATGAGGCCATTGATGTCTTGTACTCGCATCTGTACAGTGTTATTGATCTCTATGTACCCAAACTCCGAATTGCCGCCTCTACTTATCTGAGGTGGTTTACTCCATACGTTAAGAAACTAGTTGTTAGGAAGAAATTAGGAAGAAGTTAGGAACTTTCAAAAATCACCTGCGAGGTCTGCTGCGAGAAAATCCTATTCTTTATGGCTTTTAAAAAAGTGTTGCTTTTGTCCGTTTGGTGTCTCGCTTTTTTCTCGCTTTATATAACCTTAGCGTCATCTTCATCTTCATCCTCTATCTCTCTCTTTCTCTTTCTCTTCCTTTCCTTCTTTCTTTCTCTTTCCTCTTCTTTCTTTTTCTTTCATTCTCCCTTTCGCGGCCCTCTTGCTTATTTGTACGTATCTTTGCTTAATATTTTTTACTCTTCATTATGTTCTCTATCCTTAGTTTTAATTTTTTGCTTGTATATTAGTTTTAAGTTTAAGTTAAGATTAAAGCTTAAGTTTTTAGTTTTTAGTCTATGTATAATCCTTTTTCTATGCTTCAATTTTCTTAACTAAAGGGCGTGATGCCCGTGTACCTTATTAATAATAATAATAATAATAAAAACCGCGCACCGATGATGTGCACTGTATGCATTGAGATGCCGATCAACAAATTTGGAGAATCGCTCGAGAAGAGTGGCGCAGCTAGAATGAATTATTACAAATGGAACAGTTTGCTTCGAAATTATATGCGAGATAACGCTCTTTGCATGACTGGTGTCGACTTTGATGCAAAATCACGCAAGATACGACGCGTAGCTCAACCGGTGGCTGATAGCAATGCCGTCAATAAACTATACGTGGAAAAGAACATTAAACTTTTGAGACAGCAGCAGGAAGAATTAGAGAGGAAGCTGATCGTGTTTCAGAGAGAGATGCCGGCGCTGCAAAACAGCGTTCAAAAGATATCGCAGGCGCCGAATTCTATCCCACAGCAGCGCTGCGAAGGAGATTCATGCGAGACGGTTGAACTTGTCACCGGACCGATGGGGCGCACATAATGCACGTACACGATAATTATCACATCATTCGTGTCGAAGACAGAGATCCAAGAGTACAGAGAACCATGGCCACAAGAAGCGGCAACTCGTCGAGGAATTGCATGCTCCAGCTCGAAGACATTTTCCGCGGAGGCGAGTCATAGTGCACGGATACGATGATCTATGGCAAGCTGACGTTGTAGAAATGCGTCCATACTCGCGATTCAACCAAGGTCACCACTAGATACTCACCGTCATCGATGTGCTGAGCAAGTATGCATGGGCGGTACCACTCAAGACTAAAAGTGGCGCTGAGGTGACTAAAGCGTTTACAAAGATATTTAGAGATCGATATCCGAAAAATTTGCAAACCGATCAAGGAAAAGAATTTTACAACGCCGATGTGCAGAAACCCTTGACAAAGCATGACATTAATAACTATTCGACGTATTCGGTGATGAAGGCCTCCGTCGTAGAACGTTACAATCGAACTTTCACGAACAATATGTGGAAAATATTTACGCTGAATGGAACCTACAGATTGACCGATGCGCTACCGCTTCTACTTGCACTGTATAATGCACGAAAACATAGAACGATCAGAATGCGTTCTTGCGATGTTACCCCTGCGAACCCTGATAAGCTGCTGGCCACCGTATACAGCAACATGAAGATCGCTGCACCAGCGAGATTCAAGTTGGGCGAGTTTGCGCGCGTGAGCAAATTTAAAATCATCTTCGATAAAGGCTATACGACGAATTGGATAACGGAGGTGTTCAAGATAGCCAAAGTACAGCCAACTAATCCCGCAGCGTATCTGCTCCTCGATTCCTGTGGAAAACCTGTTGCCGGAGGATTCTATGAACACGAGCTGCAGCGCGTCACCGATCCTGATGTGTATCTAGTGGAAAAAGTGTTGCGTAGGAAGGGGGATAAGGTATACGTCAAGTGGCTGGGGCTTGATAAATCACACAAATCGTGGATAAATAACAATAATGTACTGTAAAAATAACTACATGTTTCAACAAGTACAATGATACATATACATGTGTGTGAACAATTATATTTTTATGCAATAATTCCACCTTTTATAATGCTTTAATAAATATAATAATTTCTATACATGCATGAACAATTTTATATTACGCAATAATTCCACTATTTATAAGAAACTAAATATAATTGTATGTTCTATTTTACAATAATTTCTATTTTACAATGGTATATTATGATGTCCCCAGGGCAGAGTGCCTGTCGAATCGGGTACGATATACCGCTTGTCGTCGTGTGGGCTTAGAGCGATTTTCGATTCCGAAATGGTGTACACTTTGTGCAATTTCGACCGTACGCATGATTGTCTGCGAACAATTTCGATCACTCTGTGCAAACACTGCGCGTAGTCGTCGAAAGTCATCGTCCTGGCGACGACGTTGGTCTTTACGCCTTTCGCCTTTTTCGTATCTTTTTTGTCGTCTACGCGGAGTGCATACATTTTCGCTCTAAGACCTACGAATTTGGTCATTATCGCACCGTTATTTTCGTCCTTCATCAGTCCCGGAACCTTCTTATATAAGTGCGGCATATTATATGGATTGTCGATGGGATAATCGGATGTGTCAAATCTATCGATATTGTGTTTCATGGTCTCGTAGATATCATCGCACTGAATATGATAAATCAGACTATCGGTGTCAGTGTATAGAACTTTACAATTTTGTCCATGCAGGGGAGACATGTGCTCGTGATGAAATTCATACAAACAAATTTTTGATATGTCCAGAATACACATACCCACGTATATCGGTTTGTTGAATTTCACCTCGAGTTTTCACAATTCAACAGCTATTAAATTTTCCGAAAAAACACTTCTGCTGTGGAAATTCGGTTTCGCGATCATTGCCTCCGCGCCATATCGCCCTTCCCAATGTGTTAAAAGTTTTACATCCACATGATTTTGCACATTTTCCATAATTTTACGGAATACCGCGTGGTTCATCAATTTGTACAAATTTTTTTCAAAATCGTTTGTCGCGCGTGTTCTAAACCGTGTATTGAGTCCGAAGTAATCACGGAGCCAGGGGGATTGAGCGAATTGAAGCACGCGATGTATCCTTTTAATAAGAAGACCGTGACGCGTGCACTGCTGCAGGTTGCGATAATGGATAACGTAACGCTGCTTATCGTATACCGTCGCGAGTAACTTGTCCTGTCTGCTGCCAGGTGCTTTGGCACGCGTCGGGCAGAACAGTCGATCAGCATGTGCGTCGTGCAGACGTTGCGGATACTACCTCGAGAACGTATCCCGTGGGCGAATCGACAACGATTGGAGACACATCAAAATTTGCAACATCTTCGACCCATTGAAATTTGGCGTATGGCAGGGGTTGTCACATTGCCCATCCATATAAATTGTTTACATCAAAGTACATCAAGTACGATGATTGTTCCAATGCGTCATAAGATGGCATGTACTTGTTATTGGCATGTGCCTATCTTCCGGAACATTGGCTTACACCCCCACGTATACCGCATTCGATAAACATGACCATACCGACGTCGGTGAGTAATTCGAATTTAATTTTGTTGTGTTTTAGCATGGCATCCCACGTGAAACCAGGTAAAGTATAATAATGTGCTGAATCTAATCCATAACTCTTGATGCAACTTTCGCGAAAATTTTCAAAAATATCTGCCAATAACAAGACATCTGTTTTCAAATACAAATCGCTGTATTCGCCCAAGATTCTAATGCCGAAACGCTGCCAGACAGTCTCGGCGTGCGCGTAATCGCTTTCGGATACAGTCTCACCCGTTAACGAACTGTAGAATGACTCACGCGGCGGTAAGCATAGGTCCTGCAGCTTGTTCTCGCAATCAAGGTATTCATACGGAAAGACACACTTTCGCGTCAATAAATTGAAATCCTCGGCGGAAAATGTTTCAAATTTGGATCGTAAAATTTTTCATTTATCTGCGCTAAGAAAAGATGCTACTTTGTCGAGACTGGTGTTTAGAAGTTTGTACGCATCGATAAATCAGAATTTAATATAATTTCGCGAGTCTGATTCAGCCGTATTTTCAACATTTTTTGTGAAAGAAATACACTTTTCTTTTGTTATGGGCAATACATCAACGTGACCGGAAGCGGTAGCTATTTCCTCGATAATGAACTGTGAATCGTAGCCGGATAAATTACGAAAAACGATGGGGATGTAAAATGCATTTTTATAATTTAAATTGCACTCCGAATGTGCTGGACCTCTAAACCGTCCGGAGAGATGGCAGTGATCGCGAACTCGTATATCGCTAGCCTCGAATGGTTCGTCGCAAATGTGGCAGTGTGTTGCATTGCAAAATGTCGTCCACTGTTCGGCAGTTAAATCCAACATTTGAGTATTATTGGCCAGAATCGACCTGGCAAAATGTGCAAAATTTTTCAGTTCTTCGACGGACCATGAAACATAATCCGCGTCGCGGCGACATCGATATATTGATAGCGATGTATCGTACGAACAATGCATATAATATGCAATGCTGTGCACTTTGTGGTGCTGGTATTTACACAATTTATTATTATCACACATTCGATTGTCCTCCGTTTCCTCGATGATGCACTCGAGATCTGCATACACCACCAAGAGAAGTCGCTCCTTCCTGCAGTGTTTGCCGAAACTGAGCAGATTGTTGCCTTCGCTGGGAAGCAGAATGGCGCAGTCACTCATCTGCCCACAGTCCACTGCATGGGCCTCCAACTTCTCAGCGGATCCGAAGTAGTGTAGACATCTGTAAAAACTAAAAACTTTTTTGTTTAATTTTTTTCGCGAGACATTTCAACATAAGTTTCTATACGTACCGATCACAGATGAATTTCTTTCCTTTGTGTCTGCTCAGCTGGGTGTTCACCAGCCGGGACAAGTCCTTGATGCACACAAAGTGCCCTACATCGCCGTGCTCGTGAATAGGCGTGTAGAGCAGGTTAACGTGCCGATCCCTCTTTTGGCTGGTGAGCCGCAGTGGAAAGATTTTCAGTCCGTTTTTCATCTCCTCCGTATAACTGTAGACGTTGACGGAGATGTTTTTCAACCCCTCAAACTTCCCAATCTGCTCCAGGAACATTGGAAACTCAATGCCATAGAGCTTTAATATGGAAGCATAGTCGGGGTATGAAATTGGGCGATCGACATTTCTTTCCGCGGGATGTAGAGCGGCGACCACTGCCCAAGTGAAACACGCATTGTTCAGGGATTGCACACTGATTATGGCTTTTCTTTAGCGATATTTCCCGCGACAACTTGTGATGACATCCCGCGCGCAGCAGATTGTACTTATTGAAATTGACGGTCAGGTTGAGGATTCTCGTCAATGCCCATCCGCTCTCGCGTTCCTGGAACTCTTCCAACGATGCCACGGTGGGTTCGACGACGAATCGCTGGTACCACTCCTGCAGATCGGATGTACCGATGAGTTCACAGTTTCGAGTATTGATGCTTTTACAAGTATGCTTGTACACCTGCCACAAATACACCGTTAAACACCGTGTTCACTTTGAGGTTCCGATGTTTCCTCAAAGCGCCCTGGACATGCTCCAACACAATGGTCGCCGCATCCAGGAGGAAGTTGCGCGGCTCGATATAGTTCGAAATATAACACGGCACCAGTTGATACGCGGCTATCGAACGCAGTGTCTATTTTGCGCCACAAAAGTCTCATGCTCGAATGTCTGGCACCTTCACGCACGAAACGTCCGCGCAACGAATATTTCAGTCCTTCGAGCTGCGCGATTCGGGCAGCCAACGATTGTCGAACACCGATCGATAATCGAGGACGTTTCACTCGGCTGTGTTCTTCCAAAGATTCGATACACTCGTTGCACCGTTCTTCCCACGCGAGATATTCTTCGCGTGAAATCAATCGTGTAGATTGATCCCGCAGTTGGCGTTCTACTTTTGCGAATTCTTCCATGATCGTAAATGGAATGTAAATGTAATGTCTTTTTTTTTCACGCAACACGTTGCAACGATTTGAGGCTTTGTGCAGTTTAGAGCGCGCTTTTATACCCATGCCTCGATTTGGTATCTCTGTCTAACTATTTCGATGTTCCCCCAGCCATCGAATGCATTGCATGCAAAAATGATGATTCGTCCCAACATTGTTCTATGCAGTTTCTGTCGACACAGCATAATTCTTTCCATGATTCATGCGTATGATGAATTAGCGCGCAAGATCATCCAACACAGTTTCTGCTGGCACCGCATAATTCTAAGATTCGACGTTCCAAAAAGTATTATATTACATTCAATATGTGTCCAGACTTTTATCCGTGAGGGCGGATTCAAATTACATGCGATCGTGCGATATGCTACGACGTTAAGATTGAAGCACAGTAGGGAAAATGGTAGCTTTAGAATGAAATGTGGCGGTGGGGGAAGCAATTGCACATCTATTTAAGCCGGTTCCCGGACGTTATTCCATCAATCACTCAGTAGTCTCAGTGACTTTTGTGGACCAGACAGCGCTACAAAAATTGTTCAATACCATTGATGAATTACTCGTTGGGTGTGAGGATTCTTTCGTTCCAATCATGCGGGATGATCCCATAGCTCCATGTATGAAGAATACATATTTTGACAGGTCAGGCTTAATTTTCACATCTTCTCGAAATTTTTTATGTTTATTTTTTATACGAGCGGACAATTTCATAGCTTTGATAGTTCTCTTAGTCCGCGCCGAGGATCGCGTATCATGGTCAGAAGATACGCATTAACATCCATGGGCAGCAAATATTTGGAAATTGGAATCAACGTAGGACCTATGGCAAATGTAGAAGTTCTTCTCGGCGACAATCATGGGAATCATCTCATATTACCATGGCATGCATGGGGTGCACTATTCGACAGCCGTACAACCATCGAAGAACATGCACAATTGCCTGAACCAGACTCGATGCGGATTGATGAATTAACGGTGGAATTTTGTCGGATCTTTGATTCACCGATTGTAAAGATGACAATGGATATTCAGTCGCTGTATTTCAAACCGAATACAGTAACATTTTTATGTAATCTTGAGCTATGTGTATCCGCGGCTGTATCAAACTGTAGAGGATGTGAGGATAAAATTTGAAACTTTTGTTAACGTGTTGCAAAAGAGCGGTGTGCCTGTGAAACATTACATACGCGCAGTGCTGCTAAAATAATACGTGATAGCGAATATTACGCCGAGGATTATCTTGTAGATTGTGAACTGTTAGCGTGTGCCATCAATAATATTCTAGCTGATGCTCGTAGGAAGAAAAAATGTTAAATTATTTTTACATTCTATTTTAGTAGTAAGGCTATACGGATTCTAACTCAAATTTGAGTTTCAAGTTCATGATAAGGATTTCCCCTGACCTTGAAATCCAAATTTGAGTTTGAAAATTTTTTCGAAATTTGTTTTGGGGGGCGGGCAGCGGATGACGTCATAGAGATTGCGGAGTGGTGGGGGTATAGCGCGAGAACTGATATTATCGAATCGATACCGAATTGATATCGAACCGATAACGAAGTGCATCGAGGAAGAGAACCGCGGGTGAAGTGCTACCACAGACCAGGTATAGGATAGACCTATCACGCAATGTAATTTTGTGTCACATGCTCGGGGGGCTCGCAAGCCCCCTTACCATTTTCGTGTCACACCCAACGTTATCGATTCAGTCTAAAATAAGATTACAATGCTACGAGTGGTAGGAATTAAAATTAAATCTTATCGGAACATTTAAAATCTAATAGGGCCTAAACGTTATGACTAATTTCAAGAAACATGTTGTATAATTCCGTTTACTAATACATTTTGATAGAAGCATAATTTGCACTTATTTCCATAAATTTCAATCAGAAATATTATATAAATACAACGCGTAATAAATATTTGTATAGTCTCTTAGGTTATATTTTCTGTCATTTCGAGCAGCGGATTTTCTGTGGCCTCGAAGTAACAAAAAATATATTTAACCTATATGCTACATGATAATAAATGTTTATTGGATATTTCGTTCTTTTACGCTACATTTGTGAACTTTTTATTACTTAACATCCTTCCCAAATATTATTATTACGCCGCAACGGTATATTTATGAAGTCGATGAACGTAATTATTCGTGGTTAAGAAATCAAAATTTCCATTCATAACGTCATTTTCCGAGTATATTTCATCGAAATAGTAAATTTTAGCTTAATTTGTTTATGTTTGCTAAGTTCATGCGTTTTATTAGACTCTAATTGATTTTAGCATCAATTTTCATGTTTACAGATTTCTATGCTTAATGAAGTTTTCGCATCAATTTTCACGTTTGCAGTGTCATGGAATTGTTCGAGATTGTAACTAATTTTAGCTTCTATTCTTAAATTCACATCTCTGTGCATGGAAAAAGGTTAGCACCGTTGGGAACGGTGCTCGAAAAGTGAGCACTGTCAGCGACGGTGCCAACACCGTAAAAACGAGTGCTGGGCCCATTCACGGCTCTGTTCAGTAGGGAAGGGAGATTCTCTTCGATTCTTCTAGAATCGATCGATTCTCTTTCTAAAGAATCGATTATTTTACCGATTATTCTAGAAATCGATTCCCGATAACTCGATTATTTTCTAACCAAGAATCGAGAAAAAATTAACATTTTCATCCATATCTCATTTATCTTCTGAATCTGCCAGGCAAGTTGCTAATTATTAATCGCTATGAATATGTATAATTAATTTTGTTTATTAAATAATTTTCAACTTTATTGTTAATACAAGTTTTGATTTAATAAAAAGAGAGCATGATATAATTAAGCTTTTAAATGCACACTTTGAATTTTTAAGAATTTTCTAATTATAATTTTTTATTTTTTAGTCTCTACAAATGAAAATGAAATTCAGATGTCTTAAATTAAATAAACTACAACTGTATATAAAAACTAAAATTTTATGTGTTGCACGCGCGCGCGTGTGTGAGAGTTTCGTGGATGTATCTAGAGACGCGGTAGCGTCTCGACGCCAAGTACAGGATACACTATACCTTTTAAAAAGATTTTGTAATATATGCTTAAAATACAGAATATGGGCGGTAGTCGTAGTCGTTGCTTAAGAATAAGATCGTCTTAAGCATTCGGCATCCTTTACTAGTCTACACGGAAAAAGGTCAGCACCATTCCCAACCGTAAGGACCAATGAAAGGCCAGCACCGTAAAAACCGAAGCTGGGCCCCATTCACGGCGCTGTTCAGAATCGAAAAACACCTTTGTGAATGGGCCGACCAACGATATTTTCGCCCATTCACAACGGTGTTTTTCAGTGTTGAACAGCGCTGTGAATGGGGCCCAGCACCGGTTTTTACGGTGCTCAGCATCGTTGGAAACGGTGCTGGCTTTTCATCGTTCGTTACAGTGCTGACCTTTTTCGCTTAAGACGATCTTACTAAGTATGCGACTATGAATACCGGCCAATATGTATATTACATATTGTATTTTCCAATATAATGATTCAATAAAAATTCTTTTTATCTCACAGTTAATTGATTCTATTCCCAGATAACACACGACGTCTATAAGCCATTTTTAAGACGTCTTGAAAGTCTAAAAGACGTCTTAAAGATGGCTTATAGACGTTGTGTGCTATCTGGGTCCTTTCATCGATTCTTCGATTCTTTTTGGAAATAATCGATTCTTAACCATCGATGTTTCATTACAATGGATTCTTAAGTATCGATTCTTTTGAACGGAATCGCCCTTCCCTAATTTTCTGTCACTTCGAGGACAGAAAATCAGCTTCTCGAAGTGACAGAAAATATAACCTATATGCTATACCTAATTTCATAAATATACCGTTGCGGCGTAACAATAATATTTTGGAAGGATGTTACGTTATGAAAAGTTCACAAATGTAGCGTAAAAGAACAAAATAGTCAATAAACATGTATTGTCATGTAGCATATAGGTTATATTTTCGGCCACTTCAAGGAGGGGGCCACATAATAATCACGCGCATCCAGCCTGCGCATTTTCCCTAGCCTGGGCGATCGCATGAAAGGATTACTTTCCCCGCCCCACATTAGTTGTAGTTGGAACGATATTTTTGAGCCTGGGTACGCGGAACATTGACTTGTGGTCCCAAGCGGGAGAAAAGTTATTTCATTAAATTCTTTATATTTAGTGGGATTATTACTAGGGACTGTAGCCATAATTAATTCTTTTATATTTCGAAGAACTTTGAGTTGGTCTTATAAACGTTTTACAATATTTACGCTTGAGACAACGCAATACAGTATTTTCTCTAGTTCCTATCACTCTTCTAAATATGGAAACATAGATATCAGGTTTACATAGGTTTCTAAAATTGTTCAGAAGCTGCCGCCTCTTTATAATAACATGTTGGTCGGTTCCTGGAACGAATATAGGGGCATTAATATGCAGTATCCTCTAATGGAAAAATAATTTTTTAATATTTTCATCATTATGCAAACATCTGTATTGTATGTCAAATTTTTCTACTAAAATGAAATCAATTACGACGCAGTTTGGTACGAGGAAGGTACGGCAAAAGATTGGTACAGAATATTTTTTTTAAAGCCCAACAAATAATACGATAGCGAACGTTTAGTATATGTGCGGCCTTTTTCTCATCGATTGTTGAGGTCAAGGCCCCCGAAAAATTCGTTTTTTTTTAAAACAGATACTGTTCCCAGAAACGCGATGCACCTGAAGGCAAAAATCGATGCGACTTGAAATGTCTTGCAAGCAGAGCTCGCTAAATCAGGCGTTTGCTCTTAATGAATCTTTACCAGTTCGTAGCACTTGTCAAGCCAAATACAGTATCGTCTCCCTGAGGACTCGCTGGTCGGGACCGGCGTTGAGCCCGTATCGTAGACAAAGCTCTAATTCCGAGTGTTCGTTTCTCTCTTCTTTCTGGCCGAAGGGGGAAGCGAGATGGAACGCTCTGCGTGCGCGACGGGCGCTAGCGCTCAGATGGAATCGTGACTCCTCGACGCATGCGCGCGACGGTCAGATAGCCAGGCATGGCACGAGTCTTTTTTGCGCTCTAGGCGAACTTGTCCAATTGAGCCCTATATTATAATACATTTATTTGAGATTATTGATGACCTTACTCTGAATTTTTATTCGTAGTTTCAAACAGTTGCAGTACAATTTGTAATATTTCATTTAAAAATTTATTTTCAACAATGCCAACAATGAAAAGGCCATTTTGTGTCTCTTGTCAACCTTACGCCCTAGCAGTTGCCTAATTTTGTAGAGTAAAGTCATAAATAATCTCAAATAAATGTAATATAATAAAAGGCGCAATTTGACAAGTTCGCCTAGGGCGCAAAAAAGACTTGGTAGCTGGGTCTGTGTCAAAATTTTGCGAAGCGGTTCCCCTCCTGACCGTAAACGCTTGCGACCATCGCACACGCCCGTCGCGCACGCAAAGGACGGAGTATCACGGCGTCCGAAAGAAGGAGCGAGACAAAACATCAACGCGTCGTCTGTCTCGTAACGCTCTCGCTCGCTTTCAGTGCCTCTCGCTCGCTCTCGTTCCATCGCGCTCTCGCCTTCGCCGGACAAGAGTGAGACAGAAGTGGTGGGGATAGCGAAAAGTCCGTATCGTGTACACCAAACCCAGCCCTCAGGGAGACAATACTGTAATGCTGAGTTTGGTGCATCGGTTGAGTACTGACAGACGTGAAACAGACGATGCAGTAACCAAAGGCGAGAACGCGTGTTAGACGAAATCATCTATACTATTGAAAAATGAAATTGTTATATTTTTTGTTTTATTTTCATCACGATATTTGTAACATATTATATGAAATTTTCCGGATAAAAGAAAAGCCAAACACGACGCCCTTCCTACAATTACTCCGATTGCGCATGAATCCGTTTCTTATACTTCCTCCTCCTCTTTGTCCTTTAAAGTGATAATGTAAAAATTTATTTAAATAACTTACAATTTGGAATTCAAAGTAGGGTAGACCGGGGGTGATAGTAACAGGAGGACGACTGTAACACGTTAAATATCTTAGAAAATATGATAGATATTAACACAAATTTTGTATATTTGATGAAGAATGACATTTGGAATACGCACATCCATGTCCTAGCAGTATAGATATACAATAGACATGTATAGTGAAGAAAATAACTTTTCAATACCCTAAAGTAACTTTTTCTTACCGATTTAAAATTGTAATATAAATACTCCCTTTGCAAGTACGTGTTTATTATTATTTTTTTTAATATTTAATGTAGCCATTTTTAAAGTAATAGTGATCGTTAGTTATAACTTTTAAGTATCTCGTTAATCAAGATTTATAATTTAAGTTCAAAAGCCTGGCTGGGGTCGATTGTAACATCGGCAGTCGGGGTCGGTTGTACCGTGACAGATAATGTTGCAGATAATGTTGGTTTTGGACACCTTTGCGTTCCAACGCCAACATTTTTCGTTTATTTTTCGTATAATATCTAAAGTTTTTGGCGTTCATTATCCCGCGTTACGCAGCGAAGCATTCATATTGGACAAACTATTTCTGATTATTTCCCGTGTAGTGGAGGAAAAATATCCAAATTGGTTTACTCAAGATGAATGCGCTGCTCATCATAAAGACATGGTATATATAGCTTTAACGGTAAAAATACACAAAGATACAGTATGGCTCGGCGAGCAATTAAGATGTGTGCGAGCATCGTTAAGTAAAAACTATTCAAAATTATCGACATTAAAGCATGTTTGAAAACTTTGTCTTTTTTTAACAAGTCCCTGCCCTACCTTTTCGCTTCTATCTTCATTCATGCTCATCTTTCCACCTTATGCTTTTGCTGTATATTTTGGCTTATGCTGTATATTTTGGCTTGTGCATGATTTCGAGTATTTTCAGTGATATATTATTCGGTGGAAGGCTTTATTTCTAAAAAATAAGGTATTTTTTTCTTGTATTATCCTTTTTTTCGATGAATGGTTTGGATTTGTACTAACATTGAACATACTCTGAGATGGCGAAGACCTTCTTTCACGCCTTCGCGTGGCACACCCCGTTAACTCTATTGCTTTATGTTTTGAAATCTGTATTAACATGGCAGACTATAAAGCGATAGAGGAACTAAGATGAAAGAAAGGCAGAGCTTTTGTGGACATTGAGCTCCGATATTTGATAGAACATTAGTAATGATCTCAAGCTCCGTAAATATGATATATAGGGTACTTTGGTACTTGAATCCGTAGACGATATCAATTGATTTCAACTTTAAACAAATGATTATGTACTTAGCAGCCTACGGTTCAAAGACCTTTGCTCCATACGTTACACCAGGTCTGTCTACAGTCCGGAATATAAATACAGTAGCTCACAGCCATAATCATACACTCTTTAAAATCGCATAACATTTTTAAAATTGGTCCAAACGACTTGAGTTTTTTTGCGAAGATAGAAGGATTAGTTTGCTAAGTGACGTGTTTCGTCATTTTGGAAAAAATTGCGATTGGCCGGAATAGCAAAAAACATAGTAAAGGTCGTTTTTTCAAATTTTTTTCTGAGCCTGGAATGAAAATTCCAAAAACCCGTTTGTAGATTTAAGTAAGTTGTATATATGCCTAAAATTTCATCAAAATCGGTTAACGTTGCTCTGAGCTATAAACGCTTAAAAATCGCAGAATAAGATCCAAAATCGCGAAATTCACAAAATCAGCGAAAAAAATTGAAAAAAAAACGACCTTTACTATTTTATTTTGCTATTCCGGCCAATTGGATTTTTTCAAAACGACGAAACACGTCACTTAGCAAACTAATCCTTCTAGCTTCGTAAAAAAACACAAGTCGTTTGGACCAATTTTAAAAATGGTATGCGATTTTAAACAGTGTACGATTATGAGCCACTGTACATACACTAGCTTTGCTACATACTCGGCTTCGCCTGGAATTTAAATTCTGATTTTATAAAAAAAAATTTTTAATTTTTTTGTGAAAATAGTTACATGCATTTGGATTAGCCAGGCATAGTGAGCGGAAGCACATTTTGTGTTGCAAGAGTTTACCGTTCGAAAGATTTTAGGCGACAGACAAACACACAAACATAAACTTGCTGCTTTATATATTTATTAAAATACATTATATCTAAAAGTA
Source organism: Andrena camellia (assembly GCA_029448645.1). Taxonomy (NCBI): domain Eukaryota; kingdom Metazoa; phylum Arthropoda; class Insecta; order Hymenoptera; family Andrenidae; genus Andrena; species Andrena camellia. The sequence goes on from CM055679.1 coordinate 29,479,360, forward strand.
TAATAGTCCAAATGGATAATTTTAACTAACGCTATTAATATTGTTATCTAAAAGATCTCTTTCCCAATACTTTATACATTTTATACTTTTTACAGTCTAGAATGTTATATAAGTAAGAAATTATGACCGTGAGAAGACAAGGAGTTCACAAATATTATAGAGTTATATTATTTTTGTCTTTAGTATAACAGCTTTTAGTAAATAAATAAAAAGGCCATATTTCATATATAAAACAGTTCGTTTCTTTCACCACCATCTCATATGTACATATCTACTTGCCCGAATGACGTCGTGTTTGATTTTCCTTTTATTAAAAAAATCTCACTAATTTGCCATAAATGCTCGAATAAAGACAAAACAGAGAATGTAAAAATTTCATCTTACAATTAGCTTAGCATGTGTATATACATGTTTTCCGCTTTTAGCTATTGCTTATGGCTTTTGCACAATTTATAGAAGTGAAATCTGCTTCGATACGGGCATTTGAGCATAGCTCGTCCGTTGGCTGACATGACATGCGAAAATCAGGCGCACGGAGAATGCAAGAAGACAGTGTAGGTATCATACTTTGTTGCCGCTGCCAGAATGATCGTTTGTCGCGTAAAGGACCTCCGTGCCGTTTCCCTCCCATTTTATCTCACTCGCGAGTCGTGACGTCCGTAAAACAGAACCTTTTTTTTACTTGTGCTTTAAAAAATACCATAACTGTTTTTTCATATGTACTCTAGGAATAATGAAAACAGACCTTAACGCAAGCGATACACTCGGGTACTTACATCGTAGATGTGTTTTACAATTTTTAAATCCATACAATAGTTAATAAGGAAAGGGCCAATCAATTTGTAACGAAACGTAGAGTTTTAACTACTAATCTACCGTTCCCAAGTAATAAAGAAACTATTGCAAAATGTCCTCGGGTCCCGAAAACTACGAATATAGATTTTACAAAAACGTTTGGATTCCTTGTTCTCAATGATTTATACATGTCGCAGGATGGGCACCGTCTATTTAGATATGCGCGGAGTGCAGAGATTTGCGGAAATGTCAGTAACAGCGTAAATTTTTAATATTTTTTGACGTACGACACGCGAAAATGCTAGTTAAGTGTTCAACTGCACGTAAAGCACTAAAAATCAATGTCATCTTGCAATTTATAGCTTGTGTAAGCTTTCAAGAAGAGCCATATTTCGGCGCTGTATAGTCTCCAGATCACTGAAATAGATCTTCGGAGAAAAATCTACGCGAATCCACGTGAGTCGCTGACAAACCGAGCCAAAGCGTAGCGTAACGAAAGCCTGCCCCCTATGTCAAACTCTCGCTCTAAACACAAGTCACACGTATACAAGCACGCACACACACCTTTCAGCATTTCAACACATTTCAGAGTAGTTCCGGAATTGGACGCTGTTCATGAACAGAGGCCGCTAAATTCAGTCCTCGAGTTATGGGTCGGTAATACAGTTTGGGTGGTGACACGAAGTCCCATAAGATGATAGGTCTATCCTATACTTCGTCTATGGTGCTACTCTGGAGCGTGGTTCAAACTGTCGGTAAGGAAGGAAATATTTAATTTTAAGATATTAATATAACTGAAAAAAAAAGGGAATTTCAGGCGACGCGGCTCGACCCCAAGACCTCCGCGGTACGAGTCAGCCGCCTGCCCAATTCCCCCAACGCCAGCTATCTGACATTAGTCTTTCCTCAATGGTACATATACCGAGCGTAATAATTTATTTTCATCGGATGATGTCGGGCAATGTTGGCTTTTTACGTGCAATCTACTGGATGAAGGAGGTACATCGAAAGAGTTAGACAGAGATACCAAATCGCAGTGTGGGTATAAATATGCGCTCTAAACTGTACAAAGCCTCAAATCGTTGGAACACGTTGCGCGGATAATACATTACATTTACATTCCATTTACGGTAATGGAAAAATTCGCGCAAGTAGAACGCCAATTGTTGAATCAATCTGCACGATTGATTTCACGCGAAGAATAGCTCGCGTGGGAAGAACGGTGCAACGAGTGTATCGAATCTTTGAAAGAACACAGCCGAGTGAAACGTCCTCGTTTATCGATCGGTGTTCGACAATTGCTGGTTGCTCGAATCGCGCAGCTCGAAGGACTGAAATATTCGTTGCGCGGACGTTTCGTGCGCGAAGGTGCCGGACATTCGAGCACGGGACTTTTGTGGCGCGAAATAGACACTGCGTTCGATAGCCGCGTATTAACTAGTGCCATGCTAAATTCGAATTACATCGAACCACGCAACTTCCTTCAGGATGCGGCAACCATTGTGTTGGAACATGTGCGGTGTCCTTTGAGGAAATATCGAAACCTCAAAATGAACACGGTGTTCAACGGCGAAATTGTGGCAGGTGACAAGCATGCTTGTAAAAGCATCAATACCCGAAACTGCGAACTCTTCGGTACATCCGATCTGCAGGAGTGGTACCAGCGATTCGTCGTCGAACCCACCGTGGCATCGTTGGAAGAGTTCCAGGAACGCGACAACGGATGGGCATTAACGAGGATTCTCAATCTGACAGTCAATGTGAACAAATATAATCCGCTGCGCGCAGGGCATCACAGCAAGTTGCCGCGGGAAATATCGCTGAAGAAAGCGACGATTAGCGTGCAATCCGAGGACAATGCGTGTTTCGCTTGCGCAGTGGTCGCCGGTCTTCATCCCGTGGAAAGAAATGTCAATCGCCCAAGTTCATACCCGCATTATACATTGGTGCTAAATATCCGGAGCATTGAATTTCCAATGTCTCTGGAGCAGATTGGGAAGTTTGAGGGGCAGAATGGGGTATCAATCAACGTGTACAGCTTCGAGACGGAGAGGAAGAAAGGGCCGACAGTCTTCCCAATGCGCCTCACTAACCAACAGAGGGATCGGCACGTCAATCTGCTCTACACGCCGAATCAAGAGCACGGCGATGTAGGGCACTTCGTGCTGATCAAGTACTTGTCCCGGCTGGTGAGCACGCAGTTGAGCAGCAGCAAATCCAAAAAATTTATCTATACGTATATAAACTTATGAAATGTTGAAATGTCTAATCAAAACAATTAAATAAAATTTTTTGGGTTTACAGATGCATGCGCTATTTCGAATCTGCCGAGAAGTTAGAGGTTCATTCGCTGGACTGTGGGAAGATGAACGACTTTGCCATTCTGCTGCCTAGCGAAGGCAACAATCTGCTCAGCTTCGACAACCACTGCAGGAAGAAGCGACTTCTTTTCGTGGTGTACGCAGATCTCGAATGCATCATGAAGAAAACGGAGGACAGTCGGAGGAGTGAGGAGGAACGCAAATTGTACACGTACCAGAAACATAAGGTGCATAGTATCGGCTATTATATGCATTGTTCGTACGATACATCGCTATCGATGTATCGATGTCGCCGCGACGCGGATTGTGTTTCATGGTTCGTCGAAGGACTGAAAAATTTGGCAAACTTTTCCAAACCCGTCCTGACCAGTAATGTTCCCATGCTGGATTTAACTCTCGAACAGTGGACGGAATTTCGCAATGCAACAGATTGCCATATTTGCGAAGGGGCATTCGAGGCTGATGATATACGAGTTCGCGATCATTGCCATCTATCCGGACGGTTTGGAGGCCCAGCACATTCGGAGTGCAATTTAAATTATAAAAATGCGTTTTACATCCCCATAGTTTTTCATAATTTATCCGGCTACGATTCACATTTCATTATCGAGGAAATAGCTACCGCTTTCGAAGGTCACGTTGACGTATTACCCATAACTAAAGAAAAATATATTTCTTTCACACAAAATGTTGAAGATACGGCTGGATCAGACTCGCGAAATTGTATGAAATTGCGTTTCATCGATTCGTACAAATTTCTCAATACCGGTCTCGACAAATTAGCATGGAGCAGCAGCAAATCCAAAAAATTTGGCGCAGATAATTTAAAAATTTACGATCTAAATTTGAAACATTATCCACCCAGGATTTTAATTTAATGACGCGAAAGGGTGTCTTTCCGTATGAATACCTTGATTGCGCGAACAAGCTGCAGGACCCATGCTTACCGCCGCGCGAGTCATTCTACAGTTCGTTAACGGGTGAGACAGTATCCGAGAGCGATTACGCGCACGCCAAGATTGTCTGGCAGCGTTTCGACATTAGAACCTTGGGCGAATACAGCGATTTGTATTTGAAAACAGATGTCTTGTTATTGGCAGATATTTTTGAAAATTTTCGCAGAAGTTGTATCAAGAGTTACGGATTAGATGCAGCGAATTATTATACATTACCTGGTTTCACGTGGGATGCTATGCTAAAACACACCAAAATTACATTCGAAATACTCACAGACGTCGATATGGTCATGTTAATCGAAAGCGGTATGCGTGGAGGTTTAAGTCAATGTTCCGGAAGATATGCACATGCCAATAACAAGTACATGTCATCTTACACACATTGGAACAATCATCGTACTTGATGTACTTTGCTGTACACAATTTGTGTGAGTGGGCACCGTGTCAACCCCTGCCATACGTCAAATTTCAATGGGTCGAAGATGTTGCAAATTTTAACGTGTCTTCGATCGCTGTCCATTCGGCCACGGGATACATTCTCGACGTAGATCTGGAATATGCGCAACGTCTGCACGACGCTTATGCCGATCTACCGTCCTGCCCGACGCGTGCCAAACCACCTGGCAGCAGACAGGACAAGTTACTCGCGACGGTATACGACAAGCAGCATTACGTTATCCATTATCGCAACCTGCAGCAGTGCACGCATCACGGTCTTCTTATTACAAGGATACATCGCGTGCTTCAATTCGCTCAATCCCCCTGGCATCGAATTCAATATACGGTTTAGAACAAGCGCGACAAACGATTTTGTAAAAAATTTGTACAAATTGATGAACCACGCGGTATTCCGTAAAATTCTGGAAAATGTGCGAAATCATGTGGATGTAAAACTTTTAACACATTGGGAAGGGCGATATAGCGCGGAGGCAATGATCGTGAAATCGAATTTCCACAGCAGAAGTGTTTTTTGGGAAAATTTAAGAGCTGTTGAATTGCGAAAACTCGAGGTGAAATTCAACAAACCGATATACGTGGGTATGTGCATTCTGGACATATCAAAAATTTGTTTGTATGAATTTCATCACGAGCACATGTCTCCCCTGCACGGACAAAATTGTAAAATTCTATACACCGACACTGACGGTCTCATTTATCACATTAAATGCGAAGATATCTACGAGACCATGAAACACAATAACGATAGATTTGACACATCCGATTATCCCATCGACAATCCATATAATATGCCGCGAGTAGTGGGGCTATGAGAGTTCTGTGACCGGATGGCGAGGGGTGAAGCGGGGCGGGGGGTACCGCGGGCGCGGGGTGCGGCGTGGAGGGGGTACAGCGCTCTCGGTCGCGATGGGCGCGTGGCGAGGCGGGGAAGGGGGTACCGAGTTCGTTGGTGAGGGGTATGACGTCACAGGGGCGGGAATTTCAAGATGGCGTCGCGCGCGCAACCGTTTGCCGTACGCGTGCGGGGGTCGGTGCGCAGGCGCAAAGGGATGTTCCACGGATGCTGTAATTCGACACGGATGACGATTCGAGATTAATTAACCTAAACAGCGAACCGTCTCACGATCGCCGTGAAAGAGTGCAACGTCGCGCACGTATAAACAGCCGCCTACGCAATATAATTCGACGCGCTATCGCGATGACTATTCGAGATCGATTAATCTCGAACAGCGCAACCGCCTCGCGAAAGAACGTAACGTCGCGTATAAATATTCTCCAACGAAAATGCTTTTACGCTGTTTCACACGCCCTTGTCCCACTTATAATCGCGATACATGCAAATACTTGAAATGTTATTTCGCAGGGAAGGTGGAAGGTAGGTGAGTAAACCTGACATATTAATATAAAGATTTGTAATTTATTTGGCTTAATTATCTCCCTCCATAACATCGTCAGGAAATAAACCACTTAATAATAAATCTATAGTAACTTGCGCAGGGTCAGTTTGAATTGAAATATCACTAGCCTGAAGCCCCGATACCGCATTCGTATAAACGGCGTTGTAATCAATCCTTTTCGCGTTGACGCAGTTTCGCCAAACCACGCTCGTTGGAGCATCGGCACGATACCGCTGATATATATTTCCGTGTACATAATCATCGTCGTCATCGTCGTCATCGTCTAATAAATATGTACGCTGCGCATGTCGATTGAGCCAGAATTGCTCGTCCCCGTAGTGATCATCCGGTGGTTCATCGCGTATGGTGTCGGCATTGTGGAAAACCTTTAAAAAGATGTCACCATCGTGAACACCTTCCGCCTCGCGAAGTTCTCCACCTTGAATATTTTCGGTCTGAACCGCGACATTTCTGCACGTCACATACACTTTCGGGCTGGAAGTATGGACGGGTGTCACAGCAGAGGTGATCGTAGCTGTAGCTGGACGATTCAAATTCACGGGCAATGACATAATCTGAAACCGATTTTTTCATATAATTCTCAAAGTTACCAACAGAACGATTCACTAAAATACGATAATGGAAACTTACGGTATTGTTGGATTGTATTTCCCGTGCGCTGAACGGCTGACGATATCCTTCCAAAGCAATCTCCTTCGGAAGCAGTCTTCTTAGACGCGATAAATTCTTAAAGCGTTTCTCGTAGCAACGTATGTCTCGACAGCTACGGTAGCATTTGAGAACTAAGTTTAAGGTGGCCGCTGCACGATCACGCATAAGGAAGTATAGCGCGATAATCATTCGAGCATCGCCCAACGTATTTTGATGAACGAGAGACCACCGTGACGGGTGTAAACACCCTTATCGCGAGAGCGCGAATTCGACACACGTGGTAACGCATCGAGCCAGCGGCGGCATCGCGTCACCCGATCGAGTCGTCGAGGGTGAGAGCGAAAGAACGCGAGAGCGAAGAAAAGAATTCGAAGCGATAACGACTCGTGAATCTCGGCTAGGGTATATGGTTAGATATTCAATCAGAGCCGCGCAGTCGTTCGGTAAAAATCTTCGCGACAACATTTGTCAAGCATCATTCTTCCCCGGGTTTTCGATATCCGGACCATAATCGCATCACGCGGAAGAGTCGCATCAACCACTCGTGCCTGATCGTACGCGCCTTTTAATTGAATATTGAAGTAGAAGAAAAGAGGAGTAACCATGGAGGTATTCATGGACACGTACAGGGTTTTGTCCAGGATGTCCGTGCTTTTACGCACCATTGTGGAATTCAGGGACTGGACGGATCGGTGCGACGCGTGCTTGCGACTCATCGTCGAGTATCAGTGCGGCGAAGGAGTGTCGGTGGCATCGAAACAGCGTCTGGTGTCGCTGATCGCGCGAATAAAGACATTGCGCGCGATCGTGCGGGAAAAGTTTTCGCGAGTAGGGCTCGGGGTGTCGGCTCGATCGACGGCACCCAAAGTCGTATGGGAAGACGTGGAATCAGCGTTTCGGAATCGTATTTCAACCGGTGCGGTCATCAACGTGGGTTACATCGATCCGCGTCAATTTTTGGAGGGAGCCCGACAAATTACGATCTCGCGCGTCACGGACGCTATCACCCAACATAAAAGCGTGGTCGTGAATACGGTCCTGAACGCGGAGTTTATGTTGGGCGAGAATACGGACATGAAAAGTTTCGGTACGCGAAATCGCGTACTGTTCAGGACATCGAACGTGCGCGAGTGGTATTCGAAGCACGTGGTCGCTCCCACGTTAGTGGCGATCGAGGAGTTTCAAGATCGCGACAGTGGATGGGCTCTGAGGGCTGTGCTAAACCTCCTAATAAACATTAATAAGCATAACCCTCTTCGCGCCGGTTGCGACGTACCGCTTCCGCGCGCCGTCGTCCTGAAAAAAGCGGTGGTGAACGTAAAGAGCAGAGACAATGCGTGCTTCTTGTGGTCCGTTGTCGCCAGTTTGTACCCTGCTGCTGTTACTAGGAACGTGTGTAGGGACTCATCGTACCCACACTACTCAGCGGTGCTTCGCACGGACGATATGACTCTTCCCGTGACGTTGGATCAGCTGGCAAAGTTCGAGAGGTTGAACGACGCGTCGGTGAACGTGTACGCGTGGTCCGACGGAAGCTGCGCGCCTCTGCGTTTAACCGAGGACAAGCGAGAGAGACACGCGAACCTGCTACTGCTGCAGGACTCCAAGGAGCCAAAACGATATCATTTCGCGTGCATTCAAAGCATGTCGAGGCTCGTATCGAAGCAGCTCGGTAACCATAATGGACAAGTATTCGTTTGCGAAAGGTGAGTCGAATACGGAATATTTCGATCGATGTATTATTATTTATTCTTATGATTATTATTGACGTTGTTATCGTTGTAGATATCTGAGTTACTTCTACTCGTCCGAGCAGTTGACGAAACACACCGGACTGTCAACGCATGAACGAGTGCGCCATCGAATTGCCGTCCGCGAAGGAAAGATGGTTGCAGTTCCGGAATTTCAAGAACCAGGAACGAGCGCCATTCGTCGTGTACGCGGACTTCGAGTGCATGCTGGAGGATGTCGAGCCTGCGGAGCGGAGTCGCACGTACACGTACCAGCAGCACAGAGCGTACAGCGTAGGATACTACATTCATTGTTCCACCGACGCGTCTCTGTGTCGCTATCGCGCGTATCGTCACGAAACCGAGTGCGTGAAATGGTTCGTGCGGGAACTTCGAGACTTTGCCGACACCGCCTATTCGTGGTTACGGAACGCGAAACCAATGAACTCGTTGACGAGCGAACAGTGGCGTAGTTTTAACGACGTGATCGCGTGTCACGTGTGCGGGCAACCTTTCGTCGACGCGGACAAAAAAGTGCGCGACCATTGCCACTCGACGGGCGAGTACCGAGGCGCGGCTCACGTGACTTGTAACTTACAGTTTCAGCGATCGTACACGATACCGGTCGTATTCCATAATCTGGCAGGATACGACGCGCATTTCGTGATCAAGGAGTTGGCGACCGCGTTCGAGGGACAGATCGACTTGCTGACGGTGACGAAGGAGCGCTACATATCGTTCACCAAGCATGTAAAGGGAATGGACGCCGAGAACAACGATTGGCAGAGGGGGTTGAAGTTCCGTTTCATCGATTCGCTGAAGTTCTTGGCCGCGAGTCTGGAGAAACTCGCTTCGGACCTTGGCAGAGAACGACTCGCGATTCTACGACGCGAGTTCCAACACCTACCCGATCATCGTTTCAATCTCCTGACCAGGAAGGGCGTCTTCCCGTACGACTACGTGACGTCATACGCCAAGCTGAACGACGCGTGTTTACCATCCCGCGAAGCGTTCTATAACTGGCTGAACGATAGCGCCGCGTCGGAGGCCGATTACGCGCACGCCGCGAACGTGTGGAACTCTTTCCGCGTACAGACATTGGGCGAGTACAGCGATTTGTATTTAAAAACGGACGTATTGTTACTCGCCGACGTATTCGAAAGTTTCCGCACCGACTGTATCGCGAGTTACGACTTGGACCCTGCGCATTATTTCACGCTTCCAAGTTTCACGTGGGACGCGATGCTAAAGTACACGGGCGTACGGTTAGAGCTTCTGACGGACGTGGACATGTTACTGTTCGTGGAGCGTGGCATACGCGGCGGTCTGAGTCAGTGCTCGCACAGGTACGCGAACGCCAACAACAAACACCTGCCTGCGGGGATGTACGACGAGTCGAAGGCGTCGACGTATCTGATATACTTCGACGTCAACAACTTGTACGGATGGGCGATGTCACAGGCTATGCCGCAAGGAGGGTTTCGATGGCTAGACGATGCGACAGTGGCCGCGCTAGACGCGTCGTCCCTGCCCGACGACGAGGACTCCGAGGGATACCTGTTGGAGGTGGACATCGAATACCCCGAAGAGGTTCATGACGCGCACGCCGACCTACCGTTCTGCCCGGTGCGCGAGCACGCGCCGCACGGTAAACAGACTTAGCTGCTTGCCACGCTCGACGATAAGGAGCGATACGTCGTCCACTATCGCTACCTGAAACAGTGCGTGCGACACGGTTTACGCGTGGCGCGAATTCATCGGGTGTTGCGATTCGATCAGTCGCCTTGGTTGCGCGACTACATTCGATTGAACACCGATTTGAGGACGCGAGCCACGAGTGAGTTTCAGAAGACTCTATATAAATTAATGAACAACGCGGTGTACGGGAAAACGATGGAGAATGTGCGGAATCGCGTAGACGTGCGACTGGTGACGCGGTGGGACGGTCGTTACGGCGCGGAAGCGCTGATCGCGAAGCCGAACTTTCACAGTCGTACGATTTTCTCCGAGGAGTTGGTTGCGATCGAAATGCGAAAACTCAAAGTGAAGTTCGACAAGCCGATATACGTGGGGATGAGTGTACTGGACGTATCGAAAGAATGCCTGTACGAGTTCCATTACGCATACATGCGCGCGAAGTTCGGTGATCGGTGCAAGGTCCTGTACACCGACACCGACAGTTTAATGTATAGCGTGGAATGCGATGATATATACGAAACGATGAAGCGCGACGTCGACCGATTCGACACGAGTGATTACGCGGTGGACAATCCGTACGGTATGCCCCGCGTAAACAAAAAGGTGCCGGGACTCATGAAAGACGCGAACAACGGCGTCTTGATGACCGAGTTCGTCGAATTGAGGTCCAAGATGTACGCGACTAGAACGTTTAACGCCGCAGCGGGATCTACGAGCGACTAAAAAAGTGAAGGGTGTGCAGAGACACGTGGTCGCGAACGATATACAATTCGACGATTACATTCGTTGCCTGCACGATCTCACCGAGAAAGCGGTTCGGCAGAACAACATTCGATCGAACCGGCACGATGTGTTTTCCGTGAGTGGGGAAAAGAACGCTCTCAGCCCGTTCGACGATAAGCGGTGTATTTTAGCCGATCGGGTCAGCACCCTTCCGTGGGGGCATTATCGAATCCCCCAGCTCAAGGCCCACGAACGCCTCGAGCTTGATCCCGACGAGTCCCTCGAGCTTGAGCCCGACGAGTCCCTCGAGAATCCCGTTGTCTGATTGTACGTTTGTATGTACATATGTATATACGTTTCGTTGTAAGCGTTTCTTTCTTTCGTTCATACCATTTATCTATTTACGAATATCTGATGTATGTATACATATAGCGTAGAATGGATAAAATTTTGTATTTTCTATTCGTGTTAGTATATATTTTTTTTCCTTATTTTGCTAAAATTAATTGTTCGCATATATATATATATATATATATATATTATCGTCGAACGGGCTGAGAGCGTTCTTTTCCCCACTCACGGAAAACACATCGTGCCGGTTCGATCGAATGTTGTTCTGCCGAACCGCTTTCTCGGTGAGATCGTGCAGGCAACGAATGTAATCGTCGAATTGTATATCGTTCGCGACCACGTGTCTCCGCACACCCTTCACTTTTTTAGTCGCTCGTAGATCCCGCTGCGGCGTTAAACGTTCTAGTCGCGTACATCTTGGACCTCAATCCGACGAACTCGGTCATCAAGACGCCGTTGTTCTCGTCTTTCATGAGTCCCGGCACCTTTTTGTTTACGCGGGGCATACCGTACGGATTGTCCACGGCGTAATCACTCGTGTCGAATCGGTCGACGTCGCGCTTCATCGTTTCGTATATATCATCGCATTCCACGCTATACATTAAACTGTCGGTGTCGGTGTACAGGACCTTGCACCGATCACCGAACTTCGCGCGCATGTACGCGTAATGGAACTCGTACAGGCATTCTTTCGATACGTCCAGTACACTCATCCCCACGTATATCGGCTTGTCGAACTTCACTTTGAGTTTTCGCATTTCGATCGCAACCAACTCCTCGGAGAAAATCGTACGACTGTGAAAGTTCGGCTTCGCGATCAGCGCTTCCGCGCCGTAACGACCGTCCCACCGCGTCACCAGTCGCACGTCTACGCGATTCCGCACATTCTCCATCGTTTTCCCGTACACCGCGTTGTTCATTAATTTATATAGAGTCTTCTGAAACTCACTCGTGGCTCGCGTCCTCAAATCGGTGTTCAATCGAATGTAGTCGCGCAACCAAGGCGACTGATCGAATCGCAACACCCGATGAATTCGCGCCACGCGTAAACCGTGTCGCACGCACTGTTTCAGGTAGCGATAGTGGACGACGTATCGCTCCTTATCGTCGAGCGTGGCAAGCAGTTTGGTCTGTTTACCGTGCGGCGCGTGCTCGCGCACCGGGCAGAGCGGTAGGTCGGCGTGCGCGTCATGAACCTCTTCGGGGTATTCAATGTCCACCTCCAACAGGTATCCCTCGGAGTCCTCGTTGTCGGGCAGGGACGACGCGTCTAGCGCGGCCACTGTCGCATCGTCTAGCCATCGAAACCCTCCTTGCGGCATAGCCTGTGACATCGCCCATCCGTACAAGTTGTTGACGTCGAAGTATATCAGATACGTCGACGCCTTCGACTCGTCGTACATCCCCGCAGGCAGGTGTTTGTTGTTGGCGTTCGCGTACCTGTGCGAGCACTGACTCAGACCGCCGCGTATGCCACGCTCCACGAACAGTAACATGTCCACGTCCGTCAGAAGCTCTAACCGTACGCCCGTGTACTTTAGCATCGCGTCCCACGTGAAACTTGGAAGCGTGAAATAATGCGCAGGGTCCAAGTCGTAACTCGCGATACAGTCGGTGCGGAAACTTTCGAATACGTCGGCGAGTAACAATACGTCCGTTTTTAAATACAAATCGCTGTACTCGCCCAATGTCTGTACGCGGAAAGAGTTCCACACGTTCGCGGCGTGCGCGTAATCGGCCTCCGACGCGGCGCTATCGTTCAGCCAGTTATAGAACGCTTCGCGGGATGGTAAACACGCGTCGTTCAGCTTGGCGTATGACGTCACGTAGTCGTACGGGAAGACGCCCTTCCTGGTCAGGAGATTGAAACGATGATCGGGTAGGTGTTGGAACTCGCGTCGTAGAATCGCGAGTCGTTCTCTGCCAAGGTCCGAAGCGAGTTTCTCCAGACTCGCGGCCAAGAACTTCAGCGAATCGATGAAACGGAACTTCAACCCCCTCTGCCAATCGTTGTTCTCGGCGTCCATTCCCTTTACATGCTTGGTGAACGATATGTAGCGCTCCTTCGTCACCGTCAGCAAGTCGATCTGTCCCTCGAACGCGGTCGCCAACTCCTTGATCACGAAATGCGCGTCGTATCCTGCCAGATTATGGAATACGACCGGTATCGTGTACGATCGCTGAAACTGTAAGTTACAAGTCACGTGAGCCGCGCCTCGGTACTCGCCCGTCGAGTGGCAATGGTCGCGCACTTTTTTGTCCGCGTCGACGAAAGGTTGCCCGCACACGTGACACGCGATCACGTCGTTAAAACTACGCCACTGTTCGCTCGTCAACGAGTTCATTGGTTTCGCGTTCCGTAACCACGAATAGGCGGTGTCGGCAAAGTCTCGAAGTTCCCGCACGAACCATTTCACGCACTCGGTTTCGTGACGATACGCGCGATAGCGACACAGAGACGCGTCGGTGGAACAATGAATGTAGTATCCTACGCTGTACGCTCTGTGCTGCTGGTACGTGTACGTGCGACTCCGCTCCGCAGGCTCGACATCCTCCAGCATGCACTCGAAGTCCGCGTACACGACGAATGGCGCTCGTTCCTGGTTCTTGAAATTCCGGAACTGCAACCATCTTTCCATCGCGGACGGCAATTCGATGGCGCACTCGTTCATGCGTTGACAGTCCGGTGTGTTTCGTCAACTGCTCGGACGAGTAGAAGTAACTCAGACATCTACAACGATAACAACGTCAATAATAATCATAAGAATAAATAATAATACATCGATCGAAATATTCCGTATTCGACTCACCTTTCGCAAACGAATACTTGTCCATTATGGTTACCGAGCTGCTTCGATACGAGCCTCGACATGCTTTGAATGCACGCGAAATGATATCGTTTTGGCTCCTTGGAGTCCTGCAGCAGTAGCAGGTTCGCGTGTCTCTCTCGCTTGTCCTCGGTTAAACGCAGAGGCGCGCAGCTTCCGTCGGACCACGCGTACACGTTCACCGACGCGTCGTTCAACCTCTCGAACTTTGCCAGCTGATCCAACGTCACGGGAAGAGTCATATCGTCCGTGCGAAGCACCGCTGAGTAGTGTGGGTACGATGAGTCCCTACACACGTTCCTAGTAACAGCAGCAGGGTACAAACTGGCGACAACGGACCACAAGAAGCACGCATTGTCTCTGCTCTTTACGTTCACCACCGCTTTTTTCAGGACGACGGCGCGCGGAAGCGGTATGTCGCAACCGGCGCGAAGAGGGTTATGCTTATTAATGTTTATTAGGAGGTTTAGCACAGCCCTCAGAGCCCATCCACTGTCGCGATCTTGAAACTCCTCGATCGCCACTAACGTGGGAGCGACCACGTGCTTCGAATACCACTCGCGCACGTTCGATGTCCTGAACAGTACGCGATTTCGCGTACCGAAACTTTTCATGTCCGTATTCTCGCCCAACATAAACTCCGCGTTCAGGACCGTATTCACGACCACGCTTTTATGTTGGGTGATAGCGTCCGTGACGCGCGAGATCGTAATTTGTCGGGCTCCTCCAAAAATTGACGCGGATCGATGTAACCCACGTTGATGACCGCACCGGTTGAAATACGATTCCGAAACGCTGATTCCACGTCTTCCCATACGACTTTGGGTGCCGTCGATCGAGCCGACACCCCGAGCCCTACTCGCGAAAACTTTTCCCGCACGATCGCGCGCAATGTCTTTATTCGCGCGATCAGCGACACCAGACGCTGTTTCGATGCCACCGACACTCCTTCGCCGCACTGATACTCGACGATGAGTCGCAAGCACGCGTCGCACCGATCCGTCCAGTCCCTGAATTCCACAATGGTGCGTAAAAGCACGGACATCCTGGACAAAACCCTGTACGTGTCCATGAATACCTCCATGGTTACTCCTCTTTTCTTCTACTTCAATATTCAATTAAAAGGCGCGTACGATCAGGCACGAGTGGTTGATGCGACTCTTCCGCGTGATGCGATTATGGTCCGGATATCGAAAACCCGGGGAAGAATGATGCTTGACAAATGTTGTCGCGAAGATTTTTACCGAACGACTGCGCGGCTCTGATTGAATATCTAACCATATACCCTAGCCGAGATTCACGAGTCGTTATCGCTTCGAATTCTTTTCTTCGCTCTCGCGTTCTTTCGCTCTCACCCTCGACGACTCGATCGGGTGACGCGATGCCGCCGCTGGCTCGATGCGTTACCACGTGTGTCGAATTCGCGCTCTCGCGATAAGGGTGTTTACACCCGTCACGGTGGTCTCTCGTTCATCAAAATACGTTGGGCGATGCTCGAATGATTATCGCGCTATACTTCCTTATGCGTGATCGTGCAGCGGCCACCTTAAACTTAGTTCTCAAATGCTACCGTAGCTGTCGAGACATACGTTGCTACGAGAAACGCTTTAAGAATTTATCGCGTCTAAGAAGACTGCTTCCGAAGGAGATTGCTTTGGAAGGATATCGTCAGCCGTTCAGCGCACGGGAAATACAATCCAACAATACCGTAAGTTTCCATTATCGTATTTTAGTGAATCGTTCTGTTGGTAACTTTGAGAATTATATGAAAAAATCGGTTTCAGATTATGTCATTGCCCGTGAATTTGAATCGTCCAGCTACAGCTACGATCACCTCTGCTGTGACACCCGTCCATACTTCCAGCCCGAAAGTGTATGTGACGTGCAGAAATGTCGCGGTTCAGACCGAAAATATTCAAGGTGGAGAACTTCGCGAGGCGGAAGGTGTTCACGATGGTGACATCTTTTTAAAGGTTTTCCACAATGCCGACACCATACGCGATGAACCACCGGATGATCACTACGGGGACGAGCAATTCTGGCTCAATCGACATGCGCAGCGTACATATTTATTAGACGATGACGACGATGACGACGATGATTATGTACACGGAAATATATATCAGCGGTATCGTGCCGATGCTCCAACGAGCGTGGTTTGGCGAAACTGCGTCAACGCGAAAAGGATTGATTACAACGCCGTTTATACGAATGCGGTATCGGGGCTTCAGGCTAGTGATATTTCAATTCAAACTGACCCTGCGCAAGTTACTATAGATTTATTATTAAGTGATTTATTTGCTGACGATGTTATCGAGGGAGATAATTAAGCCAAATAAATTACAAATCTTTATATTAATATGTCAGGTTTACTCACCTACCTTCCACCTTCCCTGCGAAATAACATTTCAAGTATTTGCATGTATCGCGATTATAAGTGGGACAAGGGCGTGTGAAACAGCGTAAAAGCATTTTCGTTGGAGAATATTTATACGCGACGTTACGTTCTTTCGCGAGGCGGTTGCGCTGTTCGAGATTAATCGATCTCGAATAGTCATCGCGATAGCGCGTCGAATTATATTGCGTAGGCGGCTGTTTATACGTGCGCGACGTTGCACTCTTTCACGGCGATCGTGAGACGGTTCGCTGTTTAGGTTAATTAATCTCGAATCGTCATCCGTGTCGAATTACAGCATCCGTGGAACATCCCTTTGCGCCTGCGCACCGACCCCAGCACGCGTACGGCAAACGGTTGCGCGCGCGACGCCATCTTGAAATTCCCGCCCCTGTGACGTCATACCCCTCACCAACGAACTCGGTACCCCCTTCCCCGCCTCGCCACGCGCCCATCGCGACCGAGAGCGCTGTACCCCCTCCACGCCGCACCCCGCGCCCGCGGTACCCCCCGCCCCGCTTCACCCCTCGCCATCCGGTCACAGAACTCTCATAGCCCCACTACTGCTGCGCTTAAATAAGAAGGTTCCGGGACTGTTGAAGGACAAAAATAACGGTGCGATAATGACCGAATTCGTAGGTCTTCGAGCGAAAATGTGTGCATTCCGCGTAGACGGTAAAAAGGATACGAAAAAGGTGAAAGGCGTCAAGACCAACGTCATAGCCAGGACGATAACTTTCGACGACTACGCGCAATGTTAGCACAGGGAGATCGAAATGGTTCGCCGGCAATCATGCATACGGTCGAAATTGCACAACGTGTACACCATTTCGGAATCGAAAATCGCTCTAAGCCCACACGACGACAAGCGGTATATCGAACCCGATTCGACAGACACTCTGCCCTGGGGACATTATAATATACCACTGTAAAATAGAAATTATTGTAAAATATAAAATTCTTCGCACATGTATAGAAATTATTATATTTATTAAAGCATCATAAATGGTGGAATTATGCATAAAAAATAAAATGCTTCACATGCATATGTATCATTGTATTTATTGAACCATGTATTATAATTATGTTACAATACATTATTTTTATTTATCCAAGATTTGTGCGATTTATCAAACCCTAGCCACTTGACGTATACTTTATCCCCCTTCCTACGCAATACTTTTTCCACTAGATACACATCAGGATCGATGACGCGTTGCAGCTCGTGTTCATAGAAACCTCCGGCAACAGGTTTTCCACAGGAATCGAGGAGCAGATACGTTGCGGGATCAGTTGCCTGTACTTTGGTTATTTCGAACACCTCCGTTGTCTAAATCGGCGTGTAGCCTTTATCGAAGATGGTTTTAAATTTGCTCACGCGCATGAACTCGCCCAACTTGAATCTCGCTGGAGCAGCGATCTTTATGTTGCTGTATACGGTGGCCAGCAGCTTATCGGCGATCGCTGGGGTAACATCGCAAGGACGCATTCTGATGGTTCTATGTTTTCGTGCGTTATACTCTGCAAGTAGACGCGGTAGCGCATCGGTCCATCTGTAGGTTCCATTGAGCGTAAACATTTTCCACATATTGTTCTTCAAAGTTCGATTGAAACATTCTACGACGGAGGCCTTCATCACCGAATGCGTCGAATAATGATTTATGTCATGCTTTGTCAAGAATTTCTGCACATCGACGTTGTAAAATTCTTTTCCTTGATCGGTTTGCAAATTTTTCGGATATCGATCTCTAAATATCTTTGCAAACGCTTTAGTCACCTGAGCGCTACTTTTAGTCTTGAGCGGCACCGCCCATGCATACTTGCTCAGCACATCGATGACGGTGAGGATGTGGTGGTGACCTTGGTTGAATCGCGAGCATGGACGCATTTCCACAACGTCAGCTTGCCACAGATCATCGTATCCGTGCACTATGACTCGCCTCCGCGGGAAATGTTTCGAGCTGG
This sequence comes from Andrena camellia, assembly GCA_029448645.1. Taxonomy (NCBI): domain Eukaryota; kingdom Metazoa; phylum Arthropoda; class Insecta; order Hymenoptera; family Andrenidae; genus Andrena; species Andrena camellia. The sequence continues at coordinate 29,497,650 of CM055679.1, forward strand.
AGAATTCAATTCCTCGACGAGTTGACGCTTCTTGTGGCCATGATTTTCTTTACTCTTGGATTTCGAAGATGGCTGCATGTTTGTTCGCAGAGGTGTCTTTGACACGAATGATGCGATAATTATCGTGTACGTGCATTATGTGGGCCCCATCGGTCCGGTGACAAGTTCAACCGTGTCGTTGACAACTTCAACCGTCTCGTATGATTCTCCTTCACAGCGCTGCTGTGGGATAGAATTCGACGCCTGCGATATCTTTTGAACGCTGTTTTGAAGCTCCAGCATCTTTCTCTGAAACACGATCTGCTTCCTCTCTAATTCTTCCTGCTGCTCTCTCAAAAGTTTAATGCTCCTTTCCACGTATAGTTAATGACGGCACCGCTATCAGCCACCGGTTGAGCTACGCGTCGTATCTTGCGTGATTTTGCATCAAAGTCGGCACCAGTTCCGCAAAGAGCGTTATCTCGCATATAATTTCGAAGCAAACCGTTCCATTTGTAATAATCCATTCTTGCTGCGCCACTCTTCTCGAGCAATACTCCAAATTTTTGATCGGCATCTCAATGCATACAGTGCACATCATCGATGTGCGGTTTTATTTATAATGAAGCCTGCCTCGTGGAGTTCCTCGATAATCGACAGAATTTCATGGTCATGCGAGTTGTTGCCCGCCTGACGCGACGCTTCCAGCAAACGGTATCGATCCACAAGCTCGTTGGGATCGTCCCAGCGCACGTAATCGATCATGTTATCATTTACCACCATGACTCGCGGCGCCGTTAGACGTTTCCCTGCTTTATTGGTTGATACACGAGGGAGTAGGGGTGCAATTACATGTTTGCACTTGTATCCCTTGTTGCCCAATATGGGATTTTGAGCATAATGACCGCGTCTATAGGCATTCGTCGCCAGGAGTATACTTTTGTATTTTTGTTTATCGGCATCGGTGTATACAGCATCGTTGGGAATTCTCTTGAAAATCAGTTCATAAAGGCCGGGCGTTCCTCTGTATTTTACACCGTCGATGATTATATGCTATACCTACGGACACACTCCAGTCTCTTTCTGCCTTGCCTTCAGCTGATATGATCAGGGACATAGTGGGTGATCTCATGGATTTGAAGCTAGCTGCTTTTCGGGAGGACATCTTAACAAGTATTAAGGCTGATCTGGGTGTTATGAGGGCGGATATGGTCTCGCTATCCGTGCGCGTCAAGGAGCTTGAAGATAATCCGGTCATCTCTGCGGAACAGCTGCCCACATCCTCAACTGAGGACGTCATTGAGGAGTTGAACGACAGGGAGTCGAGGTCTAAAAACGTCATTATTTTCGGGATGCCGGAGCCTCAAGAATCATCGGCCGAACTTATTAGATCTGAAGAGGTGGAAGCTGCTCGCGGTGTTCTAAGTGAGATTTGTCTCCTTGGAACCCAGGCCCTGGGCGTTCATCGACTAGGTAAACTGGGCAAGACGCCCTGTAGGCCTCTCTGTGTCCGACTTGACTCAGCAGCTGAAGTAAAGAAGATCCTCCAAAGTAAGCATCGTTACAAAGGCCCGTATAAAATCTCCAATGGCAAGACTATGCAACAACGTGGGACTCTTTCATAGCTCAGGGATAATCTCCGGGTTCTGCACGAGCAGGGAGAGACTCACATGACAATTCGCTATATTCGTGGTGTTCCCAGGATCGTGCCGATTAGGTCACGCAGAGACTATTCTCAAAAAAACTCAATTCGTACCCTTTAGTTTACTTTCAGAATGTCCGTGGTCTGCGAACTAAGTTAGACACTCTCATTAAATCTGTACTCACATCGGCAGTGTCATACGATGTTATCATTTTGGTCGAAACCTGGCTTACGTCTGCGATATCTTCAAATGAACTTGGGTTGCGGAACTATACGGTTTATAGGTGGGATAAATCCCTGCGAACTAGCTGTTGTACAAGAGGTGGCGGTGTCCTCATCGCTGTCAAAAATTCGATGCCTTCCTGCTCTGTCAGGGTCAGCTGTTCTGAGGTCGAACAAGTTTATGTCAGAGCATATCTTTAAAACAATAAACATGTAATACTGGGTGCCGTTTATATACCGCCTGCTTCCCAGCCGTCACTTTACGCTAGTCATATTGAAGTCAACATAAATACAGTGAAGACACTTTCTGTCTGTATGGCGACTTTAATCTCCCTCATGCGATATGGTTCAATGACTCGGCTCAAGCGTGCTTTAGAAGATCGGGGATATCGTCTAAAGAATCGGCTGCTATTGACCTCCTCCTTGGTTGTGCCGGGTACTGCAACCTAACTCATGTTAACATGGTTTTTAATCACTTTGATGGTATGCTTGATCTCATCTTCGTCTCTTGTCCTAATGTCACTGTTGACCGAGTCATTAATGCCTTTATTGAACCTGACGCGTACCACCCACTTTTGTATGCATTGTTTAGGGGCTTGGCATCAGGTCCTGACCTTAGTGGTGAAAACTTTGAATACAGGGACTTTAAGCGGGGCGATTTCCCCAATGTATGTGAATATCTTAACACTATAGATTGGGATAAGGAGACCCGTGACATTGAGCCAAGTGTGGCCCTTGAGCGGTTGTATGGTCATATCAATCAGGCAGTCGAAGCCTTCATTCCGGTCAGGTCCGTGGTCCGATTCACATTTCCGCCATGGTTTTCCCCGAGCTAAAGATCTCTGATCCGACAAAAGAAAATGGCGCATAGAGCATTTAAACGGTCTGGCGCCTTTAGCGATTACATAAATTTCTCCAGTCTCCGGTCGAAGTGTAAGCTGGTCCTATCGCGCGATCACCGTATTTATATTGACAACGTCGAGAATGCGGTATTGGATGATGTATCCTGCTTTTGGAAATTTGTAAATACTAAGCGTGTTGGTCATGGAATTCCTGGGAAGGTGCACCTAGACCGTAATTATGCTTCGTCGCATATGACTGCTGCTAATCTTTTTGCCGATTTCTTTGGCTCTGTATATAATCCTCAAGCTGGGGAGGCGCCTGCCTTGAATCCCGCTCCGTCATCGTATAGTGATGTAAATGTTCACTCATTATCCATCACTATTAGTCAAATCTATACCAAGCTTGAGTCGCTAGATGTGTTGAAAGGCCCAGGGTATGATGGAATCCCCCCTCGGTTGTTAAAGGAGTGTCACTTCATTCTTGCTCGGCCCCTTTGGCATATTTTTAACTCCCCATTATCCAGGGGGACTTTTCCGTCAGCTTGGAAGACCACTTTAGTTACCCCTCCGACGTTAGAAATTATAGACCGATATGCAAATTATCGGTCATGCCTAAAATCTTTGAGGAAATTATCACGGAGCATCTGACGCCCTGACTCACGACGTTATTTGCGACGAACAACATGGATTTGTTCCTGGGCGGTCGACGACAACCAATTTAGCGGTATACCACTGCTTCGTATCTGCTGCACTGGATACCGGTCTTCAAGTTGATACTGTGTACACCGACTTCCGGAAGGCATTTGATTCGGTGGATCATGGTATCCTGCGTCATAAATTAGCTTCAATCGGGATTAATGGACCGCTCCTTTCGTGGATTGTTAGCTACCTTGAAGGCCGAGTGCAGGTTATTAAGGTGAGAGATTGTTTATCGAATCCAGTTAATGTGATCTCTGGTGTCCCTCAGGGATCGCACCTGGGTCCTCTCCTGTTCCTTCCCTTTATTAACGATCTTGGTGAGATTTTCCTGCACAGTAAATTCCTTGTGTATGCGGACGATTTGAAAATTTTCCGCACTATCAGTGGTGCTTCCGATATGGATCTGTTGCAGGCGGATCTCAGTAGGTACGAGCAGTGGTGTACCGTCAATAGGATGAAGCTAAATGCTGCGAAATGTTTGTTAATGAGGTCCCATTGGGCTGTCAATGGTATTCCCTCGTTCTATATGCTAGGTGATACCACCTTAACTGCGGTTGCGGAGGTCTTAGACCTCGGTGTTACGTTTACGGGGGGTCTTAATTTTCGTAATCATTATCGTAACATCACTTGCAAGGCAATGAGGATTAGGACTTTGAAATTGTTATATGTCGCACTTGTAAGGCCGCAGGTTGAATATGCGTCGGTTGTCTGGAGCCCTAAGCATAAGCTGTATGCCAGTGCTATTGAAAGGGTCCAACACAAGTTCCTAAGGCTAGCCATGAGGACATCAGGTTGCCCAATGCGGTTCAATGACCATGATTATAGTTCAACCTTGCGAAAGACGAGGCTCAATACTCTTAGTGACCGCCGTGTGTGTTCAGATCTTTTATTCTTATTTAAAGTTTTCCATGGTCAGATAAAATGCCAAGAGCTTGTTTCATTGATTAGTTTTCATGCTCCGCAACGGTCACTGCGTCCTAGGCCTCCCTTCGTACCGCGCGTACCGGATTACCACCATTACACCGCCGATCCCATTAACCGAGCTATGGAGGAGTTAAACCAGTGCCCTGCGGACTTAGATTTATTCATAGCCTCACTCGCGTCGTTCCGGGATCAGCTGTTCAGGCGACTGCCACCTGCCTAACATTGTGTATCGCTGCAGCCTTATGTAGACTGGTTTTGTTTTTGTTTACTTTCTACTTTTCTGTTTTCTGTTCTATTGTATTTTATTTTTATTATGTATTTCACTAAATCTTTGATTTATCTGTGATAATTTGTATTCTAAAGGGTTCTCCCGTTGATTAAATAATAATAATAATAATAATAATAATAATAATAATAATAATATTATCAGCCTTGTCCATATCGAATGCCTTATCCCCAAGCATCATTCTACTATCGCCAAAGTATACGCCATACACAGTGTCTGTGACAGTTTCCTTATCCCTACTTATGATTGCATCCATATATTTTTGTCCCAGGGGGCTCAAATGGCTGCGAAACGTTTCTTGTCCCGCAGATGTTTGAAGTTGCTGTCTGATAGATATTGCAAACGACAGATCGGGAGTAGTTTCAAAAACATCATCATCGCCATCATCATCATTGGTTGTGAGCAATTGTACACTGGGAAATGTATTTTTTGGTGAGGGAGGAACCGGGGACTCGTTTGATGCAACATTCTGCCGTTTTCATATCAGTGTTTAGGTGATCGTTGTACACATGTTTCAAGTTGGTACCATCCTGCTTAAACAGAATCAACAGATTCGCATTGTCGCGTATAAGATGTTTGGGAATCTTTGCATATGTCTGACAGAGATAAAAGCAGTCAACATTCGAGTGGCGCTCCATTGCAAAGTATTCCCTTATCGTATCTTGCTTGTCGCATGCCACGTCGTCAAAGATAAAAATGGAATTCGGAAGCGATTCGCTCGATAGGATGACGTCACTATTATTCGAAAATATAAAGAAGCCAATTTCATCTATTGGAGTCAATAAATTCTTCAAATACTGATATTTCGGCTGTTGCAACGATTTGGAATACACGTACACGTTCTCGAAGCGGACGCCGTGAGGACTTTCCAACAAGCTCACCAGCACGTTGGTCTTTCCCCAATTTGATGGGCCGCAAATGAGGCAGCGTAAGGTGTTTGGCAGCATGCTACCATGTTTGCGTCTAGTTTTCGAGGACATCATTTCTGATTTATCGTCAAAATTTGTCACGCGTATCGTCGCAAATTGCCGCACGAATCGCATCCTCGCTGCGAACCGCGAAAATGATTTTTGATACATCGAAGCGGCGACGCGCCCTATTTATAGGCCCGCGCCGTAGCAAAACATCTCAGTATTCGAAATGCTTCTCGTTCTGTCGGATAATTGCGATATTCGAGACCTAACCTCTGAGCAGTTGAAATATATACCAAAGATTATTCTACTGCACGAGTTTGGCAGACACATTGATCAGTTGTGGGACAGACTCCTTGAGCATATAAAAGCCGATTCTGAGGTTCGGCAGTATCGTAGGTGTGTGGAACATTATAATCGACCTTGGCAGCAAACGCATATCGACGGTCCAGCACCACTGATTAAAAACTGTAGCGAATGTCGCCTACAAGAGTAAAGAAAGGTTGTGGTTTGTTAAATCGGGCGATAAACGCGCTACCTAGCGAATTACATATCCCGGTATATCCGTTTTGTGGTCCAGGAACTCATCTGGCAAAACGATTGGTTAGAGGCGATCAAGGTATCAATCCGTTGGATGCAGCGTGTCGCGAACACGATATTGCGTATTCGCGTAGCAACGACCTCAGCGAAAGGTACGCGGCATATAACGTACTCGCTGACAAAGCGCGAAAACGCATCGTTGCGCGAGAATCGAGTTTGGGCGAAAGAGGCGCTGCTACAGCTGTTTGGGCAGCTATGTAGGCCATGACGAAAATCGGAATGGGGATGAAAACAAAAACTCGCAAAAGGACTGCAAAGAGAGCACCGCAAAAGCGGATTCTTCCGGTGGCAAAACGGGGTGGTATATTACCACTTCTCCCACTGCTAGGTGTTCTCGGATCATTAGCTGGTGGAGCGGCGGGGATCGCCAAGGCCGTAAACGATAATAAGGCGGCGCAACATCAGCTGCAGGAAATGCAACGTCATAATCGCTCCATGGAAGGTCGCGGACTATATTTCGCGCCATACAAGCGCGGACAGGGAATATCGAAACGAAAAAAAAAAACGCCGAAAAGAAAATAAAAATGCCTGTGGGCGTATCTACCGATGCGCAATTGGTGGAGTTGGTAAAATGTATGCGTATTCCATTTTATAGGGGTGTTTTTTATGCGTAATGCGCTACCTGCCGGAGGAGTACGTCGAAACGAGAGCGGCATCGTAAATTTGGATAACGTCGAGGGACCGGGGACTCATTGGGTGGCGTATGCGAAGAGAGTGTGTCGAGCTGTATATTTCGACAGCTTTGGAAATCTTCGACCGCCTAAGGAATTGGTGCAATATCTGGATAAAGATGCTGTGAAGATTGAATACAATAGAACGTCTTATCAGCAGTACAATCAGAGCAACTGTGGACAACAATGTCTACGCCTTCTACAGACGATCGACACCAAATTTAAGAATTGACTTCCCACCACTCTGATTCAGTATTAGTCGAGCAGTACAGCTCGGAATATGTCGTTAACATTCACTCTAACCGGCAAGAGTAGCATTCTCGCGGTAAGCTATTTTCCACCCATAGATTTGAGCAACGATGATTACGAGCTTGGTCTAACAACCTTTGAAACTTATCATACAATACCGAACATTGACTCGAGTAACGATAAATTCTACTTCGCCGTAAACTATGACACCAACAACAACATCACTCGTGAATACATTGCGATTCCCCACGGGTCCTACGAACTAGACGCCATTGCCAAGTATTTGAAGCAGCGATTACTCGAGCGGTATCCTCAAAATCTCGGTGGCAATGATGACGACAATGGTGGTGACAACGATGTGTATCCAATAGTGTTGCGTCCTAATAACAACACCATAAAAAGCGAACTATACTGCTCGTTCGCCGTAGACTTTACAAAGTCCAACAACATTGGATCGCTACTGGGATTCTCGACGAATCGAGTATTAGAACCTGGACGGTGGCACGAATCGGACGATCCAATTAATATCATGAACGTAAACATTATTCGCGTAGAATGTAGTGTGACCGCTGGTGCGTACAATAATTGGAAGCACGTACATACGATACATGAATTTTCTCCGAGGGTCCCACCAGGATATAAGATATCGGAAACGCCCGCACATATCATTTACCTTCCGATCACCGCACGGGTCATTACGTATCTAACGATACGCGTTGATCAAGACGGACGGTTGCTCGATTTTCGAGGTGAAGAGATTACCATCAGACTACACGTACGGCGACGACGACGATAATACGCGTGGTGCGAACGAAAGAGATGCTTGTGTTGAACGACACCAGAAACCCGTTTCATCCAAACGAAATTGTTTGCAACAACAACAACAACAACAACTGCAACAGCTCTGATCACGCTAAAACGAAGAGGCTCAGCGCTGCGAACATTGTATTTTTTAAATCACTGGGATTCATTGTGCGCATTTAAGTTGAAAAATGGTTGACATTCTAAGCATTGGAGGGAAGCCGACGTTTGATAATCGCATCGTCAATCTCCAGACTCACACATACAACCCATACGTCAACACGACGTTTGGATACAGCGATGAGATAAGATTACTTATACAGCAGCAGAATTTATACACATTGCCGTGTGAAAGTTTCCTTTACGTGGAGGGGAAATTGACGATAAATAAGCCAAATGATGCATTAACGGTGACGTTGGGAAATAATTGCGTGGCGTTCTTATTTAATGAGATTCGATACGAGCTGAATGGCGTAGAGATTGACCGCAACAGAAACGTTGGAATAACTAGCACGCTTAAAAACTATGTATCGCTGACATCTGGCGAAGACAAAAATTTGGAGAATGCAGGATGGGGCTTGAAACGACGCGATGCGCCAATATTGAACAATCATTTCAATTTTTGCATCTCGCTCAAATATATGCTGGGATATTGCGAAGACTACAAACGCGTGATTATTAATGGGCGTCACGAATTGATTTTAATACGATCGCGCAACGATAACAATTCTCTAATAGGATCGCCGATGTTGGAACCAGAAATTGAATTACTTAAAGTGCAATGGCGGATGCCTCATGTAACGCTGAACGACGTTAATAAGCTATCGTTGCTACATACATTGGAAAGTGGACAAAACCTAAGCATTTGTTTTCAATCGTGGGATCTGTACGAGTATCCTCTCTTGCAGAGCACGACCAAGCATTCGTGGGCCGTGAAGGCATCTGCGCAGCTGGAGATGCCACGATGCATTATCTCCGGCCTACAGACTAATCGAAAGAATGTGATGAGTGAAGATGTTACTGAGCTTGACAACTGCAACCTGATCAATCTAAAACTTTTTCTCAACTCGGAATTTTACCCGTACGATGACTTGAACTTGGACTTTGACAAGAATAGGCACGCCATCTTGTTTCATATGTATACGCAATTCCGTAAATCGTATTATGGATATAGTTGCAACGAGGCATTATTCACCGTGGCCGAATTTTTACAATTTGGCCCCCTCGTCGTGATTGATTGCTCGCGACAAAATGAGTCGATCAAGAATGGTACCGTAGACGTGCGCATACAATTCGAATGTAAAGATAATGTGCCTGTAAATACTACAGCCTACTGTCTGATTCTGCACGATCGGTCGGCTGAATAGAATCCACTGACAAACATGGTGCGAAAAATCATTTAAATAGCCGCGCTACTTGCTCGCCCTCTCCTGTGCCAAAATTTCTGCGTGAAAATCGAGATGCTTTACCAGAAAGACCGCATTCTCCCGTCTGTCTTGGAAGCGAGTGGACCTCTAAATTGTACCGATAATGGCCATACCGACATTTCCCATGACCTGTTCATCCTTGATGGAAGATTTGTCGTCAAGGAAGTGGCTGTCCTACGAAAGGGAACAATTCTCTCGCACTATATTTTTGGGAGTTCGATGCCCCAATATCTTCTTACGAAATCTGACAAATCAAGCATCCGGTGGTTGGCGGCAAAACATCATGGGCTGCGGTGGGAAGATGGATACGTTCCATACAGTATGGCTAAACAGCTAATTTCGAAAGCTGTTGCTGATGCGATCGATGAAGAAGATGACGCATCCCATATCGTATACGTTAAAGGGCTGCAGAAACGCGACTGGCTTGCGGATTTCCTCGATGAAAATACGAGAGCGGACGTGATCATCGAGACACTGGACATTGACTACGAGGATATCATATCTCTAAATAAGCTAAATATAGTTAATACTCTGCGATGTGGCAGATACGCAAAGCACTGTGCCTTGCAAAATGTATTTAAAATATTCAACTGGTGGTCTAAACTCCAGAGAGAAATGCATAAATAAATATAATCAATTTTTAATGCATAAATGTTTTTTCTTCACCCATCCCCAACCTCCTGCATGTAATGTAGGCTAGATTAAGATGATGGTTGTAATTATTATGTAGAAGTGGTTCGATGCGCGATCAAAATGGTTCGATTGATGTTCTATACACGTTCAGAGTGGTATGTTCTAGTCGAATGATGTGTCCGAAGAAGAAAGGGAAGAAGATGAGTGCGAAGAAGAAAAAGGAGAGCGTGGTCAGTGAATAATTCGAAGAAGATGCATTGCAGGAGAGGATGGTCAGCGAAAATGCAGGTGGAGAACAACGGTATCTTACTTTTGCAAAGCTATGCAACTTTGGGCATGGATCTGCATGCGGGAGCTTGGAGATGCAGCGAGACCAGTTGTCTGTCAACCGTCACAGCTAACAGCACGATTTTTGTTTCAAACATTTTTTCATTTTTGAAATGATAAAACATGGGTTTATTCCGAATTACGCCGGAGTGGGATGATGAGCCGTGCGGGAACAACCCAGAGGTATGTACTTTAAAATATTTATCGTGATTAGCCTTTAAAAAATCGAGTTCGATCAAATCAGGCGATCGTGCCAATATTATATAGATGTTTGTGTGTTCTAGGTGTGTGTTGCAGGTATGCAATACTTTGCATTGGATTTGATATTTATTATGTTTATTCATGTATCAATATTATATCGACGTTTATGTCTTTGTTCTAGGACTTACCAATCATTTTGAGGGCGTGGCTGGCAGGCCCGTCGCAGGGGCCCCAAGTAATTGGACCGAGGATGGCCGCGCGGCTGCGGCACCCATGGACGCCTTATCCTGGGGGGCCCCTACGACGACCGCGGCCCCAATCACCCCGTACACCGCCGCCTCCACACCCGCCGTCGCCCCCATCGCCCCCATCCCCCATCGCCGTCGCCGCCCCCGCCTCCTTATTAGTTATATATATATATTTTTTCATTATTTCTTTTATATTTTCTTTTTATTTTATTCTATTTTATTTTTTTCATTATTTCTTTTATATTTTCTCTTATTTTATTATATTCTATTTTTCATATTCCTTTATTTTATTATTATCTTTCTTATTTTATTATATTCTATTTTTATATTATTCTATATTATTAGTTTTTATATTCTATTTTATATTATTCTATTTTATATTCTTTTAATTTCAAATAAATTTCTTAAACGTATATTATGTCTCTATTTTATTTACCCTCCTTCTCTCCTCACCACATACTTTTAAGATTCGACGTTTCAAAATTATTATTTCTCTGTGCTGGGAAAAAAGTGTCTGTTGGTATGGAATAAAATTTCTGCTGACACCGCATAATTCTATGACCCGCACCTTCTTCGCGCTGTGAAAATGACATCATTTCCCCGTCCCAGGGGATTCAAATTACGCGAGATCGCGCGATACGCTGCGACGATAAGATTGAAAAAACATTTTAAAATACTGTTAGCTTTAGAATGCTTGCGATTGTACCACTATGTAGTACCTCCTCTTTCCCTCCCCGAATATGTGATTTGTAAAACGTCGATCTTTCCCGACATCGCCCGAAACAATTTCTGATAAAAATTATTAAACAATTTCTGCTGCATATTGGTTCGCTAGATCGGTGTGGGCCAGATCTGAAAAATTTTCGGGGGTGGGTCAGGGTGAAAAAATTTTCGGGGGTGGGCCAAGGTCGTTCCCTCCCTCGGTCAGGTATGAAAAAATTTCTGCTGTGGGTCAGTCCCCCCTCTGAAAAAATTTCCAGCGGCGGGCCAGGTCTGGAGAGGTCTCCGCGGCCGCTCGGTTAGGACTGAACCAGTCTTCCACTCCCCGCTGTTTCCGCGCCTAAAGTTTCCCCCACCGCACTCCCCCGCGCACACTCACTTCCACCCGCCCCCGCGCTCCCCTCAAAGGACCTGAGTTAGAAACCGCCTAGACATACTACTGACAACGTGAATTTTCTCGTGCTTTTCAAACAGGATGGGACGAACTTGCGTTACGTGTACAACGATCACGTGAACACGGACATGACGTTTGAGGCGTTCAACGATCTGTGTGCGAGATGTTGGAGACGACGATACGACTTCGTAGTCATCGATAAGGACAGTTGCATGTACGATGGTAGGTATCGACGAGGATTTAACGAGTTCATCATAGCGCGCGGACCTCAATAGATCGCGAATCATTCATCGAACAACATACAAGGATGGTTAACGACGCAGCGACTAGTTGTGATAACATGGAGATCACGCAACAACAACGAGAAATAAAACAGAAACGGCATCGTAGACAACAGTCACGAAACATCGAGACGAAGAAGAAAATTGCTAAAATCAGTGCCGCTATACGAAAGAAATATATGAGCCTGAAACTCGGTAAAATGGCGACGAAAGCTGCGGAGGAGGAGAGCGCGCAACCGATCGTCGAACCATTGAAACATTTGGTCGAGAACACTGCGGTGTTGAAAACGAGTCCATCGATGTCATCGAAGTCACGACCATCGCTCGTCAAACTTAAACATCAACAACATCGTTTGAAGAAGCAGCGATTATCCTTTACTCCGTCCACAGCCGAAGCGGCGATACTGCCCGAACAGACTCCGCTCCCGGAGTCAAACCACGACGACGACGACGACGACGACACCGACGAGGATAACTATAAAACAACCGAGGAACATGATCTGGATCAGGGTGAGACGGATGAAACGATTCGGAAAGTTCTCGATCCAAAAACCCCCACCGACAACCTCGACGTATACGCCCGAAAAGTCACCGGGCCGCTGTCGCGCGAATATCTACACTTGTTATTAACCGATACCAAGAAACTGATCGAAAAGGTGTACGGCGTGTACCTAAGCGACGACGAAGAGTTGATGATCGGTGATTCCGTATTTACCATCGGTGAGACCGACGACGTTGGCGTGAAGGGTAAGCGATACTCGGGTACTCGAGGCTTGTATGAACTGCTGTTCATGCGAGTACCTAAAGATAAAGCGTACACGAATGCTGATCTCGAGGCGTACCGCGACATCTTGTTGTCGACAAACGCGCATAAACGAGACCATTTGGCTAGCAGGCCAACGCTAGGCAACAGGGGTTCCAAGTACAAGAACATCATGTCGTTGTTGATTCGCGGAGACCGCGATTCTGGTGACAGGGTCACGCACGAAGGTCTAGGATTACCCACCGACGGCGCGATGATTGTAACCGATAACGCGATCGATTACGTGTACTGGGACGATCCGAACGAATTGGTCGATAGACTACGATTGCTTGTGGCGTCGTGCGACGCCGGACACACCGGGCATGACAACGAAATTGTATCCATCCTGGAGGAACTTCGCGAAGCCGGTTTCATCGTAAATGATCGTTCCGATCGACGATGCGTCAGTCTCGTTCGCGATCATCGTAGCGGACATGTCGGTGAACAAGTTTGGTACATCTTTGTACGGTACCGCCGATGCTACTACCGGCGACAACGATCAACGCATGGAGACGATTCGCTCGCAGAATCTGTATGTCGCGAATTACGTTTGGGAGAACGCGCTGTGTCTGACCACCGATCGGTCTACGTTCGACGCTATGGAACGCAAGCTACTTCGCGTGACACATCCGGAGGAAGATACCGACGCTGCTACGAAAGGATACGTGGACGATATGGAACGTACTATCGGGCATGCCCTTGACACTATGATGGAAGACATGAATGAATCGACAACGACACGACTGGACGCTTTGACGACTGCGATAAATACTGCGGTGGAAGGACGCCGTCGTGATTTGGAGAATTTGATAAATACCACGATGCAACGATACTTCGATCTCTTGCAGGATAGACTCGACGTGCTTGCGACATTGATCGCGGAAGTACAGAAACGCAAGGAAGCGTGGCGATGAGCGACGACTACGACTTCGTGCTTCGAGTGCCTGGTGCAGTACCTGCTGCTGGTAGTGGAATGTTATCGCAATCGTCGCTATGAGCACGAGTACGGAACGAATACAATTTGTCGACGAACTGCACGCTCCTGCGAGACGAAATTTCCCGCGGCGACGCGTAGTGATTCGAGGCTACGATGATCTGTGGCAGGCAGATTTGGAGGAAATGCGCGCGTACGCGACCCACAATCGTGGTCACAACTACATACTCACGATCATGGATACGTTCAGCAAGTACGCGCCGGCCGTACCCGTGAAAACGAAAAGCGGTCGCGACGTTACCGAGGCGTTCGCGACCGTGTTGCGACGAAGCGGCAGATGTCCACGAAACCTACAAACCGACATGGGAAAGAAGTTCTACAACGTGGAGTTTCAACGATGCGATACGTCTCGCGGAATCAATCACTACTCTACGTACAGCGTGATGAAAGCGTCGATGGTCGAGCGTTTCAATCGTACGCTGAAGAACCTGATGTAGAAACAATTCTCCTTGAACGCCTCCTATCGCTGGTTGGATCTGCTACCTATGCTCATGCACACCTACAATCATCGTAAACATCGCATGTTCAACGCGTGACCCGTCGACGTGACCTCCGCCACTCGTTTACCGTTCATCGTATCGTCGGGTGTCGAGCAACGACGACGACGCGCGAAATTCCACGTCGGCGACAAAGTACGCGTGAGCAAATTCAAGACGATCTTCGAGAAAGGATACACGCCGAACTGGTCAACCGAGGTGTTCGAAATCACCGCTGTACAACGAACGCACAATGTTACGTACATTCTACGCAATTCCGCGGAAGAGCAGATCTCGGGCGGATTCTACGAGCACGAACTGCTTTCGGTCGCGAATCCAGACGTATATCTGAACGAGATTATTCGTCGCAAGGGGAATCGAGTGTACGTGAAATGGTTGGTTGGGATTCGACTCGTCCAAGAACTCGTGGATACAGGAAAAGGTTGTTCTGTGACGCAACAGCAGCTCCTTATTATTACTATTATTAGTATTAAATACATTACATTCTGTTTACATTTATATCTTTATTCTTTTAATCGATTCTTTGTATTTCAACAAATAAAGCATCAATATATAACGATACTTGTACATTATTTCATTTAAAGCACTTACAATATAGTTTGTCATTACCCACGCTACGTCCATACAATGCATTCTTTTTTTTTTAAAGAGGGGAAAATGCTTTATGCATACCCCGACACAGGTTGTATCTGGGTTATATGGGACTCACCAATTCTGGCATACCCACTAAAAACCCCCTCTATGGTACTTCGTACCGAGATTAATGAAATATATACAAATACATACACACTACGATATATTCATACACACATCACCATCGTTATCGTTATCGTTATCGTTCTTGATGTCGTCGCACTCGGGAATCCGGTAGTGACTCCACGGAAGGGTGCTGACCTGATCGGCTAGTATGTAACGCTTATCGTCGTACGGACTGAGCGCTGTCTTCAGCTCGTTCACGGAATAAACGTCGTGTAATCACGTACGGATATGGTTCTGTCGTACTGTAGTTTCCGCATGCGTGCGAAGACACCGGACGTAGTCATCGAAGCGAATCTCGTTCGCGACCACGCTCCTCTTTACGCCCCACACTTTTTTCGTCTCAGTCGTTCCCGCCGACGCGTTACATACACGACTAGCGTACATTTTAGACCGCAGACCCACGAACTCTGTCATTAAAGCACCGTTGTTCTCGTCTTTCATGAGTCCCGGCACCTTCTTGTTTACGCGCGGCATACCGTATGGATTGTCCGTCGCGAAATCGCTCGTGTCGAATCGCCCGACAACGTCACATTTTATATCCTCGTAAGCGTCATCGCACTGCAGCTGATACAGGAGACTGTCGGTGTCAGTATACAAAACCTTACATCTATCGCCAAACTTTGCACGCATATACTCGTAGTGAAATTCATACAAGCACACTGTCGACACATCCAACACACTCATACCCACGTATATAGGTTAATCTAATTTAACTTTTAGTTTTCGCATCTCGATAGCGACTAAGTGTCCCGAAAATATCGCTCGACTATGGAAATTTAGTTTCGCGATCAACGTTTCGACACAGTAATGTCCGTCCCACCGCGTCACCAGTCGCACGTCCACTCGATTTCGAACGTTCTCCATCGTCTTCCCGTACACGGCATTGTTCGATTGTCCGATTGTAAAGGTTGTTCACGTGGAAGTACATCAAGTACGTGGATGATTGCGACGCGTCGTACATCGACGTCGGCAGGTACTTGTTGTTGGCGCGCGCGTAACTTTGCGAGCACTGGCTCAGGCCGCCACGTATACCTAGCTCCACGAACAACAGCATGTCCACGTCAGTGAGCAGTTCCAATTCGACGCGCGTGTATTTTAGCATCGCGTCCCACGTGAATGCCGGTCACGTACAGTAATGTGCTGGGTCTAGTTCGTCGCTCGCGATAGAGTCGATACGCAAGTTTTCGCACACGTCCGCGTGCAACAACATGTCTGTCTTTAGGTACAAATCACTGTACTCGCCTAATGTCTGTACGCGAAAACTGTTCCACGCGTTCGTTGCGTGTGCGAAATCAGACTACGACACATCACTACCGTTCAGTCGATTGTAGAACGCGTCACGTGGCGGCAGTTGCGTATCGTTCAACTTGTCGTACGATGCCACGTAATCGTACGGGAAGACCCCCTTTCTGGTCAGGAGATCGAATTGTTCGTCACGGAGATGTTCGAACTCGTGTCTTAGAATCGTAAGTCTATCTTTCCCGAGATCCGATGCAAGTTTCTACAGACTCATTGCCAAGAATTTGAATGAGTCTACGAATCGAAACTTCAACATTCTTCGCCAATCCTTGCGCTCGCCCTTGAGGTCCTCAAAGTCCATTGTAAAGGATATGTAACGTTCCTTCGTTAATGGTAGGAGGCTTATCTTTCCCTTGAACGCGTCTGCGAATTCCTTGATAACGAAGTGCGCGTCGTAGCTGGACAGGTTGTGGAACACCACAGGTATCGTGCACGAACCTTGATATCTTAAGTTGCACGATCTGTGTGCCACACCCCTGTACTCTCCCGTCGAATGACAATGATCGCACACTTTCGCATCGTTCTCACCTCGGTCGAAGGGTCCTCCGCACACGTGACACGTGGTCGCCCTGTGAAAACTCATTCACTGTTGCTGCGTTAACGGCGTCATGGGTTTCTTGTTACACAACCGCGAGTATGCCACGTTCGCAAATTCGCACAGTTCCCGCACAAACCACTGCACACAATCGGTGTCACTGCGATACGCTCGATATTCGCACAGTACCGGGTCGTCGGAACAATACACGTAGTATCCCACGCTGTGAGCTCTATAGCGTTGATACTCGTACGTGCGACGACGATCCATCGCTGATTGTTCAATGGCCCCCAGCAAACACTCAAAGTCTGCGTAATGGTACCGCTGTGATTACTTGCAATCTTGAATCAGCAACACGTTCGCGTGTCTCCCTTCATGTTTGTTGCTGGACACGCGTAGAGGCACGCAACCATCTTCGTCGTCCCATAGGTAGACGTTCACGGACACGTCGTTGGCCGCCTCGAACTTCTGTACCTGGTCCATCGTCATCGGTAGTCTCACATAATCCGTACGGAGCACCGTTGAATAATGTGGATACGACGTAATCCTATTAATGTTCGTATCAGCCGCAAACAGATTAGCGACGACCGACCACAAAAAAACACGTGTTCTCGTTGCACTGAACGTTCACCACCGCTTTTTTCGTTGAGACCACTCGCGGAAGCGGTACGTCGCAACCGGCACGCAATGGATTATGTTTGTTTCTGTTGATCAGGAGATTCTGTACTGCCCGTAAGGTCCATCCGCTCTCGCGCTCCTGAAACTCCTCCATCACGACCAACGTCGGAGCGATCACTTGTGTCGCGTACCACTCGCGAACATTCGACGACATGAAAAGTACGTGATTGCGCGTCGCAAAACTCTTTACGTCCTTCTCGTCCCGCATCATGAATTCCGCGTTGAGAACAGTGTTCACGGATACGCTGCGATGATCCGTAATGGTGTTCATAACGCAAGAAATCACCACTCGAGGGGCATTCTGAAAGAATCGGCGTGGATCGGCGACCCCGACATTGATTACAGCACCGGTCAACAAACGTATCTCGAACGTGGTTTCAAGTTCCTCTCACACGACGTTGGATGCTGTCGCTCGAGTGGCGACCCCACACCCTACTTGCGATAACCGTCCTCGCACTATCGCGCGCAATGTTTGTGTTCGCGCGAGCAGCGACACCATCCGCTGTTTTTCCCACACCGGCACGTGTTCACTACGTTGATACGCGACGATGTGCCGTATGGTCTTGTCACACTTGTCCATCCAATCGCGAAATTCCGCGGTGGTCCTCAAAAGTTCAGACATTCGAGCCAAAAGCACGAACGCGTTCTTGAACGTTTCCATGTTGTTTACATGTATGTTATCACTTGCTATAAAAGACTCTATACCGTTCCGCAACGCAATTAAATTCGCATCAGGATGTCGGTCACATTTATTATTATTATCGTGAACGTATGTAAAAACTAACTAGATACTTTTTCATAAAAACATGATACTCGCAACGACTGTATCAAAGAAGTCTTCCGACGCGTTACCATTCACGATTTTGCCCTGTCGAAGATGCGAGCTGCTTTAAATATACGAACGTCCCTACCTAAACTCTCCCCACCTCCTTACACTTGCATCCTAATGGGATACATAGAATTCTACCTTAAGTCATATCGAGCTTTTACTCATCATATTATCTCGGTAGTTACCGTGCATTATTCTCGGCAGTGTACCTTCTATCGTTATATGTTTTTTGGCGTGGTTATTACGCGATAACCATGCAGGTTTCGACAACGCATCTTCTACGCGTAATACTTCCGCATGTTTAACCACGGGCCGAGAGGAAGAGTCATCGGCGGTATCCCCCCTCCCCTCCCCCTCTCCTTCCTCCCTTGTGTGTGTGTGTTCGTGCACGCGCGTTTCCCCTCCACCGGCTCGTTCCCACCTCCACGGGTCGCGTTCCCCCCCCCCCGTCACCCCCCTCGCCGTCGGTGCAATACCCCTCGCCACGCTTCACCTCTCGCCACCCATTGATTTAGAATCCGCCTATTATACTTACTACTGTAAGGTCTACTATAAGTGAGAGTTCACAAAGGAAACTCGCATCTGTTAATAAGGGTAAATATTCTTCTGCCTTTGAAGTTGGATATTCTTGCAAGAAATGGAAGATCTCATTTTTTATAGCAAAGAATTGGCTTAAACATTTCGCTGCACTGAGCCAGCGTACTTCACAATGCAAAGAGACATCAGTGTAAGCAGCGTTATGTATTTCAAGAAATTCTACAAATTTCCTGTGAGATAGAAGTTTATTTTCGCCCTTGATAGAATTGATTAGTTGCGTAACCTTCTTCATGGCGGAAGATAATTTTATATATCTCCCGCATAACGCTTCCTGATGAGTGATGCAGTGCATCGTTGGGAATTTGAAACCGCGTTTTTAAACTGCCCGTTCAGTCCTATTTTGGCACATGTCATGGTTTTCGCACCATCTGTTACCACTGCAGAGCATTTCGATAAATCAACATGGAATTTTTTAACTTTGGTGGGTTGTAGAGAGGGGGTCGTGGAGAGGGGGTTGTGGAGAGGGGGAAAGTCCAAAAGCTCCTCGACATACGAAAAATCATTTTGTACAATTCGAGCGAAAATGCTCAATTGACTCGAATGCCGGTTATCGGTGCTTTCGTCCAAACACAATGAGAAATAACGACATTTGGTTAAAAGTGCAGTTAACTTCTGTTCAGCAGATTCGCCTATATCAAAAGTTCGGGAGCTCACACTTTTTCTACCCAATGGGATGCTCGCAGCTTCTTCAAGTGTTATACACGTTCCGAAGGATTTAACCGCTTCAGTGAGACATTTCTTTACGAAATCGCCCTCAGTGAACAGTTTACCCTGCTTTGCTATTAAAAGAGAAATAGCGTAAGAAGCTATGCGAGCTTTTTCCGACGAAGAAGTTTCTTCACGAATACACGTACGACCTTCTTGATATACTAATTTGAGCCCCACTATTAAATCAAATTTTTCGCGGCCTTCATACGATGCATACTTTTGCGCATGATAATATGAAAAGTGCCGTTCAATAGTATGTTTCTTTACTAGGGTAGGCTCAAATCCACAAAGAATACACATCGTACGATTACTAATTTTAGCGAAAAAAAGGTTTTCCCATACCTTATCAAAATTTTGATAATACCTCTACTCTGTAGACATCTTGATCTGATTCGTGAATTCCGAATTTACTGACAATCAAATGCATTGACACCGTCTGTTCGATCTGAACGAATGAAGACGTCTGACGAAAAAACGTTACAGTTTCAGAGACTGTTTTCTGTCTTCCAACACTGTATGTAACGTTTTTTCGTCAGACGTCTCCATTCGCTCAGATCGAACAGACGGTGCCAATGCATTTGATTGTCAGTGAATTCGGAATTCACGAATCAGATCAAGATGTCTACAGAGTAGAGGTATTATCAAAATTTTGACAAGTTATGGGAAAACCTTTTTTTCGCTAAAATCAGTAATCGTACGATGTGTCTTCTTTGCGGATTTGAGCCTACCCTAGTAAAGAAAAATACTATTGAACGGCACTTTCCATATTATCATGCGCAAAAGTATGCATCGTATGAAGGCGGCGAAAAATTTGTTTTAATAGAGAGGCTCAAATTAGTATCTCAAGAAGGTCGTACGTGTATTTCTGAAGAATCTTCTTCGTCGGAAAAAGCTCGCATAGCTTCTTACGCTATTTCTCTTTTAATAGCAAAGCAGGGTAAACCGTTCACTGAGGGCGATTTCGTAAAGAAATGTCTCATTGAAGCGGTTAAATCCTTCAGGAAGTGTATAACACTTGAAGAAGCTGCGAACATCCCATTGAGTAACAATACTGTGAGCTCCCGAATTTTTAATATAGAAGAAAAAAAATTCGTTCTCGAAAATCCGTAGCATTAAAACAGAACAGCGCACACGGCTGAACGATTCCTCCCTTTCATCTTTGATACGTACAGCGTCGTCCAGCCTCTCTGTTAATATTTCAGATTTGCCCAGCACGTCTACATGTGCGCGAAAATCTAGTTTTGCTAAATATCTTTAAAATGTTGATAGTAAAATGCGTTTTTTCAATCTGTTTTTTATCGCGTGACACAGTGGAATAGGCCTGCAGGGGATACCAGTGACAACAAAAAAACGCATCAATAATAGTACCCCATGGGTGATGTGGAAATCTATTGATACGGGTGTCGCCCCAATGCGCCACGCGCGGTTCATATGGTACGGGTCTGAGGCGCTAGAAGCACCTAGACCGCCGCGAGGCCAAGACGCGCGGTGGGAGAAAGGAGGCGTTGCCTCTGGAAATCGGCCGTCAAGTTCACTTAAATGCCATGCCCGCGTTAAAGTCTTCCCCTATCAACACCCTTACTCCCTCCTCTGTCCCCTCCATCCACTCCTCCAGCTCCTCCAGCTTCCTCTGCAAATCCTTATTCACGTACACTCCCACCACCCTCCACCCCCCCCCCCCCAATCTTCCCCGATCAAATATGATTTTAATAAAATGAAATTTGTGAACTACCGGTAGTGACTCATTCTCATGAACTAAATCACGGAACATATCATAAAAACTATTCCATTCTGCATAGTTCCGATCGAAAGGCTTTATTTGAATCTTCGGTAGAATTGACCGTCCGTTCGACGGTGAAGGTGTCGACACAACATTCACCGTCGAAAGATTTTGATGACACGATGTCGTCGTCAATCTACTGCGGGCCTTTCTGATATCATCACTACATTTATAATAATTCTTTTCGAACTCTTCACGTTTAAGCTCGTTATCTGGATCATCCAACGATTCGATTTCTAATTGAATATTTCCGAAACCATTATAAATTTCCTCTAATTTTTGTTGACGCTGATCCAATATGCCAACGTCAACATGCTTCTCGACATCGAGCACTGCCTTGTGAAGTCGTGTCAACTGCGCTTTAAATGAACCGCGTTGTCGATTTAATTTTTTCATCGATTCCTCCATGGTAATTGAGACTTGAAGGTATACACAACAGGAGGTTTAGGGAAGACGGAAAAGTGAGTCACTACCTACCTGAGCGTGATTTATGGTGTTTTCAGCCCTGTCCTTAACTGCTGCCACGTGGTTCGTCCAGGCCCTCCTCTGTAGTGATCGCTGCTGTCCTTGACCTTCAGCTGACTGGAATGATACCGACGACCTCGAACGGCAGGTTGTTCCCTCTGCCACGTTCGCCCTGTTGGCAGCTGGGCAGGCGATGAAGACCCAGGGTGATGTCTCCGCAACGAGCTCCGCCGGTAAGCGATCAGGCGACGCTGAACCCAGGATGCGGTCATCGCAACGATTTCCCTGCTGGAAGCCGGGCAGTCGATGAAGACTCGGGTTGCTGGCAGCCGTGCAGAATACCAAGACGTAGCAAGTGCCGCCTATCCGACTTAAACCGCTGTTGCTTTTTTTTTTTATATAAGAGTTTTTATTCAGGTGCAGATGTTTACATTATCACATTGCACAATTCTAGTGAATAATCTACGGCTTATACTATGAATGAATGATTGTCTAAGAACATATGCGACGCTCGCAATCAGATATGTTGTAATATTTTGCTAAATCACGTATAATAACTTCGTCCTTTTTACTTTCCCTCACTCGTGGTGGGTGACATATTGTGGTGTATTAACTTCCGGAAAACGAACGAGGCCGTTGTACAAAAACCGGAGCAATAATTTTTGCTGCCTCATCCATGTGGGTAATTTCTTAAAAAATAAAATACACTAAAAGAAACATTCATACTCCCAAGCACGCACGCATTCATCCAAGACTGCTGTTACGCCTTATTTCTATCTATATACACATCTATATACCGAAGTATGAACGCGCGTATATGAACACGCCGGCTCTACAAATACTATGGAGGTGAGCACGACGCTCTAATTTTTTTTTATTTTATTTTTAATCTAGCCTCTTTTGTAAGGGCTGTATGGAGTTCAGTTCGTCTTACCGAATCCGGTGACTTTATTGGTGCAATCCGGCATAACTCCCATCAAGGGTGTCAATAAGGCCTTCCCCTAATAATTAGGGAAAGAGAAAATCCGCCGTCGGAAAGCCAGCGACGTGGGAGGTCGGCGTCTACGAGGACCTCTGACCCGTCATCGGGCCCTACAGGTCCTTGTCGCCTGAGTACAACGAGGCCTTTGAAAATCCCCTTGCACGCCAAGAAAACTGGCGCCTCACTTTGGAAAAGTCGCGCCTTGTTTAAGAATACTAGCGCCTTAAAATAAATACTTCTTTCAAGGCGCCAGATACCAAACTCCGTCTAAGGACGAAACAAAATAGATTTATTTATTTTCCAAAAACTGCTTCCGATAATGACTCCAATTTTTGGTTATCTCGCCACTCCATAAATTTGTTGAACATCGTCTCGTACTTTTCTTTTGATTTCGACGGCAGCAAATTTTCCTCAATAACTTTTGCAGCTTCTGCGATTTCGGGGGCGTGTGGTATCCCGTATCGATATCGCTCTCATTATCACTCATTTTATCTTTTAATAAAAAGGTGCTGTAACAATTGTAATGCCAACATAAATACACATGATCGATATCTATTAGTCGAACAACTGCTTCTTCATACCACTGGGTAACGCTATATTCACTCAGCTCGCAAACTTAAGTTTCCTTGGGAGCAAAGTAAAAAATGCGAATACGCATGCGCGCAAAGTCTTTTTCCCTTGGGAGAAAAGTAGAAATCGCGAATACGTCTGAAATTGGCAGTTTTGCTCTCGCTCAGCAGGCGCAAAGAAACACCCATTTTCATGCAGGTGTCGAAAAAAATAAACATACACCTTCAATAGATCTTTATTACTATTAGTATCGTTATAACATAACGTCATAAATCATTATATATGTAGTTCTGTATTAATTTGTTAAATAACATTATATTTTGGCATTCTTAATTACATCTATAATGGCGCCAATCCAAGTAGCGGCTCCATATGCCCCAGCATCTACATTTTGTAAATATTGAGTTTGTTTTACGTAGCTAGCTCGACCGACTCTGCAACGGAACAATAATGATAAGGTGAATATATCAGGTTCAATAATCGATAGAATTAGAAAAATATATTACGTGCCATAGTTATAGCTTACTCCTAATTATTAACCAATGTACACTGTACAGGGTGTCAGTTAACATTAGTATCTAAAATATTATTGTTGCTTTTAACAATACGACAAAATGTTTTTATAAGAAGTTATAGCATGCAGAAAAGGAAGCTTCGAGAAACGCCGACCATCGAGAAGTTTCCCGAATGGGCCGCCCGTGAGCAGAGACGTGCGGGCGCGGAACCGCGGCTTGCGAGGCCCGCGCTTGCCGATGCGTCTTTTGATTTCTGCGGCCGCGGATAGCAACGACGATCGGGTATAAATTAGAGGTCCGCAAAGGCATTTCCCTCTTCGCTGTTCTAAGGGAGAGAACATTTAAATCTAAACAAGTCCCTCGTCCCAAAAACCCTCTTAACTCGAGACCACGTCTCACCCCCTCTCTACGACCCACCAAATCCAAGCCACTCTCACCCCTTACCAATCAAAACATCCACAATCCATCCAATGGGTTGACTACCCCTTTTCAGAAGCCCCAAATAATAACCCCTAATATTCTATTGCGACGCATATTTCGCGCATGACTCATCGACACATTCCAATTACATAATGCATATTTTGCACAAGGGTCATAGTGCATACCGCGCATACCCCTCATACCTGACATTCCTGCGAATCATACAGGGTGTTACTCTACCTATAGTCAATACTTTGCGGGCTGATTCTACAGGCGAATATAAGTCGAAAATCAAGAGCGACGAAATTGCGGTAAATGCTTCGTTTATTAATTATCGATGGTTAAAGATTGGCGTTTGGAGCGCTTGAATCAGCATGAATAACGGCAACTCGACGGACAGCAGGCCGCGCGAGGCAGGCCAGCCAAGGTGCGTGCAGTGGCGGCGGACGCGCGACGGATTTACCATGTAGAGCGCATACTTACCAACCTCGCCGAAACTGTGATATACGGTACTTGCGATAATTTATGAAAAGACACAAACGTTGTACAGCATTATCCTGCCTACTCCTAAAAATCCACAAGGGCATATCCAAACCCGCCCAACGGGATTCACAAGTAGAGAGGGTGAATGCCATTGCCTTTGAAAATATTGCCCTCAAAAATCACCCACACGGGCACACACGCACCGCGATTGTCCCGTCCGCGAGTGTTCACTTAATTACACACACGCACCACGATTAGTTTACTCACGAGTGTCCGTGTGTTCACGCACAAAATATTGTCTTACAGGAGATGTTCAACGTGACCACCATTCTCCTGCAGACACAGTTGCATTCTTCTGCGAAAGTTTTCGCGTACTTGTCGGAAGTCGCCCATCACATTCTGCACTATCCCCGATGTAAACTGGATTCGTTGTTCTAATTCGTCCAGCGTGGCCACGGGCGTTGAATAGACCAAATTCTTCATATGTCCCCAGTAAAAGAAATCAAGGGGATAGAAATCTAGAGACCGAGCAGGTCAAGCGATAGGTCCTGCTCGTCCAAGCCATCTATTTCCGAAGTATGCATTTAAATGTTGGCGTACTATTACGGCGTAATGTGCTGATGCACCGTCTTGCATGTAGCACATGTCTATTCGCACAATCAATGGTACGTCTTCTAATAGAGCAGGCAATTGTATCTGCAGGAATTCTAGATATCCTTAGCCTCCTAAGCGAAAAGGGAGAACAACAGAACCAATAATCTTGTCGCCAAGAATTCCTGCCCAAATATTCGTCAAAAATTGGCGCTAGTTATTCATTTCTAACAGCCCGTGTGGATTTTCTTCTGCCCAAACGTGAGAATTGCGTGTATTAACACTGCCATTTCGGTTCAAGTTTGCTCCGTCGGTAAACAATATCTTCGATAGGAAGCCTTCATCGGCTGTAATCATTTCCATCATCCACGTGCAAAAGTGGAAGCGGTTCTCGAAATCACCCTCTTCTATTTCCTGCACCCTGACAATATTCACGATCTCATTTGACCGTTTCAGGTGATGGAACTTGGAGCAGGAGAGATTTTTCATCGTTGTTTGTCGTAGTCACTCTGATTGGAAAATATTCCAGTAAGATTCTGGACCATGTTGTGAAATCCAAGTTTTGCCAATCCTGTAATTACTGGAGTGGCAAAGAGGGCACTGAAGAATTTGATAGCTGGTACACAGAACACGAAGAAAACTGTGCATGCAATCACACTGGAAGCGCTGGAAAAATGGAAGTCGATGGTATTATCGACATGTTTACACGATCTGAGGAGCTTCACGATGTAAAATATACCAACTACATAGGCGACGGAGATACGAAAACCTTCAAATCACTTCTGGAAATACAACCGTATGGGGAGGAATTGAACGTGGCGAAGAAAGAGTGCGTTGGACACGTCAAAAAGCGAATGGGGTCAAGATAGAGATCCGGAAAAAAGAAGACGAAAGGGGTTGGTGGCAAAGGTGGTGGCAAATTGACGGATAAATTGATTCGTGACTTGACCAATTACTATGGTTTGGCAATTATCAGAAATTCTGATTCTGTGACTGCTATGAAAAATGCTATTTGGGCGACTTTCGATCACAAATGCTCGACAGATGCGAAGCAAAAGTACGACAATTGTCCGCCCGGGCCTGACTCGTGGTGCAAGTGGAGACGCGCAGAGGCAAGCAACAAATTGCATGATTTCAAACACGAACAACCACTTGCGACTGAAGTTCAGAAACTCCATCCGATATATTCAGATCTGTCGTCAGACGATCTGTTGCAACGCTGTTTGGGCGGACATGCGCAAAATAATAACGAAAGTTTCAACGCTGTCCTCTGGAGGTTGGCTCCAAAACACATTTTTTGCTCGAAAAAAATTGTCGAACTGGCAGCTTTTATTGCCGTATGTATTTTCAACGAAGGTATCACCCCTTTACTGCGTATGATGGAAGTGATGGGCATCATAATTGGACCTGAAGCACAAATAATGGCCAACAAAAGGGATATGGTGCGCGTGAAAAAAGCTGATGCTGCACATTCCGCAGCATCAAAAGAAGCATGATTGGCCCGAAGACTGGAGCGGACAGCTCAAGAAGAACTTTTTGAAGAAGAGGAAGGTATCCTCTTTGCTCCTGGAATAGCAGATTAGGTGTAAGTATGAAACTTTTCATTTTATTCGCACATAACCTTCGGTTTAACTTTAAACGCGTTTTTCTCGAAACTACATTTTTCAAGTTTGCGGAAGTGCTCCTACACGTCCTAGATAAGCAATCTTTCTGAAATTTGGCAGGCACGTGTACAACAAACGTCTTCATTAGTTGACCTAGAATTATCAAAAAATACTCTACCGTTTTTATTTAATGGACAAAAAACTGCAAAAAGTTTTGGTGAAAAAAAAAATCTCTTCGATCGCTCACTATTGTTTTATTTTTCATTTTTTCTTCTTGATTCTACGTCAACTTATGCACAATATTGTACAAAGTAAAAATATGTTTCATTTTTGTGCTTCAGATCACCTGTCCGGAAGTTAGGACTTCCGCAACCGAAGGATGTCATCGCCCGCGCACCAACATACGTGGCTCCTCCCACTCCCACTACCATGTTATATCAAACTGGAAAAAATATTTTTATGCACAATAAAGACCGCTTAGTCGACATACGAAATATCAACATTCTATATTTAATATTTTTCGCATAAAAAATTGATGAAAAATCGAACATTTTTTGGCCTAACAAGGCAGAAACCTCCCTTAAGTATTCATTTATTGGTGCGTTTACCCTATGATCTGCCCAACAGTGTTACCGCGAATTGTAGTTCATGTCCGTAAGTAGACCGGTTACTTTCAACTACATATGTAGCCCCTTTCCGAATACATATGTCGCGTCGACGAAGTGGTAAAATGCGTTACGATACTTTCTAGCTGTTGTCCAACACCCTGTATAGTTATACAGATATATGGTTTTATACTTACTTGGGTTTCATAGTTTTTGTAGCTTCGCATGTCTGCCAAGCTGCTGCTTTTATAGCAGAGCAAATTTCAAGGAATTCCTTATGCAAAATATTTTCATATGTTTGGCAGACTGCATTGATCACGTCAATCTAGGAAAACGGAAAATGTTATAAATAAATACAGAGTTCCCAAGTCATTTGAAGCGTACAAAAAACTTATGTAAACTTATTCGTAATTTCGTTCCTTACTACACACATTCCAGCAAACACCACACCCTTTTACCTCATTATAGCTATCTATTTGCTTCAAGTAATCTTAAAAGTAACTTAAGGGCAACTGACACTACTGAACACAAACTCGAAGTCAAGTAACTTAACTAATGAGAACGAGGCTTAAGCGTCTGCAGCTCGACCACGATGCGACCGCGGTCGCTATGTGGAACGAAAACCACGGGCGTTGCAGGCCCTATCTGCTCGCTGCTATCAGGAGAGTATTCATAGTCGTTGCTTAAGACTAAGATCGTCTTATGCATTCGGCATCTTCTACTAGTCTACGAGGTTAGTAGAGGATGCCGCATGCTTAAGACTAAGTAGCGACTATGAATACCGGCCTTAGTTTCGATCTGTGAGAAACGTGCGAATCCTATCTTCAGCGTTACCAGAAGTAGGGGGCTCGTGTCGTCACGGGTATCTGTAGATGTAGCTAGTGATGGGACTTATACCGTATCGATACATATCGATACCGTTCTACAAATTTCGATCTGGTATTGATACATATGAAGGTCAAAGGTATCAAAAGGAATCGATGCTTCTTTGATACTTACATATGCAAATGTATCGATACCTGTTTGATTCCTACACAAAAATATCGATACCTATTTGATACCTATACGAAAATATCGAAACCTGTTTAATACCTACAAGAAAATATTGAGCGCCATGAACTTCGAATCGCGAAATCTTAACCACGCTCGAAACAAACTGAAGAAGTGGATGCTCGGATTAGCCGAAGGGATTTAGACACACGTGTAAGAAAGAATGTATATTTTTCTTCCGATCCGTAGGCTCGGGTTAAATCGCCGAAGACGTAGTTCGTCTCGGGAGACACAGAAAATTGCGCGTAGTCGTAGAGCGAATCTATTGTACAAAAGGAAATCGGCTCGAAGCCCGAGGCCAAAAACGTTCGTTTGTAGATCAACAATACGCGTGTTTACACTCGTGTAACATCCTACGCGAACCCAAACCCAGTGTTACCGACAGTCGATAAACACAGCGCTATCTTACACACGAGAAACTATTACGCATGCGCCAAACAGCAAACTCGGATATAAAAGGAGGAGCCCGCAGCACAGTAAGTCAGTCAAGACTCTACTTGCGAATGCTCAAGCGTAGAGGTAGCCAAGGTCTAACCAGTAAGATTAAGCTCGCTCTGGAAACGGTAGCGGCTGGTCTTCAGTGGATAAGATACGGGTGCTCCTTTTCGATTGCGTATTTAAAAGTTATAGAACCTCGCTCTTGCAAAGGGCATCAAGCTCGCTCCGGAGACGGTAGTGGCTGAAGCACTTGGTAAAAGCAAGGTCTCAAGAGTATAGAACTAGAACTCTGCCACAAGTAATAAGCTCGCTCCGGAAACGGTAGCGGCTATTCTTACTGCAGACATTGCCAAGAGTATAAGCTCGCTCCGGAAACGGTAGCGGCTATACACTGCAACACATATAATATCTTGCTACATAATTCGACACATATCTATATATATAAAAAATACAAAAAACCCAAAAAATATTGTAATCATAGCTGTAATTAGTATTAATTTGTTATCATAATTTGTTAAGTTTCATTGAATAAATAGCCATTATTGAAGTTTAAGTTTGGATTTCACTCCTTTACTCTCTAAATAACGAACTCCCACCTGTACTCGAGGGGACGCCGCTCTCCTCTCGAGAACCAGTGACGCTCAGTTGTCTCCGGCAATCGGACGTTACACTCGCGAAGCGCGAACAAGAAGGCCGGCAACCGCTGCCTTGCAGATCGCCGTAAAAGGATCGGTACCCGCACCCCGCCGCTCTCGCGGCCTGAGCTACTCGGTCCACCCGAACCACGGGAACGGCGAGATCGCCCGAGCCAATCACTTATGGTTTGCTTGAGAGCGCGTAATCCAAATATAAGTTACATTATATACATCTTACAAACTAACATGTAGTATAGAAAATAGTATAGGAAATACGTACAAAGAATCGACAAATAAAGAAGCTGTGCAATTAAAAGGAAAGTATAAGAAATTTCCTAAACTAAAATCTCTCTCTCCTTTTACTATTACGCTATCGCGAACAAATATCGATACCTGTTTGATACCTACCCGAAAATGTTGATACCTGTCGATGTACAATTACAGTTAGATAACTATTTTAATTTTGTTGTGTGAAGTTGGTAGTAGAAGTATGGCGGCGTCTTAGAAAAGAGACACGTTTAAGCGTACGAGAATTTCTGTATTAAGAAACAGTAAAACATTTATAATAAAGTCAGTTATTGGTATTCCAACACAGAACATGGCGCAATCGTAAAAAATTGAAAGTATTAAAACAGAAAAGTAAGAGTTAGAAAGCCTGAGGAAAGAAGAAAGGTTGAAGGTTAAGCGAACCACGTGCCCAGGGATACAAGAAAAATAGATACAAAAATCCCGGCGCAGCTGGAATTCAGTGGTAACATTGCTGAGAATTATAAAAGATACAAACAAAAGTTTGAAATATATCTGACGGCAAATGATTTTCAACAAAAGTCAGATGAGGTTAAAGTCGCAATGCTACTCAATACAATAGGTGACGAGGGCATTGAAATATTTAATCATTTTGATCTAAGTGATGAAGATAGAAAGAAGTATGATCTAGTAATACAGAGATTTGACGCTTACATTTTACCAAAGAAAAATGTAGTATATGAAAGATATGTATTTTATAAAAGAAACCAGAAAGTTAATGAGCCAATAGAAAATTTCCTAAAGGATTTAAAAAAGTTAAGTCAGAGCTGTGAATTTAAGGATGAACAAGATATGATCCGGGACAGGATTGTTCTAGAAATAAATGACACTAAAGTACAAGAGAAATTATTAAGTGTTAAGGATCTAGAACTGGAAATGGCCGTGGAAATGTGCAAAGCGGCGGAATTATTAAAAGAAAGAATGAAAGAATTAAAAGTGGTCAAGAATGTAGAGAAAATAGAGAACAAATTTGACAAAAAACAATTCAAGGAAAAGAAGGATCAAAATGGGGCAGAAAAGAAAGTTAAGCCAAAAGAGGAAAGTAAATTCTCATGCAGGAGGTGTTACAAGACACGCGGGCCGAGGGAATGCCCAGCTTTCGGCAAGAAATGTAACAGATGTGGCAAACTCAATCATTTCAAGGTGGCATGTAAAGTCAGGGCGGTACAGATGGTAAAAGAAGATGAAAGCCCAGAGGAGGAAGTGCTTGTTAAAGTGGTTGGGATAAAAATTGAAAATATACAAGAGGTGAAAGACAAGGAACGGTATGATGATATCAGTATTAATGGGCATAAGATAAAATTTAAATTAGATACAGGAGCACAAGTAAATATACTCCCATATGGTTTAGTAAGTAAAATAAAGGTGAACAGAATTGAAAAGACTAATGTTATACTAGAAGCATATGGAGAGGTTAAGTTTAAGCCTCTAGGTGCTGTAGATTTAAGATGTAAGGTGAAAGAAAGAAAAGTCTTGCAAAAATTCATTATAGTCAGAGAGGAAAGACTACCATTATTAGGTTTAGAGGCGTGTATAAAATTGGAACTAATCAAAAGAGTAGAAAAGGTGGAAATGTTTGGAAGTAAAGACCAATTTGTAGAGAGAAACGAAGACTAATAGTATGTCTAGGAGAGTTCTAACCCAGGTCCTCTGAGGGGAGCGCGGGGGCGGGGAGAAGTGAGGGCGCGCGGGGGAGTGCGGTGGGGGGGAACTCTAGGCGCGGGGACAGCGGAGAGTGGAAGACTGGCTGCGCACGCACGAGTCGCGGAGTGGGGAAGCCGAGCGGCCGCGGAGACCTCTCCAGACCTGGCCTGCCATCGGAAATTTTTCAGAGGGAGGGAATGACCTTGGCCCACCCCCGAAAATTTTTTCACACCTGACCCACCCCCGAAAATTTTTCAGACCTGGCCCACACCGATCTAGCGAACCGCCAGACAGCAGACAGACATTTTTCCCCTAGCGCAGAGAAATAATAATTTTTATCAGAAATTGTTTCGGGCGATGTCGGGAAAGATCGGCGTTTTGCAAACCGCATATTCGGGGGACTGAAAAGAGAGAGCATTACTTAGTGGCACAAACACAGTTATTTTAAAGCTAAATTCGGTGGAGGGAAAGAGACAGCACTACATAGTGGTACAATCGCATGCATTCTAAAGCTAACAGTATTTTAAAAATGTTTTTTCAATCTTAACGTCGCAGCGTCTCGCGCGATCGTGTGTAATTTGAGTCCTCTGGAGCAGCCGTGCGGGATGGCGTAATTTTGCGGCGCGAAGAAGGCGCGAATCATAGAACTATGCGGCGTCAACAGAAATTTTATTCCAAACCAACAGATACTTTTTCCCCAACGCACAGAAATAATAATTTTCTGAATCAACGATCTAGCGAACCATTCTGTATCAAACAGACATATTTTTTCCGAGCCAATATGTAGCAGGCATTCTAAAGCTAAAATTTTTCAAAATGTTTTTGATCTTAACGTCGCAGCGTATCGCGCGATCACGCGTAATTTGAATCCTCTGGGGCAGCCGTGCAGGATGATGTCATTTTCAGGGCGCGAAAAACGCGTGAATGAAATATAATACTTTGTTGAAGTTAAACGTGCGAGAATCAAAGAAAGAATTATGCCATATCGATAGAAATTGGTGAGGAGAGAAGGAGGAAGATGGGGGATGGCTTACATACAAAAGCCTGGAGATACTGTGAGGCGGTTATAATCGTTCGGCATCTGACAGCAGCACATTGCGATTGAATTTCTGTTCGACGAGTGAAAAAAGTAATAAAATTGTAACTATGAATACAAGCTTTTTTTGGCTTAAGTATGGGTATGGAGGTGAAAGTGTTGAATAGAATTTTAATAAAATTACTTTTTCAGTTTCACATCAAGAAAAAGAGATGCCAGTATACCACAGTATACAGTTTCCGCCACCTCCGGAAGACGATGTATCGTGGGACGGAGTTGTTCCCAACGAAAACCCGATGCTATGTCTACGGAGCATTAGCACCCCCCTGTGGATCCATCTGGGCTATATGCACGGAAAGCAACTGTGTGATAGGTGCTACACAGAGCTCCCGCAGAACGAACGCTACGAATGCATGCAAGCGGCCATCCACATCGCGGTGTTCCGCATCAATTATCAACGACACATGTATTGCGCAACCTGTTCGGCGATAATTTACACCCCCAACCTTGCAGGACAGTGTTCAAAGTGCATTGAGCGATATTTTAATATGTCACAGAATGATCGTCACACCCTCACGGCGAGAGGTGTGTTAAATGTAGAATTCGAATGGTGATCCTCCCCTGGGAACTCGAATAAAATTTATTTACTTTTTAAATTTGTCTACCAGTTTACTTTTCTCTATATTCCTATTCAATTCATCATATTACTATGGCGCTAATAAGTAGTATGTCTAGGGGGATTCTAACTCAGGTCCTCTGAGGGGAGCGCGGGGGCGGGTGGAAGTGAGGGCGCGCGGGGGAGTGCGGGGGGGGGGAACTTTAGGCGCGGGGACAGCGGGGAGTGGAAGACTGGTTGCGCGCGCACGAGCCGCGGAGTGGGGGAAGCCATAATCGTGGAGATCAGTCCAGGCCGAGCGGCCGCAGAGACCACTCCAGATCTGGCCCACCGTCAGAAATTTTTCAGAGGGGGGAATGACCCACAGCCGAAATTTTTTCATACCTAACCGAGGGAGGGAACGACATTGGCCCACCTCCGAAAATTTTTTCACCCCTGACCCACCCCCGAAAATTTTTCAGAACTGACCTACACCGATTTAGCGAACCAATATGCAGCAGAGAAATAATAATAATTTATCAGAAATTGTACCGAGCGATGTCGGGAAAGATCGACGTTTTACAAATCACATATTCGGGAAAAGAGAGAGACAGCACTACATAGTTGTAAAGCTAAATTCGGGGAGGGAAAGAGACAGTGGTACAATCGCATGCATTCTAAAGCTAACAGTATTTCAAAATGTTTTTTCAATCTTAGCGTCGCAGCGTATCGCGCGATTACGCGTGTAATTTGACACCCCTGGAGCAGCCGTGCAGGATGACGTCATTTTCGCGGCGCGAAGAAGGCGCGAGTCATAGAATTTTGTGGCGTCAGCAGAAATTTTATTCCAAACCAACAGACACTTTTTTGCCCAACGCAGAGAAATAATAATATTTTTAAAACGTCGAATCTTAAAAGTATGCGGAGAGGAGGAGAGAAGGAGGGTAAATAAAATAGAGACATAATTTAAGTTTAAGAAATTTATTTAAAATTAAAAGCATGTAAAATATATATAATAATAATAATTAAACATTTTTTCTTCCTACGAGCATCAGTCAGAATATCACTGAAGGCACATGCTACCAGTTCGCAATCTACGAGATACTCCTCGTCGTAATATTCGCTATCGCGTATGATTTTAGCAGCACTGCGCGTATCTAATGTTTCGCAGGCAACACCGCTCTGTTGCAACACGTTAACAAAATATTCAAATTTTACTCTCACATCTTCCGCAGTTTGATGCAACCGCGGATACACATAGCTTACACATGGCTCAAAATTACATAAAAATGAGACTGTATTCGGTTTGAAATACAGTGTATTATCGCATAGCGTCATCTTTACAATCGTTGAATCAAAGATCCGAACAAATTCCAATACTAACTCATCAATCTGCATCGAGTCAGGTTCAGGCAATTGTGCACGTTCTTCGATGGATGAATGGCTGTCGAATAGCAGATTCCATGTATGCCATGGTAATATGAGATGCTTCCCATGATTGTCGCCGAGAAGAACTTCTACATCGGCCATAGGTCCTACGCTGATTCCAATTTCCAAATACTTGCTACCCACGGATGTTAATGCGTATCTTCTGACCATGATACGCGATGCTCGGCGCGGACTAAGAGAACAATCAAAGCTATGAAATTGTCCGCTCGTATCAGGAATAAACATAAAAAATTGTGAGAATATGTGAAAATAAGTCTTACCTGTCATAATAAATATTCTCCCCACATGGAGCTATGCCATCATCTCGCATGATTGGAAAGAAATAATCTGGGCTCCCAGCGCCTATTGCATTAATGCTATTGGTCAATTTTTGTAGCGCT
This sequence comes from Andrena camellia, assembly GCA_029448645.1. Taxonomy (NCBI): domain Eukaryota; kingdom Metazoa; phylum Arthropoda; class Insecta; order Hymenoptera; family Andrenidae; genus Andrena; species Andrena camellia. The sequence continues at coordinate 29,532,953 of CM055679.1, forward strand.
GCCTGGTCCATCAAAGTCACTGAGGCTACTGAGCGATTGATGGAATAACGTCCGGGAGCCGGCTTAAATAGAGGCTAATTGCTTCCCCCACTGCCACATTTTATTCTAAAGCCACCAATTTTCCAGAATGTTTTTCAATCTTACCGGAATAAAAGTCTCGACACGTGCTGAATGTAATATAATACTTTTGGAAGCGTCGAATCCTAGAATTATGCGGTGTTGGCAGAAATTGCATCGAATGATCTTGCGCGCTAATTCGTCATACGCGTGAATCATGGAAAGAATTATGAGATATCAGCAGAAACTGCATCGAACAATGTTGGGACCGATCATCGTTTTTGCATGCGATGCATTCGAGGGAGGGGGAACACCGAAAGAGTTAGACAGAGACGCCAAATCGTGGTACCAACCATAAAAGCATGCTCTAAACTGTACAAAACCTCAAATCGTTGTAACACATTGCGCGGATAATACATTACATTTACATTCCATTTACGATCATAGAAAAATTTGCGCAAGTCGAACGCCAACTGCGAGATCAATCTGCACGATTGATTTCACGCGAAGAATACCTCGCGTGGGAAGAACGGTGCAACGAGTGTATCGAATATTTGGAAGAACACAGCCGAGTGAAATGTCCTCGATTATCGATCGGTGTTCGACAATCGTTAGTTACTCGAATCGCGCAGCTCGAAGGACTGAAATATTCGTTGCGCGGACGTTTCGTGCGCGAAGGTGCCGGACATTCGAGCACGGGACTTTTGTGGCGCGAAATAGACACTGCGTTCGATAGCGGCGTATTAACTGGTGCCGTGCTAAATTCGAATTACATCGAACCGCGCAACTTCCTCCAGGAAACATCAAAGTGAACACGATGTTCAACGGCGAATTTGTGGCAGGTGACAAGCATGCTTGTAAAAGCGTCAATACCCGAAACTGCGAACTCTTCGGTACATCCGATCTGCAGGAGTGGTACCAACGATGCGTCATCGAACCAACCCTGGCATCGCTGGAAGAGTTCCAGGAACGCGACAGCGGATGGGCATTGACGAGAATCCTGAATCCGACCGTCAATGTCAACAAGTACAATCCGCTGCGCGCGGGGTGTCACTACAAGTTGCCGCGGGAAATATCGCTGAAGAAAGCAACGATTAGCGTACAATCCCCGGACAACGCCTGTTTCGCGTGGGCAGTGGTCGCCGCTCTACATCTCGCGGAAAGACACGCCGATCGCCCAAGTTGATACCCCGAATATGCTTCCATATTAAATCTCCAGGGCATTGAATTTCCAATGTCTCTGGAGCAGATTGGGAAGTTTGAACGGCTGAACAACGTCTCCATCAACGTGTACCACTTCGAGGAGAAGAAAGGGTCAACAGTCTTCCCACTGCGCCTCGCCAGCCAAAAGAGGGATAGGCACGTCAACCTGCTCTACACGCCGAATCAAGAGCTCGGCGATGTAGGGCACTTTGTGCTAATCAAGGACTTGTCCAGGCTGGTGGGCATGCAGCTGAGCAAGCACAAGGCAAAGAAATTCATCTGTGATCGGTACGTATATAAACATATGAAATGTTGAAATGTCTCGCGAAACAATTAAATAAAATTTTTTTGGGGGTTTACAGATGCATGCACTACTTCGGATCTGCCGAGAAGTAGGAGCTTCATTCGCTGGACTGCAGTAAAATGAACGACTGCGCCACCACAGCGAAGGCAACAACTTCCTCAGTTTCGACAACCACTGCAGAAAGGAGCGGCTCCCCTTCGTGGTGTACGCAGATCTCGAGTGCATCATCGAGAAAACGGAGGACAATCGGAGGGGTAATAAATTACACGCGTACCAGCACCATAAAGTGCACAGCATAGCATATTACATGCATTGTTCGTACGATACATCGCTATCGATGTATCGAAGTCGCCGCGACGCGGATTGTGTTTCATGGTTCGTCGAAGAACTGAAAAATTTTGCAGACTTTGCCAAACCCGTCCTGACCAGTAATGTTCCCATGTTGGATTTAACTAGCGAACAGTGGACGGCATTTCGCAATGCAACAGATTGCCATATTTGCGAAGAGCCATTCGAGGCTAGCGATATACGAGTTCGCGATCATTGCCATCTATCCGGACGGTTTAGAGGTCCGGCACATTAGGAGTGAAATTTAAATTATAAAAATTCGTTTTACATCCCCATCGTTTTTCATAATTTATCCGGCTACGATTCACATTTTATTATCGAGGAAATAGCTACCGCTTCCGAAGGTCACGTTGATGTATTGCCCATTACTAAAGAAAAATATATTTCTTTAACAAAAAATGTCGAAGATACGGCTGAATCAGACTCGCGAAATTATATTAAATTGCGATTCATCGATTCGTACAAATTTCTCAATACCAGTCTCGACAAATTAGCATCTTTTCTTAGCGCAGATAAACTAAAAATTTTACGATCCAAATTTGAAACATTATCCACCGAGGATTTCAATTTATTGACGCGAAAGGGTGTGTTTCCGTATGAATACCTTGATTGCGCGAACAAGCTGCAGGACTCATGCTTACCGCCGCGCGAGGCATTCCACAGTTCGTTAACGGGCGAGACAGTGTCCGAGAGCGATTACGCGCACGCCGAGACTGTCTGGCAGCGTTTCGACATTAGAACCTTGGGCGAATACAGCGATTTGTATTTGAAAACAGATGTCTTGTTGTTGACAGATATTTTTGAAAATTTTCGCGAAAGTTGCATCAAGAGTTACGGATTAGATTCAGCGCATTATTATACTTTACCTGGTTTCACGTGGGATGCCATGCTAAAACATACCAAAATTACATTCGAATTGCTCACAGACATCGATATGGTCATGTTTGTCGAACGCGGTATACACGGTGGTTTAAGTCAATGTTCCGGAAGATACGCACATGCCAATAACAAGTACATGTCATCTTACGACGCCACGGAACAGTCATCGTACTTGATGTACTTTGACGTAAATAATTTGTATGGATGGGCAATGTGTCAGCCCCTGCCACATGCCAAATTTCAATGGGTCGAAGATGTTGCAAATTTTAACGTGTCTTCGATCGCTATCGATTCGCCCACGGGATACATTCTCGAGGTAGATCTGGAATATCCGCAAAGTCTGCACGACGCCCATGCCGATCTACCGTTCTGCCCGACGCGCGGCAAACCACCTGGCAGCAGACAGGACAAGTTACTCGCGACGGTATACGATAAGCAGCGTTACGTTATCCATTATCGCAACCTGCAGCAGTGCACGCGTCACCGTCTTCGTATTACAAAGATACACCGCGTGCTTCAAATCGATCAGTCCCCCTGCCTCCGCGATTACATCGAACTCAATACGCGGTTTAGAACAAGCGCGACAAATGATTTTGAAAAAAATTATACAAATTGATGAACAACGCGGTATTCGGTAAAACTATGGAAAATGTGCGAAATCATGTGGATGTAAAACTTTTAACACATTGGGAAGGGCGATATGGCATTGATCGCGAAACCGAATTTCCACAACAGAAGTGTTTTTTCGGAAAATTTAATAGCTGTTGAATTGTGAAAACTCGAGGTGAAATTCAACAAACCGATATACGTGGGTATGTGTATTCTGGACATATCAAAAATTTGTTTGTATGAATTTCATCACGAGCACATGTCTCCCCTGCATGGACAAAATTGTAAAGTTCTATACACTGACACCGATAGTCTGATTTATCATATTCAGTGCGATGATATCTACGAGACCATGAAACACAATATCGATAGATTTGACACATCCGATTATCCCATCGACAATCCATACAACATGCCGCGCTTAAATAAGAAGGTTCCGGGACTGATGAATGACGAAAATAACGGTGCGATAATGACCGAATTCGTAGGTCTTAGAGCGAAAATGTATGCACTCCGCGTAGACGGTAAAGAAGATACGAAAATGGCGAAAGGCGTCAAGACCAATGTCATATCCAGGACGATAACTTTCGACGACTACGCGCAGTGTTTGCTCAGGGAGATCGAAATGGTTCGCAGGCAATCATGCATACAGTCGAAATTGCACAAAGTATACACCATTTCGGAATCGAAAATCGCTCTAAGCCCACACGACGACAAGCAGTATATCGTACCCGATTCGACCGACACTCTGCCCTGGGGACATTATAATATACCACTGTAAAATATAAATTATTGTAAAATATAAAATTCTTCGCACATGTATAGAAATTATTATATTTATTAATGCATCATAAATGGTGGAATTATGCATAAAAAATAAAATGGTTCACATGTATATGTATCATTGTATTTATTGAACCATGTATTATAATTATGTTACAATACATTATTTTTATTTATCTAAGATTTGTGCGATTTATCAAACCCTAGCCACTTGACGTATACCTTATCCCCCTTCCTACGCAATAATTTTTCCACTAGATACACATCAGGATCGATGACGCGTTGCAGCTCGTGTTCATAGAAACCTCCGGCAACAGGTTTTCCACAGGAATCGAGGAGCAGATACGTTGCGGGATCAGTTGCCTGTACTTTGGTTATTTCGAACACCTCCGTTGTCTAAATCGGCGTGTAGCCCTTATAGAAGATGTTTTTAAATTTGCTCACGCGCACAAACTCGCCCAACTTGAATCTCGCTGGAGCAGCGATCTTTATGTTGCTGTATACGGTGGCCAGCAGCTTATCGGCGATCGCTGGGGTAACATCGCAAGGACGCATTCTGATGGTTCTTTGTTTTCGTGCGTTATACTCTGCAAGTAGACGCGGTAGCGCATCGGTCCATCTGTAGGTTCCATTGAGCGTAAACATTTTCCACATATTGTTCTTCAAAGTTCGATTGTAACGTTCTACGGCGGAGTCCTTCATCACCGAATACGTCAAATAATGATTAATGTCATGCTTTGTCAAGAGTTTCTGTACATCGGCGTTGTAAAATTCTTTTCCTTGATCGGTTTGCAAATTTTTCGGATATCGATCTCTAAATATCTTTGCAAACGCTTTAGTCACCTCAGCGCCACTTTTAGTCTTGAACGGCACCGTTCATGTATACTTGCACATCGATGCCGGTGAGTATGTAGTGGTAACCTTGTTTGAATCGCAAGTATGGACGCATTTCTACAACGTCAGCTTGCCACAGAACATTTTATCCGTGCACTATGACTCGCCTCCGCGGGACATGTCTTCGAGCTGGAGCATGCAATTCCTAGACGAGTTGCCGCTTCTTATGGCCATGGTCTTCTTTACTCTTGGATTTCAATGATGGCTGCATGTTTGATCACAAAGGTGTCTTTGACACGAATGATGTGATAATTATCGTGTACGTGCACTATGTGCGCCCCATCGGTCCGGTGACAAGTTCAACCGTCTCGTATGATTCTCCTTTGCAGCGCTGCTGTGGGATAGAATTCGACGCCTGCGATATCTTTTAAACGCTGTTTTGCAGCGCCGGCATCTCTCTCTGAAACACAATCAGCTTCCACTCTAATTCTTCCTGCTGCTCTATCAAAAGTTTAATGCTCTTTTCCACGTATAGTTTATTGACGGCATCGCTATCAGCCACTGGTTGAACTACGCGTCGTATCTTGTGTGACTTTGCATCAAAGTCGACACCAGTCACGCAAAGAGCGTTATCTCGCATATAATTTTGAAGCAAACGTTTCCATTTGTAATAATCCATTCTAGCTGCGCCACTCTTCTCGAGCGATACTCCAAATTTGTTGATCGGCATCTCAATGCATACAGTGCGCATCATCGGTGCGCTGTTTTATTTATAATGAAGCCTCCCTCGTGAAGTTCCTCCACAATCGACAGAATTTCATTGTCATGCGAGTTGTTGCCCGCTTGACGCGACGCTTCCAGCAAACGGTATCGATCCACAAGCTCGTTGGGATCGACCCAGCGCACGTAATCGATCTTGTTATCATTTACCACCATGACTCGCGGCGCCGTTAGACCTTTCCCTGCTTTATTGGTTCATACACGAGGGAGTAGCGGTGCAATTACATATTTGTACTTGTATCCCTAGTTGCCCAATATGGGATTTTGAGCAGAATGACCGCGTCTGTAGGCATTCGTCGCCAGCAGTATACTTTTATATTTTTCTTTATCGGCATCGGTGTATACAGCATCGTCGGGAATTCTCTTGAAAATCAGTTCGTAAAGGCCGGGCGTTCCTCTGTATTTTACACCATCGATTATTATATTATCAGCCTTGTCCATATCGAATGCCTTATCCCCAAGCATGATTCTACTATCGCCAAAGTATACGCCGTACGCAGTGTCTGTGACAGTTTCCTTATCCCTGCTTATGATCGCATCCATATATTTTTGTCCCAGGGGGCCCAAATGGCTGCGAAACGTTTCTTGTCCCGCGGGCGTTTGAAGTTGCTGTCTAATAGATGTTGCAAACGACTCATCGGGAGTAGTTTCGAAAACATCATCGTCATCACCATCATCATTGGTTGTGAGCACTTATACACTGGGAAATGTATTTTTTTTGGGGGGGGGGACCGGGGACTCGTTTGATGCAACATTCTGCCGTTTTCGCTTCGACTGAACTGGTGTAGAGGTTACGAGTGAATAATCCGATGACGTGCGTGGTTTCCTCTTTCTCTTACACGATGTGTTCCATTTCGGCCGGATTTTTTTTTCAGGCGTTAATGTTTCATTCCCTTCAACGCTTGTGCTCATCAGCGGTGATATTTCAGCTTCTGCCGCTGCGGTGTTTTCCACAATATGTTTTAAGGGTTTGTTGTGTCAAGGCGACTGGGGTCGAGATTCTAGCAGCGAATCTCGGGGTGCTCCCGGTCGTCCTTCACGGTCCTCGTCCAACGGGCTCCGAAGGTTCGGGTGAGAATGCCGGGGCGGGAGGATTCGGTTCGGAAACCGAAGGTAGGGGATCGTTGCTGATTAAAGAGTTGGAACTCACCGTAAGGTTTAAACAAGTTTATTCTGTCCCGATCTGGGTGACACTGGTACAATGCCTTTATCAGGCGTGGATCTTGTACAGCGTCTGTATCAAGACTCCATGTTGTCTCAATCAAGTCTGAATATAATCTGCTGCTCGCGGTGCTCGTGCATCATTCTTATACTGTAATCGGGGCGAAGCGGGGACCATCGGGGTCTCCGTCTTTGGCCCGCCTTTGGGTGTTTCTCCATGTGCTGATGGTCTCGGAATGTTTCCGGAATGCTTACGCGGTTGTGCCCGATCTCGGTCGTTCGATTGTGGCAATCGGAATGCCGCGGGGTCGTTGCGCTTGGGGTGTCGGTTGGGACACAACAGGTTCGACAATAGGTTTAAAGAATATCTCCAACGCGATATCTTCCTCCATCTTGGCAGTCTTCAAAACCTGATGTTTCTTGCGAATGACTTCGCTGGTTTTTGCAATTTCATTCACTATTCTCGCGCGATCCTTAATCTCCTGACTATTGATCATTGTTGTACCGTAGATGTTGTTTTCCCACCGACGTGTTGACAATGATTGACCATCTCGCGGTACGGCAAACTCGTTAAATCCCTTTCTATAACGTCCATTGGACATCGCGCTATCCTTGTCTATCACCACGAAACCATACTCCCGCTGCCAACAATTACGACACAAAGCACAAAAATCCTCGTAAGACATATCAGTGTTTACATAATCGTTGTACACGTGTTTCAAGTTGGTACCATCCTGCTTAAACAGAATCAAAAGATTCGCATTGTCGCCTACGAACTAGACGCCATTGCCAAGTATTTGAAGCAGCGATTACTCGAGCGGTATCCTCAAAATCTCGGCGGCAATGATGAAGACAATGCTAGTGACAACGATGTGTATCCAATAGTGTTGCGTCCCAACAACAACACCATGAAAAGTGAGCTGTATGCTCGTTCGTCATAGACTTTACGAAGTCCAATAACATTGGATCGCTACTGGGATTCTCGACGAATCTGGTATTAGAACCTGGACGGTGGCACGAATCGGACGATCCTATTAATATCATGAATGTAAACATTTTTCGTGTAGAATGTAGCATGACCGCTGGTGCGTACAACAATGGGAAGCACGTACATACGATACATGAATTTTCCCCGAGGGTCCCACCCGGATATAAAATATCGGAAACGCCCGCACAGATCATTTGCCTTCCGATCACCACACGGGTCATTACGGATCTAACGATACGCATTGTGGATCAAGACGGACGGTTGCTCAATTTTCGAGGTGAAGGGATTACTATCAGACTACACGTACGACGACGACGACGATAATACGTGCGGTGCGAACGAAAGAGATGCATGTGTTGAACGACTCCAGAAATACGTTTCATCCAAACGAAGTTGTTTGCAACAACAACAACTGCACCAGCTCTGATCACGCTAAAAAGAAGAGGTTCAGTGCTGCGAACATTGAATCTTTGAAATCACTGGGATTCATTGTGCGTATTCAAGTCGAAAAAACGGCTGAAATTCTAAGCATTGGAGGGAAGCCGAGGTTTGATAATCGCATCGTCAAGCTCGAGACTCACACATACAACCCATAAGTCAACACGACGTTTGGATACAGCGATGAGATAAGAATATCCATACAGCAGCAGGATTTATACACATTGCCGTGTGAAAGTATCCTCTACGTGAAGGGGAAATTGAAGATAAATAAACCAAATGATGCATTAACGGTGATGTTGGGAAATAATTGTGTGGCGTTCTTTTTTTATGAGATTCGATACGAGCTGAATGGCGTGTAGATTGACCGCAACAGAAACGTTGGAATAACTAGCACGCTTAAAAACTACGTATCGCTGACATCTGGCGAAGACAAAAATTTGGAGAATGCTGGATGGGGCTTGAAACGACGCGATGGGCCAATATTGAACAATCATTTCTATTTTTGCATCCCGCTCAAATATTTGCTGGGATTTTGCGAGGACTACAAACGCGTGATTATTAATGGGCGTCACGAAATGATTTTAATACGATTGCGCAACGATAACAATTCTCTAATAGGATCGCCGATGTTGGAACCAGAAATTGAATTAAAGTGCAATGGCGAATGCCTCACGTGATCGGTTTGTTAAATTTCATCTCGAGTTTTCGCAATTCAACGGCTATTAAATTTTCCGAAAAAACACTTTTGCTGTGGAAATTCGGTTTCGCGATCATCGCCTCCGCGCCATATCGCCCTTTCCAATGTGTTAAAAGTTTTACATCCACATGATTTCGCACATTTTCCATAGTTTTACCGAATACCGCGTTGTTCATCAATTTGTATAATTTTTTTCAAAATCATTTGTCGCGCTTGTTCTAAACCGCGTATTGAGTTCGATGTAATCGCGGAGGCAGGGGGACTGATCGATTTGAAGCACGCGGTGTATCTTTGTAATACGAAGACGGTGACGCGTGCACTGCTGCAGGTTGCGATAATGGATAACGTAACGCTGCTTATCGTATACCGTCGCGAGTAACTTGTCCTGTCTGCTGCCAGGTGGTTTGCCGCGCGTCGGGCAGAACGGTAGATCGGCATGGGCGTCGTGCAGACTTTGCGGATATTCCAGATCTACCTCGAGAATGTATCCCGTGGGCGAATCGATAGCGATCGAAGACACGTTAAAATTTGCAACATCTTCGACCCATTGAAATTTGGCATGTGGCAGGGGCTGACACATTGCCCATCCATACAAATTATTTACGTCAAAGTACATCAAGTACGATGACTGTTCCGTGGCGTCGTAAGATGACATGTACTTGTTATTGGCATGTGCGTATCTTCCGGAACATTGACTTAAACCACCGTGTATACCGCGTTCGACAAACATGACCATATCGATGTCTGTGAGCAATTCGAATGTAATTTTGGTATGTTTTAGCATGGCATCCCACGTGAAACCAGGTAAAGTATAATAATGCGCTGAATCTAATCCGTAACTCTTGATGCAACTTTCGCGAAAATTTTCAAAAATATCTGTCAACAACAAGACATCTGTTTTCAAATACAAATCGCTGTATTCGCCCAAGGTTCTAATGTCGAAACGCTGCCAGACAGTCTCGGCGTGCGCGTAATCGCTCTCGGACACTGTCTCGCCCGTTAACGAACTGTGGAATGCCTCGCGCGGCGGTAAGCATGAGTCCTGCAGCTTGTTCGCGCAATCAAGGTATTCATACGGAAACACACCCTTTCGCGTCAATAAATTGAAATCCTCGGTGGATAATGTTTCAAATTTGGATCGTAAAATTTTTAGTTTATCTGCGCTAAGAAAAGATGCTAATTTGTCGAGACTGGTATTGAGAAATTTGTACGAATCGATGAATCGCAATTTAATATAATTTCGCGAGTCTGATTCAGCCGTATCTTCGACATTTTTTGTTAAAGAAATATATTTTTCTTTAGTAATGGGCAATACATCAACGTGACCTTCGGAAGCGGTAGCTATTTCCTCGATAATAAAATGTGAATCGTAGCCGGATAAATTATGAAAAACGATGGGGATGTAAAACGAATTTTTATAATTTAAATTTCACTCCTAATGTGCCGGACCTCTAAACCGTCCGGATAGATGGCAATGATCGCGAACTCGTATATCGCTAGCCTCGAATGGCTCTTCGCAAATATGGCAATCTGTTGCATTGCGAAATGCCGTCCACTGTTCGCTAGTTAAATCCAACATGGGAACATTACTGGTCAGGACGGGTTTGGCAAAGTCTGCAAAATTTTTCAGTTCTTCGACGAACCATGAAACACAATCCGCGTCGCGGCGACTTCGATACATCGATAGCGATGTATCGTACGAACAATGCATGTAATATGCTATGCTGTGCACTTTATGGTGCTGGTACGCGTGTAATTTATTACCCCTCCGATTGTCCTCCGTTTTCTCGATGATGCACTCGAGATCTGCGTACACCACGAAGGGGAGCCGCTCCTTTCTGCAGTGGTTGTCGAAACTGAGGAAGTTGTTGCCTTCGCTGTGGTGGCGCAGTCGTTCATTTTACTGCAGTCCAGCGAATGAAGCTCCTACTTCTCGGCAGATCCGAAGTAGTGCATGCATCTGTAAACCCCCCAAAAAAATTTTATTTAATTGTTTCGCGAGACATTTCAACATTTCATATGTTTATATACGTACCGATCACAGATGAATTTCTTTGCCTTGTGCTTGCTCAGCTGCATGCCCACCAGCCTGGACAAGTCCTTGATTAGCACAAAGTGCCCTACATCGCCGAGCTCTTGATTCGGCGTGTAGAGCAGGTTGACGTGCCGATCCCTCTTTTGGCTGGCGAGGCGCAGTGGGAAGACTGTTGACCCTTTCTTCTCCTCGAAGTGGTACACGTTGATGGAGACGTTGTTCAGCCGTTCAAACTTCCCAATCTGCTCCAGAGACATTGGAAATTCAATGCCCTGGAGATTTAATATGGAAGCATATTCGGGGTATCAACTTGGGCGATCGGCGTGTCTTTCCGCGAGATGTAGAGCGGCGACCACTGCCCACGCGAAACAGGCGTTGTCCGGGGATTGTACGCTAATCGTTGCTTTCTTCAGCGATATTTCCCGCGGCAACTTGTAGTGACACCCCGCGCGCAGCGGATTGTACTTGTTGACATTGACGGTCGGATTCAGGATTCTCGTCAATGCCCATCCGCTGTCGCGTTCCTGGAACTCTTCCAGCGATGCCAGGGTTGGTTCGATGACGCATCGTTGGTACCACTCCTGCAGATCGGATGTACCGAAGAGTTCGCAGTTTCGGGTATTGACGCTTTTACAAGCATGCTTGTCACCTGCCACAAATTCGCCGTTGAACATCGTGTTCACTTTGATGTTTCCTGGAGGAAGTTGCGCGGTTCGATGTAATTCGAATTTAGCACGGCACCAGTTAATACGCCGCTATCGAACGCAGTGTCTATTTCGCGCCACAAAAGTCCCGTGCTCGAATGTCCGGCACCTTCGCGCACGAAACGTCCGCGCAACGAATATTTCAGTCCTTCGAGCTGCGCGATTCGAGTAACTAACGATTGTCGAACACCGATCGATAATCGAGGACATTTCACTCGGCTGTGTTCTTCCAAATATTCGATACACTCGTTGCACCGTTCTTCCCACGCGAGGTATTCTTCGCGTGAAATCAATCGTGCAGATTGATCTCGCAGTTGGCGTTCGACTTGCGCAAATTTTTCTATGATCGTAAATGGAATGTAAATGTAATGTATTATCCGCGCAATGTGTTACAACGATTTGAGGTTTTGTACAGTTTAGAGCATGCTTTTATGGTTGGTACCACGATTTGGCGTCTCTGTCTAACTCTTTCGGTGTTCCCCCTCCCTCGAATGCATCGCATGCAAAAACGATGATCGGTCCCAACATTGTTCGATGCAGTTTCTGCTGATATCGCACAATTCTTTCAATGATTCACGCGTATGATGTATTAGCGCGCAAGATCACCCGACACAGTTTCTGCCAACACCGCATAATTCTAGGATTCGACGCTTCCAAAAGTATTATATTACATTCAGCACGTGTCGAGACTTTTATTCCGGTAAGATTGAAAAACATTATGGAAAATTGGTGGCTTTAGAATAAAATGTGGCAGTGGGGGGGAAGCAATTAGCCTCTATTTAAGCCGGCTCCCGGACGTTATTCCATCAATCGCTCAGTAGCCTCAGTGACTTTGATGGACCAGGCAGCGCTACAAAAATTGACCAATAGCATTAATGCAATAGGCGCTGGGAGCCCAGATTATTTCGTTCCAATCATGCGAGATGATGGTATAGCTCCATGTGGGGAGAATATTTATTATGACAGGTAAGACTTATTTTCACATATTCTCACAATTTTTTATGTTTATTCCTGATACGAGCGGACAATTTCATAGCTTTGATTGTTCTCTTAGTCCGCGCCGAGCATCGCGTATCATGGTCAGAAGATACGCATTAACATCCGTGGGTAGCAAGTATTTGGAAATTGGAATCAGCGTAGGACCTATGGCCGATGTAGAAGTTCTTCTCGGCGACAATCATGGGAAGCATCTCATATTACCATGGCATACATGGAATCTGCTATTCGACAGCCATTCATCCATCGAAGAACGTGCACAATTGCCTGAACCTGACTCGATGCAGATTGATGAGTTAGTATTGGAATTTGTTCGGATCTTTGATTCAACGATTGTAAAGATGACGCTATGCGATAATACACTGTATTTCAAACCGAATACAGTCTCATTTTTATGTAATTTTGAGCCATGTGTAAGCTATGTGTATCCGCGGTTGCATCAAACTGCGGAAGATGTGAGAGTAAAATTTGAATATTTTGTTAACGTGTTGCAACAGAGCGGTGTTGCCTGCGAAACATTAGATACGCGCAGTGCTGCTAAAATCATACGCGATAGCGAATATTACGACGAGGAGTATCTCGTAGATTGCGAACTGGTAGCATGTGCCTTCAGTGATATTCTGACTGATGCTCGTAGGAAGAAAAAATGTTTAATTATTATTATTATATATATTTTACATGCTTTTAATTTTAAATAAATTTCTTAAACTTAAATTATGTCTCTATTTTATTTACCCTCCTTCTCTCCTCCTCTCCGCATACTTTTAAGATTCGACGTTTTAAAAATATTATTATTTCTCTGCGTTGGGCAAAAAAGTGTCTGTTGGTTTGGAATAAAATTTCTGCTGACGCCACAAAATTCTATGACTCGCGCCTTCTTCGCGCCGCGAAAATGACGTCATCCTGCACGGCTGCTCCAGGGGTGTCAAATTACACGCGTAATCGCGCGATACGCTGCGACGCTAAGATTGAAAAAACATTTTGAAATACTGTTAGCTTTAGAATGCCTGCTACATATTGGCTCGGAAAAAATTTGTCTGTTTGATACAGAATGGTTCGCTAGATCGTTGATTCAGAAAATTATTATTTCTGTGCGTTGGGGAAAAAGTATCTGTTGGTTTGGAATAAAATTTCTGTTGACGCCGCATAGTTCTATGATTCGCGCCTTCTTCGCGCCGCAAAATTACGCCATCCCGCACGGCTGCTCCAGAGGACTCAAATTACACACGATCGCGCTAGACGCTGCGACGTTAAGATTGAAAAAACATTTTTAAAATACTGTTAGCTTTAGAATGCATGCGATTGTACCACTATGTAGTGCTGTCTCTTTCCCTCCACCGAATTTAGCTTTAAAATAACTGTGTTTGTGCCACTAAGTAATGCTCTCTCTTTTCAGTCCCCCGAATATGCGGTTTGCAAAACGCCGATCTTTCCCGACATCGCCCGAAACAATTTCTGATAAAAATTATTATTTCTCTGCGCTAGGGGAAAAATGTCTGTCTGCTGCTTGGCGGTTCGCTAGATCGGTGTGGGCCAGGTCTGAAAAATTTTCGGGGGTGGGTCAGGTGTGAAAAAATTTTCGGGGGTGGGCCAAGGTCATTCCCTCCCTCTGAAAAATTTCCGATGGCAGGCCAGGTCTGGAGAGGTCTCCGCGGCCGCTCGGCTTCCCCACTCCGCGGCTCGTGCGTGCGCAGCCAGTCTTCCACTCTCCGCTGTCCCCGCGCCTAGAGTTCCCCCCCACCGCACTCCCCCGCGCGCCCTCACTTCTCCCCGCCCCCGCGCTCCCCTCAGAGGACCTGGGTTAGAACTCTCCTAGACATACTATTAGTCTTTGTTTCTCTCTACAAATTGGTCTTTACTTCCAAACATTTCCACCTTTTCTACTCTTTTGATTAGTTCCAATTTTATACACGCCTCTAAACCTAATAATGGTAGTCTTTCCTCTCTGACTATAATGAATTTTTGCAAGACTTTTCTTTCTTTCACCTTACATCTTAAATCTACAGCACCTAGAGGCTTAAACTTAACCTCTCCATATGCTTCTAGTATAACATTAGTCTTTTCAATTCTGTTCACCTTTATTTTACTCACTAAACCATATGGGAGTATATTTACTTGTGCTCCTGTATCTAATTTAAATTTTATCTTATGCCCATTAATACTGATATCATCATACCGTTCCTTGTCTTTCACCTCTTGTATATTTTCAATTTTTATCCCAACCATTTTAACAAGCACTTCCTCCTCTGGGCTTTCATCTTCTTTTACCATCTGTACCGCCCTGACTTTACATGCCACCTTGAAATGATTGAGTTTGCCACATCTGTTACATTTCTTGCCGAAAGCTGGGCATTCCCTCGGCCCGTGTGTCTTGTAACACCTCCTGCATGAGAATTTACTTTCCTCTTTTGGCTTAACTTTCTTTTCTGCCCCATTTTGATCCTTCTTTTCCTTGAATTGTTTTTTGTCAAATTTCTTCTCTATTTTCTCCACATTCTTGACCACTTTTATTCTCGAGAGTCGATCGACGTGGGGTGATCTGATTGGTTGAATGAAGGCGGCTGATTGGAGGATCGATCGTCGATCCACATCTCTGATTGGTGAATCGATTGTCGATCAGCGTAGCCAACCTGAGTCTGAGAGGTGCTGCGGTGAGAATGAGTGTGGCCGTGTATGGAACTACATGAATCCCAAACATACTCCCGCCATCAACAGCTGGAAGGAGATGTTGATGATGAACCTGTAACAGGCAAAATTGCCAATTTTGCAATTGGCCTGATTAGAGTTGTCGTGGCGGTTTTGAGCGTTACGACCCTGGTGAGTCCGTCCTTCCCTGGGTGCACGGTGAGAACCCGAGCAAGTGGCCACTTGCTCGGTGGGAATCGCTCATCGGTGATGAGCACCAGGGAGCCGATCTTGATATCGTTGGACGGATGATGCCACTTCGAAATGGACAGCTGGCGTTGTAGATAATGAGACGACCATTGAGCCCAGAATCGTTGAGCTTTCTGTTGGATGAGTTGCCATCTCGCTGAGGGTGACAACGTTGAGTGCTCCACTGAAGGTTCTGGCAGGGTTGAGATTGATTGTCCAATGAGGAAGTGAGCCGGGGTGAGCGTTGAGATGTCTTCAGGGTCATCGCTGAGAGGCTCAAGCGGTCGTGAGTTGAGCATTGCTTCAATTTGCGTGAGAAGGGGACTGAACTCCTCATATGTGAGCACCGCTTCACTGACGGTTCGTCTGAGGTGATATTTGATCGATTTCACGACCGCCTCCCATTTTCCACCCATGTGAGGTGCAGCTGGGGGGTTGAAGAACCATTTGGTGTTGTCGTTGACAAACAGCTGAGCGAGAGATTGATGTTCTTGCGAGCCCTGAGTGAACATCCTCTTGAGAGTTGTGTCTGCACCGATGAAATTGGTGCCACAGTCGGAATGAAGTGAGTGAGGGATTCCTCTTCTTGAGATGAATCTTCTGTAGGTAGCGATGAATCCTTCAGTGGAGTAGTCAGTCACCAGCTCTAGGTGAACAGCTGATGTGGTGAGACAGGTGAACACACAGATCCAGCCCTTATGAGTCTTGGTGCCTCGCCCTTTCCATGCCTTGAGTGAGATTGGCCCAGCATAATCCAGTCCCGTGCGTGTGAATGGTTGTGAGGGTGTGACTCGTGAAAGAGGTAGTTGGCCCATCAGTTGATGGGCACGGATCCCCCTCTGCCGAGCACACACCACACAGCGTAAGATGTGAGTTTTGACTGGAGCTCTGCCTCCAATGATCCAATAGAGCAGTCGAATGTGAGCGAGTGTGAGCTGAGTCAGACCATGAAGCATGGCTTTGTGGGCATGATCTATGATCAGATGAGATAGGCGTGAATGACGAGGCAAAATCACAGGGTGCTTACTTTCATAACCCATGTGAGCGTTGTTGAGTCGATCTCCAACCCGAATTACTCCCTGATCGTCGATGAACGCAGTGAGTCGGCTGAAGGCATGAGCGGCAGGCAACTGGATGCTGGAGCTGAGTGTTTTGACCTCATGGTTGAAGTAGAGAGTTTGCGTTGCCTTAATCCAGAAGATCCTGGCCCATTCCAGGTCCTCTGGTGTTTGTGAGATGAGTGGTAGTGAGATGGGTGATCTCCTCAATTTGGACAGAATTCTGAAACAGACTGAGGTGATGCGAATGAGCTTGGTAAGAGAAAAGTATTTGTATATGAGATCCCAATGGTATTCGATCTTCTGAATGTTGAGAAGATTTGAAACTCCTGGACGAGCCTCAAGCGCACTTGAGTCGTCCCTGGATGATGATTGTGATGGCCATGAGTCACTGGGTTGCGTGAGCCATGGTGGTCCCGTCCACCATAGCTTGTGATGTTCAAGCTGAGATGTAGTTAAGCCTCGGGATGCGCAATCCGCTGGATTGGATGTCCCTGGAACGTGTCTCCAGTGTGCATGTTGAGTGAGCTCTTGAATCTGAGAGACATGGTTCCTGACGTAATCTTTCCAACGTGATGCACGAGATTTGATCCACGTGAGTGTGACTTGAGAATCCGTCCACAGATGAGTTGTAGCGATGTTGAGCTGACGAGTTGCTTGAACATACTTTGTGAGCCTTGCGGGATTGTGAGCTTCTTGAGAGGTGCCACCTTGGTCTTGGAGCACACGAGTGTCGACACTTTGTGATTTATGGACGGTGAGAGGACGGTAATGTAAATTACCGCTGCCATGGCGAATTGAGACGCATCAAAGAAGCCATGTAATTCCACTGTTGAGGAGCTGTAGGTGGAGAACCACCTAGGGACTGAGAGCCTGCGCAGGCTTGTGAGATCTTCTCTGATGGTGAGCCAGTTTGACGTGACTTGGGATGGCAGTGGATCATCCCAGTTGAGCTTGTGCAGCCACAACTCTTGTAAGAGCGTTTTTGCACGAATTATGACTGGTGATAGGAAGCCAAGTGGATCAAATATTTGTGCTACTTCTGAGAGAATGAGGCGTTTGGTGAGCCTTGAGTTCGAGCTTGATTTTGATGAAAATGAGAAATTATCATTGAGAACATTCCATTGTAATCCGAGGATTTTGGTATTGCAGTCGTCGAGTGATATGATTGAGCCATGGGCTCGAGTTGTGGGAGAGATTGTGTCGAGCAACGGAAGGTAGGTTGAATGCCATTTGGCAAGGGGAAACCCTCCCGCGTTGCACAGGTCGTTTAATTGTTGAGCAATTGTGATGAGTGACTTACCGGTGTCGGCGCCGCCAAATATGTCGTCGACGTACCTGGCATGAGTTATGGATGGCACAGCCAGAGGGAAGCGATGTCCTTCGTCTTCCACCAGTTGGAGCAATGCTCTGACAGCCAAGAATGGAGCAGCCTTTGTGCCGTATGTGACAGTGGTGAGCTTGTATGGTACCTCCTTTAGGTCGTCATCGACCCACAGCACTCGCTGGAGATCCTGATCATCTTCATGCACCTGGACTTGACGGTACATTTTTGTTACGTCCGTGGCAAAGATGAACTTGTGTTGACGTATCCACAACAGCACGTCGGTGTTGTTGAGCAGGAGATTTGCACCGGTGTGCATGAGATCGTTGATGGAGTATCCAGTGGATGTTGGACTTGAACCATTGAAGACGACCCTCAGCTTCGTCGTCTGGCTGTCGAGCTTGAGCACTCCGTGATGTGAGAGATAAAAAATGGAATGAGTGTTAGGTGAGATTGAAGTTGCTCTTACCATGTGATGGAGCTCTTTATATTCGTTCATAAACCCTTGATAGAGGTCACGATACTCGTCATCTCTGTTGAGTTTAATGAGCGTGCGTTTCAAGTATGCGTGAGCTGTTTGATATGAATTGCCCAATAGCCTTGGAGATGATTTGAGAGGGATGCGTACGATGTACCGTCCTGTAGAATCACGAGTGTGTGTCGCCTGAAAGTGATCCTCACATTCTTGTTCTTCAGGTGTGAGCTGAGTCGGTGAATCCTTCGGGAGCTCTTCTTGAACCAAAAACTTGGTCAATAGATCTTGAAGTGAATTGTCACTATGCTGCACAATGGCAGAGTGATGAGAAGAGGTGATTTGAACCGTGTCCACAGTAATTGGTCCCAGAATGAGCCACCCGAATATTGAGAGCTGGGCAATTGGCATTGAAGGGCTCCCTTTCTTGAGATTGGGCTTGATAATTTGTCCATACGTGTCTGCGCCAATGACGATGTCAATGGGCCTTGATTCGAGGAAGTCCGGATCTGCCAGTTTGAGATTGTTGAGATGTGGCCACTCTTGTCGAGGCGCTTCGACAGATGACAAGCTGGATGTCAATGCCCTGAGTACATGAGCTTGAAGGTGTACCGTTGAAGCGTCATTGTTTGAGCGGAGCGTAATCAATACGATTCCTCTAGTTCGAGTAGATTTGTTGCCCCCAATACCGATGATTGAGATGGATGATTGCATGCGTTGAATGTTGAGTTGAGTAATGAGCTCCTCCTTGATGAAGGTGAGCTCGGAGCCTGAGTCGATGAGCAACCTAACTGGCAATGATGCCACCGGTGAGATGAGCTGCGCGCTAGCAGTTGCTAACAGCGTGACAGATGAGAAGGATGAGAAAACAGCTGCTGAGTGTGAAATTGAGCTTCGACCTGTTGAGCGTGAGCTTGGAGACTGTTGTGCTGAGCATGAGTAGGGTGCGACGACTGCACCAATTTCTCAATGAGTTGAGTCTTGAGACGGTGATTGAGCGCTGGTGGATGGCTGAGCCTGAGCAGGCGGTTGAGCTGGAGGCTTAGGCGGAGTTAAGTGCAGCATCGTGTGATGGCGGGCCCCACACGTCTTGCACTTGTGAGCTGACTTGCACATCTCTGTCTTGTGCCTCCCACAGCAGTTGCGACAGAGCACTAGAGTCGTGATGAGCTTTCGCCTAGCTTCCACAGTCAATCCCCGGAACTGTGGACACATAACTATGAAATGGTCCTGTTGACAACAGTCACACTCATAGCTGTAAGGTGAGCGCTGAGCTGAAGCACCCTGCTGAGACTGAGTTGCAGTGTTAGCTGAGCTCTTGCGCTGAGCTGGTCGACTGAGGGCAGCGGAGGTAGGTTGAGCTTTCTTGTGAGCGGATGATTGAGCGGAGGCCACCAGCCGCTCCAAGGCGCTGATCTTATTTTCCACGAACGCCTCGAGCCTCTCATAACGTCGGTGGCTGTGCCCACTGACGTCTCCCATGCTTCCCGCGTATTCTTATCGAGGCAGTTGATAGCCATGTGCACAAGCACGCAATTATGCATATCCTCCGCTGCTCCCAAGGCCTTGAGTGATTTGTCCACCTCGGTGAGTGACGACATTAGGCTGTTGAGTGACGCTGCGCTGCGTGTGGTGATGGGAGACAGACTGAATAGTCTATCCAGCTGCTCTTGAATGAGTAGTCTTTTGTTGGAGAATCTCTTTGTGAGATACTCCCAGCAAGGTTGAAATGATGAGCCAATGAGTGGGTAGGAGTTTACCTGGCGTGCCGGTTCTCCTCTCAAGCTGGACCGCAAGTAGTGGAGTCGATCAATCTCCATGAGCTGGGTGTCGTGGATGATGAGTGAAGTGAACAGCTCGCTGAAGGCAGGCCAGTCTACACAGCTGCCGGAGAAGGTGGGTAACGCAATCTCTGGCAACTTCGAGGCTCGAGAAGGTGTTGAGCTTGAGGCGACAACCCGTGATTGAGCAATAGCCTCTACGTCTTCTCGAAGGCGGTTGACCTTGAGCTTGAGTGTCAAGGCTAACTGTCTCTCTTGCACTGCCAAGTCCGATGCAAAGTACTCATGGTCGAGGCACTTCGCTGGCCATGTGGACTCAAAGTAGGCATGCTCCTTGCAGAAGGCCTGGTGCACCTCCTCGATGTGAGTTGAAAGGAGACGAACCTCGTCAAGAGACGTCGTATGAGCGTGAGTTGGAAGTTGAGTTTGCAGCGTTTTGAGAGATTCTAACCGACCCACCTGCGATCTGGCCTTGAGCATGAGCTCCGCAGGGAGCGTTGATGGAGATGATGCTCGGGTATCCCTCCTATCTGCGGTGGATGCAGTCCCAGGAGCTTCCATGGGGACTGTGAGTGAAGACGCCGTCGGCATGGGTGTCGTCGACCTCGACGATGCCGCTGAGTTGGTGGGCTTGTCTCCCGCCATTGTTATGAGCAATTGAGTGGGTGAGCTTGAGTGTGAGCATGAGCACTGAACTGCACTGCACTGCACTAACACCGCCGATCCGGCTCGAAGGACCAAATGTTTGAGAATTTCGCGGTTGAGCGCGCTGGTTGCGAATGAGGTTAGGAGCGGCGGTGAACAAGTACAACACTGGTTGAGCGAGAGTGAGCGTTTGAGCAGTGAATTTGTGAGGTTTAGACAGAGTCGTAAATTCTGGCTGTAATGAGTGATAACCACGTGACGCGTCCGATCTGCTACGCAATGTGAACGAGATTGCATTCAAGATGGATGATTTCCGGTGCGTCGTCGTCTCGAACATTCTCGAGAGTCGATCGACGTGGGGTAATCTGATTGGTTGAATGAAGGCGGCTGATTGGAGGATCGATCGTCGATCCACATCTCTGATTGGTGGATCGATCGTCGATCAGCGTAGCCAACCTGAGTCTGAGAGGTGCTGCGGTGAGAATGAGTATGGCCGTGTATGGAACTACATGAATCCCAAACAACATGCAATCGCGCGATATGCTGCGACATTAAGATTGAAAAACATTCTGGAAAATTGGTAGCTTTAGAATAAAATGTTGTGGTGGGGGGAAGCAACTAGCCTCTATTTAAGCCGGCGCCCGGACGTTATTCCATCAATCGCTCAGTAGCCTCAGTGACTTTGATGGACCAGGCAGCGCTACAAAAATTGACCGATAGCATTAATGCAATAGGCGCTGGGAGCCCAGATTATTTCGTTCCAATCATGCGAGATGATGGCATAGCTCCATGTGGGGAGAATATTTATTATGACAGGTAAGGCTTATTTTCACATATTCCCACAATTTTTATGTTTATTCCTGATACGAGCGATGTGCACAATTGCCTGAATCAGAATCGATGCGGATTGATGAACTAACTTTTGTCGGATCTATGATTCTACGATTGTAAAGATGACACTACTTGACAAGTCGCTGTATTTCAAACCGAATACAGTAACATTTTTATGTAATCTTGAGCCATGTGTAAGCTATGTGTATTCGCGGTTGCATCAAACTGCGGAAGATGTAAGAGTAAAATTTGAATGTTTTGTTAACGTGTTGCAACAAAGCGGTGTTGCCTGTGAAACATTAGATACGCGCAGTGCTGCTAAAATCATACGTGATAGTGAATATTACTGCGAGGATTATCTTGTAGATTGCGAACTGCTAGCATGTGCCATCAGTGATATTGTAGCTGATGCTCGTAGGAAAAAATGTTAAATTATATTATTATTATTCTATTTTCATATTCTTTGACTGTAACAATATGTCGGAGAATACCGAAGAATAAAAGAAAAAAAATAAATAGTGAATAAACTTAGTTGGGATGTATCGTTTATTTCATTACAATGCCTACACAGGGTTGAGCAAATAGATAGTCGATCTTTATAATCTATTGTTAATGCAATTACTAATGACAACACGAAGTCATGTATGATTGAATTGCGCGATTGATTTGGCGCCAATCAAAAACGCAAGCGTCAGACTGTGAGTGGGCGCTTGAATGTAGTCTCGGAAGGGAAACAGAAGTGGTAGTTTAGCAACCGAAAAAGGAATTCATTCGAAAAGAGATCCTGATCGAGGACAGTCCAATTTTCCCTTCCCGAGAATTCATTAGTTTTCGATTTAAATAGAATTATAGTTTACAGTTTGTTTTGAAGTAATTCCTTGAAAGTTCTTTATGGTTACATTGTTCAATTCTTGTTAATTCCGAATAAAAAATGAGACGCCTTGCGAGGAGAAGAGATAGCGGAAACGCCGAATTGCTCCCTGAGACTTCATCTTTTCCCTTAACTCCGACAAATATATTATCATTTAAAACATATTATTTTTCCATTTTATTTACCCACCTTCCTCCTTCTTTCCTCACCACCTAATTCTAAGATTCGACGTTTCAAATAGTATTATATTTCGTTCACGCGTTCTTCGCGCCGTGTCATCTCGCGCAGCTGTGCTAGGGGATTCAAATTACGCGTGATCGCGCGGTACGCTGCGACGTTAAGATCAAAAACATTTTGAAAAATTTTAGCTTTAGAATGCTTGCTACATATTGGCTCGGAAGAAATATGTCTGTTTGCTACAGAATGGTTCGCTAGATCGTTTATTCATGAAATTATAATTTCTCTGCGTTGGGGAAAAAGTGTCTGTTGGTTTGGAAAAAAAATTTCTGCTAACACCCCATAATTCTATGATTCGCGCCTTCTTCGCGCCGCCAAAAGACGTCATCCCGCACGGCTGCTCCAGAGGACTCAAATTACACACGATCGCGCGATACGCTGCGATATTAAGATTGAAAAACATTTTGAAATCCTGTTAGCTTTAGAATGCATGCGATTGTACCACTATGTAGTGCTGTCTCTTTCCCTCCCCGAATTTAGCTTTAAAATAACTGTGCTTGTGCCACTAAGTAATACTCTCTTTTTCCCGTCACCGAATATATGGTTTGTAAAACTATCGATCTTTCCCGACATCGCCCGAAACAATTTCTGATAAAAATTATTATTTCTCTGCGCTGGGGAAAAATGTCTGTTTGCTGCTAGGCGCTTCGCTAGATTAGTATGAGCCAGGTCTGAAAAATGTTCGGGGGTGAGTCAGGTGTAAAAAAAATTTTGGGGGTGGGTCAGGTGTGAAAAAATTTTCGGGGGTGGGTCAGGTGTGAAAAAATTTTCGGAGGTGGGCCAGGTCTGCAGAGGTCTCCGCGGCGGCTCGGCCTGGACTGATTCCCTCCATGATTAGGGTTTCCCCCACTCCGCGGCTCGTGCGCGCGCAGCCAGTCTTCCACACCCTGCTCCTCCCACGCCCAGAGTTCCCTCACCGTACTCCCTCGCGCGCCCTCACTTTCACCAATCCCCAACCTCCTGCATGTGATGTACGCTAGATTAAGATGATGGTAGTAATTATTATGTAGAAGTGGTTCGATGCGCGATCAATGTGGTACCATACACGTTCAGAGTGGTACGATAGACGTTGAAAGTTGTACCATACACGTTCGATTGACGTTGAATGTTGTACCATACACGTTCGATTGACGTTGAAAGTGGTTCGATTGACGTTCGATACACGTCCAGAGTGGTACGATAGACGTTGAAAGTTGTACCATACACGTTCAGAGTGGTACGATAGACGTTCGATACACGTTCAGAGTGGTACGATAGACGTTCGATACGTGATCAAAGTGGTTCAATACACGTTCGATACACGTTCGATATGCGATCAAAGTGGTACGTTAGACGTTGAAAGTGGTTCGAATGATGTGTCCAAAGAAGAAGGGGAAGAAGACGAGTGCGAAGAAGAAAAAGGAGATAAGTGGTCACTGAATAATTCGAAGAAGATGCATTGAAGGAGAGGATGGTCAGCGAATATGCAGGTGGAGAACAACGGTATCTTACTTTTGCAAGGCTATGCAACTTTGGGCATGGATCTATATGCGGGAGCTTGGAGATGCAGCGAGACCAGTTGCTCGTCAATCTGCCACTGCGAGGGATCATTACGCGTTTCAATCAGGATGTGGTGCGACGACAGCAACGAGATGAAGGAGTATTTGGTAAGTGATATTTGTACGTAGCGACTACAAGGTCTTTTCATAAAAAGCACATGTTTTCTATAGTTTCTCATATGTTTCAGCGAACAGAGTATCCATATACGAAGGGATACTACAGCATTAAATGTAAAAAATTAATGCATGGCTGCAGGCAGTTTTGGCGAGAGGTTTGAGACGATTTAGACCGTTGGGCGTTCAACGACGACAATGATGATCTGAACTTTTGGGGGCTACGACAATTATTCGAGCCGTAAATGTGCGTATATGTGTTCAGAGGATTTATTCGATATAATACAATAACGATGTGATACACGTGCATGAAGAAATGTCTGTCTTCCCATGCTTTTGCTATTCAATGTATTTGGTCGCGTGCCGTGCGAGCGATTACTTGCCATTGCAAATACAGCAATTATTCACTTTCATTTATACATGTCTTACAGTAAATCAAAAACAACAGAAAGTTTTAGAAGACCTGCAAGATTTTATGGACGATGTAAGGGAAAAATTCTGCAGCCATCTCCGATCAGATGGGTTGCACTACCGGAAATTGTAGAAAGAACGTTAAGTCAGTGGACAGTTTTATTTGCTGTCTTTACGGAGGCAGCAGCAGAACACAATTATTCCGAAAGAACAAACCAAATATTTCGAACATTAAGTTGCCCTTATACTAAGGCTTATTTGCAATTTTTAAATTACGTGTTAAACATATTTACAAGATTCAACACAGTGTTTCAGAATTCGAAAATTCTAGTTCATTGCCTGCTCTCTGAATGTTTTAGATTATTAAGATCATTGGTAGGAAATTTTATAAAGCGTGAGTATATTGTAGCACCCAATTCATATGAAATAGACGTATATAATGAAGATAATTTACTGTCACTGCAATCAATTTTTATGGAGAGGAATCGATGGCAACCATTAATAAAATTAGAAGTAGTAATTCAGAAAATAGCCAAGGAATTATAGACTTATATGAAAATATAAAAAAATATTACCAATCTGTCTTCAAACATACTGTTAGGAGATTGCCTTTTAGTGAGAAATTTTTAAATTCGTTAGAATTTTTAAGCCCGCAAATAGCTTTAGATGCGAGACATCAGAAAGACCAATTGAACTGTGTTTTAAATAAATTTAAATCTAAATTAAACCCTCAAAAACGGCGAATATTCTGATTAGTTAAATTACTTATTTTAAAATACTTATTTAAAAATTCTTCTCTCCCACATTTTTTTTTTAATAAATATATTTCGCCTCTTTTTTCAAATCTACATAGTTGTTGGTGCGCTGTTACTTCCCCTCATAACTGCGACCATTTTCATATTCCTGCCCTATTCTATAAAGTGTTTGAGTCAGTTCGCGTGAACGCGGATTGTTCGTCGCCCTTTGTACTGTAATTATTGTTATCGTGCATGTTTTGAATCGTGTAGGGACCTATCCATGCAGGTGTTAGTTTTGTGACCGTCCGCGTCTTAACGTCTCGTCGTGCAGTAGCATTTGGTCTCCGATTTTAAAAGACCTATCCGCGGTTTTCTTGTCGTAGTATTGGGATTAAAATTAAAATAAATTTAATGTAATATTGAAATTTATATAAATCCAATAATGAATAACTTTCAATTAATAAAATTACGGGAAATATTGTTAAAAATAAACGGACTTCATAAGAAACTGACTGTGAAATTGATCCAATCGCTCCTAATATTGAATAATTAGAATTTGAAGCCCAACCAACCAACAATTATTACAGGGTAAACACCTATTCTTAATAAATATAAAATTCCAATTTTTATTGAAAATAGTACAAAATAATGTATAAATTAAATCCTTTCGTACAAAAATTTATTAGATAAATATAGATAGAAATCGATCTGACTCACGTCGAACTGAACTGAAATCATGTAAGATATTAAAAGTCGAACAGACTTAATATTTAAACTGCTGCATTTAAATTATATCCTAATTCAACATCGAGGTCGCAATTATCTTCATAAATATGATCTCTCCAAAGATATTACGCTGTTATCCCCAAGGTAATTAAATCTAGCAATTTTTAATAAACTATCTTTTGAAACAACATTACTTGGATAAATTTTTTAAAGTTAAATAATTTTAAATATCCTCCCAATAAAATAATTAATTTTATTAAAACTTATTCTTAAAGTAAATTATAAAATTCTATAGGATCTTCTCGTCCTATAGAAAAAATCTAAGCATTTTTACTTACTATTTAAATTAACAGTTTAATCTAGAGACAGGAAATATTTCATCAACTCATTCATTCAAGCCTTCAATAAAAAGACTAATTATTATGCTGCCTTTGTATGCTACCATATACTCAATATACTGCAGCCACTTAAAAATAATTCATTGGGCAGAGCAGACTTTAAATTATTAAACATAAAGACATGTTTTTTGATAACCAGGTGAATATTTTTAATTTGCAGAATTCCTTTAGTTCATTTTTATCTAAAAAATATATTCACTAAATTAGTTATTAATTTTATCATTATACCCTACGCATAATTCATTTATATAATTTATTTAAAAAATTGCACCAAAATTCTCAAATTTTTTATCAATGAAATAAATTATTAGATTATCTTAAATGAAATTAAATTTTAAAATTACAATTCTTAAATACATCAAATCAATAATAATAATATAAATGTGTAGATAATCCCATAAATTTGTTATATTTAACAAAATTAAAAATACTTTTCATAATTAATTAAATATATGAATACATTCATTTAAAAACTAGATATCAATAAAATCGAATAACATATCACCACTAATTATAAATTTATAATTATTATTAAACATAAAAAAATAATTTTTAATTAGCTCTTTTAATTTCAAGATTAATACAATTTATATTAATTATAATAATTGCAGGTGAAATACATGCGGTGGATAATGAAATTGGAGAGATCAACACCAACATACTGGCTGTTAAAAGAAACAGGAGGAGATGGCATGGCAATTGAAATGGGAGAATGAGCAATGAAGTTTGAAGAGAGGCTAATAAACTCGGAAGAAGGATTGATAAGATATGAAAGTGGGAGAAGTCTAATGAGAGGAAATGAAGTTACGAAAAGGGAAAGAATGAGAATCAAATTCTTGGAAGGGAGAGGATGGTCAAATGAAGAATTGGAAAGAAGAAGATTAAATGGGAAAGAAATGTCGATCAAAATAGAGCAGATAAGTAAAGACATCCAAGAACAAGAGAGAGAGACGAAAGTAAAAGAGTCAAAGTTCCTAAGAGAATTAAGAGAGGTGGCAAGGAAACCTGGAGATAAGCCGAAATACTATTGGGGGGAAAAATCAAAAAGTAGTGAAACAAGGGCATGCAAATATTGGCTAAAGAGAGAAGAAAGGGTATTTAGGCTTTATAAGAAAGAGGAAGAAAAAGTGGAACACGTGATTGAAGCATGTGAAGTACGTGGAGAGAGTGGTGGGAATTGGAAAGAAGAGAAGGAAAAACTTGGCTATTTTACAGGAGATAATAGGGAGAAGGAAAAGATGGAAAGAACTGGAAAGGGATAAAAGAAGCTTATACAGCATAGAATAGATTAGGAAACACTTGTAAAATAGAAAAATTGTTAAGACACAGCAGGATACATTAGAAGGGTTGGACACTGACACAATCGCGGGAATGAAATGAAAAGAGTATATGATCGTTAAATTGTAACATGAAAATGAGCAATAAATTAAATTATTATTATATTTTTTCTTTTTTATATTTTTCTATTCCTCTTTTTATTTTATATTTTTATATTCTATTTGTATTTAATTTTAATTCCAATTTATTTAATGTTTTTAATTAGATTATTAATTGAGCCAGATTTAGTGGAGGGGGAATCAGAATTGGTGTCTGGATTTAATACTGAGTATTTTAGAGGTAGATTTTCATTAATTGTTATAGCTGGGTATTTAAGAATTATTTTTATAAGATTTTTAATTTCATTAATGTTTATGATCTTTTATTTAACTAGAATTAAATTTGTATGCAGTAGCATAAGACCTCTCCTCACGAATTTCTATCGACTCCACATAATTCTTTCTATGATTCTCTGATTGTAAAGATAACACGTGATACTAAGCCGCTGTGTTTCAAACTGAATACTGTAACATTTTTATTTAATCTTGATCTGTGTATAGCCTATGTGTATCTGCGGTTGTATGAAACTGCACAAGATGTGCGGATGAAATTTTTAAATTTTGTTAACGTGCTACAACAGAGCGATGTTGCCTGCGAAACATTAGATACGCGTCATGCTGCTAAAATCATACGTGATAGCGAATATTACGACGAGGATTATCTTGTAGATTGCGAACTGTTAGCATGTGCAATCAATGATATTCTAGCTGATGCTCGTAGGAAGAAAAATGTTAAATTATTATTATTCTATTTTCATATTCTTTGCCTGTAACAATATATTATCATTTAAAACATATTATGTCTCTATTTTATTTACCCTCATTCTTTCCTCACCACCTAATTCTAAGATTCAACGTTTTAAATAGTATTATATTTCGTTCACGCGTTCTTCCCGTCGTGTCATCGCGCGATACGCTGCGACGCTAAATCTGAACGCTTTAAAAACATGCTAGCTTTAGAATGCTTGTTACATATTTGTTTGAAAATTATTTCTCTGCGTTGGAAAAAATATGTCTGCTTGCTACAGAAGGGTTCGCTAGATCGTTTATTCATGAAATTATTATTTCTCTGCGTTGGGGAAAAAGTGTCTGTTGGTTTGAAAAAAAAATTTCAGCTGACACCGCATAATTCTATTATTCGCGCCTTCTTCGCGCCGTGAAAATGACGTCATCTTGCACGGCTGCCCCAGAGGAGTCAAATTACACACGATCGCGCGATACGCTGCGATATTAAGATTGAAAAATGTTTGAAATACTGTTAGCTTTAGAATGCATGTGATTGTACCACTGTCTCTTTCCCTCCCCGAATTTAGCTTTAAAATAACTGTGCTTGTGCCGTCTCTCTCTCTCTCTCTCTCTCTCTCTCTTTCCCGTCCCCGAATATATGGTTTGTAAAACGTCGATCTTTCCCGACATCGCTCGAAACAATTTCTGATAAATTATTAAACAATTTCTGCTGCATATTGGTTCGCTAGATCGGTGTGGGCCAGGCGTGAAAAAATTTTCGGAAGTGGGCCAAGGTCATTCCCTGGCTCGGTTAGGTGTGAAAAAGATTTTCGCGGGTCAGTCCCCCCTCTGAAAAATTTTCATTCGAGCGTTTTTCGCGCCGCCAAATGACATCATCTCGCGCAGCTGCTCCAGGGGAGTCAAATTACGCGAGATCGCGCGATACGCTGCGACGTTGAGATTGAAAAAAACATTTTGAAAAATTTTAGCTTTAGAATGCATGCGATTGTACCACTGCTGTCTCTTTCCCTCTCTCTCAGAATTTAGCTTTAGAATGCGTATGATTGTACCACTATGTAGCGTTATCTTTTTCCCTCTCCCTCAGAATTTAGCTTTAGAATGCATATGATTGTAGCACTAAGTAGTGCTATCTCCGTCTAACTCTTTCGGTGTACCTCCTTCCTCCAATAGATTGCACGTAAAACGTCGATCTTTCCCGACATCATCCGATGAAAATAAATTATTACGCTCGGTATATGTACCATTGAGGAAAGACTAATGTCGGAGAGCCGGCGTTGGGGGAGTTGGTTAGGCGGCTGACTCGTACCGCGGAGGTCTTGGGTTCTCGAGCCCCGTCGCCCGAGGATACCGTTTTTTCATTTATATTAATATCTTAAATGAAATGTTTCCTTCCTTACCGACAGTTTGTACCACGCTCCAGAGTAGGTTCTCGCGCTATACCCCACCACCACCCGCCATCTCTATGACGTCATCCGCCGCCCGCCCGCGCCCGCCGCCGCGCCCCAAAAAAACAAATTTCGAAAATTTTCAAACTCAAATTTGGATTTCAAGGTCATTATCGTGACCTTGAAACTCAAATTTGAGTTAGAATCGGCATAGCTATACTACTGTCTTAGAAAAGAGGACACGTTTAAGCGTACGAGAATTTCTGTATTAAGAAACAGTTAAACATTTATAATAAAGTCAGTTATTGGTATTCCAACACAGAACAAATTTATCCAGAAAAATAAATCCTCTTATTTATTAGACGCAAAATGCAAAAAATTTTCATTCTAGCCGAGTTGGTAAAAAAAATATTTTTGTATTATGGCAAGCTCCGTGCAGCACACTGCTGAACGCGTTTTTTCAAAGGCTGGAGAGTTAGTAAGTAAGAACAGAAATCGATTAAAGGATAATAAAGTAAACAAAATATTATTTCTTAATAACATTGTATAATGCACCAATTTCTACACATTAAGGAATAATGTATATGTACATCATTTATTAATAAAAATTCAATTATATAGTTCACGATATTGATTCCTACTCCTACTTAATTGTTATGTTATCAAATAATGATTGGTAATAAATAATATTTTCGTGAAGTACTAAATTGCAAATCGCAACCAATACCTTCGTACAATCATGCAGCAGGTATTATATACATATTTTCAAGTAGATATCAAATAGATATCATAACAGGTTTTGCCATCTGATTACAGAATTATCAAATAAATAACGATAATTTCGTACAGTATCAAACAAGCATCGATAATTTCGTAAGGTATCAAACAAGTATCGATAATTTCGTAAGGTATCAAACGAATATCGATACTTTCGTAAAGTATCAAACTGGATTTGATTCGGTATAGTATTGATATGGTATCGGTTGAAGAAGAATCAATATCGATAATTGATATCAAGTACCTAAAATTTCGATGTGTATCGATATGTCCTATTGAATACTATGGTATCGAATTGATTCAATATCATCAATAGTATTGGTATCAGTCCCATCACTAGATATAGCCAAATATAACAAATTATTTAAATGACGTATCAAATAAAAGAGACAATAGTCTTATTCGTCATGAATAAGAATAACCCGAGTCAATTTTTAATCGAAGCGCCATGATGGAAATAATTCAATCATGGGGATACAATCGTCGGCCATGATTGAATTATTTCAATCATGGGAGTTCAATCATGACTGACTGAACAATGTTCTCGTATTCATGCGTTTGTAGCCGGTAAATGTGCACATTTACCAGCCTATGTACTTTTACCGTAACATATATACCCGTTCCGTCCAGCACCTCACATCCCAGCGTCTGAGGCAGGGTCTGCCAGGACAGCCTCATCGACGAGTCCTCTGGCAGACCCGGCACAAAACACACCTTCTTTTTCATATTGGTGACTCCTTTCCTCTCTTCCATCATCATCACCGCCAGGTTCTTTAATCGATTGAAGCTCGACTAACTTTGGCGAGCCTCAAGACTCTCGAGAGCCTTTGATCGAAGAAGCGCGAGGACCGAGCCGAGCGACATTGTATTGTTCACCTGTCTAAACTGGTGCCCGGAGTTGCTCGGCGATTTGTCATCATTTGTACGGAAAGTGAATTTCTTTATTTTTCATCGTATCAATATAAAAGTGGATTCCTGGCATTCTCCCGATTAAATGGACAGAAAATAATTTAAATCGGACTACATTTAATGAAACGGGGCTTTCAATTCGACTCAAGGTCCCGACTTTAAACATCCTAAAAGAATACTACCATATTCGCTGAAGTGTTTTCTATAAAATAAATCTATCTCTTGTTAGTAATTTGTATATTCAACGTCGCAGTAAGCTGTTAAAAATAGCGGTGCGCCCCGTTGCAGGTAAGTGAGACGCACGCTCCGTTATTAAGGCACGGTTATAAACATGTGTAATGTGCGCTACAGAATACCCTCGAAAGGGTCGATTTTAATCTGTAGACTGTGGACGCGCAACGCGGGACCGCATGCAACATGAAGCCGCGTACGCGAATAGTTGCGCACATCGTCGAAATCAGCGGAAAGAATACAGTCTTCCGATTGTTGAAAAGCCATTCGGCTCAGATTATCAGGTAGACTTACTCACCCCACTGTTTTGCATACTCGCTGCGAGCGAGGACCTTTGGGCCCTTATAGACCGCCCGTTGACAGCCGAGAGCAATAAAACCGACGGGTCAGATAAAATACCCAGTACAGAAAAATGCATGATTTTATTGACGCCTAACTTAAGTGGCCTGTAAACGTGAAATATTATTGTGCAATACGAATATTGCCGACAATTGAATCCCCATGATTGAATTATTTCAATCATGGCGCTTCGATTAAAAATTGACTCGGATTATTCTTATTCGTGAATTCCAAATAAAATTTTCGTCTTTTAGTCGAACTCAACTTTTTATTTGAAATAATTACTTGCCCATCTCTGGATATAGCCGACGTTACGGTGAGCTATAAGATGTGCACAAGTCGTATTAATCTATATATGTAGCTTTCCGTAACGTCGGTTATATCTATAGCAGCGATGCCCCGATGGGCGGTCCGAAGACGCGAGCATCCATAGTGTTTTCTACGAGCCTCGCGGAAGGGTGTTCTCGAAGCCAATGAAGCGGCGGGCATACAACGGATAGGGAAAACTGTAGTAGTGTGCCCTTAGGCCCTAAAGGTGAAGCTCTACGGCGCGTGGCTCGGCGAGTCGGCTTGGCTCGCCCAGGTTCGGCGAGTCGGCTTGGCTCGCACAGGTTCGGCGAGTCGGCGAGCCACGCGCCGTGGAACTTCACCTTAAGGGGGTAGACACGGGTAATACAAGGCTCTGTATACCGACACAATCTGGCCCGAAACATGGGTTTTGTAGAATACATTATTCGTCCTTATATGAGCGAATTTTGGGCTGGGCAAGGTCTCATTCGAAAGAGGAAGGTTCAGTGCAGCGCGCTCAAGTCATGGTTCGACGAGATTGTGTTGATATCTAATAATATGAGTGTTGAAAGTAGAGCAAAAGTCGACAAAATACACGCGCAAGAATCCAAGTACTTTTAGGTCACTAAAAGAATTTTGTGACTCAAACGATGAGCAGAGCGCGCTGCACTGAACCTTCCTCTTTCGAATGAGACCTCACCCAGCCCAAAATCTGCTCATATAAGGGCAAATAATGTATTCCCGTGACTACATTCCCAAATACGAGTTCCGCCATATTGGCGATAATACAGAGCAAGTCACGTGACAAATTTAGTTCAGCTAGTGGATACGAGATGGCGCCTACTCGGGAGGACTGCCAACGTGGAATCATAGCAAAACTGAAGCGTTAGCTGGATACATGTGCCACAGTAAAAGCGTGATACAGTCAATGTATGTATTTTTGGACGATTGTAGGTCAGGTTATATGCATTTTAGGCATACATGAACTGCTGGGAACTGTATACATTTACTAAATTAATGTTTTTACTGTAACACATACATCGCTTGAAATCGCTATCAAATTTATGTTATAATTATATGGCTACATTATTTAAAATAAAAAAAGAGAGGTTGGAACTTTTTTACTAATACTGGAAATATTGATTTACTGATATCATATTTTCAGAATGTGAAAGTTACACCAATTATTTGCAATTATTGCTTTTATTATTATTCTTCCGACTATTGTATATTCTCCAAATCGGTCAACAGTTGACTCCTTGATTTTTTTTTATAATTCTTTACGGTTCTATGCAGAGATGGACATTATTTAAATAAAATAATATACTTCCAAATGGTCCCAGTGGCCGATCGACACGGGATTTGGGGGAGGGTGTGTGTACCCTAAATCTAAAATTCTATTTAGCTTTGGGTATTTATTAGTTTCCATTGTTTATTCGAAGGCCTTTCATCTTGGGCTTCGCATAATTGTTCATCTTTCATTGTTTCTTTATCCTAAGGACGTATTCAGATATATTGGCCAGTCGATTCGTTTTCACGAACACTGATCGAGGAGAAATCAGCCACCACCATCTGACGATCGTGGATTTGTCAGTTGGAGTTCCTTGGCTACCGAAGGGTATGGTGGGGTAACGGGAATGCTGCTCGGCTCCGTCTGAACATAGCCGTGTGGCTGTTATTTATTCTTATTGTTAGCGTAGTAGTTGTGTGCGTGACGAAGCTATATGTAGACCAATACGAGATGAAGCTATCGAGAAAGAATCAATGTTCTGACCAATAAAGCTCCTGAATTTTTTCGGAGCTAAGCTACACTTATTCTGATGTGTGTATTTCTACGATGACAGCTCAGTTTGGCCTATACACGCCAGAAGCTTGGCGCTATCCCCACCACTTCTGGCTCACTCTTGTTCTGCGAAGGCGAGAGCGAGATGGAACAAGAGCGAGTCAGAAAACGTTGAGAAAAGGAGTACCGAGGAAGGCAAACGGTATGGTGGGAGAATACGCGTTACGAAACTCGCTGGCCAATATATCTGAATACGACCTTAGAATCTCGAATAACCGACGAGAATCTTTGTAGCCCGAGTCCGCGCGAGATGGCCGTTGCTCGGTGATGTATCATCGATTATATAGAAACAGAATTTGTTTATTTTTCATCTTATCAATATGAAAGTGACATAAATGGATTCCTGTCATTCTCCCGATTAAATTGACAGAAAATAATTTGAATCGGACTATTTTTAACGAAACGGGCTTTCAATTCTGCAAACAAATTTTTCACGTAATTTCTTTAATTATGGTCCGAATTATATCATTTATGGGGCCAATTTGATCAAGAAAACATAAGGAATCGATTGACGTCATGTAAGATAATTCGGCGCTGAGCGGAGAAGGCTGGTCGAGGCATCGTGGATCTGCTTACGCTGCCACGGCTACGGCGACCACCCCGAAATAGCGACGCCCTCGCCGGTTGTCTACTGTTCCTATAAACAACTGGGCCCGTGATTTGAACAGACGGGCAGTCTCTACTGAGTCTTTGAAACGGACAGACGATTGGGGCCCAAGCTATATTCTGTGAAGAATATATGATAATTCCATCAGTATTGGCTTAGCTTTTCATTGACCTTCATTTATGCTTACAGTCACTTTCGCAACGATTTGATTAGAAATTGCAGAACTTCAGATTCTTCACTGCTTAGTGTGCAACATTGTATAGCCCCGCTGATTTCGAGCGTCGAAACCCACGAAACTCAGCAAGTCGCATGACAAGGAGACTGAACGACGTAAACCGAGTGCGAGTGAAATAGCGCACCAGCGAGAGACCCTTGGTCGACGGCGACTTGAGTTATCCAGTGCTAAATATGCAAATGTTCATATTTCTCATTACACCTTGATGAGAGTGTTACCACCGATGGATTGGTGAATTTTTGTCCACAAAAATGAGTCGAGACGCGAAGCAATTCGGTCTATTTTTTTTTATGAATATATGATTTAGGACACACATTACATTCACTAAAAATGGATCGAATTGCTCCATGTTTGGCATCATTTTCATCGAGAAACCCTAAAAACTCCATTGGTAATACTTTCATCAACAGTTACCAAAAACATGAACATTTTATCTGGCCCGTCGGTTTTATTGCTCTCGGCTGTCAACGGGTGGTCTACTGGGACCCGAAGGTCCTTGTTCGCAGCGAGAAAGCAAAACGGTGGGGTGGGTAGGCCATTCCCGATAATCCAAGCCCAACCATTTGCGTGCGCAGCTTCATGTTGCACGTCAAAAAGTATTTTTTTAATTACAATTAGTAATTCAGTTTGGAAGTGGAATTAAATTAGGCGCCATTAAAATCATGCACAGTTCATTTATTTTAACTAATTGACCAATTCATTTATTTTTGAATTCAATAATGCAATGCTCCGCTGAAGAACCACGTAATACGGAGCTAATATTCTAGGCCCTAGAATCTACGATATTGTCAATGTGCAGTTGAAACGCACGCCACTTCACACTATCGTTTCTTAGCATTTATACGGGGTGATTCTCTAGCTAGAGTCTAGCATGTGTCTCGTTGAGTTTCGTGGGCTTCCACGCTCGAAACCAACGGGGCTATACAATGTTGCACACTAAGCAGTGACGAATCTGAATTTCTGCAATTTCTAATCAGATTTTTGCGAAAGTGACGGCAATTGATTCTTTATGTTTTCTCGATCAAATTGGACCCATAAATGATATAATTCGGACCATAATTGAGGAAATTACGTGAAAAATTTGTTTGCAGAATTGAAAGCCCGTTTCGTTAAAAATAGTTTGATTTAAATTATTTTCTGCCAATTTAATCGGGAGAATGCCAGGAATCCATAGGTGTCACTTTCAGATTAATACGATGAAAAATAAACAAATTCTGTTTCTGTATAATCGATGACAACGTCGCAGTAGCACCGGCCAATGCATTAGCGCATATGAAAAGCTATCGACTAAGCAATTGCAATCTAATGTCACTATTGCACCAACACAATTTTATGTGTAATGTTTGTTCAATAACTTCTTTCTGCATAGGACGTTTAATTATCTTATAATATGTATATAACTTTCAGGTTCTGCTTCAGTGTTTTGCTAATTAAAAAATGCTAAGAAACTTCATTTTCTGGGTGCATCCCCTCATCATCTATTTTTTTCTTTTCACTTATAGTTCCTTACTGCCAACGTAGTATATTGTAGCATAAGCACATTTCAAGTAATTAAAATGTACAATGAATTTTTCTACGTTTGCACTACCAGCGGACTTTCCGTTTAAATATTTACCAGTACAACGCAAACGCTGAGAATTTCTTTCCACATTCAGAATAGAATATGGAAATAGCTAACAGCTCCCTCTCGTGTTCACCAGGCAGCCGCGTATCTATGGGTATTACCATTTCTGTGCAGGAAAAACCTGCTGCAATACCGACCTTCCAAATCGGCCGGGTCACGTGACGTGTCTACCCCCTTAAGGGTACGAGCCTACACGCACACTACTATAGTTTTCCCTATCCGTTGCATGCCCGCCGCTTCGTTGGCTTCGAGCACCCCTTCCACGCGGCTCGCAGAAAAGACTATGGATGTTCGCGTCCTCGTACCGCCCATCAGGCATTGCTGGTGTAGGTTATAAAGAAATTATATGTCATGGATTTCGCGCGTGAATTTACACCTCTGGATCGGTGGACATTTGTTAAGAAAGACTGTCCGCAAAGATGTTTATTACATTGAAAATTAATGTGAAGTTTTTCTTTTGCATCGCCACAAAAGGGCATTTCTATCGATCCCGCTCTCCTACTAATAATATGTATAATAAAACATGAAAAAGATGCATACCATAGATCTGTCTCCTGGATTGGCTTTCCCATATTTCATTAAGCAGTGTAGACCACTACGTAGTGCCCGAGCCCATATATTTAACCAATATTCTCCTTGTTGGGCTGATATTAATTCTGCAGCGGCACTCGTGAAAAATAAACAATACAATGCTCCCGATGTTCCACCCATTTGTTCCTCAGCTGTATGTGCCAATTTAGAAAGTACCGACGAAGGATGTGAGAAATAATAATTATTTATGTTTTGTAAAATATCTGAAAGTTGGAATTCATTAATTTTTTTAAAATTTTATAAAATAAAAATTAATGATGGCTAACTGGTATAACAATAACAGAGAAATTTTTTCCTTCTAATTCTTTACTAGCTTAAAGTACCGGGCGTTGCCCGGGTAAAACTTTGATTGCCACAGAGTGTCAAGGGGGTGAAATAAGGACAAAGGGAAGGGATGTCCAGATTGCAAGGTAGCCTATATGTTCCACAGGGTTTACAGAGTAATTACGCAATATTTGGTCCAGATCGGTTAAAAGAATCGGGATAAAAAGTATCCTATATGTTATTCCCGGTCCTAGACTACGTGAATGCAAAATTTCAGAAAGATCCGTTGCGTAGTTGCGACGTGATTGAGTAACAAACATACAAACATCCAAACATCCAAACACACTTTCACATTTATTATACATGTTAGGAAAATTACCCTCAAAGGTAGAATCGATACTAAGGAAGCACGCTCTAGGACGGTTCTGGGGTAAGTGCCATGTGGTTCATCACAGTCCTCTTACCAGAAGGCAAAACCTTCCCCACTCCGTGGCCAGATCCTCCAGGAACAGGGTCCCTATTCTGTGGCAATACGGCGTCGGGCCGATTGCAATTTACATAGTCTTTATCTTACTCTAAGCAACCAATCCTTCGACACTCGATGGCTACGAGACCCAACGTGGTTATCAGCCATCGCCCGTCGCCAGGTCTGTTTAGTCTCACGTACTCTCTAACAATACCGCGCGCAGGCTAAGTCCCTGCCATAAATCCTTAGAGGCAAGCCAGCATGGGGCTATCTGCCATCGACCTCACCCTTAAATTTGGTGACGCTAACATACATATATTAGTAGGATAGGATTAGTAGGATTTGTGGTCATATTTGTGGTCATATACTGTTTTCATATAAAATGTTATAGCCCTTTAACGTAGTTTAGGCGTTTAGTAATATTTACAGTATTTCTCGTTCCTATTTTGCCGGGAGCACGGCGCAATGGAGCGGGAGCGGGTCGGAGTTTCGTGTAAACGCACACGTCCATCGCGCACACAAGGGACGGAATATCAGGCGTCCGAGAGACGGAGCGAAACAAAGTATCAACGTGTCGTCTGTCTTGTACCGTTCCCCGCTCGCTTTCACTCCCTCTGACTAGCTTTCGTTCTATCTCGCTCTTGTCTTCGCGGGACGGAAGTGAGACAGAAGTAGCGGGGATAGCGTCGAGGTCTCAGCGCGTAGGTCTGGCCTGGCTCTTGGCGAGTACATGTATACTATATATTCCTTCTCCTATAGGAACTATTCAATCAATCGGGATAAAAAGTATCCTATGTGTTATTCCCAGTGCTAGACTACATGTATACAAAATTTCAGAAAGATTTCGTTGCATAGTTGCGACGTGATTGAGTAACAAACATCCAAACATCCAATCATCCAAACACACTTTCGCATTTATTATACAGGGTGTTACTCTACCTACAGTCAATACTTTGGGGAGTGATTCTACAGGCGAATATAAGTCGAAAATCAAGAGTGACGAAATTGCAGTAAATGCTTCGTTTATTAATTATCGATGGTAAAAAAATGGCGTCTGGAGCGCTTGAATCAGCCTGAATAACGGCAACTCGACGGACAGCGAGCCGCAAGAGGCAGGCCAGCCAAGGTGCATGCAGTGGCGGCGGACGCGCGACGGATTTACCATGTAGAGCGCATACTTACCCACCTCGCCGAAACTGTGACATACGGTACTTGCGATAATTTATGAAAAGACACAAACGTTGTACGGCATTAACCTGCCTACTCGTAAATATCCACAAGGGCATATCAAAACCCGCCCAACGGGATTCACAAGTAGAGAGGGTGAATGCCATTGCCTTTGAAAATATTGCCCTCAAAAATCACCCACAAGGGCACACACGCACCGCGATTGTCCCGTCCGCGAGTGTTCACTTAATTACACACACGCGCACCGCGAGTAGTTTATTCGCGAGTGTCAATATGTTCAAGCACCGCGATTGTCCCGTCCGCGAGTGTTCACTTAATTACACACACACGCACCGCGAGTAGTTTATTCGCGAGTGTCCATGTGTTCACGCACCGCGATTGTCCCGTCCGCGAGTCTTCACTTAATTACATACACGCACCACGATTAGTTTACTCACGAGTGTCCATGTGTTCACGCACAAAATATTGTCTTACAGGAGATGTTCAATGTGACCACCATTCTCCTGAAGACACAGTTGCATTCTTCTGCGAAAGTTTTCGCGTACTTGTCGGAAGTCGCCCATCACATTCTGCACTATCCCCGATGTAAACTGGATTCGTTGTTCTAATTCGTCCAGCGTGGCCACGGGCTTTGAATAGACCAAATTCTTCATATGTCCCCAGTAAAAGAAATCAAGGGGATTGAAATCTGGAGACCGAGCAAGCCAAGCGATAGGTCCTGCTCGTCCAATCCATCTATTTCCGATGTATGCATTTAAATGTTGGCGTACTATTACGGCGTAATGTGCTGATGCACCATCTTGCATGTACCACATGTCTCTTCGCACAATCAATGGTACGTCTTCTAATAGAGCAGGCAATTGTGTCTGCAGGAATTCTAGATATCCTTGGCCTCCTAAGCGAAAAGGGAGAACAACAGGACCAATAATCTTGTCGCCAAGAATTCCTGCCCAAATATTCGTCGAAAATTGGCGCTGGGTATTTATTTCTAACAGCGCGTGTGGGTTTTCTTCTGCCCAAACGTGAGAATTGCGTGTATTAACACTGCTATTTCGGTTGAAGTTTGCTTCGTCGTTAAACAATATCTTCGATAGGAAGCCTTCATCGGCTGTAATCATTTCCATCATCCACCTGCAAAAGTAGAAGCGGTTCTCGAAATCACCCTCTTCTATTTCTTGCACCCGTTGCAAATGATACGGGTACAGTTGCCTGTCTTTCAGGATTCTCCAGACAGTGGTACTGCTTACACGTTCCTCTGCCGCGATTCTTCGTGTGCTGGTCGAAGGGTTTTCCTCAATTCGCCGCATCACCCTCTCTTCGAGGTGCGGATCTCGTTGATCACGTCCCCCGGATCTGTTACCCGTAACCGAACCTGTATCGTGTAATCGTTGATACAGTCTGGTAAATATCCTTCTATCGGGCACATTTCTCCTTGGATATTTTTGGCAATAAATGCTAAGTGCTTCAGGAGTACTACCCTTCGCTTCACCGTAGCACATGAGCATGTCTGCGAGCTCCATGAACGAATATTGTCCTTCCATCGTAGAAAATTCATCCGTACGCACCACTTCACACACCACTACACACACCGTCGCACACCACGTACAGAATAAAGCCTAAAAAAGAAAAGAATAGATATCTATAAAGCCTAAGCTAAAGCTAAAACTAAAACTGAAACTGAAACTGAAACTGAAACTAAACCTAAAATTAATCTACAACACTAACTAAATTCAAAAACGCAGACTGCTTTCTACAATAGAAATACTTCTCGCCGATTGCAGTCTGTGCTCGCGTTGACGACAGTCGTCAAACTGAGGAGACCTTGGTCAAATCCCTACGCGAAGGTCACGAAAAACGTTATGGATAAACAACCCACATACAATGTATCGCTACATATTCGCCGAGTCGCTCAGGCGATGATAGACAGCTTATGCGATAAACTAAATTCTTTATTCTTCATCGAATCGATAGGTATGGCAGTGACAACAATGGATTCCCTACGTTTTTCCTATTTTT
Organism: Andrena camellia; assembly: GCA_029448645.1. NCBI lineage: Eukaryota > Metazoa > Arthropoda > Insecta > Hymenoptera > Andrenidae > Andrena > Andrena camellia. The sequence goes on from CM055679.1 coordinate 29,574,675, forward strand.
AACGAAGTTCATTTTCCATTATGTTAATTTGTTCCATTTGTTAATTTATAGGAAATACAAATTCTGATTTATCCGTATTTCGGCTCGGCTGTGAAGTATGAGAAAATAAATTTGCATGAATATAGATGTTTGATTCCAGAATTCGAGATTAATTCCTTAGCTTATTTAGATTTAAGTAGGTATAAGGTAGACTTAGGATTTTTAGGATTAACTAGGATTAAGTAGGCGTAAGTAAGATTAAGTAGTTGTAATTTGGAGTTCAGTTTAAAAAGAGAGTCTCCAGTTGTAGTATAATGGCGGATTAATAAACTTATCACAAGATGATGGTGAAAACCCAAGAAGTGTTTGAAATGTAGTAACGAGTTCGTTTTCACGTTTCTCTGCGTCTCTCTCTCTCTCGCTTTGATGGAGCAGTACAATAATTACGAGTGTCACGCAGGTGACTTTTGAACCGACTAACGAGAGCGCGGTTCTCGCGAAGAACCGCGACGATCGGTTAAGAGTGGGGAGAGAGAAGCACATGAGCATCGCATGACACGCTAGATGGAGACACGGTGATTAAAATCTTACAGCTAGATAATAAAACTATTTACAGTATGTACACGAAACAATAGATGAAGATTTACAAGAATTTTATTAACAAAAAATAACAATTTTTTATGTATTATTTAAACAAATGGACTTTTTGAAAATCTGGGGAGTCAGTCATATTTCTCATTCAAAGACACAAAATTCGTCCAGTGACACAATTCCCCTATCTCTAATAGTTCTCGAGATATTCCACAAAAATGATTTTTCAACCCTAACTTTGAACGCAGTTTTCACCCCCCAAATATGAAAACGGGGAAAAATAAAAAAACACGGATTTCTTATTTTTTGGTCCTCTATAACATATCCAAAAATCAAAATGATCGGAGGCGGACACCTAAAATACTCTCCTTGTTAGTAGTTTTAGCACTCGCGTTGACTGTCAGTGCCGCGCGGAATTTATATATACATACGATAAAAGATTTTTTTATTTCTATCTTACAATTTTGAAAATTATATATCGTAGGACATTTCTAAAGACACCTCATTTGTCCAAATCGGTGTATCCGTACAGGCTCTAGAGCGTAACATCTGGGCATACAAACATAGCCTGATAAACACAATACTCTCCTTTACGTGCCGCAGTCGGGTAAAAACATTACGTTTTACATTTTATTAGCACATAATAAACAAGATATTATCTTTGCCCATCTTTGTTCTCCAGCCGCTTCGCCGTGATTCATTCAAGCCTTTCTGACGACAAAATATAAATAGGGGAAATGCGGCAACAACGCGATAGGACTCTCGATACGTATCGGCAACTATGTCTTTCCTACATTTATCGGCTAACTTGGACTTCCACCGGTTCTAATGGTACATGGCGCGAATATACCATTAGCGCTGGTGACGGAGAATCCTTGAAGCATAATTCTGTCATTTCTCGAGTCTGTCTCAGTACACGAGTTATAAATTCATTATTATTTCAACGGACGGTGCTTATTAGCGTTCAAACGCACCAGACCCGTCTGCACGGATGTCTACTGAAGGCAACTATACCCGCAAAAGCTTCCTTCTTGACGATTCCACGACGTAAGTTGGTTGAAACGGTTTGTTTACTACATCGCGTATACGTAGAAAGCTGATGCTACGTGGCTTGAATATACCACCAGCGCTGGTGACGGCGAAGCCTTGAAGCTTCATTCTGTCAGTTTTCGAGTCATAAATTCATTATTATTTCAACGGACGGTGCTTATTAGCGTTCAAACGCACCAGACCCGTCTGCACGGATGTCTACTGAAGGCAACTATACCCGCAAAAGTTTCCTTCTTGACGATTCCACGACGTAAGTTGGTTGAAACGGTTTCGTGTATACGTACACGCTTTTCCTAGCTTGTGTGAGCGTACGCACACATTCAAGGCCGAAAGAGACGGCAGCCTTAATGCCGTACAACGTTTGTATTTTCATAAATTATCGCAAGTACCGTATGTCCCAGTTTCGGCGAGGTGGGTAGGTATGCGGCTCTACATGGTAAATCCGTCGCGTATCCGCCGCCACTGCACGCACCTTGGCTGGCCTGCCTCGCGCGGCCCGCTGTTCGTCGAGTTGCCGTTATTCAGGCTGATTCAAGCGCTCCAGACGCCAATTTTTAACCATCGATAATTAATAAACGAAGCATTTACCGCAATTTCGTCACTCTTGAATTTCGACTTATATTCGCCTGTAGAATCACCCCCCAAAGTATTGACTATAGGTAGAGTAACACCCTCTATTAGTAGGAAGTAGGATAGTGATTATTGAAGTTGGGTTTTTTTCAAGAGGAATTCTACATGTAGAATAATAAAAAGACGCTTAATTTTCTAGTAAGCTGATTGATCGAAAGAGTTCACTCACTGTTGTATACTTTTGATCCCTGATAATTATTTTATTTGATTTTTAAGAAGAATCAATTTAGAACGTTTCATCAATCGTGTATCGCCTGGAACTTTCTACCCACTTTTAGAAGTTTAACACTTTGAACAGCGTCGGTTGTGTTTTTATGCCGAAAAAATTCAACTCTGAGCACGGGCTCAGTGTGTCTTTTCGTGAATATTTTCTGAAAAACATAAAAAATGTTATCCGGGAGTCTCAAAATATTTCCTTTAAAAATAAGCCAAACTCGGAAGTCGATTTATACATTGGCAACTCACAATTAGCGACTCTTGCGGCAGTGGAGCCTGAGATGAGTCATCTACCAATGAAAATATTGATTTTTATATTTTTTTCTAAACTTGCATTTTAGTACTGCAAACGCATGGGAAATTTCTTCCAATAAAAATGAGTACAAACACGAGCATCATTCCTAGAGTTTTTATTAAGTGTAATTTGAATGACTTCTGGATTCCGTAAACCAATTGTACATCACGCATAATTAGAAATAGCTCGGCTGAGGTCGAGTGTAGACACATTTTCATCAGCAGAATCTCGTCAATCTATTAGCGATACTTTAATCAAAATTTCATGGAGGACATACAAATGACAGTTTTTAGATGAATTATCGAAGGTTCGACTGCTGGGCAAGCAAGAAGTTGCTGAAGCAGGAAACTACAAACCGAACTCCGAGCTCGGTTTGTTTTTAAAGCCAACGTTTAAGGAATCTAGGACAATACTGTTAATGTTTTCCTGTGTCAGGAAATGGAAATTCTACATTGTGGAAACATCCGACACCGCTCAAAGTGTTAAAAAGGAAGGCGTACCTTGAAAGAGTGATTAGTTTAGCAGAATTTGAAGTAGGTGATTAGAATGTATATTCCAGAACCAAACATAAATAGGATTAACGATTAGAATTATTAGGTATGTTGAAAATTGCTTAGAAAGCTAGTAATTTCTAGACTCGAAAAATGCATAAATCCATAAATCTCTTATATTAAGCGACTATATTTATGGTTACACATACCATTAGCAAGTCTAGCAAGTGTCGAACCACAATCACCGTCGCCACAACCTCTGTCGAGGTCATTAATTAAACTTTCTTTTTCAATTATACTTTCGCAAGCACTTTTGAGACACTGTTTCAATATGTTTTGGTATTGGACATCAATCTTTAATCCAGCATGTTCTATACTTTGTGTTACTTCACATTCAGAAATGCTCTGTACGCTCTGTATGTTCTGTACAATTTTTGAAGGAATACTGTAAGCACAACCTGGCCATCGTGGAGCATTGGTAGGTTCATCCAAACAACTGATGAAAGTATCCTTATAAGATTCCGGTAATTTCAAAAGCGTGATATGTATGCCGGCGCTATTTAAGGACGTCATCAAAACTCCTGAATATATACGCACAGGACGTATATTCATATTCTCTGTATTAACAAAAAGGTATGAAGGATTATAATTTCATAAGCTAAAGATATCAGTACAAAGTTCTTCAAATATAGTAAGAGTGAAATGGAGGAAGCAGTGAAAATTGTAATGTTACAATTGTAATGTATGTACACCATCAGCGTATGTCTCTAGAATTAGGATTCTAAAACGTTATTTTTACGGTGATTACCTTATTTTTCCTTCTTCCATTTAGTGTAAGACTAAGCGGGTAAACAATCTACGAGGAGTCAGCTAAATAATGTCAACTTTGTATTTTTATTTTTATTATTCTTCCACGTGGATTGTTTGCCCCCCAAAACGTTATTGACGCTTAAAAGCGTGAGTCGCAACCGCATGAAGTACCTTATCGTTTTCACACAGCAATTAAGATCTCTATGCTACCATATTACAAAAGGGCATCAAAATTAAATAGTTATACATAGCTTAAGCTATTTTTGTGAATCGCGTCATGATTTACAATTTAGCATTTATATTTTATCATTGTAACTTACTAAGCTGATGTATCAAATCATGAGCAACAATTCCTTGTTCAAATTGACTCAACGCTCCAAAATTGTTAATAATTGCTGCAACTTCATCTCCACTATGCAAAGATAATGAGTCACAAATAGGTTTCAACATAAACGAAACCACTTCATTCGATGATTTTAATTTAGTTTTCTCATAACCAGCTTCACCATGAATCCCCATCCCACATTCTATCTCGTCTTCTGCAAGCTCGAACATCGGTGGCTGCCCTAAAACATATGGTATGCAACATGTATTAATATTATATCTATCCATACAATTGTGTACATTGCACATAATACTTGCATATACCATCTACTTTGCCATTCTCTTTCACTCATTTTTATTTATATTTAATTCCTTACTATTTTCATATAAACCAGTCACGTCCAAACTCTGTAGTGTGAGTGACTAGAGCTAAAAGGAACCGCCATATGTTGCCACGGACGAGATATCTCGTTCACGAACAATATTATGTCACGGGATAACTTATCAGTGGCATTGTACGAACAATATTGTGTCGCGAAATATCTCGTCCATGGTTGCGAAGCGATTAATGCCCGTTTCTGAAATGGGAAATAGAAAATATGTATATATATATGTGTGGACACCTGATTGGACACAAGTCCTGTACAGGAAACCAGAAACATGCATCCTGCCTGTATCTGAAACTCTTCTTTCGGCTACTGCAGTCTCCGAACAGTGCTACACAATGTAAATAAGCACGCTTAATGAAAGTTTGTTATGGCCACGAAGCACCTTTCTTTACGCATCGTCTACTGCAGCGAGGGCCAGTTGGGCCATTAAGGAACCCGACTTCCATGGTGTTTTCCAGGGATAGGGAAAACTGTAAGAATGTAAGTAGTAGTGTCGGGGTAGGCTCGTACTCATAAGCTAAAATAACTGGCCCTCTTGGGTGCCCCAGTGGCAGCGAACACTGAGGCTCCCAAGAATCCCAGTCATTCAAGCCTATCCTACAGATATGAGTCTGCACCGCATACTACTATAGTTTTCCCTATCCGTTGCACGCGAATGTTATCGTTGGCTTTCGAGCTCCCCTTCCGCGCGGCTCCGGCTCACATGCTTGCCGCTAGTGAAATCGCGTCCTTAGGTCAGTTACACACTGTACTTACCAGGTCATCAATGACCACGAGGTACACAGAAATATATGATTCTTACGCACGGAGTTGCGGCGAACCACAAAGGTTTCTGTTCTCTTGTCGACTAAGTCGCCGGCGACTGGTCGACAGTGCGTAACCGGCCTTAGTCGTAAACCAGCAGGCGGGCAACCTCTGGCTGGACCACCCGACCAGGGTGTGAGCCATGCGCACTTCAAGTTAGCCTATCCCGGCATGGTCTCCCATGTGACATGACCGGGACGAGATTTTGTTCTCCTGCGAGGAGATTCTAAAACCAAGATTCCCGATATACTTGCAGAACTGTAACCTCGACCGACCGCCGAAGTAACAAAGCGAGACCGCGAAGTCGCCACCGTGACAGCAATACCGCCGTCGCCGCCATGACACCGCCGCGAAGTCGATCGTACTACTATAATAAGCGTAGGTTAAGCATAGGATAATCTTTGTAAAGACCAGAGAACAATGGACGGTTTGTAAACTCAGCTACGTACTGCTCATTTGTCGAACCTTGCCGACACCTCACTCCTTCTCCGTCTCACTGGGACTCCGCCGGAAACGTGGTCATAATGTCAGTATCAATGTTGGTCTATTATTCTTATGCAGAAATGACAGACACACAGTTTTTGTATGATCTTACCAATGGAAATACTTCCACAACTCATTGTCTACATAGAAAAATTACCCATCACACTAATCCGGTTCCTACACTCCCCGTGAATATGAAAGGATTGAATTTGGAACTTATATTCAATAAGTATTTTGTACTCCGCTAGTTGGATCCTATAAGTCCGTAAAGTCTTAAACCCTTTTTTTAAAACCCAGTATGTACTGTTACGCATAAGATTTTCGCAACTTTAGTTTTAAAAAGATAATATTTCAATACTAACCAGGTATAGCACATGCAATTAATCCAACTGCATAAGTGGCCATATTTTTTACAACATTCTGCGCAATTGTATGAATTTCTTCAAGTGGCAGTCCTCTTTCAGCAAGCGCGCCAGTTATTTTAATAACGAACAAAATTCCTGGTAGCCCACGTTTACCAGCAACACCTTGCTCACTACTCGGTATACTGCAATCTTCGTCTACAATTAATTCTGTAATCTAAAATGTTAAATTTACATTATGTAATCAAACTACACTCACACATATTTTATAAAGTGTATACGTGACGGTGTCACGTCCTGGGTGGCTGTGTCGGGGACAATGACGAGTTATGGGGTTGTACAGGATGCTAGTGAAGAACGCAGGGACGTTTAGGCACGAAAGGAAGTTTCAAAGCACTGGGGCAGTTGGGAGGTTAGGCGCGAAAGCGTGTTTCGTGGCACTGGGAAAGCGGGGAAGTTTAAACAAAAATAGCGCCATGGTGACAATTAATACAAGAAATAATACAGGTGTACATTATTGAGGCGTGCGCTTAAGACTTACGATTTTCTGAAATAGCTGAGAAACTTCAGTCATCCATTAACACTTTACCCACCGGTAAGGCTGAACTCTCTACACCAGTGCCGGTCAGGCTACCGTTTTCAGGGCAAGGGCAGCCGCCATTGCCCAGGGCAAACGCTGTGGGCAAAGCTCCGGGCAGTGACGGCAGCTACCGTTACGGCGGAGTGGGGAGGAATGGTTGCGGCGGGAGTACAGGCTCGTAGATGCGTAGGTAGATATGTGTTAGTAGGTTCGTTCAAATACTGTTCCGCGCTGCTCACATGAAGGAATAGAAACATTATGACAGTCAATATGCAGACGTCGCGTTAATGTACAGAGCTGGAATTATGATCGTAATGTTAAGTAGTTAAAGTAGTTTATACTAGCATTGTACTGAAGTATCCTTCGAAATAAGTTTTCTTCATTTTATATTGTCCACCTATAACCAAACTCTGACCCTCAATATTTTTTACGGCCGTGTACGCGTATCGATTTATAGCTTCTTTAATATTTTCTACCTTCCGAATTTTTTGGACACCTTATTAGACAATAGGCAAAGGTCGACAGTCTGTCTCGTCCGCGCGGTATTGCCGAACCACAGAGCAGGATCGTAAACCCGCACTGTCGGCAGACCCTCACGAATTCGGCGCGGCCAAGTTAATCTTTGACCCTGCACATTTTTATTACTTTCACGTTTATTACTTTCACGTGCACGCATCACCCTACCTTTTCCTCCACCATACCTTCCAAGAAAATGCAAGGGCTGTTTCTCTCCTTAAAGAGAAAACCAATCGGAAATGACAATTTCCAGCCCCCACACTTTTGACTCGACCAATCAGCGGAAATACGGGACTTCTTTAAGGTTACAAGACTTCCGAAAAGTCACTTCAAGTCAACCGGTCTCAGTGATCAGTCGAAGCAAAAACACCGTCTTACGCTTACCTTTTGCTAAGTAGACTCCGGAACTCTGTTTCTCGGCGTAAAGTAAGTGCATGTACTAATAAGTAAAAATCTCCGTTGACTTGGCATTCAGTGGTAATAAATATGGATATTCCATCCACATCTAAACGTTACGTGGCGGAAAACAGTATGGACCAAGTATCTACAACATCGCAAAAGTTTATAGCATATTCATTAGCTATAGATGAGAGCACAAATGTGTCAGGTACACCACAATTAGCCATTTTTATTCGCGGTGTTGACTCCGAAATGAATGTCATTGAGGAATTGTTAGATTTTTGTGACATGAGCGGAACAACCGTATTTATTTTACATATTTTGTCATATGTGGAAGAAGTAGTCGAACGCAACCAATTACAATGGCACAATCTTGTGTCCGTTGCAACTGACGGAGCACCAGCAATGGTGGGCGTGAATATAGGTTTTGTTGGCCGCCTGAAACAAAAGTTGCAAAATCTTACAATTCCGCACAATATAATTGCTGTGCACTGCATACTTCATCGCGAAAATTTATGCGCAAAACGCGTTCAACTGGAAGCACTTATGTCAGTTGTTGTGCGCACTATCAATTTTATACGTAATCACGGATTAAAACGGATGCAATTCCGAAAATTTTTGCAAGAATTAGATAGTGAGTACGGTGAACTCCCATATTATACGGAGATACGTTGGCTTAGTCGAGGTAAAGCTTTGGACAGATTTTTTATTCTTCGCGAAGCAATAGCGATATTTATGACTGAGGTACAATCTCCGGTGGCAGAATTAGACAACGTGAATTGGGTTAAAGATTTAGCGTTCTTATCCGATCTTGTTGATCACTTAAATATTTTGAATACAACATTACAAGGCAAACATAAAACTATTATAGATTTTTTTGATGCTATACGCGCCTTCAAAATGAAACTTGATGTTTGGATGGGAGACTTAGAATCCGGTAATGCTGTCGATTTTCCTAAACTCATGTCGGTATCATCAAACGATACAAATTATGAATATTATCCTAGTGTATTGAGAAATCTCTACGATGAATTTACAGACCGTTTTGCGGATATAGTTACTTTGGATTCAGAATTTGACATTATTGCATCGCCATTTTTAACCGATTACTATACAGCTCCTCCGCATATACGTTCCGAACTTATAGATTTGAGATGTAATAGAGCATTGAAAATTCAATATGAAAGCAATCTAATAAATATATTACAATTGTAGGGAAAATAAATAAACTCGGATGAGCTGCGACACCACGTTTTATTTCGCTGCGACCACGTTGCTGGACGACTACGCACTACTTCTTTTACGCGCGGCGCGTCGGTCGGCGCTCGCTTGTCTCGCGGCGTTGGCGATTGGCAACAGTGCTTTACAGTTTCGGCCATTCTGACTTAAGTCCGTCCTCGGACTTCCGGGTACATATCTTTAAAGTTAAAAAAAAATTTACGCATGAAAAAAGAAAAAGAAAAGAAAAACACAAATATTAAGGATTGACATTGGAAATCCATGGTCGCATATTACAAGATTCCCATACTCCTTGATATGGCTTGTTAGTGTGTTGAAAACCATCTATATCTGCTATTATATATCTGTTATTTCTAAGTTTTTTGGATATGACATAAGGTCCTTTAAATTGTGGTAACAATTTTTTAGGAGCACCTGGGATGCTGTCGAAGTTGCGAATCATGACTAAGTCGCCTTGTTGGTATTCGTGTGCCCCTTTACGCTTTTTGTTAACATGGTGCTCATTCTGTTCTTGCGCTTTGACAATTTTATCCGCTGCCTCATTTCTAATAGTTTCTATACTCTTATGGTTTTGAGGTACGTTATCGCTTAGATACTCGGCTATTTCGTCTCTTAGCTTGCCGCGCTGCTCCAGACCGAATAACAATTTGCTGGGCGTTTCGCCGGTACTTTTATTAACGCTATTATTCAGAGCAAATTCTACATCACTTAATACGCGATACCAATATTGTCCTACGTCATTATCGGTAAGCTTCGCTAGCATTGGTGTGAGTATCCTATTCACCCGCTCAACTTGTTCATTCGCCTGGGGTGACCCCGTGGCAATCAGTTGGTGCTGTACCTCATTTTCCGCCAAAAATTCGCGGAACTCTCGCGAGGTGTATGCGGTACCTCGATCCGAAACAATAACTCGTGGCCGACTATAATTAGTAAAATAATCAGTTAAGCATCGGATCACTTCTGCACTAGACGTAGACTTAGTGGCATAAAGACGAACATGTTTCGTGAACGCGTCAACGACCAAAAAAACGTGTTGTTTACTAAGACGTTTCTTATCTATTGGACCGTAATGGTCTATATGTAAAGTCTGGAAAGGCACTTTTCCCTTAGGTACACTGAGCAAGTACCCTTCTTTCTTGCTCGAATTAGGCGAATATGCGATGCACTTTAAACAATTTCTTACATATGTCTCAACCTTTTGTTTCATTTTCGGGAACCAATAATTACGTCTGATTGTATTCACAGTTTTTTCAATACCGAGGTGACCCATTCCGTCGTGGTATCTATGTAAAATATTCGTTTCCATCGCTTCAGGCACATAAAATAACACCGTTCCATTATATTTTTTATAAACTAAACCATCTCGCATTTCAAATTGTTGGTCCTCATTTTTTTCTAAATTTTCCCGAATACTTAGTATTTTCGAATCTTCGCTTGACAGACCGAGAGGTTAAATTTCAATGTATTGTCCTCGATTACCATAATATTAGTGATTCTACTCAGAGCGTCTACATGTTGCATTTTTGTGCCTATACGGTGCTCTACTTCGTAATCATAACTCTGCAACTCGAGTGCCCATCGAGCAATACGCGGACTAACGTCTTTTTTGTTTAGAATCAGTTTAAGCGATTCGCAATCTGTGACAATTTTGAATTTCAGTCCATAAATGTAAACTCGAAAGCGACGCAAGGCGTAAATCACCGCAAGCGCCTCCAACTCGAAGCTATGGTAACGACTCTCGACCTCCGTTGTTCGCTTTGAAAAGTAAAAGACCGGGTGAAATTTCATGTCAGATTTGCGTTGCATCAATATCGCGCCAAATCCAACCGAACTCGCATCACAATGTATCTCAGTCGGGTCGTGCGGGCTATAAATAGCTAGAATAGGTGTGGAGATTAATTTGCGTTTAATTGTTTCAAACGCCTCCAACTCCTTTGCACCAAACATAAACGTAGCTCCGGCCTTCATCAAATCATTCAGCGGTTTAGCCAAAACCGCAAATTTCTCTATGAACTTTCGGAAATAAGAACTCAAGCCAATAAAACTATGAACTTCTTTAAGGTTTCTGGGAATTGGAAAGTTAGCTACTGCCGCTATTCCGTTAGCCGTAAGCTGTATACCCTGGCCTGTAATCGAATAGCCTAAATTGTCGATGCTGGTGGACGCAAATTTGCATTTGTCTAATCTGAGTTCCATTTTGTTTCGCACTAACAATCGGAAGAGTATTTTTAGCACTTTGACATGGTGTTCCAGCGTCTCTGTAATGACAAGTATGTCGTCTAAATACACCGCGACATCTCCCGAGTCAATTAATACACGCAACGCATCCTGAATAAATCTTTGAAATCGAGCCGGACCTACCTTCAATCCAAAAGGCATTTTCAGGTATTCATAATGCCCTAAAGGCGTAGTAAAGGTTGTATATTTGATGGATTCTTCTGCCATAGTTATGTGGAAAAATCCATCTTTCAAATCCAAACGGCTAAAATATTTCTTATTATTTAAAATAGTTAGTTGATCTTCGATCAACGGCAAGGGATGATTGTCTCGAGCTAGAAATTTATTTAACATTCTATAATCAACGCATTTTCGTTTCTCCCCATTATTTTTTTCAACTAACACAATTCGCGAACCATACTCAGAATCACTAGGTCGGATGATTTTCTTTGCAATCAAAATATCTAATATGGCACGTAATTTTTCCTTCTCACTATAAGACAGTCGTCTAGGCTGAAAATGAAACGGTTGTGCATTATTGAGAATCAACTTAAGCTCGGCTTTGGTTTCTGGTATTTCCGGACGTTCCGGCTTAACGTAATTTTCCACAAATATTTGTTTCAACCGGTTTTTTTCGCTATCCGGAATTTCCGCATTGATATCTAACAAATCGGCTTCGTTGTCTGTGCTTAAGTTAACATTTACATTCATAATAGCGTTAACGGCTTCCGATTCCTCACGCACACAATCGTTTGCTAATCGTAGCTTAAATTGTGAGAGCACATCGCGACCCAATACGACGCACGCGGCCATAGTATCATCCGGTACTACATACAATAAAAGGTTTTCCTTTGTCTGTCCGTCTAACGTAATTGAGGCTGTCAGCGTTCCTCTAATAATGAGTTTCGACCGATTTATTCCGCAAAATTTGTCCGAAATCTTATGATCTAGATTCTCTACTAATTTCTTTACGAACTGATCTTTCACGAAGCTTATCGGGCTTCCCGTATCTAACAAATTACTTAAACATAGAACATAATTAATATTGTCTTTCGTTATCTGATAAGTGATATTCCTTTGGAACTCGTTTTCCTCAGAGAAGCTGTCCACATTGCCAATTTCTTTCTTCGGTGGCTGCTTCTGCGTGCAATCCTTTATCATGTGACCAAATTCTCCACAACGGTAACACGATCCTCTTTCTCGCTTGGGGTATCTACAGCTGCTGGTAAGATGACCCGCTTTGTTGCAGTTTTGACACCGTACGGCGGTTGAGGCCTCCTTGTTGCCTTTCGTCGAGCTACTGCCGTCCTTGGTGTTGACTTTGAGGTTCTCCGAAGATGTTTTTGCTTGTGGCTTTCGATCAGGCCGAAGAGTTATTTGTTTGAATGCACTTAACATGTCCGACACTGATGAATAATTTTGCATTTTTGCGTTATCTTGCATGGTGAAATCTGGAAGACCTTCGATAACATACTTCACCAGCTTGTCTTCTGGTATTTGCGCTTCATTTGCTTTGGTTAATTTGTCGTAATAGTATTCTTGAAAACTCTCGCCCACTTGCCACTTACGTGCTTCGACTTTCCTGCGCAATTCGACCTTATCAACGTGACAATCAAATATTACTTTCATTTGCCTTAATAGTTCGTCGACGTTCACTTGTAAATGTTCCGGTTTTGAGTGTAGCCATTCCAACGCCTTCCCTTTGAGACGACTTCCAACCAATATTTTTGCGCGTCCGTCATCAAGGGCGTAACTGTCGCGCAACAAACGCAATTGTCTTTCCCATTGACCAAAATCTTGATCCACACCGGAATATTCGCACAACAATGAGCTCACCGCTGTAATATTTACCGGAGGGCTCATGGCACGTTCACTTCCACTAGCTGGAGAGACCGACGATCTTCGTAGAAATTCGTTTTCACGACGCGCCAAGTCCAATTCACGGTGTAACAATTCTCGCTCCCGTCGCCATAAATTCTCCATCGTTATGCTGTCGTTGTAGCTCGTTGGCTGTACCGATCCTGTCGGGTCTACTGAAATCCGCTCCTGATCAGCATGGTACCTAACCTCTGGTTGCTGCACACTTGTGCTCGGCGATGTCGAACTGTTTTGCAATTGTGCACCAGTACCCTCAGCCTCCTCGCTCAACCAACTGCCCTCTGGATCTGCCTGCATCATTCTGGCTAGCAATTCAGTTTTGTTTCCCGTTGTCGACAGATTCTTTTTCTTCAGTTTAGCCTTCAACTCCAGGGTCGTAAAATCCTGCGGCTTCTTAGGCATTGTGAATCATTTCACGAATTCACTGCACTCAATTAGTCCTTTATCCCACTTCTGAAATTGTAGGGAAAATAAATAAACTCGGATGAGCTGCGACACCACGTTTTATTTCGCTGCGACCACGTTGCTGGACGACTACGCACTACTTCTTTTACGCACGGCGCGGCGTTGGCGATTGGCAACAGTGCCTTACACAATTTTATAAGAATCTTCCACGAGAAAGATATCCGTGTTTGCACAGAAGTGCTGCAAAAGTTTTAGCCATGTTTGGTTCAACCTATTCATGTGAGCAATTATTTTCAATTCTCAAGCGAACGAAGTCGATAACGAGACATTCCTTGCACAATTACACTACTAAATGTGCTCTTATAGTAAATTCGTGCAAATCGTTTGTACCGAACATAACGGAATTAGTTGAACGCAGAAGGCATGAAAAACGTATCAACGGCAGTGCACATCCAATTACTGTCAACGCCGCTGAAAGTACATAAGAACGTACAACGAACAATAAAAATGGCTAATTGTGGTGTACCTGATACGGGACTGTTAAAGGACAGTTGCACCCCCTGGTTGCCATTCATACCTGAGTAACATTCATACCTGTTGCCATGCCCTGCTGTTTTCGCAACCGAATTTAACGGTTCTGTATTAAAAATATTTCTACGTAAATAGTTTTTGTATTATATATTAATAAATTGTGCAGATATTGTTATTTTTTTTATACTGTACATTTTGTCAATGAGATGATAAACATTTATTATATTATTTGTGACCGATTTGAACAATCGGATGCCTGATTATACAGAAAGTTCATTTTTTATCTTCAATAAAACAATTTGCAAAGTCAACTACTTATTTTTCCCTTATATTCATTTTTTACCATTGTATTAATTTGACATCAACGCATAAATAAAGTTTGAAACTGAGCGACGAATAAGGGTTAAGGTACGTTTATTCTGCCAACGGGCCAGACACGAGTCGTGTCGGCATCTTTGACATTCACTCGGTGGCGACTCGTGAACTCCCGTCGACCGCTCGTTGAGCCGACGCGACGGTCCTTGTTCATCCTGGCATCTGTACCGTATTGCCCGGGGAGGCGTGTCTTGCCCGCCGCCAGCAAGTGTTTGAGCCGGGCTGTCTGACCAGTTGCCCTATCGGGCAACTCCTGAACGGCGCTGCTCTACACACTTCTCACCCACCAGTCGGCCGCAAATACTTCCCTGACACCGGCTCTGTTTCAGCTTAGCTGTCGCGCGGAAGTACGTGCACTTAAATTATTGGTTGCCGTGGCAACCGTTAATAGGCTACCGGTCGGTAAGCGTCGGGGACAAAAAGCCTATTAGGTAATAGGCTACCGGTTGGTAAAGTGTTAGAATAATGATGCTTAATAGTTAAATGGTACGATACGCGAATAGGATTTAGCTCGTGCAATGAGATAAGAAGCTGCACGTAATATTATCGCGAAATACGGCTAGGCATGTAATCATATAAGAACTAAGCAAAAGTAAAATTTGTCAACAGGATAAGAAATGCCGGCGTTCGTGAAACGAAGTCAGCTGTTTCAATGCACTGACAAGTCGAAATACAATTGAAGCGTTATGTAAAATAAAGACGTTTTATATGCTTGAACGCACATGAATTAGCTATGTTATAATGACATGGGATGCAGTAGGTTTAACGATACAACAGTAACATGACATGTAATAGCGTTAGCAGTATTTATAATATGAATGCAATAAGCATTAGCAATAGGCAATAGTATGAAATGCAATAAGAGTTCGCGATGCTACGATCGCAGGAAATGATATTAGTAACATACGTTAATCGCTTACAGTGAGTTGCAGGTAACTGGTAATCCTAAATCGGTATGCACATGGTACACTAGAGTACCCCCTGAATTCTAATTGAGTATTTTCTAACACATGCATACATAGATAAGCATGAATATATAGTGTTCCGCTACAGGAAGGGCGATATTTAAAAATTGTATTCTATATTTTTGTTTTCTTTTGACTTGTAGAATCCCCTCCTAAAAGATTTACCACCTGTAGCGAAACACCCTGTATGTAGTGGCTGGAAAACGTATAGCGAAGTCGTCAATAATTAAAGTATTGAGCGGTGGCACTAACTGAGACTTCGGGTGATTATTGTCCCATATTTCTGTCAATTCGTTTGTGTCGACGCTCAAAACATATTTTGTTTAACGCTTCACCAATTTCACGACACCGTTATACCTCTTCCAGCTACTATACCCGAGATTTCGGATGTGTTGTGTCTTCGGACCTTCGATAAGTCTCACAGCTTCGATGGTTTAATTACAGAGTATTGACAGGTGAATGTGTGATTTGTGCCGTAAATTTGTTCCGTATTTACACGACTTTGTCGGTTTTCGGGGCATCGTTCGGTGGAATGCTGTGTCCACTGGTCAGCAACTTCCCTTCGCGGAATATATTACAGTTTGATGCGAAAAATGTAAGTCGCTCCGTACCACTTTTATTTCCATTTACTTTAGATCTTATCTTCTACGTTTACCTTTAAACCTGCTTGTTTCGCTTTTTCAACTGCAATCCCAAAATTAAGGCAGTCTCCAGTATAATTCGGAATTACCATTAAGATGCCACCTGAAATTATAAAGTACATATATTAAGCTGGTTTTTTTTTTAATATTATTAAGTTAGAATTATAATCTGAAATACCTACTTTTAATGTGTTTTCTTTACCTTATTAAATTTATCTTATCTTATATGGGGGGAGGGTCGCAGGTTGTTTGAATTTTATAAAAGGGAGTCGCGACTCAAAAAAGGTTGGGAAACACTATATTAAGCATATAAGTCATTTCCTTATTTCATATAAACATATACATATTAAACAATCAAAAATGGTTCAAATTAAAAAGCACTTAATGGTTTATTACTGTGTTATTGTAAATCAGTGTTTCCCAGCGTGGGCGCTGAGGAGATTTAGAGGAGCGCTGCTGCTTCTAGGGACAGTAGGGAGATTAAGGAGGAAGCGGATGATAAGAATGCACTTGAAAATTTGGTCGCCTAAACATTTTTTAAACAAACACTTACATTTTAATAACTAGCTTTGAAATTTCAGTTTCTAGTTATTTTATTTTGTTTACTTTCAATCTATCTTTTTAAGATTCAAAACTTACATGCATAGCTACACTTGGAAATTATGATAATAGAGATAGTTTCCCCGAAGGGGGCGCTGAACAAAAAAACTTTGAAAAGGGGGTGATGAGCCAGAAAAGGTTAGGAAACTCTGTTGTACATAAATCATAATGCCTAAAGAAAAAAACTCCGAAACGCAACAATATTTATGTAAAACAACGCCAAAGCCGCGCACAAGGTGGAAATCCCTCAGTGTAGAAAAATGCCATTGTCAATGAAAGTTAACGTTTTGATAGTACTGTCATTTGTTGCCATTTGTGAGGGGATAGTTTGCAGCAATATACAGGTGCAAATATTGAGTTAATTGCGTCGAGGGGTTCCTTGTAATAATTATACTGCTGTGTAATTATTAAGTATATTACATAAATTATCTAACAATCTATACAAGTTTAAAAATATGAATGTCTATGGTACCAAATTTAATGCAATTTGATAACAAATTTTTCAGTTATCACTGAGATATATCAGCAAGTAAAAGTAAAATGTAATAAATTTTCAAAAGTACGTAGACGAGAGAGTATTCGAAGGAGGGATCAACATTTTTAATAATTTTTATTTCATTTAAAAACATGTAAGGCAATGTTAAGTGATTATAATTACCTTCACTACGTAGAGAAACACGATCAATTGCGTAGCTAATATTTTGCGATGTTGGCGCAGAAAATATACAACCTGATACAGCTGCAGTTAACATGCCATTTCCCACGAAACCTGAAAGTATATAAAATGTAACAACATTATACGCCAGACTTGTGCATTAGCTAATTAAAAAAAATATTGAAATAATATATATTCATTATTTCAGGCCCAAATAATTCCTGTTATTCTTATTCGACTAGCAACGGATGAATAGATTTATTCAATGAGAATATATTCGACGAATAAAGATGCTTTTTAGAGTGAATTTACGTTGGAGCCGCGATAAACGATCAGAGCGGCAATGAGAGCGAAGCGTAGAAATACATAGCTTACATTGAAGCAGCGAGCAGAGGTACGCTCGGCACATTCGGCAACCTGCACTAGTGCGCACTGAGTGCGAACTTTTTCGCTTCCAATTGGCTAAAAATCGTACTCAGTGCACAACAGTGCGACCCACAGTGTAACGAGTATATACGGAAAAAAATAAAAAATCAATTTTTCATTAAGATACAGTTATTTACATGTAATTGTTATGTTAATCACATTTATACACAAAAAAATTAATTTTTAATATAAAATAATTCATTAAAATATATTTTTGAACATAATAAAAGTAAAACAAATAAAATATATATTTTTTAAATACATTCAAACACACATTAATAACAAACATATGAAACAATTGTAAAAAATAAAATTAATTTTGTAAATAATTCGTATTGATAATAATTTTTAAATTATTCATTCGTATTATACATCTTCATCACTATCAGTTGAATCTGAAGGAATTTAAAGCTCAGTATCTTTTAAAAATAAATATACGAGCACAGATTTGTCAAGTTATTTCGTTTTATTATGTGTATTTTTTCTTATGTGGGAGCACTCGGGAGCAGAAAAAATTTATACCAAATGAAAGGGCGTAAAAAGAACTAATTGAAGTAAAAAGATGAAAGAACCGATATGTTTCGTTTTTTTTAAATTCTCTTCAGAATTTAGAAGATGCGACAAAAAAAGTAATAATTTGAGCCACTGGTACGTATCCATATCTTTAAATGCAAAAATTTTTAATTAATAAAACGAAAAAAGGATATATTTTGCTTATTTTCAAGAAAAAAAGAAAGAAAAGAACTTATAAATGCAACAAAAATGCAGCTTGCGTTTGGTTATTCGACTTTGAATGTAATTACTAACCTTAAATCCGTTATTTATGTTAATAAGTTATGATGTTCTTATATCGGAGGACTGTTTACTATCAATTGCATGAAATGAAATACAAAATTTCAAAACTCAAATTTTTGCATTTTGAACACGTGCCGCGACACTGTGCGACCGTCCGAATACGCTATAAGAGATGACCAACGATACAAGCGTCCGATCGACGCTCTTGTAGATTCTATCGCAGCTCCAACATAGATTTACTCTTATTCGTGGAGGGTTTCAACTTCACCGTCGAATAAAGCTTTTATCTGTATCTGTATCTTTATTCCAGTGTTTCTCAAAGTTTATCAGGGCACCTTAGTTTTATCAAATTACTCCAACCGCCCCCCACCATATATGTACAGGGTATCGCATTTTAATCTACCCACGCAGTTATCTCCTAAAGTTTAGAATCGCATCGCCGTAACGCAACATTGTTTGTTACGACAGTTACGACTATTCCGAGCATTCTAAATTTGCAGTCCGTCGAATATTCTTGATATAATTGACATAAAAAATATTGGCTGTAGGTACAGCTGTCTGAGTACTTGAATATTTGGGTAGCTTGAAATCCGAACCATCCGGGACTCGGTTTCCGAGCCGAGCCAGGTACCCGAAAGAACCGAGCGAATCGGATAGAACCAAGTACTTGAATTTTTTTCAAGCGGCCCGAAAGAACCGGGTGGATCGGATAAAACCAAGCGAATTGGATCGAACCAAGTATTTGAATTTTTCCAAGCGGCCCGAAAGAAACCGGGCGGCTTGAAAAGTAAGCGAGCAGGCCGTAAGAAACCGGGTGTCTTGGAAAGAAATGAGCGGTCCGAATAAAGTGCGAGCAGATCGAAAACTATTTGTCCGATTTATTTCAAACTTGGTACACATATTCTTAATGGTATTATCTAAAATGTAGCATATCATTTTTTTATACGATAACCCATTCGTATATAATAAATGTTTTAAGTTTGCCTTGTTAGGTAAAAAATGAATAGTGATATTCACCTTGCTCTCATTTGTACAATAAATTTTTTTTCTCAAATCCGTGTGCTACATTGTAGATATTTTATTAATGAACACTAGAATCATGGTCTTTCTCATGTTAGATAAGCCTCGGCATCATAATTTGATACATCGCTCGCGCGCGTAACACGGGAGGAGTTTCGCGGGACAAGAAATAACTCGGTCATTTTTTAATATTTTTGTACAATATTTATACAACATATGCCTTAATACATGCTCTGCACATAAGAAGTAACGAAATAATTTTCAACTTCAGTATCTGTAAAAAAAATTCGTCTAGTTTAGTGCTGTTTCGA
Organism: Andrena camellia; assembly: GCA_029448645.1. Taxonomy (NCBI): domain Eukaryota; kingdom Metazoa; phylum Arthropoda; class Insecta; order Hymenoptera; family Andrenidae; genus Andrena; species Andrena camellia. The sequence continues at coordinate 29,594,652 of CM055679.1, forward strand.
GCGTCTCAAGGCAAGGTCCCACTAGTGCAACTGCGCGCCGCACACGACGTTTTCGTCCACTTGAAAGGGTCTAATTTATGAGACCGCGCGCACGAAATGGGCCGACGCTCTGCCAGGCGCGCACGTTGAAGACAGTGGAAACCCCCAAAAAACTTCAAAAAAGTAAAAAAATTAAGCCAAGTACATGAAATCAAATAAATCACTAAAAATAGAAGATAAGAATAATAATTACAAAATAAAAAAAAAGATGTGAAATCAGAATGAGCTGCAAGTACATAAAGGTGCTTTCCCGCTGCGTGCAAAGACGACACTGTGTAACGCAATGTAAAGGCAAGGTCCCACTAGTGCAACTGCGCGCCGCGCACGACGTTTTCGTCCACTTGAAAGGGTCTAATTTATGAGACCGCGCGCACGAAATGGGCCAACGCTCTGCCAGGCGCGCACATGAATGCTTGGCGCGCACGTTGAAGACAGTGGAAATACTAGCCTCCTTTTCTACATCTTGGTTTCTTTATCTAAATAAAGCTCACGACGGCGGTTATGCCAGTAGCCGAAACAACGCCTTCACACTTCATACTACTTGAAATGTTTGAAGGGGTTTACTACGTCTCGGTCACAGATTGCTGGAAAGTGTGTATCAAATAAAATTATGGTATTCTGTATTCCCGGCGTCCTGTTTGTTTTTATTCTCACACGATATGAGATTGCGGGTAGATAGAGGGAAGATTATATCATAACCAATTGGATCAGCATTCCTCCCAGACGCGAACTTTCTACCCCTGCACAGGAAATACACGTGTATCATTTCCTCTGATTAATTCGCATTTCTGAAATGGGTAGGCAAGTATATCCTGGTGTGTGTACTTAAAGTCCCGAAATATCTGGCTTATAGAGGATGTCATAAATGCTGTTACTTTATTGCATACTGAAACATTTGTTTTTAAGTAATTAGGTACCTACATTTAGTTTACCCGAAGGTACTAACAATGGTTTATGACTTAGAAAATGATTAAAATTTGACTTCCGTACATCCACAAATGTCGAGATGCAATGCGATAGGAAACGGAATTACAGTTAACACATTTACTGCTGCGGCGGTCACCAGCGGTGAACGCTTTGACAGAAAGTAGATACATAATGTCATTACGAGTAATCTGAAATAGTAAATGCACCATTGTACTATTAAATAGTTTACTTTTTTAGGCGTATGAATAGCCTCTGGCGTGAACGAATGAACATAGAAGTCACGGTAAAATGATATTTTTTACACCTAAGTAGCATTTTCTTGCAGGATGAATCAAAGCAATAACTTAATTGTTTTTGAGAAATAGAATAATTTGAAAGTGATAAAGATGGACAACTATAATTCAGTGTCACATATCTGCATATATAGTGTATTACAATTATGATGTATCTAGAAACAAGTATACCTATCGCAGCAGTATAATTGTTGCTATTTACAGTAATAATTTTCATGTCATTGCTTGCTTTAATATATAAACTAAATAGTAGACCATAAACACACGTATGCAAGTGATATGGAGGAGTGAAGAGTACATTTGCGTTGAAAACCACACATTTTTCAGTCTTTTCGACAATGCGCGGCGTGCATTCGCGTGCGCGCGTGGCAGAGAAATCCCGGCATAGCGCGCACACGAACGCTTTCGACGCGCGGGTCGTCGTAAAAGTCGACCCTTTCAAGTGCTCCAAACTCCTCGAAAATCCGAGAAACTCGTAAATCTGACCCGTGCGCGGCGCGCAGTTGCACCAGTGGGAACGTCTTTCTGCAACAAATCGGCCTTGCGCGTCGAAAAAAACGTGCGCGGCGCGCGGTTGCACTAGTGGGACCCTGCCTTCAGAGTGGTGTAACCCCTTAACCCTCTAGTGCATACGCCTGCCTTAACCTTTAGAGGGCCGGGCTGGCCACTATAGTGGCCACTTAAGAATTTGGATACTTTGCCGGCCATTTTGGTGGTATATATGTACAAATTTTAAGTAAATAAAATTTACAATTTCAATGAAAAAATCCCGGCCCTTTAAAGGTTAAGGATGTATCGGACGTACAATATTAGACAAAAGTATATGAAATTTGAAATACTTGAATATCTACTTCTTACGTATAGTAAATCTAAATGTAAGGAACTCAAACGACAGTTGGAGTCTTATTTTTAAACCTAGGAAGGTATTTTTCACTTTACGAATGCTTTCTCAAGCATTATTTGCTAAACTTTTGGCAGTGAAAATGCCCAGAATTCACAAGTTTCTCAAGTTATAATTTATTTCTTTAAAACGGTGTAGTGAAAACAATTGAAACTCGGCAGATATTTTCATCTACCCATATACTACATGTAAAAAACAATTGAAAACATTGGTACCATTTCTTTAACATTTTTTCAGCTGTTTTATCTGTCAAGATCGTGTCTTTCAATAAGAGTACGTGTAAAATCAGTGAAAATTAAAATCATTATAACTCAGCAACCGTTTAGTGAATTCGTTTAAAATGTTTCGAGCACATCAGGAAGATCAGAAAGAACAGTCTCACAAATTTTCATCAACTTGGTACCATTTTGAAAATAGGTCCAATACATCCTTAAGGCGGGCACCTGTTTAATCCAGGGGTTGGGCATTCTCATTTGCCAGCCCTAAAAGTAGTGCCACAGCGCACATGTTGGTGTAAGAAACATGTCAATCTGAGTTTTCAATTTGACAGAAATCTAGTTTAAAGTGCATTTTTGAGCTACGCACGCTGCGAAAATTATTATTATTATTATTATTTCCTCCAGATTGAAAACAGACATCGGATTCGGTCTTTTCATCCCCAAATTAGAGTAGTCTAATTTTTCCAACTGAATTAAAAATCTATGCACTAGAGGGTTAATAAAGGGTGTTGCCTGTTAATGGCTAAATAAGTATAAATGAATAAAGAAAGAAATAGGTATAATATAGGCTGCGGAATTTTATGCAAATGCATGTTTTTGTAGTAATGGATTAAAGAAGTAGGACTTTGACCGATCTATATTTCATCATTAAGATGATTTTAAAAATATATTTGTAATTTTGCATATTTTGGGTATTTTTCATGGTTTTTGCATATACGGAATTTGTTTACAAATTAGCTCGAGTAATTGTTAGAAGTTGCTGAACCTCACCTTTAAAATTTAATAGTTTCATACCTATGTCAAAAAGTTTATGTAAGTGTAATAGTTACATTATATTCAAAAATTTAGTAATTTAATAGTAGGTACAGTAGCTTGATACTTATAATATACTGATAGATTGTATATTGATGAAACAAGATTATATGAATTTTCTAATCCCCACGGAAGTGCGTCGGTATATTTACTGCATTCATTCTGCATATACAGGGTCATCATTTAATCTTGCAACCCGCGCTCGCGCGAACAGGTAAATTGGCAACAGTGCCACACGGACGCATTCCACTACAACCATGCACCGTCCCGGCGCACAGTGGAGTATTTGGCCATAAAAGCTGGCAAAAATTATTTTTATCGTTTTAATGCAGCCAAATGTAGTTAGAAGTGACGCAATGTAATTATTTCATAGAATGTTACAAAAATATGCACAGGACGTAAAAAAAATTCGAAATAAGTCGATTTATTTACAAGATTTATTTTATTGCGTCATTTTCGTATTGAAATTGTCGTATTCTGAGTTACGTATGTATCAAGAAATACAAGGGTTTCGTGTGAGGAAATGGTGTGATAATTTAATACAGTTAACAATGAAATATAACAAAAAATAAACATTTAAGAAAGACTCTCGTCTGTCTCGTCTTACTCTGGGATTAAAAGCCACAACGCTTCAGGTGAAAATGGCTTGGAATTTTTGTGTATTTTAGGTTGGGAGCTAATTATTAATGGGTCCGAAAGTAGATCATATAAGAGATTTTTGGACAAATGCTTGGCGAGGGGGTGAAGCGGGGTGAGGGGAACCGCAGCGGAGGCGAGGGGGAAACGGGTGGAGGGAACGTGACCCGTTGAAGTGGGAATGAACCGTGGAGGGGGAACCCGGTGGAAGGCGCGCGAGCACACACACACACACACACACACACACACACACACACGTGGGGGGAGGGGGGATGGTACCGCCGATGACTCATTCTCTCGGCCCGTGGTCAAAACATGCGGAGATATGTCACGTAGAAGATGCAAGTCGAAACCTGCATTTTGGTATCGCTCCAAGGTCAGATCGCGCCCGCGAACAAGGAGTGTGAGAGAGAGGTACGATATGAATCTATCCTTCTCTCTCTAGGGACATAGTCGAAACATACGGTGGTACGAGGCATAGAAGATGATGCAAGCCGAAACATGCATTTTCGTATCGCGTAATCCGAGAATATTGCGCAGCATTGGTGCGCACAATCTCGAGACCGCGAAATTCAAAGAGGCGACGTTTGAACAAAGAGCGTGAGAGAGGTACGATACTTACACCGCTCTCTCTCTAGGACCATAGGCAAAACATACGGATAGCGAAGATCAACTTCCGAGAATACTGAGGTATGACGCGTAGAAGATGCAAGTCGAAACCTGCATTTTGGTATCGCTCCAAGGTTAGATCGCGCCCGCGAACAAGGAGTGTGAGAGAGAGAGGAACGATATGAATCTATCCTTCTCTCTAGGGACATAGTCGAAACATATGGTGGTGCAAGGCGTAGAAGATGATGCAAGTCGAAACATGCATTTTCGTATCGTGTAATCCGAGAATATTGCGCAGCATTGGTTAATCGAGCCAAAAACATATCACTGTAACGATAGAAGGTTGATTTCCGAGAATAATAATAATAATACGCAGCATCGGTGCGCAAGAAGTTCGCGATAATTTTGGAAGGTAAACTTTCGAGAATGAATAATGCGCATATGCTTAAAAGATATCACGTAACAGCAGAATATGATGTGTACAAGAATAAAGCGATGTAATCGAATACTGTTTTCGGTAGTCCATTAGGCTAGAGATGATTATCAAGAGCATATTCGGTGCGAGAGATGTGATATTATTCGAAATGCATAATAAGAGGTATAGATGTTTCGAGATCCTAACATACCTAGTGTAAGAAATGAACATCGAAAGAATGTTACATAGTTTTTTGGATAAATGATATTCTATGCAGGCTGGAAAGGATCGTGCATGGTATCAGACAATACAGGTTTTCGTATGAAAAAAGTATTTATTGGTAAAGCAAATAGACATGTACACATTATTGAGGTACATTGCGAGCATCATGTATAATCGAATCCAAACCTAACGCTAATAATTCACAATCTAACAAAGAATGTGGTTCGAAGTATTCGTTTTCGGAAATAATATTTCATAGTCCGCGGTCGATGCCGTAGCGGTAAGTATAATGGCGACAGAGGATGCGTATTTGCTGCTTACGGAGTTTAGAATTTCTGACAACCACGAGAACGTATGATCGATGCAGGGATCGTATTTGAACATTTGGCGTGTCGTAGCTTCGACCATGTATATGATGGAACTGCCATCCGATATTTTGGCAATTTGTTGACTGTTGATTCGTGTGAATTCGATACGTAAATGATCAACGATGATAGATGGAGTTGTGTCGTTACGGAAACGTTGAAGTATCTCCGGTTCTTGCTGCAGCAGAAGTTTCCACGTAGACATGGGGAAACAAAGTTCGTTGGATTTGCTATCGACTATCGCGATTTCAACGCGACACGAATCCTGATCAATACAAATTCCAATTGCGATGCGTTTGTATGTGATCAATGTCAATGGATAATCACGTCCCATGATTCATATGTTAGATTTCTTGGGCGATGTTGTAGATTTATCGCTGTAAGAAACATGCACAGAGTTGATGCTTCGATCGGCTTCGTATAAAGGTCCGTTTATACAGCGACCGAGCCGAGCCTTCCGAGCCGTCCGGGCCGTGAAAAACCTCTATAGTATGCTTATGGACTCGCCGGCTCCTCGTTGCCTGCTGGACCCGGGCTCGGTGGCCGCTCGTTGAGACGACGGCTCGTCCGGGCCGAGTCCGTGTCCTGTCAAAGTGCAACGCTGCTGGATTTTTTTATGCTCCCAACACGTAGGGTAAATCCGAGAGCCGCGGTCGACCTAATATAAAATGGCTATTAAAACTAATAAAGTAAGAGATTGGATAACAATGTCGGTGCATACGTTCCAGCTAGACACAAAGTTTTGAAACTTCGTTTTAATAAAACAGTCTTATAATGGATGAAAAAAATGAGTCCTTGATTAAAAAATCAGAAACTTCAAGCATTAAAATGCTTCTTTAAAATATTTTTGCGAACATTTTTCGCGAAGATACAGTCGATTTAAAGTAAACAAGAAGAGGTTTTAAACTTTTTGTCGATTTCTTCAGATCCAGTAATAAATAGTTTTCTATCTTTGCTAAAGTGAAACCAAAATCATTTTTTTTTTTAAATTAGGTTATAAGATTCGACATTTTGATTGCCAAAAATGGTATGTTTAATTTTTTCTCTATTTCTTGGGATTGAGACCTGCTGGGCTCGGGACAATAGCGGACTCAGAGTAGGTACTATCCAACATCAATACGCCTCGCGGAGAGGCAAAGGACGCCTAATATTCCATAGGCAGGTCATTGCAGATGTTACTGCGTACACTTTATGATAGACCATCGCAGTCCGTTAAGATTTCGCGCCGTGCTGCGAGTGTTCGAGCATAAATTCCTTTACGATCTCTTCCAAATGTGGCAGTAGGTCACCAACTTTATAACTCACCTTTTTTTGTTCAATTTTTAAATCGAACGACCGGAATTCCCCATCGTGAGTCACGCCAAAGGGATTCCGCAAAGGTGCCTCTAGTTCAACATACAAATATGTACACCGCTTTGGGAACATTGGTGAGTATATAATAGTAGTAATTATACCTGTACAAAATATTAAGCCATTTCGTTAATGTTAATGAGGCAACATTTTCACGTGAATTAAAAACAAAACTATGTATTTGCACACACATGTTGTGTCTTTTTGGTAACAAATATATATAACTTTATTAACTACTCACACGATCATACAATTTAACTGATACACGTTCTATCACTCGACTTGTGTTCTCTCTGCTGTCTGATTGTTTTCGTTCTCTTCCCACCACTCACCCAAGCACATTCTACACACAGAACATTCATTAGGTGTCATGGTGTATAAAATTCGTATGTTTTCGTTGCTTTTACGATAAGTATGAAACCACTTGATAGATTAATTGTAACGAAAGTATTAATGAAACGGAACATTCGTCCTTGATTCAAAAGTCAGAAACTTCAAGCGTTAAAATGCTTTTTTTTAAATATTTTTTGCGAACATTTTTCGCGAAGATACAGTCATTTCAAAATGACCAATATTTCGGGGATAATGTCTGGATTAATTATTGGGATATAAAGATAGTAGAGATATTGAGGGACAATGCAGTGAAAGTATTTTGCCATATTAACTCTTCCTCTGAAAGCTAACAAGAAGACCATCTCTCGCTGCAGAAAGGTGAGATGGTCGAGTTATGATTTTTTTATTATTTTTTATTTTTTATTATTATTGTTTATTTAGTTTATTTATTCACTTTTGTATTCATTTGCCTTACTAATCGCCAGTAGGTATTTCATTTTTTCTTTGATGTGTTCTTTACTGGTTTAGCGTAAACAAATTAAATATCAATGAATCTGTAGTTGTATTCACTCATAAATAATTTTACTTTATTAGTTTTAATAGCCATTTTATATTAGGTCGACCGCGGCTCTCGGATTTACCCTACGTGTTGGGAGCATAAAAAAATCCAGCAGCGTTGCACTTTGACAGGGCACGGACTCGGCCCGAACGAGCCATAGTCTCAACGAGCGGCCACCGAGCCCGGGCCCAGCAGGCAACGAGGAGCCAGCGAGTCCATAAGCATACTATAGAGGTTTTTCACGGCCCGGACGGCTCGGTCGCTGTATAAACGGACCTTAAATCGAAAAGTATGCAGACGTATATGTACCTTATATTCGGACGATGCTGTTTAGGAGGAAAATCTGTATCGTTGCAGCGATTAAGATGGTTCTCGACCATGTAGGAAGCATCGTTGAAATGTCGGTTAAACATTTTGAATATGCACTACAGCTAACTCTACAGAACGGTTGCGGACACTAACTGTGTAGGCACGAACGTACTCACGATGATACTCGGACATCGTATCCACCGTCGTCATCGACGTCGCTAGCGTTGTTGCTATTATTGTTGCGGTCGTCATCAGCGTTGTGTACGTTCTGTTTCTTGTTGTACAATTCGGTAATATCCTCGATGCATATGTCAGTTTGCAGGAGATGCTGTAACAGCCATTCCTTCTTATCCAATCCCTTCACGTACACTACATCAATGTTAGCGAGCTGTCGGGATCGAGATTTTTCTTTCGATAATCGCGGAGAAGGCACGCATTGGGTTGCGTACGCAAAACGCGGACCACAGGTGCAGTATTTTGATAGTTTCGGGAATTTTGCGACCACCTACGGAACTGATCGACTATTTCGGTAGAATTGTTTCCACATGAGGTTTTCAGCATGCGATTGAAACGTTCGACGATCGACGCTTTCATCACACTGTACGTGGAGTAATATTGATCCCGCGTGTTTTCGCTAGGGATGGTATCAAGTACAATATGTACTCATGAATCCGAGTTAATTCCAATACAAAAGTTTCACTTCATGGGATTCGAATACTACTCATAAGAGCTGGCGTTTCATTCTATGTACTTCCAGAATACTTGGGTTATACAAGCTGGTTTCGAACCACAGAAAGAGTACTTGCAGGGTTAGAGAATGTACTTGTAAGTATTTTGACGTTTGAAAGAATCGAATCTCGTAAAAGTAGTATTCGAACTCTGAAAGACAAGAGACGAATCACATAATTGCACAGAATAGAAAAATCCTGGTTAAAGTACTCATCAAATGTTCGAATCTACATGATCAGGGTTCGATTATACTTGGAAGTACCGCTAACGTTTCTCAAAGTACTTATAGCGAGTTCGAACCTATCTTGTCGAGATTCGAGTCTACTTAAAAGTATTGTTTTTCTTTTTCGAAGTACTCATAAACTGTTCAAAACTATACAGTCAGATTCGAATCTACTTCCAATGTACTTCATCCCATCGCTAGTCTTCGCGCATCGTTGAAACTCCGCATTGTAGAACACCTTTCCCACGTCGGTTTGTAAATTTCGTTGCCATCTAGAGAAAGTGTTGGTATTACTGCGGACTTTTAAGGTAGGTTAACTTTAGAACCCTCGATACGGCGTTCAAATGAATGAAAGTTCCTCCTTCTCTTTTAAAAGAAAAGTGGAACCTTAATAATTCCATAAAAAAATATGAAGGCGGGGTAATAAGCACAGTTAATTAAAAACACAGAGATTTGTCGATCAATGTCATTGCAGGAGTTACTGCGGGCATGCATGCATTGCTGCGTTATTCTATCGCACAATAACGCTACATTACATGTATTACTGTTAATAACAAAAATATAAATGTTTTCCAAGTAGGTGTTCATGACCGCCATATCGGGAATCAACCGAAGTTTCGCCTTGACGAATTTCAAACTACGATAAAAGAATTAATAATAACTTTGTTGTACATGTTTATTAATAATTATCTGTAATAGAGTTTAAAATAATTTTATCAAAAATTTTCAAGAGATTATGTACTTTCCAACATTAAATATGATCTGTTTTTGAATATCCGCAGTAATCGGGGCATCCGCAGTAATACCCACACTTACCCTATCGCTTAGCCACAACACGATCGCGAACGCCGCGGTCACGTTGCATTCGCTTTTCGTTTACGGATACGGCCCACGCGTACTTGCTGAACAAACCGATAATCGCGAGTAGATGTTGATGTTGTCGGCGTCGGCATCTGCGTTGGCGTTGAAATGTTGTTGTTGGTGTTGTTGTTGTCGATGTTGTTGTTGGTGTTAGGAGGAATACAGGTAAACAATTGCGGGTTAGTTCCGAAAAAAATTTGGTCGCGGGTTAGTTCCGAAAAAAATGTGGCCGCGAGTTAGTTCTGAAAAAATTTCGGTAGCGATATAGTTCCGAAAATTTTTTGACGTTGGGTCAGGTCTGGAAATTTTGTATAACCTGACCCAACGTCAAAAAATTTTCAGAACTATATCGCTACCGAAATTTTTTCAGAACTAACCCGCGGCCAAATTTTTTTCGGAACTAACCCACTACCAAATTTTTTTTCGGAACTAACCCGCGACCAAATATTTTTCCGAACTAACCCGCGACCAAATTTTTTTCGGAACTAACCCGCGACCAAATTTTTTTCGGAACTAACCCGCAATTGTTTACCTGTATTCCTCCTAACACCAACAACAACATCGACAACAACAACACGAACAACAACATTGCCAACGCCGACGCCGACGCCGACAACATCAACATCAACTCGCGATTATCGGTATGTTCAGCAAGTACGCGTGGGCCGTGCCCGTGAAAACGAAAGGCGGACGCGACGTTACCGAGGCGTTCGCGACCGTGTTGCGACGAAGCGGCAGATGTCCACGAAACCTACAAACCGACATGGGAAAGGAGTTCTACAACGCGGAGTTTCAACGATGCGCGAAGACTCGCGGAATCAACCACTACTCTACGTACAGCGTGATGAAAGCGTCGATCGTCGAGCGTTTTAATCGCACGCTGAAGAATCTGATGTGGAAACAATTCTCCTTGAACGCCTCTTATCGCTGGTTGGATCTGCTACCTACGCTCGTGCGCACCTACAATCATCGTAAACATCACACGATGAACGCGCGACCCGTCGACGTGACCTCCGCCACTCGTTTACCGTTCATCGTATCACCGGGTGTCGAGCAACGACGACAACTTGCCAAATTCCGCGTCGGCGACAAAGTACGCGTGAGCAAATTCAAGACGATCTTCGAGAAGGGATACACGCCGAACTAGTTGACCAAGGTGTTCGAAATCTCCGCTGTACAACGAACGCGTCCTGTCACGTACATTCTACGCGATTCCGCGGGAGAGCCGATCTCGGGCGGAATCCGGACGTATATCTGATCGAGAAGATTATTCGTCGCAAGGGTAACCAGGTGTACGTGAAATGGTTGGGATTCGACTCGTCCAAGAACTTGTGGATACGGGAAAAGGATGTTCTGTGACGCAACAGAGGCTCTTTATTAATATTACTATTACATACATATACATTTATATCGTTTATTTCATTCTTTGTATTTAACAAAAAAATAAAGCACAATATATATCAGGATACTTGTACATTATTTACGTGAATGTGTGTAATATTATACATAGGTATATTAAGAAAAAATTTTACGTTCATCCATTGCATACTTTTTTTTTTAAAAGAGGGGGAAAATGCATTACGCATACCCCGACAACAGTTTTTTTCGGGGTAATGTGGGACTGTCCATTTCTGGCCTACCCACTAAAAACCCCCTCTACGTTCATACAGTGTATCATACTTGTATACATAACAAAATATATATCGTACGCGACATTACTACGTATCTACATATACATATAACTATTGTATCTACTTAACCATATACGTATCACTGTCACTGTCATTATCGTCACACTCGGGAATTCGACAGTGTCCCCACGAAGGGTTTCGATCTGGTCGGCTAGAACGTACCGTTTATCGTCGTACAGATTGAGCGCGGTCTTCAGTTCGTTCACAGAATAAACCTCGTGTTTTCGCGCACGAATATGGTTCTGTCGAATCGTTGTTTCCGCGTGCTCGAGAAGACACCGCACGTAGTCCTCGAAACGTATTTCGTTCGCTACGACACTTCTCTTCACACCCTTCACTTTTTTCGTCTCGGACGTTCCCGCCGACGACGCGTCACGCACTCGAGTCGCGTACATCTTATATCGCAATCCCACGAACTCCGTCATCAAGGCACCGTTGTTCTCGTCCTTCATGAATCCTGACACCTTATTGTTTACGCGCGGCATACCGTACGGGTTGTCCACCGCGTAATAGCTCGTATCGAATCGCGCACTGACGTCACTTTTCAGCTGCTAGTAAGCGTCCTCGCACCGTAGCAGATACATGAGACTGTTGGTGTCCGTGTACAACACTTTGCACCCATTACCGAACTTGGCGCGCATGTAGTCGTAGTGAAATTCGTACAAGAACACCTTGGACACATCCAACACGCTCATGCCCACGTATATGGGTTTGTCGAATTTCACACTTTCAGTTTTCGCATCTCGATAGCGACCAAGTGTTCGGAAAATATCGCGCGACTGTGGAAATTTGGTTTCGCGATCAACGATTCGGCGCCGTAACGTCCGTCCCACCGCGTCACCAGTCGCACGTCCACTTAACCTTCGAACGTTTTCCATCGTTTTACCGTACACGGCATTGTTCATTAGCTTGTACAGTGTTTTCTGGAAATCGCTGGTCCCTCGCGTTCTCAACTCCGTGTTCAGCATGATGTAGTCGCGCAACCAACGCGATTGATCGAACCGTAGAGCGCGATGAATTCGCGTCACGCGAATTCCGTGTCGAATGCACTGCTTCAGGTACCGATAGTGAGTAGTATAGCAAGGAGATTTCTAACTCAAATTTGAGTTTCAAGGTCATGATAAGGATTTTTTGGGGCGCGGCGGCGGGCGCGGGCAGGCGGCGGATGACGTCATAGAGATGGCGGAGTGGTGGGGGTATAGCGCGAGAACCTACTCTGGGAGCGTGGTACAAACTGTCGGTAAGGAAGGAAACATTTCATTTAAGATATTAATATAAATGAAAAAACGGAATCTCGGGCGACGGGGCTCGAACCCAAGACCTCCGCGGTACGAGTCAGCCGCCTAACCAACTCCCCCAACGCCGGCTCTCCGACATTAGTCTTTCCTCAATGGTACATATACCGAGCGTAATAATTTATTTTCATCGGATGATGTCGGGAAAGATCGACGTTTTACGTGCAATCTATTGGTTGGAAGGAGGTACACCGAAAGAGTTAGACGGAGATAGCACTACTTAGTGCTACAATCATATGCATTCTAAAGCTAAATTCTGAGAGAGAGGGAAAGAGATAGCACTACATAGTGGTACAATCACATGCATTCTAAAGCTAAATTCTGAGAGAGAGGGAAAGAGACAGCAGTGGTACAATCGCATGCATTCTAAAGCTAAAATTTTTCAAAATGTTTTTTTCAATCTCAACGTCGCAGCATATCGCGCGATCTCGCGTAATTTGACTCCCCTGGAGCAGCCGTGCGGAATGGCGTCATTTTCGCGGCGCGAAGAACGGCGCGAGTCATAGAACTATGCGGTGTCAGCAGAAATAATACTTTTGGGAACGTCGAATTTTAGAATTAGGTGGTGAGGAGAGAAGGAGGGTAAATAAAATCGAGAAATAATATATGTTTTAAATGATGATATATTGTTACAAACGAAAAAATAATATATATACATATGAATAAAAAGAAGAAGAAAAAAAAATAGAAAGAATATAAATACAATATAAAAAAGATATAATAGAAAAAATATAAAAAAAGAATAAAATAAAATAAAATAAAAGAATATAAAAAAGAATATAATAATAAAAAAGAATAAAATAAAAGAATATAATAAAATAATAAAATAAAATACAAAGATAAAAATAGAAAAAAGAATAAAATAAAAAAATGAAAATATATATACATGTATATATAAAAATTAAAAAAATTAAACTATTGGGGCGGGGGCGGCGGTGACGGCGACGGTGATGAGGGGGATGGCGGCGATGGAGGCCGGGACCGTCGCCGAGCCCCTGGTACAACATATGGCCGCAGCCGCGCGGCCCCACACACCGGCTCCTGCCGCATCCGCAAGTTCAGCTGTGGTATGTCCTAGAACAAAGACACAAATATCGATATAACACCAACACGTAAATAAACGCAATAAACATCAAATTCAAACCAACACCAAAGTATTACATACCTGCGGAGGCGGCGAAGGCGACGACAGCGGCGACTGCGGCGGCGACGGCGACGGCTGCGGCGGCGAAGGCGGCGGCGACCATATTGGTCCCCTCCAATCGAGAGACCACTGCGGCGATTCTGGCGGAGAGTTCTACAACACACACAAATATCGATATAATATTTACGATCGCGGGATCGAACACGATTTCAACGGTTAAACGCGATAAATTTAAAAAAATATTATTGTGTACATACCTCGGGGCCGCACTCCGGCGCTATCCGTAATAGTCCCATTTTTTATCGCACAGAAAAAAACACACAAATGTCAAAATTGTTGCACAAAAATCCTGTCGACTGTTCGATGTCACAGCCGTTGACAGACAACTGGTCTCGCTGCATCTCCAAGCTCCCGCATGTAGATCTATGCCCAAAGTTGCATAGCTTTGCAAAAGTAAGACACCGTTGTTCTCCACCTGCATTTTCGCTGACCATCCTCTCCTTCAATGCATCTTCTTCGAATTATTCACTGACCACCCTCTCCTTTTTCTTCTTCACACTCATCTTCTTCCCCTTCTTCTTTGGACACATCATTCGACTAGACCACTCTGAACGTGTATCGAACATCAATCAAACCACTTTGATCACGTACCGAACGTGTATGGTACCACTTTGATCGCGCATCGAACTACTTCTACATAATAATTACAACTATCATCTTAATCTAGCGTACATCACATGCAGGAGGTTGGGTTGGGGATGGGTGAAGAAAAAACATTTATGCATTAAAAATTGATTATATTTATTTATTTATGCATTTCTCTCTGGTGTTTAGAACACCAGTTGAATATTTTAAATACATTTTGCAAGGCACAGTGCTTTGCGTGTCTGCCACATCGCAGAGTATTAACTACATGTAGCTTATTTAGAGATTTGATATCCTCGTAGTCAATGTCCAATGTCTCGATGATCACGTCCACCCTCGTATTTTCATCGAGGAAATCCGCAAGCCAGTCGCGTTTCTGCAGCCCTTTAACGTATACGATATGGGATGCGTCATCTTCTTCATCGATCGCATCAGCAACAGCTTTCGTAATTAGCTGTTTAGCCATACTGTATGG
Organism: Andrena camellia; assembly: GCA_029448645.1. NCBI lineage: Eukaryota > Metazoa > Arthropoda > Insecta > Hymenoptera > Andrenidae > Andrena > Andrena camellia. The sequence goes on from CM055679.1 coordinate 29,609,704, forward strand.
AACGTCTCCATCTTCCCACCATAGTCCATGATGTTTTGCCACCAACCACCGGATGCTTGATTTGTCAGATTTCGTAAGAAGATATTGGGGCATCGAACTCCCAAAAATATAGTGCGAGAGAATTGTTCCCTTTCGTAGGACAGCCACTTCCTTGACGACAAATTTTCCATCAACGATGAACCCTTGCAGGCCAACAAATGTCGGTATGGCCATTATCGATACAATTTAGAGGTCCGTTCGCTTCCAAGACAGACAGGAGAATGCGATCATTCTCGTAAAGCATCTCGATTTTCACGATGAAATTTTGACACAGGAGAGGGCGAGCAAGTAGCGCGGCAATTTAAATGATTTTTCGCACCATGTTTGTCAGTGGATTCTATTCAGCCGACCGATCGTACAAAAGCAGACAGTAGGCTGTAGTATTTGCAGGCACATTCTCTCTACATTCGAATTCTATGCGCACGTCCACGGAACCATTCTTGATCGACTCATTTTGTCGCGAGCAATCAATCACGACGAGGGGGCCAAATTGTAAAAATTCGGCCACGGTGAATAATGCCTCGTTGCAACTATATCCATAATACGATTTACGGAATTGCGTATACATATGAAACAAGATGGCGTGCCTATTCTTGTCAAAGTCCAAGTTCAAGTCATCGTACGGGTAAAATTCCGAGTTGAGAAAAAGTTTTAGATTGATCAGGTTGCAGTTGTCGAGCTCAGTAACATCTTCACTCATCACATTCTTTCGATTAGTCTGTAGGCCAAAGATAATGCATCGCGGCTTCTCCAGCTGCGCAGATGCCTTCACGGCCCACGAATGCTTGGTCGTGCTCTGCAAGAGAGGATACTCGTACAGATCCCACGATTGAAAACAAATGCTTAGGTTTTGTCCACTTTCCAATGTATGTAGCAACGATAGCTTATTAACGTCGTTCAGCGTTACATGAGGCATCCGCCATTGCACTTTAAGTAATACAATTTCTGGTTCCAACATCGGCGATCCTATTAGAGAATTGCTGTCGTTGCGCGATCGTATTAAAATCAATTCGTGACGCGCATTAATAATCACGCGTTTGTAGCCCTCGCAAAATCCTAGCCAATATTTCAGCAGGATGCAAAAATTGAAATGATTTTTAAATATTGGCCCATTACGACGTCTCAAGCCCAATCCTGCATTCTCCAAATTTTTGTCTTCGCCAGATGTCAGCGATACATAGTTTTTAAACGTGCTAGTTAAACCAACGTTTCTGTTGCGGTCAATCTCCATGCCATTCAGCTCGTATCGAATCTCGTCAAATAAGAACGCCACACAATTATTTCCCAACGTCACTGTTAATGCATCATTTGGCTTATTTATCGTCAATTTCCCCTCCACGTAGAGAAAACTTTCACACGGCAATGTGTATAAATCCTGCTGCTGTATAGGTATTCTTATCTCATCACTGTATCCAAACGTCGTGTTGACATACGGGTTGTATGTGTAAGTCTGCAGCTTGACGATGCGATCATTAAACGTCGGCTTCCCTCCAATGCTTAGAATGTCAACCATTTTTTCAACTTAAATGCGTACAATGAATCCCAGTGATTTCAAAAATGCAATGTTCGCAGCACTGAGTCTCTTCGTTTTAGCGCGATCAGAGTTGTTGTTGTTGTTGTTGCAAACAATTTCGTTTGGATGAAACGGGTTTCTGCTGTCGTTCAACACAAGCATCTCTTTCGTTCGCACCACACGTATTATCGTCGTCGCCGCCGTACGTGTAGTCTGATAGTAATCTCTTCACCTCGAAAATCGAGCAACCGTCAGTCTTGATCCACAACGCGTATCGTTAGATCCGTAATGACCCGTGCGGTCATCGGAATGTAAATGATCTGTGCGGGCGTTTCCGATATCTTATATCCTGGTGTGACCCTCGGACAAAATTCATGTATCGTATGTACGTGCTTCTCATTGTTGTACGCACCAGCGGTCACGCTACATTCTACGCGAATAATGTTTACATTCATGATATTAATTGGATCGTCCGATTCGTGCCACCGTCCAGGTTCTAATACTCGATTCGTCGAGAATCCCAGTAGCGATCCAATGTTATTGGACTTTGTGAAGTCTACGGCAAACGAGCAGTATAGCTCGCTTTACATGGTGTTGTTGTTGGAACGCAACACTATTGGATACGCATCGTTGTCACCACCATCATTGTCGACATCATTGCCACTGAGATTTTGAGGATACCGCTCGAGTAATCGCTGTTTCAAATACTTGGCAATAGCATCTAGTTCGTAGGACCCGTGGGGAATAGCAATGTATTCACGAGTGATGTTGTTGTTGGTGTCATAGTTTGCGGCGAAGTAGAATTTATCATTACTTGAGTCAATGTTCGGTATCGTATGATAAGTTTCAAAGGTTGTTAGACCAAGCTCGTAATCAACGTTGCTCAAATCTATGGGTGGAAAGTAGCTTACCGCGAGGGTGCTACTCTTGCCGGTTAGAGTGAATGTTAACGACATATTCCGAGCTGTACTGCTCGACTAGTACTGAATCAGAGCGGTGGAAAGTCAATCCTTAAATTTGGTGCCGATCGCCTGTAGAAACCGTAGACATAGTTGTTTGCTCTGATTGTACTGCTGATAAGACGTTCTATTGTATTCAAACATCACAGCATCTTTATCCAGATATTGCACCAATTCCTTGGGCGGTCGAAGATTTCCAAAGCTGTCGAAATATACAGCTCGACACCCTCTGTTCGCATACGCCACCCAATGAGTCCCCGGCCCCTCGACGTTGTCCAAATTTACGATGCCGCTCTCGGTTCGACGTACTCCTCCAGCAGGTAGCGCATTGCGCATAAAAACACCCCTAAAAATGGAATACGCATACGTTTTACCAACTCCACCAATTGCGCATCGGTAGTTACGCCCACAGGCATTTTTATTTTCTTTTCGGCGTTTTTTTTTTCGTTTCGATATTCCCTGTCCGCGCTTGTATGGCGCGAGATAAAGTCCGCGACCTTCCATGGAGCGATTATGACGTTGCACTTCCTGCAGCTGATGTTGCGCCGCCTTATTATCGTTTACGCCTTGGTGATCCCCGCCGCTCCACCAGCTAGTGATCCGAGAACACCTAGCAGCGGGAGAAGTGGTAATATAAAACCCCGTTGTGCCACCGGAAGAATCCGCTTTTGCGGTGCTCTCTTTGCAGTCCTTTTGCGAGTTTTTGTTTTCATCCCCAATCCGATTTTCGTCTTGGCCTTCATAGCTGCCCAAACAGCTGTAGCAGCGCCTCTGCCGCCCAGAGTCGAGTCTCGCGCAACGATGCGTTTTCGCGCTTTGTCAGCGAGTACGTTATCTGCCGCGGGCCTTTCGCTGAGGTCGTTGCGGCGCGAATATGCTATATCGTGTTCGCGACACGCTGCGTCCAACTGATTGATACCTTGATCGCCTCTAGCCAATCGTTTCGCCAGACGAGTTCCTGGACCACAAAACTGGTATTCCGGGATATGTAATTCGACAGGTAGCGCGTTTATCGCCCTCTTTAACAAACCACAACCTTTCCTTACACTCGTCGGCGACGTTCGCCACAATTTTTAATCAGTGGTGCTGGACCGCCAATACGCGTTCGCTGCCAAGGGCAATTATAATGTTCCAGACACCGACGATGTTGGCGAACCTCAGAATCGGCTTTTATATGCTCGGGGAGTCTGTCCCACAACTGATCAATATGTCTGCCAAATTCGCGCAGTAGAATAATCATTGGTATCTATTTCAACTGCTCAGAGGTTAGGTCTCGAAAATCGGAATTATCCGACAGAACGAGAAGCATTTCGAATACTGAGCTGTTTTGCTTCGACGCGGGCCTATAAATAGGGCGCGTCACCGCTTCGATGTACCAAAAATCATTTTCGCGGTTCGCAGCAAGGATGCGGTTCGTGCGGCAACCTGCGACGATACGTATGACAAATTTTGATGATAAATCGCAAATGATGTCCTCGAAAACAAGACGCAGACATGGTAGCATGCTGCCAAACACCATACGCTGCCTCATTTGCGGCCCATCAAATTGTGGAAAGACTAACGTGCTGGTGAGCTTGTTGGAAAGTCCTCACGGCGTCCGCTTCGAGAACGTGTACGTGTATTCCAAATCGTTGCAACAGCCGAAATATCAGTATTTGGAGAATTTATTGACTCCGATAGATGAAATTGGCTACTTCATATTTTCGAATAACGTCATCACACCGAGCGAATCGCATCCGAATTCCATTTTTATCTTTGATGACGTGGCATGCGACAAGCAAGATACGATAAGGGAATACTTTGCAATGGGGCGCCACTCGAACGTTGACTGCTTCTATCTCTGACAGACATATGCAAAGATTCCCAAACATCTTATACGCGACAATGCGAATCTGCTGATTCTGTTTAAGCAGGATGGCACCAACTTGAAACACGTGTACAACGATCATGTAAACACTGATATGTCTTACGAGGATTTCTGCGCTTTGTGTCGTAATTGTTGGCAGCTGAAGTATGGTTTCGTGGTGATAGACAAGGATAGCGCGATGTCCAATGGACGTTACAGAAAGGGATTTAACGAGTTTGCCGTACCGTGAGATGGTCAATCATTGTCAACACGTCGGTGGGAAAGCAACGTCTGCGGTGCAACAATGATCGATATCGATAGTCTAGAGATTAAGGATCGCGACAAAATAGCGAAGGAAATTGCAAGAACCAGCGAAACCATTCGCAAGAAACATCAGGCTTTGAAGACCGGCAAGATGCAGGAAGATATCGCGTTGGAGAGATACTTTAAACCTATTGTCGAACCTTTAAAACATATTGTGGAAAATACCGCAGCGGCAGAAGCTGAAATATCACCGCTGATGAGCACAAGCGTTGAAGGGAATGAAACATTAACGCCGGAAAGAAAAATCCTGCCGAAATGGAGCACATCGCGTAAGAGAAAGAGGAAACCACGCACGTCATCGGATTATTTCCTCGTAACCTCTACACCAGTTCAATCGAAGCGAAAACGGCAGAATGTTGCATCAAACGAGTCCCTGGTTACTCCCCCACCAAAAAATACATTTCCCAGTGTACAATTGCTCACAACCAATGATGATGATGATGATGATGACGATGTTTTTGAAACTACTCCCGATGAGTCGTTTGCAGCATCTATTAGGCAGCAACTTCAAACACCCGCGGGACAAGAAACGTTTCGCAGCAATTTGGGTCCCCTGGGACAAAAATATATGGATGCAATCATAAGTAGGGATAAGGAAACTGTCACAGACACTGTGTATGGCGTATACTTTGGCGATAGTAGAATGATGCTTGGGGATAAGGCATTCGATATGGACAAGGCTGATAATATAATCATCGACGGTGTAAAATACAGAGGAACGCCCGGCCTTTACGAACTGATTTTCAAGAGAATTCCCGACGATGCTGTATACACCGATGCCAATAAACAAAAATACAAAAGTATACTGCTGGCGACGAATGCCTACAGACGCGGTCATTCTGCTCAAAATCCCATATTAGGCAACAAGGGATACAAGCACAAACATGTAATTGCACCGCTACTCCCTCGTGTATCAACCAATAAAGCTGGGAGAGGTCTAACGGTGCCGCGAGTCATGGTGGTAAATGATAACAAGATCGATTACATGCGCTGGGACGATCCCAACGACCTTGTGGATCGATACCGTTTGCTGGAAGCGTCGCGTCAGGCGGGCAACAACTCGCATGACAATGAAATTCTGTCGATTGTGGAGGAACTCCACGAGGGAGGCTTCATTATAAATAAAACCGAGCACCGATGATGCGCACTGTATGCATTGAGATGCCGATCAACAAATTTGGAGTATCGCTCGAGAAGAGTGGCGCAGCTACAATGGATTATTACAAATGGAACGGTTTGCTTCGAAATTATATGCGAGACAACGCTCTTTGCGTGACCGGTGCCGACTTTGATACAAAATCACACAAGATACGACGCGTAGCTCAACCGGTGGCTGATAGCGATGCCGTCAATAAACTATACGTGGAAAAGAGCATTAAACTTTTGAGAGAGCAGCAGGAAGAATTAGAGAGGAAGCTGATCATGTTTCAGAGGGAGATGCTGGCGCTGCAAAACAGCGTTCAAAAGATATCGCAGGCGTCGAATTCTATCCCGCAGCAGCGCTGCGAAGGAGAATCATGCGAGACGGTTGAACTTGTCAATTATGTTATGTCAGTTATGTGATGGGGCGAACATAATGCACGTACATGATAATTATCGCATCATTCGTGTCAAAGACACCTCTGCGATCAAACATGCAACCACCATCGAAATCCAAGAGTAAAGAAAACCATGGTCACAAGAAGCGGCAACTCGTCGAGGAATTGCATGCTCCAGCTCGAAGACATTTCCCGCGGAGGCGAGTCATAGTGCACGGATACGATGATCTGTGGCAAGCTGACGTTGTAGAAATGCGTCCATACTCACGATTCAACCAAGGTTAGCACTACATACTCACCGTCATCGATGTGCTGAGCAAGTATGCATGGGCGGTACCGCTCAAGACTAAAAGTGGTGCTGATGTGGCTAATGCGTTTGCAAAGATATTTAGAGATCGATATCCAAAAAATTTGCAAACCGATCAAGGAAAAGAATTTTACAATGCCGATGTGCAGAAAATCCTGACAAAGCATGACATTAATCATTATTCGACGTATTCGGTGATGAAGGCCTCCGTCGTAGAACGTTTCAATCGAACTTTGAGGAACAATATCTGAAATCTGTTTACGCTCAATGGAACCTACAGATGGACAGATGCGCTATCGCGTCTACTAGCAGAGTATAACGCGCGAAAACATAGAACTATCGGAATGCGTCCTTGCGATGTTACCCCAGCGATCGCCGATAAGCTGCTGGCCACCGTATACAGCAACATAAAGATCGCTGCTCCAGCGAGTTTCAAGTTGGGCGAGTTTGTGCGCGTGAGCAAATTTAAAACCATCTTCGATAAAGGCTACACGCCGAATTGGACAACTGAGGTGTTCGAGATAGCCAAAGTACAGGCAACTAATCCTGCAACGTACCTGTTCCTCGATTCCTGTGGAAAACCTGTTGGCGGAGGATTCTATGAACACGAGCTGCAACGCGTCACCGATCCTGATGTGTATCGAGTGTAAAAAGTATTGCGTAGGAAGGGGAATAAGGTATACGTCAAGTGGCTAGGGTTTGATAAATCGCACAATTCTTGGATAAATAAAAATAATGTGTTGTAACATAATAATACATGGTTCAATAAAGACAATGATACATATACATGGTTCAATTTTATTTTTATGCATAATTCCAGCATTTATAATGCTTTAATAAATATAATAATTTCTATACATGTGCGAAGAATTTTATATTTTACAATAATTTCTATTTTACAATGGTATATTATAATGTCCCCAGGGCAGAGTGTCGGTCGAATCGGGTACGATATACTGCTTGTCGTCGTGTGGGCTTAGAGCGATTTTCGATTCCGAAATGGTGTATACTTTGTGCAATTTCGACTGTATGCATGATTGCCTGCGAACCATTTCGATCTCCCTGAGCAAACACTGCACGTAGTCGTCGAAAGTTATCGTCCTGGCTATGACGTTGGTCTTGACGCCTTTCGCCTTTTTCGTATCTTTTTTACCGTCTACGCGGAGTGCATACATTTTCGCTCTAAGACCTACGAATTCGGTCATTATCGCGTCGTTATTTTCGTCCTTCATCAGCCCCGGAACCTTTTTATTTAAGCACGGCATATTATATGGATTGTCGATGGGATAATCGGATGTGTCAAATCTATCGATATTGTGTTTCATGGTCTCGTAGATATCATCGCACTGAATATGATAAATCAGACTATCGGTGTCAGTGTATAGAACTTTACAATTTTGTCCATGCAGGGGAGACATGTGCTCGTGATGAAATTCATACAAACAAATTTTTGATATGTCCAGAATACACATACCCACGTATATCGGTTTGTTGAATTTCACCTCGAGTTTTCACAATTCAACAGCTATTAAATTTTCCGAAAAAACACTTCTGTTGTGGAAATTCGGTTTCGCGATCAATGCCATATCGCCCTTCCCAATGTGTTAAAAGTTTTACATCCACATGATTTCGCACATTTTCCATAGTTTTACCGAATACCGCGTTGTTCATCAATTTGTATAATTTTTTTCAAAATCATTTGTCGCGCTTGTTCTAAACCGCGTATTGAGTTCGATGTAATCGCGGAGGCAGGGGGACTGATCGATTTGAAGCACGCGGTGTATCTTTGTAATACGAAGACGGTGACGCGTGCACTGCTGCAGGTTGCGATAATGGATAACGTAACGCTGCTTATCGTATACCGTCGCGAGTAACTTGTCCTGTCTGCTGCCAGGTGGTTTGCCGCGCGTCGGGCAGAACGGTAGATCGGCATGGGCGTCGTGCAGACTTTGCGGATATTCCAGATCTACCTCGAGAATGTATTCCGTGGGCGAATCGATAGCGATCGAAGACACGTTAAAATTTGCAACATCTTCGACCCATTGAAATTTGGCATGTGGCAGGGGCTGACACATTGCCCATCCATACAAATTATTTACGTCAAAGTACATCAAGTACGATGACTGTTCCGTGGCGTCGTAAGATGACATGTACTTGTTATTTGCATGTGCGTATCTTGCGGAACATTGGCTTAAGGGGTCATGCTCAATCAGGAGGCCGAAAAAAGGGATGGTCTTTGGAAATTTTTTACTCAAAAGCTATAACACATTTCTCAAAAAATCTTTTTTCCTTTTAAGGATTGCATCTAGTACCGTGCATCGTAATTTTTTTTATTTAAAAATATTTATCAATAACTAAGTTATTGTCCAGCACTCGAAGGTTCTCTAAAAAAAAAGGCTTTCGCGGTAACCACTGTTGCTCGAAAGTCGATCATCTAAAATAAAAAATTCAAAAGAATTTACTTATTATATTATATTATCTAGTATTTGAACGAAGGATTTTTTTATCCGATGCTTAGTTTTCTTTTAATTGACGAAAATCAGGCACAATTTATGATAAAAATTGAAACTTTTACTTTAAACATCAGCCATTTTTTCCCAAATCAATATTTCGAAAAATCCTTCGTTCAAATACTAGATTATATAATATACTACGTAAATTGTTTTGAATTTTTTATTTTAGATGATCGACTTTCGAGCAGCAGTGGTCACCGCAGAAGCCTTTTTTTTTAGAGAACCTTCGAGTGACGGACAATAACTTAGTTACTGATAAATATTTTTAAATAAAAAAATTACGATACACGGTACTAGATGCAATCCTTAAAAGGAAAAAAGATTTTTTGAGAAATGTGTTACAGCTTTTGAGTAAAAAATTTCCGAAGACCACCCTTTTTTTCGGCCTCCTGACTGAGCATGACCCCTTAAACCACCGCGTATACTGCGTTCGACAAACATCACCATATCGACGTCTGTGAGCAAGTCGAATGTAATTTTGGTATGTTTTAGCATGGCATCCCACGTGAAACCAGGCAAAGTATAATAATGCGCTGAATATAATCCGTAACTCTTGATGCAACTTTCGCGAAAATTTTCAAAAATATCTGTCAACAACAAGACATCTGTTTTCAAATACAAATCGCTGTATTCGCCCAAGGTTCTAATGTCGAAACGCTGCCAGACAGTCTCGGCGTGCGCGTAATCGCTCTCGGACACTGTCTCGCCCGTTAACGAACTGTGGAATGACTCGCGCGGCGGTAAGCATGGGTCCTGCACCTTGTTCGCGCAATCAAGGTATTCATACCGAAAGACACCCTTTCGCGTCAATAAATTGAAATCTTCGACGGATAATGTTTCAAATTGGGATCGTAAAATTTTTAATTTATCTGCGCTAAGAAAAGATGCTAATTTGTCGAGACTGGTATTGAGAAATTTGTACGAATCGATGAATCGCAATTTAATACAATTTCGCGACTATGATTCTGTCGTATCTTCGACATTTTTTGTGAATGAAATATATTTTTCTTTAGTAATGGGTAATACATCAACGTGACCTTCGAAAGCGGTAGCTATTTCCTCGATAATAAAATGTGAATCGTAGCCGGATAAATTATGAAAAACGATGGGGATGTAAAACGCATTTTTATAATTTAAATTGCACTCCGAATGTGCCGGGCCTCTAAACCGTCCGGATAGATGGCAATGATCGCGAACTCGTATATCGCTAGCCTCGAGTGGTTCGTCGCAAATATGACAGTGTGTTGCAGTGCTAAATGCCGTCCGCTGTTCGAGAGTTAAATCCAGCATGGGAACATTACTGGTCAGGACGGGTTTGGCAAAGTCTGCAAAATTTTTCAGTTCTTCGACGAACCATGAAACACAATCCGCGTCGCGGCGACATCGATACATCAACAGCGATGTATCGTGCGAACAATGCATATAATATGCTATGCTGTGCACTTTATGGTGCTAATATTTACACAATTTATTATTATCACCTATTCGATTGTCCTCCGTTTTCTCGATTATGCATTCGAGATCTGCGTACACCACGAATGGAAGTCGCTCCTTTCTGCAGTGGTTGTCGAAGCTGAGCAGATTGCTGCCTTCGCTGGGCAGCAGAATGGCGCAGTCGTTCATCTTGCTGCAGTCCAGCGAATGAACCTCCAACTTCTCGGCAGATCCGAAATAGTACATGCATCTGTAAACCCAAAAAATTTTATTTAATTTGTTTCGCGAGACATTTCAACATTTCATAAGTTTATATACGTACCGATCACAGATGAATTTCTTTCCATTGTGTCTGCTCAGCTGGGTGCTCACCAGCCGGGACAAGTCCTTGATTAGTACAAAGTGCCCTACATCGCCATGCTCTTGATTCGGTGTGTAGAGCAGGTTGACGTGCCGATCTCTCTTTTGGCTGGTGAGGCGCAGTGGGAAGACTGTTGACCCTTTCTTCACCTCGAAGCGGTACACGTTAATGGAGACGTTGTTCAGCCGTTCAAACTTCCCAATCTGCTCCAGAGACATTGGAAATTCAATGCCCTGGAGATTTAATATGGAAGCATATTCGGGCTATGAACTTGGGCGATCGGCATTTCTTTCCGCAGGATGTAGAGCGGCGACCACTGCCCACGCGAAACACGCGTTGTCCTCGGATTGCACGCTAATCGTTGCTTTCTTCAGCGATATTTCCCGCGGCAACTTGCAGTGACGCCCCGCGCGCAGCGGATTGTACTTGTTGACATTAACGGTCAGATTGAGAATCCTCGTCAGTGCCCATCCGCGGTCGCGTTCCTGGAACTCTTCCAGCGATGCCAGGGTTGGTTCGATGACACATCGTTCATACCACTCCTGCAGATCGGATGTACCGAAGAGTTTACAGTTTCGGGTATTGATACTTTTACAAGCATGCTTGTCACCTGCCACAAATTCGCAGTTGAACACCGTGTTCACTTTGAGGTTTCGATGTTTCCTCAAAGGACCCCGCACATGCTCCAACACAATGGCCGCCGCATCCTGAAGGAAGTTGTGCGGTTCGATGTAATTAGAATTTAGCACGACACCAGTTAATACGCGGCTATCGAACGCAGTGTCTATTTCGCGCCACAAAAGTCCCGTGCTGGAATGTCCCGCACCTTCGCGCACGAAACGTCCGCGCAACGAATATTTCCGTCCTTCGAGCTGCGCGATTCGAGCAACTAACGATTGTCGAACAGCGATCGATAATCGAGGACGTTTCACTCGGCTGTGTTCTTCCAAAGATTCGATACACTCGTTGCACCGTTCTTCCCACGCGAGGTATTCTTCGCGTGAAATCAATCGAGCAGATTGATCTCGCAGCTGGCGTTCCACTTGCGCGAATTTTTCCATGACAGTAAGTGGAATGTAAATGTAGTGTCTTTTTTTCACGCAACACGTTGCAACGATTTAAGGCTTTGTGCAGTTTAGAGCGCGCTTTTATGCTTGGTACCACGACTTGGTGTCTCTGTCTAACTCTTTCGGTGTACCCCCTCCCTCGAATGCATCGCATGCAAAAACGATGATCCGTCCCAACACTGTTCTATACAGTTTCTGCTGATATTGCATAATTCTTTCCATGATTCATGCGTATGACGAATTAGGGCGCAAGATCACCCGGCACAGTTTCTGTCAACACCGCATAATTCTAGGATTCGACGCTTCCAAAAGTATTATATTACATTCAACACGTGTCGAGACTTTTATCCTTGTGAATGGGGATTAAATTACATGCAATCGCGCGATATACTGCGACGTTAAAATTGAAAAACATTCTGGAAAATTGGTGGCTTTAGAATAAAATGTTGTGGTGGGGGGGAAGCAACTAGCCTCTACTTAAGCCGGCTCCCGGACGTTATTCCATCAATCGCTCAGCAGTCGCAACAACTTTTGACGGAACAGACAGTGTTCCAAAACTGTATAATACCAGTGACGAAAAAACGCTGGACGCGTAAATTATACCGTCCCAATGATGGGTGAAAATAGTATGGCTACATGCAAGGAGAATACATTCAACAGGTATGGCTCAATTTTCATAACTTCTCGAAATTTTTTATGTTTATTCCTGATACGAGCGGACAATTTCATAGCTTTAATTGTTCTCTTAGTCCGCGCCGAGCATCGCGTATCATGGTCAGAAGATACGCATTAACATCCGTGGGTAGCAAGTATTTGGAAATTGCAATCAACGTAGGACCTATGGCCGATGTAGAAGTTCTTATCGGTGACAATCATGGGAAGCATATCATATTACCATGGCATACATGGAATCTGCTATTCGACAGCCAATCATCCATCGAAGAACGTGCACAATTGCCTGAACCTGACTCGATGCAGATTGATGAGTTAGTATTGGAATTTGTTCGGATCTTTGATTCACCGATTGTAAAGATGACGCTATGTGATAATACACTGTATTTCAAATCGAATACAGTATCATTTTTATGTAATCTTGAGCCATGTGTAAGCTATGTGTATCCGCGGTTGCATCAAACTGCGGAAGATGTGAGAGTAAAATTTGAATGTTTTGTTAACGTGTTGCAACAGAGCGGTGTTGCCTGCGAAACATTAGATACGCGCAGTGCTGCTAAAATCATACGCGATAGCGAAAATTACGACGAGGAGTATCTCGTAGATTGCGAACTAGTAGCATGTGCCATCAGTGATATTCTGGCTGATGCTCGTACGAAGAAAAAATGTTAAATTATTATTCTATTTTATGTAACAATATATATTTCTTAAACGTATTCTTTCTTGATTTTATTTACCCTCCTTCTCTCCTCACCACCTAATTCTAAAATTCGACGTTCCCAAAAGTATTATTTCTGCTGACACCGCATAATTCTATGACTCGCGCCGTTCTTCGCGCCGCGAAAATGACGTCATCCCGCACGGCTGCTCCAGGGGAGTCAAATTACGCGAGATTGCGCGATACGCTGCGACGTTGAGATTGAAAAAAACATTTTGGAAAATCTTAGCTTTAGAATGCATGCGATTGTACCACTGCTGTCTCTTTCCCTCTCTCTCGTTCGCGTGTCTCCCTTCACGTTTGTTGTCGGCCACGCGTAGAGGTACGCAGCCATCCTCGTTGGACCACAGGTAAACGTTTACGGAAACATCGTTGGCCACCTCGAATTTCCGCACCTGGTCCATGGACATGGGGAGTCTCACGCCATCCGTACGGAGCACCGTCGAATAATGTGGATACGACGTCATCCTGTCGCCGTGTGTATCAGCAGGAAACAGACTAGCGATGACCAACCACAAGAAACACGTGTTCTCTCTACACTGCACGTTTACCACAGCTATTTTCAACATAACCGCTCGCGGAAGCGGCACGTCGCACCCGGCGCGCAATGGATTATGCCGGTTTACGTTGATCAGGAGATTCTGAACCGCCCGTAATGTCCAGCCACTCTCGCGCTCCTGAAACTCCTCCATCGCGATCAACGTCGGAGCTACCACTTGCGTCACGTACCACTCGCGTACGTTCGATGTCATGAAAAGTACGTGATTACGTGTCGCGAAACTCTTTACGTCCGGCGCGTCCAGCAACATGAATTCCGCGTTTAGCACAGTGTTCACTGAAACGCTGCGATGCTCCGTAATAGCGTTCTTAACGCGCGAAATCACTGTACGACGGGCATTCTCGAAGAATTTGCGTGGATCAACAGCCCCCACATTTATCACGGCCCCGGTCGACAAACGTTTCTCGAACGCGGTTTCGAGTTCCTCCCACACAACCTTGGGTGCCATAGCTCGAGCGGCGACCTCGCACCCTACTCGCGATAATCGTCCTCGCACTACCACGCCCAATGTTTGCGTTCGCGCGAGCAGCGACACCATTCGCTGCTTCTCCCACACCGGCACGCGTTCGCCTAGTTGATACGCGACCATGTAACGTATCGTCTCGTCGCACTTGTCCATCCAATCGCGAAATTCCGCGGTGGTCCTCAAAAGTTCGGACATTCGAGCCAAAAGCTCGAACGCGTTCATGAACGTATCCATGTTGTCTGCACGTATGTTATCACTTGATATAAAAGACTGTATATCGTTCCGCAACACGTTTCCGCCACGTAGTTAAATTCGCATCAGGATATCGGACGCGTACCGCTAACATTATCGGTTGAAAGGACCATATATATCGACCCTTATCAACATAACGTACTGTTGGGCCGGGGTGTCTCGATGCAGGCCACCCCGACGCAAAGGGAGTTAAATAATACGCGGGCGTACACACGACTCAACTATATTTTGATACACAGAGCAATAATGGATTACAGCATTACAACCCGCACGTCCGAACGCCGTGGCGTTCGGTACAAGACTTCGCGTTCCCCGATCCTCTTCTCGAAGGGGGTTGATCCTCTTTTGTCTTCAGCTGCGAGCACTAGCAGGCTGTGCATGGGCCTATACCCGGTGCTCGCAACAGTACTATTCGGTTAAAGGCCCATTCCACTCGTCTCGGACACTCGCGAATGTAACGCCGTAATTCGTCGCCTAGAAACGTACCTACGGGCATTACCGCTGTAGGATATAATCCCTCGTATACTTTCGTCGAGTTGTTCTCGATATCGCATAAAAGCATCAATGGCGTACATGCGATCGCTGTAGTATATATATCTTTACGTATCAAAATATCCTTATCCTCTACAATGCATGACACCGTACACTCGCGAGCACTACCGTATCGCACGATATGTTTCATCACATCGCGCTGATCGCGAGTAAACAATTCAATTCCATAGTCAAAAATACTGGTCCACGCGGCCTCGCACAATGATTGAACATCCACGGTATCGCGAATCTTAAGCGTTTCTAGCACCACTGTTTCCGCGTTCAGTTCACGGGCCCTAGATGGTGCCAGAGTATCCTCGCTTCCAAAATTTTCCTCATCCGACGATGAAAACAATAACTCTTGTAGCGCCCGGCTCTCCTTATCAAGCTCTAACGCTTTCTGTTCTACGCCAATCCGTAATAGCTTCAGACGTAGGACGAGCAATAGTAAACGACGAGGCTTGCTATTTCCCAGTAGCAGGTTTTTACGTCGAAACTCTATGACGGCTCGTATACATTCGTTACACCTATCTGTCCAGTCTCGACATTCCGCGATCGTGTGCAAGAGCGTGCTGTCTGTCGATAATGTTTTAAAAGTCTCGATATATGCGTTCATTTTTTTAAAACATGTTTTCACTTAATGTACTACTCTCACGGTTCCCGCTCGTCTTTTTCCGCCCGTTCCAGCAATTTCGAATATACGGATTCGCACATTTCCTTCAAATGTAGCATTAATGCTCTTAAACGTCCTTTGCTATTTCCCCGCAATATGTTTTCACATCGAAACTCCTCGGCGAGTTGCACGAACACGTCGCACCGCTCAAGCCACTCGTAGCATTGTTTATAAGTACGTAAAAGCGGTTTCGCCTGGGCCAACACTATAACCCCCTGTTCAAACGTTTCCATTATTATGGAAAACGTAAGTAAAAAACTATTTTAATTATGGAGAACGTATGTAGAAACTATCTAGATACCGTTGTCATAAAACGCGAGACGCGCAACGATTGTATAAAAAAAAACATCTTCCGACGCGTTACCATTCACGATTTTGCCCTGTCGAAGACGCGACCTGCTTTAAATATACGAACATCCCTCCCTAAACTCTCCCTACCCCATTGCATCCCAATGGGATGCGTAGAATTCTACCTTGAGTCCTATCGAGCTTTTACTCATCCTATTATCTCGGTAGCTACCGCGCGTTATTCTCGGTAGTGTACCTTCTATCGTTACAGTTACATGTTTTCGACACGCTTCTGGCGCGATAACCACGTAGGTTTCGAGTTACATCTTCTACGCGACATACCGCCGTCTTTTCTTTGATCGCCTGCCGACAACGAAAGAGAGATGTACAATAATATCTAGCCTCTCTCTCGTACTCCTTGTTCGCTCGTCGCAGCAATCGCGGGCGCGATCGCGCCTTCGAACGATAGATAGAAGCATGTCGGCTCGCTTTGAATTTTCGTGGTTCGGAGATATCGCGCGCAAAGATGCTGCGCATTATTCTCGGAAGTGTACCTCCATCGTTGTATGTTTTAACGCAGGTTTCGACTTGCGTCTTCTACGCGTAATCCAGGCGTATGTTTCGACTATGTTCCTAGAGAGAGAAGGATAGATTCATATCGTACCTCTCTCTCTCACTCCTTGTTCGCGGGTGCGATCTGGCCTTGGGGAGATAAGAGGGTTGCGGATCGTTTCCTCCTACAACGCGTAACGTGTCATCGTCGAGGAACGCGTTACGTGTCGTCGAGGTACCCCCCTCTACCTGCTCTCAAGGCCCATTCCCCCTCCAGTGATCCTGGGTCCCGGCATCCACCTCCAGGAGTCGCGGTCCCCCCACCCGCCTACCCCTCGCCTAAGCTGCGGTTCCCCTCGCCACGCCTCGCCACTCGCCCTGCGTTGGATTAGAACACCCCTACTATACCTACTCTAATCCATCGATAGCAATCGGAAATGTAATTTTTTAAGCAACGTTCATTGAATGCTAAGCTGGTTGCATTCAAAAGCGCCAGTGAATAATCGCAATCAACTTCTGGAGGCACTGGTGCCCCGTGTCTTATGATCTCCCTCAACCAGTACGTAATTAAATTTGTATCGTGCTTTTCTGAAAGCATTTGAAATACTGGTTGTATACCATTTGCACCTTTTATAATAATTTGGTATAAGAATATATGTTTCTTGTCACCATTTGGTTTTTCTCTTGTTGTCACTAATTTTCTAGTCGCGTCTATTTCTGTTTTCCTGCACGTTTTAATTAACGTTTTATACAATTCTATTTGCATAGGAGACCAGTAAAAAGAATAGAAATGATCCTTTGAGATCTGTTTAATGTACCCTGAGTATTGCCCCTTATATTTCAACTCGCATAACGAATTAATAGGATCAAGATTTTTATTTATTCCTAATTCTCGCACGATACCTTACTCATTTATTTTTCTCAAAGTATCAGAGACCGGAAATAACAGTTATTTTTTAAATTTTTTCGAAAAAAATCATTCAGAAAAAGTTAATTTTTATTTAAATGGAAGTCAGTCTTCATTAAATACTGTATAAATTTTCCGAAAAATCAAGTGATTCAAAAATATTAAAGTTTATCTGTTTTGGTTACTGATAACCATTTTTGTCGACGGAAATATTATTTGGTCACAAATAACCAGTATTGTCGACGGAAATTGTTTTCGGTTACGAATAACCATTATTGACGACGGAAATTGTTTTCGGTTACGAATAACCATTCTCGATGACCAGAATTTTTTTGTTACGAATAACCATTATCGTTGACGATAATTTTGTTTGGTTGAGGTATAACCAAAAAACTTCAAAACAGTAAAAAAATTATGATAAGTACATGAAATCAAATAAATCACAAAAGAATAGAAGATAATAATAATTAGAATATAAAAAAAGGATGTGAAATTAAAATGAGCTGCAAGTACATAAAGGTGCTTTCCAACCGCGCTTAAGGGGGTAGACACGGGTAATGCAGCGCTCCGTATACCGACACAATCTGGCCCGAAACATGGGTTTTGTAGAATACATTGTTCATCCTTATATGAGCGAATTTTGGGCTGGGCGAGATCTCATTCGAAAGAGGAAGGTTCAGTGCAGCACGCGCTGCTCATGGTTCGACGAGATTGTGTTGATATTGTTGCGGACACCATATGGATGAGATCCATGGCCCACTGGTGTTCGCAACGAAGACAAGAGACAGCGAGAAGAAGGTGATCGTATCGATCACCTATCAAGCTGTCAATCGGGAGTCAATCGCCATAACGTGCGGACGTACCGTTATTGCCATCACAAACGATTGAAACTTGTATTCCGTTACCCGTTACTGTATTACTTCTGTTGAATGTTCTGTTACGCTTGTTACACATTAAATTCCTATTATGCCGACCGCGAAACGTAACAATGGTGTCAGAAGTGGGATGCCCACTCGAAGGGGCATGCCCACTCGCGCGTCCGCGGCCGCCGCGAATCTCCTACCCACAGCGACGGACGATACTTCCATGCAGGAGCTGTTCACCTCCCTACAACTTAGCATCGTGGGCCAGATGCGAGAACAACGGAGAGAAGACGAGGCCCGCTGGCAGAGGGAGGACCGTCGCCGGGAAGAAAAGGAGACCGCCGACCGACAGGCACAGGCGGCCTTCGAGACCCGGATCACAGAGCTGGAGGAACGGATACAGGTCGTAGCCGCTTCAGTTTTAAACCGGAATGACGCGATGAATAGCGGCGCGAACCCTCGGGGTGGGGAGGTAGTACCCGTTGAAAATAGTGTTTCCCCCGCGATTTACCCTACCCCCGTCGGTGCGTCCGCTGCCGCCCCATCCCCGGAATACCGCGTACTCGACTTGGGATACACGGTGAGACCGACCATTTTCGACGGCAAAACTTCGTGGGAGGAATATCGAGTACAGTTCGAAACCATCGCGCGTGCTAACGGTTGGAATAGCGAAAAAAAGGCTACGGCCTTGATCGCTTCTCTCGGGGGCCCATCGAGGAGCGTCCTCACGACGCTCTCCGCTACCCAGTGCGAAAATTTCACAGATGTGGTTTCGGCACTCGAATTCCGCTACGGGGCGAAAAATTTGTCGAATCTAAACTATGTGCTCTTTCAGAGCCGTAGACAGCGGAGAGATGAGAGCATCTCCTCGCTTGCCGCCACAATCGAACGATTAGCGCAGTCCGCTTTCGCTGATTGCCCGATAGAAACACGCGACAAGCTCGCCGCGTCTCAGTTCGTGACGGCGTTGTCGAGCTCGACAATGCAGCGGGAGCTGCGGCTCGGCGGTTTCACGACTCTGAGAGCTGCTGTGACAAGAGCTCTAGAGATTGAGGCCGTTGAGTCGATGACGCACAGCCCCGCGGTCGAATCGCGAGAACGATATTCCGAGAAACGGAAAGCTAAACCCTCCAACAATTTTGAAAGGTTCCCGACGAAGAAGAGCAGAACAGAGGACCGAGCGAACAACCCGCCGAGAACCTGCTGGCTCTGTGGAAAAATGGGCCACCTTCAGAAGGATTGTTTCAAGGTCAAGAACGGCCAAACCAGGGGAGTTCCCCCGAAGAAGCCGGACCAGGGAAACGGGAAGAGGACGGCGTAAGGGGGAGACGCCGGACCAGAAGGAACAGTCCCCCGGTCGTCAAGAGTGTGGCGATGCAGGAGGCGACTGGACATCAATGGAATTCGACCGACGAGACCTACGTATGTGGAAAAATCGGTGCAAAACCGTGTAAAATTATCCTAGATACAGGTTCTCCGGTCAACCTTCTGGACAAAGAGCTGTGTGCGTCGAAGGACATCTCTCGGACAAGACTCGACATTCGCTCCACTACCGGAGAGAAAATGAGAGTGTTCGGGAAAAAGAACCTAGAGATCGACGTGGGCGGATTTTCGAGCGTAGAGGAGTTCTACGTCGTCGAAATGGTGGAGAAGTGCATCTTGGGAGCAGCGTTCCTGAAGAAGCATCGTTGCAGCATAGATCTATCCAGGAATGTGCTGTGCCTTCCCGACAAAACAGAGATATGCCTCGGCGTACCGACCGAGGAGAAGAAACAAGAAAAAGAAAGGGAAACGGTCGTCCCACAGCATCTGGAGGAACTGTACACCCGCTGCTCATCAGGTTTGACAGATAGACAGAAGAAGCTATTTGTTGAATTGCTTTACGAATTTCAGGACGTTTTCGCCACGGATCCGAGCCAAATTGGAAATTGCGAACGTGTGGAACACACCATCAATACTGGAGATTGCCAGCCCATAAAGCAGGCGCCACGGAGGCTGCCCCTACACCGTCGAGCAGAAGTGGAAGAGCTGCTCAAGAAGATGTTGGCACAAGGCGTAATCGAAGAATCCCGGAGCCCGTGGTCTTCTCCGATCGTCCTCGTGAAGAAGAAGGATGGAAGCATACGGTTCTGCGTGGATTTCCGTCGCCTGAACGAGATTACCAAGAAGGACTCCTATCCTCTACCCCGGATAGAAGACACCCTGGATGCCCTCACTGGATCATCGTGGTTTTCAACCGTGGATTTGCAGAGCGGATACTGGCAGATCTCTATGGACAAGAAGGACCGGGAGAAAACTGCGTTTTCAGTAGGAACGGGACTATGGCAGTTCAAGGTCATGCCCTTTGGACTCTGCAACGCCCCTGCAACATTCGAGCGACTGATGGAAGACGTACTTCAAGATCTAACCTGGAAAATCTGCCTGGTTTACCTGGACGATATCATCATCTACGGAAAGGACTTTGAACAGGAGCTCGGACGCCTACGGACAGTGTTTTCACGTTTACGTCAAGCTGGACTACTGATGAGCCCCAAGAAGTGCTCCTTCTTTTGCCGAGAAGTAAAATATCTGGGACACGTCGTAACGAAGACTGGAGTCAAGACAGATCCGGAGAAAATTAAAGCCATTTCGGAATGGCCACAGCCGAAGAACGTCACGGAATTAAGAAGTTTCCTAGGATTGTGCACGTACTACAGAAAATTTGTAAAGGAATTCTCCAGTATCGCCAAACCCCTGCATCGCCTCACCGAGACCAAACAAGATTACAAATGGACCGAAGAATGCCAAGGAGTTTTTCAAGAGCTGAAGAAGAAACTAACCATAGCCCCGGTGCTAGCCTACCCAGTGATCGACAAGGATTTCATTCTGGACACGGACGCCTCTAACTTTGCCATAGGCGGCGTCCTCTCACAAGAACACGAAGGACAAGAAAAAGTCGTGGCTTATTTCTCCAAGACCTTGGGAAGAGCGGAAAGGAACTACTGCGTCACCCGAAGAGAACTACTGGCAGTGGTGAAATCTATCGAGCACTTCCATCACTACCTCTACGGAAGAAGATTTCTGATAAGAACGGACCATGCGGCACTTCGCTGGTTGTATACCTTCAAACGCCCTGAAGGACAGGTCGCCCGTTGGATAGAACGACTTCAGGAATACGACTTCGAGATTCGCCATCGGGAAGGAAGAGCCCATGGAAACGCCGACGGACTTTCAAGAAGACCTTGTGTCGAAGAAAATTGTAGGAACTGTAATCGACTGGAGAAGAAAGAAGCAGCAGAGGAAGGGCATACCACGAAGAAGATTCACAGGATATTTTCCGAAGAGAAGAAGCATGAGTGGAAACGAAGCCAAGAAGAGGATGAAGAAATCGGCTTCATCCTTAGAAAGAAAGAGGAAGGGGAGAAGCCTGGCTGGCAGGACGTTGCTCGCTTCTCCCCACGGCTGAAATATTACTGGTCTATATGGGAATCGCTGGAAATTCATGAAGGTTTGCTTTTCAGGAAATGGGAGTCCCACGATGGCACAACGACATCGTTGCTTTTGGTGGTGCCACAAGAAAAGGTTGAAGGAGTGCTAAAGGAGTTCCACGATGCGCCAGCGGCTGGACATTTCGGAGTAAACAAGACTTTGGCAAAGATCCGCCAACAGTTCTTCTGGTCTACATGTCGACAAGACGTTCAAGAGTGGTGCCGGCGGTGTGACACCTGTGCGGCGAAGAAGGGACCACGTCAGAGGGGAGCAGGGAACCTGAAAGTGTACAACGTGGGAGCTCCGTTCGAGAGGCTTGCCCTGGACGTTGTGGGTCCGCTCCCGAGGTCTCAGGCCGGAAACAGGTTTGTGCTGGTCGTGGCGGACTACTTCACCCGGTGGCCGGAAGTAATCGCGATGCCAGACCAACGAGCTGTCACAGTGGCAAGAGCTCTGTTGCACAACGTAGTGTGTCGTCATGGTGTACCGTTGGAGATACACACGGACCAAGGGAGAAACTTCGAATCCTCCGTGTTCAAGGAATTGATGAAGCTGCTGGGGATCAGGAAGACACGGACGACTCCTCTGCATCCTCAATCCGATGGGCTGGTAGAACGTTTGAATAGAACGTTGCTACAATATCTCGCGATGTTTGTTTCAGAACATCAGCGGGATTGGGACGAGTGGATCCCCATGTTCCTCCTAGCCTACAGATCAGCACGACATGAGGCTACCCAATTGACACCAGCGATGATCCTGTATGGCCAAGAACTTCGTCTGCCCCTGCAATTGTGGAGAGGATTGCCTCCAGAAGTAGAAGAAGACGGAGACATCGAACAAGGATACGCTGAATGGATCCGAGAGAAGATGAAGAAGATCCATGGATTTGTTCGACGTCGTCTGGACCTCTATAGTTCGAAGATGAAGTCGTGGTACGACAGTCGTGTCCACGCGGTGGAGTTCCGGACGGGAGAACGAGTGTGGTTGTTCCAACCAAGAAGAGTCAAAGGAAAATGCCCGAAGCTGCAAACGGAGTGGGAAGGCCCATACACGGTGGTGGACAGGATCAACGACGTCATCTACAGGATCCAGCGTTCGCCTAAGAAGAAGTGCAAGGTGGTACACGTTCGCCGCCTTGCGAAGTACGAAGGACGATTCCAAGAGGAATGAAGACGTCGCGGGACACGTCAAGAAACAAGAGAGAAGATTAGCAAGAAGCTAATAAGTGGACTGGGCTGCGGAGGCTACCTTCGTAGCCCAGCCCCCCTCTTTTTTGAGTTTGTTCCAGGTACACGATACCCCACGACGAGGGACAAGGTGTCGGGGGACTGCTCCCGTGGCTTGAATGCAACCCCAAGGCCCCCGAATGTGCCACAATAGCGTGGTGGTCCGCAGCGGGGTGTGGACATACGTGAAAACACCCCGCTAACTCTCCTGACCCGGATCTTGGTGGCTTCTCTACCCAGATTCTTGTTCTATGGAGGTCCGGGTTGACTGAGGGACAGCAAACGGGAAATGGTGTCCCCAACCACCGGACGGACGTGCGACGCAGTCGCTCGGATCGGTCGGAGGGGACATCGCGGAAACGGGGTCGTTGCCGAGCTGCACCGAGACGGTCCCCTGGTTCAGCACCGGAGGCCAAGAAGAGGAATGGGGCTATCAGGAAGCCAAGGATTGGATAACTGGAGGCGATATCAAGAAAGAAGAGCGAAGATGGGCTGGCGAGTTTGGAGGCTTGGCTGGGGGCTGGGTCGCTCGTAATCTCGCGACTAGCTGCGACCCCCTGCGGGTGTACTCGGCCTCCCTGTCCGGTTTCCCGACTCAGACGGCTCCAACGAACCGCTCACACATAGCAGGTGTTAACGTTAATTTGTTTAACGTTTTTCAAGGGCAATTGGTCCAGCTGCCGCAAGGAGCGACACCGAGACGGCCTGACCTCCACACCAAGGGTTCCCGACGGTCCTGCCGGGAGTCCAACGACCGAACCATAGGGAGGATACAGCGCCGCAACCGTCGGTGGACATTTAAGTGAAGGCAGCAAAGCGTCGTAGAATGTTCGTGGAGGCGGAGTTCCAGAGACGTCGTTGGACAAGCAGCTGGAACGCTCCGTCGAGGAACACACCAGCCGTTCTCCGTGGATTACATCGTAGGACACACGTGGGAGCTTCGCCGTGGGAGCTCGCCGCCGCAGCACAATCGTCGTTGGACGATTCACGGACACTAGAGCGGAATGCGTCGCGGGACAAACCGAAGAGGACGATCCCGTTGTATCCACGCCTTGCCCCAGGTTTTTTTGGGTGGTTTTCCCTCGGGGCGGGAAGGCGAATGCCGAGGCGGCGGTCTGGGGAGGCCACCTGGCCAGCACGACCCCTTCCTCAGACCAGGGTACGCAGACCAAGCGGAAGTGGAAGCGACGCGATCGGGACGACCGCTCTTCGAGGAAGGAGGGCTGTGTTGCGGACACCATATGGATGAGATCCATGGCCCACTGGTGTTCGCAACGAAGACAAGAGACAGCGAGAAGAAGGTGATCGTATCGATCACCTATCAAGCTGTCAATCGGGAGTCAATCGCCATAACGTGCGGACGTACCGTTATTGCCATCACAAACTATTGAAACTTGTATTCCGTTACCCGTTACTGTATTACTTCTGTTGAATGTTCTGTTACGCTTGTTACACATTAAATTCCTATTATGCCGACCGCGAAACGTAACAATATCTAATAATATGAGTGTTGAAAGTAGAGCAAAAGTCGACAAAATATACCCGCAAGAATCCAAGTATTTTTAGGTCACTAAAAGAATTTCTTGACTCAAACGATGAGCAGAGCGCGCTGCACTGAACCTTCCTCTTTCGAATGAGACCTCACCCAGCCCAAAATCTGCTCATATAAGGGCAAATAATGTATTCCCGTGACTGCATTCCCAAATACGAGTTCCGCCATATTGGCGATAATACAGAGCAAGTCACGTGACAAATTTAGTTCAGCTAGTGGATACGAGATGGCGCCTACTCGGGAGGACTGCCAACGTGGAATCATAGCGAAACTGAAGCGTTAGCTGGATATATGTGCCACAGTAAAAGCGTGATGTAATTAGTCAGTGTATGCATTTTCGTACGATTGTAGGTTAGGTTATATGCATTTTAGGCATACATTGACTAGGAACTGCTGGGAACTGTGTACATTTACTAAATTAACGCTTTTACTGTAACACATACATCACTTGAAATCGCTGTTAAATTTATGTTATAATTATATGGCCACATTATTTAAAATAAAAAAAGAGAGTAGAATTTTTTTACTAATACTGGAAATATTGATTTAATAATATCATATTTTCAGAATGTGGAAGTTATACCAATTATTTGCAATTATTGCTCTTATTATTATTATTCCGACTATTGTATATAACATATAACAAGGAAAAGTCTCCAAATCGGTCAACAGTTGACTCCTTGATTTTTTTTTAAATCCTTTACGGTCCTATGCAGAGATGGATATTATTTAAATGAAATAATATACTTCCGAATGGCCTCAGTGGCCGATCGACACGAGTTTTGGGGGAGGGTGTGTGTACCCTAAATCTAAAATTCTATTTAGCTTCGGGTATTTATCAGTTTCCTTTATATATTCGAAGGCCTTTCATCTTGGGCTCCGAATAATTTTTCCTCTTTCATTGTACCTTTATCCTAAGGTCGTATTCAGATATATTGGCCGGTCGATTCGTTTTCGCGAACAGCGATCGAGGAGAAATCAGCCACCACCATCTGACGATCGTGGATTTGTCAGTTGGAGTTCCTTGGCCACCGAAGGGTACGGTGGGGTAACGGGAATGCTGCTCGGCTCTGTTTGAACGTAGCCGTGAGGCTGTTCTTTATTCTTATTGTTAGCGTAGTAGTTGTGTGTGTTACAAAGCTATGCGTAGACCAATACGAGATGAAACTATCGAGAAAGAATTAATGTTCTGACCAATAAAGCTCCTGAATTTTTTCGGAGCTAAGGCACACCTATTCTGATGTTTGTATTTCTACGCTGACAACTCGGTTTGGCCTATACATGCCAGAAGCTTAGTGCTATCCCCACCACTTCTGGCTCACTCTTGTTCTGCGAAGGCGAGAACGAGATAGAACGGGAGCGAGTCAGAAAACGTTGAGAAAAGGAGCACCGACGTGAATGAGTACGAATATTCTAATGTGGAGAGGTGAAACGGTAGCTACACCCGCATGCTTCTACGTCAGAAAGGGTGAGCGTGAACGCATATACGAGTGTGGATCCGTTCTTCCTCCCCGGGCCCTATTTTTGTTTCCACGGCCGCGGGAGTACGTTATTTTTTTACCAGCTTTTGGAACTGAAACAGTAACATAAAAATTAAGACATTTCTTAAAACGGGATAATATTCTGACAATTGTAACGTTTCGCACAAATTAGTTTAGTAGGAAGTAAGCCATAGAACCACATTCCACATAATTACTTAGTTTAATTGCTGTTGAAGGGATTGATTATTTGGGTTCCTTCCATCATTAGTCTCCTGGGAGAGGGGAGGTGGGGCTGCATTCCTCCGTTCCTCCCTTTTCGCCACCTCCTCCACGACAACATTACCCTCATTGGCCTGGGGGGCGGCATTCAACTCGATAAGCGCAATTTCCTTCTGAAAATGAAACAAAATATATAAAAAACATTCATGTTAAAGGATTTTATTTAACTTGATCAAAAATGCACTGAAAACTAAAAAACACTAATTTGCTTGTACTACAATTACGATGGTGATATGTCACTTTAAATAAAACCGTGGGGCAGGATATTTCATACCATGATATGAATCGATTTATTACAGAATCAAGAATCGAAATGAGCGCTGAAAAGCGATGAAATATTCTGCTCCAGAATTTCGAGATGAATTCTTAAAAAAAAGATAAAAAATATTTTTCATACAAGAAATCGATAAAATCGTATTTTTCAACATAAACATTGTATTATTTTTTTTCGAAAATCTGCTCCCGACACATCTTAGGGAATGGTTTTCTGCATGTCTCATTAAATTTTCATCCAAATCATTGGAGCGGTTTTCGAGATTTTATGTACACCATCAAACGGTGCACCGCGCACACGCCTTTACGTTTTTACTCACAACTGTTTTGTACATAGAGATATTTAGACCTTCCTTATTTTGTGTTAAAGCTCATAGAATAGCGATTAAAACTAAGAAAAAACCTTGTCTCTACTGTTATTTCTCACTTTACAATTTGCGTTTGAAAAAAGGCCTGTTTTAGGGCTATCGAGGGTGGCCTACCCCCTTAAATTATGCACAATTATGCACATTTTATGCACAATTACCACTTTTTTAAATATTTTTTTTATTAACGAAGTCGGATTTACATTATGCAAATAAATTTTTTATGTGAGCCATTTTCATAGGGACGACATAACGACGTGCGTTACGAAAAACAACACGTTTCATTTACGAAAAACAACACGTTTTCAGTTTGCCACCTAAACCAGCACATTGCATCGTTTCTAACGAATATTAGCACGTTTGGTCTTACGCCGCGAAAACTAGCATCAGGCCCGTTCCTGGCGGGGGTGCAGAAAGTGCTCGCGCACTTGGACGACCAAACCCAGGGGCGGTCGCAGGCCGTTTATTATATATAAAATGTTGACAAATAAGAATAATAATCGAAGCTTTTTTGCATGATAAATGTTGAAAACTATGTATATATAGATATAAAAGTAAACACTGCATATTAAATTCTTAATTAAAGAATATTAAATTAATAAGGACGGCAATATTGTTTTTGCACCTGAGCGGCACAAAACCCAGAAACGGCCCTGACTAGCATATTTCAGTGCTTCGCCAAGAAGAATAGCACATTTTGGATTATACGGTAGAAACTATCACGCCGGAGCACCGACGGGCGAGCAGGACTTTGAAAAAGGTTACAATGTACGCGCGTTACGCGATTCCGTGACGCTGATGGGCCCACGTGTCATTGACTACCACTGTCGACGGCGCACGTGTTGCCAAACTCTTTCATTTCTGTATTGAAAACGAGAGGTGTTTTACTACTTCTGTCGATGGTTTCCGGAGCAAAAATGTCTGTCACATCGCGTG
This sequence comes from Andrena camellia, assembly GCA_029448645.1. Classification (NCBI taxonomy): domain Eukaryota; kingdom Metazoa; phylum Arthropoda; class Insecta; order Hymenoptera; family Andrenidae; genus Andrena; species Andrena camellia. Next base: position 29,637,666 of record CM055679.1, read on the forward strand.
GAGCGAAGAAACGGCTATTGAATGTTACAAGTCCGAAAAAAAGTTAAATTTTGTCGAACAGTAATAATCTTACAATAATAGGATAGTAGTTATTTATCGTCCTACACAACGAAGACAGACGTGCTGTTTTTTGTAACGCACATCGTTACGTCGTCCCGACGAAAATGGTCCATTTGAAAAATCTATTTGCATAATGTAAAGCTAACTTCCTTAAAAATATCCCGATTAAAAGAGGCGCGACTTATTCGCGGCATCGCCTTTGAGAACTCTAGCGAGAATATCACCCTGTTTAATAGTATACCATTTTAATACTTACATTTTGCAAGTTATCCATTTCTTTCCGCTGAAATTTGTCGGTCCTCTCGTTGACTGTGGAGGACTGAACACTGAACATTTGGCGACGATTGCTTTGAAGCCAAAACCTAGCTTGGCGCCGATTGGTTTGACGTCCCGACGTCATCACGCGCACCAGTGCCAATCTTGTGTGTCAGGGACTTTTCTGACAAGTTGGCAACCCGAGACTGATTTTTCTCAGTCAAGAAAGTCCCTTTGTCGTCGCTGACGAAAAGTCCGTAAGGGCCGTTGCGATTTCGCACCGGTACATATGTGTATAGAGAGATTCACACGTCTCGCAATTTTTTGCGGCAGATTGTCATATCGCACGACCGCAAAAATTGAGTCACGTGTAAATCTATCTCTATACACATATGTACCGTTGTGAGATCGCAAGGACGCCGCATCGCTCGTGTGCATTGACCCTTAAAGGCGGGAACTCCTAGCTGACGGTGGGAGAAGTATGCATCTGTTTCTCCCTAGCACTAGTGCGACAGGTCGCAGCGACCGGCAGGTAGGAGATCCCGCCTTACGGTCGGTCGCAGCGATCCGCAGCGACCCCACTAGTGCAAGGGAGAAGTATGCATCTGTTTCTCCGTTACACTAGAGAAAGATAGTTACAATGCGCTTTTTTGTTCAGAGCTTGTGAATTCTCTCCTGAAATTAGCAAAGCACTTTCCTCTTTGGACACAGGTGATGAAGGGATATTTCCCTCTGTCATCGAATGTAGCGACATCCTCTAGAAGCGAGCATATTTTAAAGATCCGAAGCATTCAGATTTGGGCGTTGATTTTGACATTCACCATATTAGATGATAAGATCTATCGAAAGTCTCTCGGAATTGAAACGTGTTGCAATTGAAGGGTCGGATGCAATAAGGGGACTATGTACATAGCGCTCGAAAATGGGAAAAAGAATTGTCCAAACGCTGAAAAAGATTGGAAAATTGAATGTTGTTAAACTGGATTTTAAGAAATATAGTGTTGTAAAGCTCGTCACGGCACACATTTTTTCTATTTACAGTTGGTTTATCCACACATTACTATTCGAGCTAAAAATTATAAACAAACAATTTTTCATCGTCACATAAATTACGATAACTTGAGTAAATATTAACGGATCGTTATGAGACTTGAAACATAAAACTCAGAAAACTCTAGCGAAGCTAAATGTATGCACAAAACCCTTATGTTAAAAAATGTAATAATATTTAATTAAAAAGTAATACTGGACAGTGTTGGAGTGTTTAAGTTTGGCGCGCTTTGCGTGTCCTCGTGTGTTGCGTATCGGGTGGGAGTGGGGCGGCGAGGCGTCGCGAGCCTTCTTCCTGTTCCGGTGGAAACCTTCTTCGTTTTTCGACTTTTGTGGCGTGCGTACCTTCTCGCGAATTCCGCCTAAAACGTTGTATCCGTTATATCCAAATCTTTACATCCATTATACTCACTATTTCTATAATACACTTTTACACTATTTGCAACAGACAGAACCCATGTTTTTCAAGGTTCGCCGATAAAAAGTATCAAGGAAATTTTGAGGTACATATAACTTGCAGCGACTAAGTTTTTCCTTAATATACAAGGAAGATTTTCACAAATTTTCACACTGATTAATAAATAATTGTAGAAGATGTGGCGATATACCTATATAAATCCCGCGTGCCATCAACAGTCTGCAGCCACGTATAATGCGCTACTTAGCAGTCTTAGCACTTGCGTTGACTGGTGGTGCTTCGCAAGATTTATATATTTTCAAATTATTCAGCTGTTACGTATGTGGAATTTTCCCATACGCCGCTCTCAACCATTTTTCGAGCTCGCGTCTGCGAAGGGAAAACGCCCTAAAATCCTTTCGCTTATCACACACCACTAATGCAAGTCAAGATCCCGACCAGCTAGACCACGACCGTGAGAACGGGAGTGACACGACGACGACCCCGAAGGATTTCCTTATATGGAGATTCCTAACGAATCCCCACTCATTTTTGGGACTATATAAACCTTTTGGTTTCAACCCTCGTTGGTTCAAAGCAGTACAGTCACGCGTAGAGTAACGTCGTGTCACGCTCGTACAGAGTTGGTTAAAATCCAGTAAGATCGGGCTCGAGTCTCCTTACGAATCAACAGTTAACCTCATAGAATCCGCGAGTTCGGTTTATATTCTATTTGGCACTTTGAAATAGCCACTCTTACGCCCCGCATCGCCAGTGCTTTAACACCGTGCAACTATTGGTTAACTACACATTTTATCATATTATTTAATCGCGACACTTACATTTGTACAATAATTAGTTATTGAATATACGAATGGTGTTCACGTTGTAAATCGAGTAGATTCGTTAAACCCATCTCTTACCCAGCGATCCTTATAATATTAGTAGCACTCACCCACTGATACAACTTTACCGCTCGAGTTGTATCAAACTTTAATTAAGAGTTACGAGGCATTACTAACATTTCTCGCGACTCCCTGATTTCACATCAGGTTCGTTCGCAAACCTTTCACCAAAACAAGGAATCTTCTCCAACCCAGTGGCTCCCCGATTTCGCATCGGGTTCGTCCACGAAACCTCACCCCTCCTACGGCTCCCTGATTTTGCATCAGGTTCGTCCGTATCCTACAGCTCCCTGATTTCGCATCAGGTTCGTCTGTAAGTCTACCAACCTCCGAACAGCTCCCTGGTTTCGTACCAGGTTCGTCTGTGAAGAATCCAACCTCCTAACAGCTCCCTGGTTTCGCACCAGGTTCGTCTGTGAACTTCATCCTAGTGACTCCCCGATTTCGCATCGGGTTCGTTCACGCCGTTTCACCCTCCTGCGGCTCCCTGATTTCGCATCATGTTCGTCCGCGTGTGACTCCATCCTAGAGGCTCCCTGATTTCGCATCAGGTTCGTCCGCGTGTGACTGCATCCTAGAGGCTCCCTGATTTCGCATCAGGTTCGTCCTCGCTTCCGATAATCCTAGCGGCTCCCTGATTTCGCATCAGGTTCGTTCGCACTCTAACTAACAAACTCATAAACCGTATTCCTTGGGAAATACCCTTCTCGCCGGCCTCTTGCGTTGCCGCAGCCCCGGCTCGTAACACAGCAAATTCCACCGATTGGTTCCAATGTAAAATTTTAGTGTATTTGGTAACTTACCAGCAGTAGGAATCGCAATACTGGTAAACCGATTAACCGGTTTACCGATAAATCGCGAGAAATACCCACAAATTTTTACTGGTAATTCGATAAATTATGTATAGCAATGTAGCGCATATATGCGTTCATTAATTCCGTCGATGTTTACTACGTTATCAGTGAAAAAAACGTCAATTATTAAGACGGACGAAATCCCAAGTATCTCATGAAGAACCAACTCTGATCCAAAAGAAAACTAAAAATCTGAATTAAGCCATCAAAAAATGGACGTATTTTCAAGTAGAAAAAGTAAAGAGAAAATACCTACAAATGGCATATGATTTCTTAATGACTACCCGACCAACAAGTGTAGAAACTGAGAGCGCTTTATCAGGAGAGCAAAGTTTGGACAAATTATGTTTTTTGCGTGCTTATTTGTTAAAAAGAATTGTTAAATAAAAAATATTTAATTATGTGTGTAAATTAAGATTCTTTTCATTGTTTTCGTGATGAAGATCCATATTAATAATATTGTCAATAGTTATACAAATATATCTATTTTATATTATATCATTTTATATTTTATGTTCAGAACAGTTTTATTTACATATATTTTTTTATATAATGCTCGATTAGAGTCCAAAATTTTTTTTTTGTAATGTTTACTCTTATAATTTCAATGCCTTAAATAATTACCAGTAAATTACTGTTAAACCGGTAATCACCAGTTTTGATTGAAAATTTTACCGAATTACCGGTAATTGAAAAAGTCGGTAAAATTGCAATCACTAACCAGCAGGGCAAGCGCGAGGATGCTTGGCACCCTTATGTAAGAAAATTTCCCCAGATTTCTACACCGATTTTCTATTTAATATATTTTGTATTTACGGAGTGCAAAAAAAAGAATTACATTTACATTTTGTTTCTGTGAAAGTTGGATTTCTTTATTATTAAGCGTCCAACATAGTATTTTAGCGCCCTCTTCGACTAGCGCCTTTATGCATCGGCCCTGCTTACCAGAAATTTGTATAGATGCGTAGTTACATTGTAACGCGGACGGCACCACGTGCCACTGCTGAAATCGAAACAAATGCCTGCAATACTCTCGAAATCTTTCCAACCACGTACCTCGGAAGTCAGTCATTGTTCATAGACCGTTCTGGTGAGATCGTGCGTTCATTTACGGTTTATGAAGTAATTGTGAGAGTTATATTACTTACCGTTTTGCGATTTCATTGTGGTTATTTGTGAAAAATGCCTAGAAAAGCGCTGATACACTCCGGCGTTATTCTGGACGTGTTGCAGAAGTGTGAAATGTGTGAAATGTTCGATGAGAAGTACAAATTGAAGTGTCGCACGGATAAAGTGTGGGAAGAAGTGTCTTTAAAAATTTGTGATAAGTTGTCACCAAACACCTTAAACTTTTACGTGAGGAACAATCGATGGAATTTGCTGTCAAATTTAAAGAAACATTTCCAAATTCCAATGGAAGAAGAAGAAGAAGAAGCTATGATGGATAGCATTGATGTTTCTAACGTAAGTAATACTAGTCAAGATTTCGTGCCTCACAACAATGCGAATAAAATACATAATAAACTGCCGCCACTTTATTTTGATATCACATTGTCTGAGGAGCAATGGAAATCTATTGCTCCTGTATCGAAAATTTATAAAGAAAAGGGTACTCGTGGAAAATCTTACAAGATACTTAGACTTCACCTTACTAAAATGTTCGCGATATGAGTAATGGAATATATGAACACAGCATTTTAGCTGTGTATATGTAGTTGTGTCATCTTAACCTTCACTCTGTGCATAGGGGTCAAATGGACCCCAGTCATTGTAATATCGATGTAATAAGTTTTTGCACCAAATTAATATGCCAGGCAACTAGAATTGCCTCTATTAAGGTTTTACACATACATTCCTAAAAAAATCGAAAAAATATTATATATGATGTATCTACGATAGTTTTAAGCCAACGAAGCATATTTTGGTGCATTGGGGTCAATCTGACCACAAATTTTTTTCCATGCATTTTGTATCACAATTTATATTTTTGGGAATATCTGGGTTCGAATCCCTGCTGCGTCGCGTCGGGCACCCAGGCAGAGACGCCTCGGGCCCTCCGCGATATGCGTTGCCGTCAGTGATGCCAGAATGAGGACGGGTTCCCTCGAGAATTTCCCCCACCACGCGCGCACACTACGCCGGAGCTCCGTGTCCGTGAGCTCGGCGCTTCGGACAATGTCGGGAAGACGAGAGAGAAAACGAATGTGTGTCTTTCTCTCTCGCTCTTGAAACGCTGTGATCCAAAGTGAGGCGCAAGCGACACGCGCCACGCGCGATCTTCTTGAGTGCCTCGAGATACACTTTTCACTTTCTGACATATGTATAATACTCTTGTAATGAAAAAAAATGTGCAAAAAGTTTTGTTACGGAAATCACGTTTTAAGACCTCCTGATCACGTTTTGACTATTTAGAAAAGAGCTTTTTTTAAATATCTCATATATTTGTTAACACGATTACGTTTAAACGGCAAAATGGATTTCAATGAAACTTTATATTTAAATTTTACATTCTTGTCTTAATATTCTTGATCCGATTATATCGCGAAAAATGATAATTACCCGTTATGGTTCTTCGATTTTTCAGATATACGATTTAAATTCTACATAAAAAGCGTTAATAAAAATTCTTCTGTAATTTCTTTAACAAAGAAAAATGTACATTCATAACTTCTTGTTTCCATTTTACATTTCCGTACATTTTATTTGAACTATTCCTATTTTTCAAACCTAAAAATGAATTTTTTTAGTAAAAGATGAATATTTTAATACTGTACATTGGTGAACTTTCTTAAAATTAGAATCCACTCTTGGCCAGTACCGTGGACGCTGTAGCAACCTTCGATAAAATATATTTTTTCGGAGTATGATCTAAAAATCTAAAATCTAAACGTAATCACATTTCTCGCTAGATTTTTCGATAATTATATCAAATTGCGACAAAGAATCACGCACTATTTACACATTAATTACGCGCAGCGTGCACGCTACCGCTCGATGGAAACTACAGGAAACTGGTGGTCTCTTCCATCGGGAGGGAAATGTAAACAATTGGTTATGCAAAGCTAACATCGCGATACATGTTGTACACTAAAATGTGTAAATTGGTACAAAGGAATTGTACAAGAATAGGACGGAATGGTAACTGGTAAATGCATCTGTGGCAGTTCGGTACTGTCACCATTGCTTTGCTGCTATTTCTTTTAGCCTTTTCTTCGACTTTTCTCCTTTCTGAATTTTTCTTACTATTTTACGATTTCCTATCTATTTTTTTTGTTTCTCGTTTCCAGGGTTCGCTTGGGCCTGGTTTTCGTCAAGTAGGTACATTTGACGGTCAGATCCGCGCGAACTCAAGCGATTCGCGATCTGTGGTCGCGTTTACTTTGTTTACGTGTCGATGCGTTTAGTGGGGGGTCGCGCAGTTGCGCTTCGCGCATTTAACCGTCATTTCAGTAGAAATAGAGATCAGGTGGTGACTACTAGTTATTTGTTTCGCTCTGTCTGCATGTTTTTGATGAATTCGGGTCTGTCGGGTTAGAAGTGTAGTCTGTAATTAGCAGGCCCGGATTAAAGGGGGGGCTAGGGGGGGCTGCAGTCCCGGGCCCCACTTTTCGAGGGGGCCCCATTCATTTTAACTAAAAGTTAATTGTACAATATCTTTTTTACCCCCCCCCCCCCCGCTGTTCAACCACGGGAGGCCGTCGAAGGTTTTATAGCCCCGGGCCCCAAAAATCTTAATCCGGGCCTGGTAATTAGTAGCCCCCTATATCTCCCCTTTTCTATACGCTAGCATTTGCTTGTTGCTTTGTATATAATATTTTTCCTACACATTTCATTTTTTTTCGTGGTTACGATGGAAACGTTTGAGAAAACAGGTGAAAAGGCTACTCCTGTTTATCGGTCGTTGTGGGAAACGAATGAGAAGTTCCGATCGTGGATTCGCGAAGTCCCTAATAATAAAAGCCTTTTCTATTGTTCTGCATGCGAGAAAACTTTTTCTTGCGGCTCGTCAAGCGTTAAAAGGCATGCGGAATCAGCGAGACATAAATATTTATTATCTAAAAAAATTCCGCGATTAACTATGCATGCTAAGGTCTTGAGAAAGATTTTTATGCCTCAATGGCTTGAGGATTTCAAGCCCTGGTTGCATAAGGTCGCCGATGATCCTTTTTCGTGTTTCTGTTGGGTTTGTAAAAAATCATTTCCTTGCGGCCTGTCGCAAATCCAACGTCACGCAGATTCCAAGTGCCACATCAAAAACTGCGAAAAAAATGGAATGGATGTGAGGAAATCGAACGATTTCAGATCGCAATGCGAGGAATCGCCTTTGTCATTTGATGAACGAAAAAAAGTCGCGGAAATTCGTTTTGCTGCATTAGTAGCCGAGAAAAATATTTCGCATCAATCCGCAGAGACGATTTTTACATTTTTCCAAGACGTTGGGAAAAATCCTGATGTTTTGAAACATATGACATGTGGTCGAACAAAGTGTTCTAGTATTATATCGAACGTTCTGTGTCCTCGGGAAACAGAGCGTCTTGGTCATGTTTTACAGAATTCTAAGTTTTCAGTATTTATTGATGAGACATCCGACTTTACCAATGAGAAATGGATGTCGTTTATTGTTCGGTATGTCGCACCCGAGACTTTGGATGTTAGAACGGAATTAGTAGAATTAATTAATCTTGACGCGCGAGAATGTACTGCCGATAAAATGTTTACTTCATTTAGGAACTCCATATGGAAAAAGCAAATTCCGTTCGAAAACATTCTTGCTTTGTCGTGTAATAACGCTTCTGTCATGACAGGGCGTCACTCGTCATTCAAGACCAAACTTGCAGAAATTCGCGGTGAAAAATTTTTGACCATGCCGTGTCCATGTCACTCCTCTGCATTGGTAGTGCATGCAGCATGCGCTACCATTCCCGAGGTCTGCGAGGAATTATTACGGAAAGTCACAACATTCATTTATAGCAGTCCCAAACGCTCGGCCATTTTTCGCGAATTTCAGCAATGTTTTCAATCTACTGACCGCAAAATTTTAAAACTGTGTACTACGCGATGGTTATCGCGTTACTCATCCGTAGTTACACTTTTAGAACATTGGGACAGTGTGTTGCACTTTCTGCAAGAATTGGTCGTAAGTGAGAAGACAAAGTCTGGGGAAGATCTGCTTATCATTGTGCAAAATCCAGAAGCGAAAGCATATCTTCTGTTTTTGAAATACGTTCTAGAGTATTTTAATGAGTTTAGTTTATTCTTTCAGTCGCAACAAACAAGAATCAATTTGCTTCAAAATACTGCCAAAACTCTTTTGTACAATATTTTACGTCATTTTTTGAAACCGCAGCTTTTGAAGCACATGGATTCAGTAAAAGTAATACATTTTTCAAGAGGCGATAATCAAATCGCATTTAATAGTATTCATTTAGGTCCGGATTGTGACACATTTCTTTGTCAGTTAGTTGCAGAAGGCAAACCCGATGTTGTCCAAACCGTTCGAGAAAATTGTATTAAGTTTTACATAACGGCTGCAAACGAAATTCGTAATCGATTGCCAATCGATGACGAATTTCTGAGCAAGTTATGTGTTTTTGAGCCTCGTTTGGCATTAGTAGATAATGACAGAGATACTTCCTTCGAAAGTGCTCTCTTTATTGCTCAGAATTTGGGCGGTTTCGACGAAGACGGTTTGCAAAAAGAATGGTCGACATTGCACCTGAATTTTTCAAATAGAGACAAGCAGATGCTTTGTACATTAGCTTTTGATGATGTTTGGAAAACGGTGTTGTTAACGCGAAATGATCAAGGCTCATTTAAATATCCATTTTTGCAGGAATTATTAAATTCCATTAGAAGTCTTCCAAATTCAAACGCCGATGCTGAAAGATCGTTTTCCATGTTTCCCGACATAAAGAACAAGAAACGAAACCGACTTCGTTCGACCACCGTTAATGCCATGTGCGTAACGAAATCGGCATTAAAGGCGCACGGAGAAACAGCTCAGACCATGGAGGTAGATGACAAGTATCTATCTCTCATGTCATCTGAGAATTTATATGCAACTTTTGCAAAGAAGCAAAAGAGTAGTTTACATTTACATGCCGTTGATGGCCTCGCGGATTTTCCTTCTACGTCGGGTAATGCAAATTGGTGATGTCCAGAATATTATCAATTTCATCCATTTTCTATTTCATTCGATTTTTGGACATCGCGAATATGTAAATAGTTGTTCGATTTACATCACGCAATTCTTGTTCTATCCTTGCAATAAATTCGCTTGCTTGCTGTACATATGATTTATAGAGAGAACTTCGAGATAATTGTACAAATAAATGTATATTCTTAATTATATTCATTTTATATGTAACAATTATCTCGAAATTCTGTCGCATGTATTATAGTAAATTCCTCTGCGTGGTTTCTATCCTTTGGAAATGTAAACAATTGTAGCATTACTTATTTCAGTCTTACATCTCGTCAATATATCCAACCCAATTGATATATTTACGTGCTGCCTTTCTTTTCTATTTTTGTAATGTTATTGTACATTTTAGTGTACAACATGTATCGCAATGTTAGCTTTGCATAACCAATTGTTTACATTTCCCTCCCGATGGAAGAGACCACCACTTTCCCGTAGTTTCCATCGAGCGGTAGCGTGCACGCTGCGCGTAATTAATGTGTAAATAGTGCGTGATTCTTTGTCGCAACTTGATATAATTATCGAAAAATCTATCGAGAAATGTGATTACGTTTAGATTTTAGATTTTTAGATCATACTCTGAAAAAATATATTTTATCGAAGGTTGCTACAGCGTCCACGGTACTGGCCAAGAGTGGATTCTAATTTTAAGAAAGTTCACCAATGTACAGTATCAAAATAATCATCTTTTACTAAAAAAATTCATTTTTAGGTTTGAAAAATAGGAATAGTTCAAATAAAATGTACGGAAATGTAAAATGGAAACAAGAAGTTATGAATGTACATTTTTCTTTGTTAAAGAAATTACAGAAGAATTTTTATTAACGCTTTTTATGTAGAATTTAAATCGTATATCTGAAAAATCGAAGAACCATAACGGGTAATTATCATTTTTCGCGATATAATCGGATCAAGAATATTAAGACAAGAATGTAAAATTTAAATATAAAGTTTCATTGAAATCCATTTTGCCGTTTAAACGTAATCGTGTTAACAAATATATGAGATATTTAAAAAAAGCTCTTTTCTAAATAGTCAAAACGTGATCAGGAGGTCTTAAAACGTGATTTCCGTAACAAAACTTTTTCCAAATTTTTTTTCATTACAAGAGTATTATACATATGTCAGAAAGTGAAAAGTGTATCTCGAGGCACTCAAGAAGATCGCGCACGGCCGCGTGTCGCTTGCACCTCACTTTGGATCACAGCGTTTCAAGAGCGAGAGAGAAAGACACACATTTGTTTTCTCTCTCGTCTTCCCGACATTGTCCGAAGCGCCGAGCTCACGGACACGCAGCTCCGGCGTAGTGTGCGCGTGTGGTGGGGGAAATTCTCGAGGGAACCGGTCCTCATTCTGGCATCACTGGTTGCCGTCTTGACGACGGCATTTGTTTCGAAAAGGGCGCCCAGTCCTTAGCGCGTGACTCGCCGTCGACGGATCGAGAGGCAGTCCGTCGACGAAGCGTAGCCGCACAAGGTCGTTGAAATATACAAAACTAAAAGATACTACTTTTGTACAAATTATTGTCCACAGTTTCAAAAAGGCTCCCATTTTGTATTCAATATTGCATTTCTTTTTCTTTTATATATTTCTATAAATAATAAGCTGGTGATAATTTGTATAAGGTGAGAATATTTTATATTATTGTGGTTGTTTTGTGTAATATAATTTTTCAGGTATTTTTATATAATTTATTTGGTTTGTACTTTAGATGGCTCGAAAAAGACAAAATAGCCAAGATATTCGAGATCTTTTTGAAAGCATTACCGCTTCAGATGAGGAAGAACTAGCAAATGATAATTTTGATAGTGACTTTTCTGATTGCGATGATGATGATGATGAACAGGTTGAGCAGGACAATTATGAATTCGATATAGAAAGTGGTGAAGAAGAAGAAATAGAAAATATAGAAGCTGCTGACGAACCTGAAGTGGAGGAAGAAGGAATTTGGTATTACGCCCAAAATAAAAAGTACAAACGGAAATGGAGCGTAAATGCGCCAAATGTAACTAGAGTTCGCGACTTTCAGATTTTGAGAGAAAGAGAAGGAATTCCTGTTCAGATAGCTCAAAATATAAATACTCATCTGGCCGCGTTCAAAAAATTAATTCCCGAAACGTTAGTAAATGTAATAGTAGCCGAAACAAATAGAAAAGCTCGAAATTTTTACAATATGAACAGTCACACTGCACGTATTTGGTATGATACAAATTCGGTTGAAATTTATGCTTTGATTGGTATACTTATATATGCTGGTGTTCATAAGAATTGGGACGAAAGATTGGATGAATTGTACCAACTGAATAACCGTCCTTTTTATCGGGCTGCAATGTCATTACAAAGAATGCAACAGCTTTTGCGATTCTTGCGCTTCGACAATTATCAAACTAACTTTAGTTCATCGATTGTCTGCACCATATATCAATAAAGGTCGAACCATAACGATGGATAACTTTTTTACAAGTTGTAAATTAGCAGAACAGATGTTACAGAAAAAAAACAACAATAATTGGAACGATTCGCTCAAATAAACCAGATTTACCTAAGGAATTTACGAACAAGACCGAAATTAAGAAGAGAGACGCGAATTCTTCGAAATTTTGCTTCGACAATCATCTCACTTTGGTAAGTTATGTTCCCAAACCAAACAAGAATGTACTGTTACTATCCACTCTACACAATGATGATACTGTTGACCTCGCTTCAAATAAACCCAACATCATATTGGACTATAATAAAACGAAGGGAGGGGTTGACACACTTGACAAATTAGTTCGAACCTATACCTGCAAAAGAAAGACCAAGCGATGGCCAATGGTTTTATTTTTCAACATGATTGATATCACAGGTGTAGTAGCATGTACAAATGTGCCAATCCACAACTATTCATTGAGCGGAAAAGCTCCGAACGTAAAATATTTTTGAAGGAGATGGCTATGCAATTGGTAAGGGATTATATAACGAACCGATTATCGAACCCACGGGCAATGAAAAAAAATGTAAAAATCGCTATACAACAAATAGGATATAATGTAATAAACCTTAGCCAAATTTCAACAGCCGAAGGAACAGCGGCGAATAAATCTGTCAGAAAGAGAACACGCTGTTACATTTGCCCACGATCCGTTGATAAAAAAGCAGGTACACGATGTTACGTCTGTAATCAGCCATCTTGCGCAACACATGTAAAAACCATCTGCATGAATTGTATCGACGAAGAAGTAATGGATTCGCTCGAAGAAGAAAGCAACGAAAACATCTCAGACGATGCTTCTGGTTAAATGTTTTATATGCATAATATAATTTAAATTATCTTGTACCTTTTGAATAAAGTAAGCATTTCTTATGAATTAATAAAAATAAAATAAAAATAACTTTTTTTTTTAAAAAACTCCAAAATATATGAAAATATAAATTATAGGGTCAGCTTGACCCCATGCACAAACCACGGAAAATTTACTATGCACAGAGTGAAGGTTAAGGGGGTAGACACGTCACGTGACCTGGCCGATTTGGCAGGTCGGTATTACAGCAGGTTTTTTCTGCACAGAAATGGTAATACCCATAGATACGCGGCTGCCTGGTGCACGCGAGAGGGAGCTGTTTGCTATTTCCGTATTCTATTCTGAATAAGGAAATAAATTCTCAGCTGTTGCGTTGTACTTGTAAATATTTAAACGGAAGGTCTGCTGGTAGAGCAAACGTAGAAAATTCATTGTACATTTTAATTACTTAAAATGTGATTATGCTACAATATGCTACGTTGGCAGTAAGGAATTATAAGTGAAAAGGAAAAATAGATGAGGGGATGTCCCCAGAAAATGAAGTTTCTTAGCATTTTTTAATTAGCAAAACACTGAAGCAGAACCTGAAAGTTATATACATATTATAAGATAAATAAACGTCCTATGCAGAAAGAAGTTATTGAACAAACATTATATATAAAATTGTGTTGGATGTTGAATTGGGCTAGTGAAAATGCGTAGGCTGGATGCGCGTGATTATTATATGGTCCCCTCTTCGAAGTGACAGAAAATATAACCGTATGTGCTATACACGATTTCCTAAAGATACTGTTGCAGCGTAATAATAATGTTTCGGAAGGATGATAAAAAGTTCACAAATGTATTGTAAAAGAACGAAATAGCCGCGCAACATTTATTGCTTTATAGCATATACATAGGTTTTATTTTCTGCCTCTTCGAGGAGGGGACCACATAATAATCACGCGCATCCAGCCTGCGCCTGGTCGACGTCATGGAAGGGGTACCTCCTCCACCCTGCATTTGTGGTAGATGGGTTTTTGGCATTCTCCCGATTAAATTGACAGACAATAATTTAAATCGGACTATTTTTAACGAAACAGACTTTCAATTCTGCAAAAAAAATTTCACGTAATTTCCTTAATTATGGTCCGAATAATATAACTTTTGGGGCCAATTCGATCGAGAAAACGTAAGGAATCGATTGACGTCACTTTCGCAAAGATCTGATTAGAAATTGCAGAACTTCAGATTCGTCACTGCTTAGTGTGCAACATTGTATAGTCCCGCTGGTTTCGAGCGTCGGAGCCCACGAAACTCAGCGAGACACATGATTGTTGGTGAGCATCGCGTTTGATGACTTTAGCTAGAGAATCACCCCGTATAAATGCTAAGAAACGATAGTGTGAAGTGGCGTGCGTTTCAACTGCACATTGACAATATCGTAGATTCTAGGGCCTAGAATATTAGCTCCGTATTACGATGTACTTCACCAGGGCACTGAATTAATGAATTAAAAAATAAATTAATTGGTCAATTAGCTAAAATTAATGAACTCTGCATGATTTTAATGACGCCTAATTTAATTGCACTTACAAACTGAATTACTAATTGTAATTAAAAGAATACTTTTTGACGTGCAATATGACGCTGCGCACGCAAATGGTTGGGCTCGGATTATCGGGAAAGACCTATCCACCCCACCGTTTTGCTTTCTCGCTGCGAACGAGGACCTTCGGGCCCCAGTAGACCACCCGTTGACAGCCGAGAGCAATAAAACCGACGGATCAGATAAAATGTTCATGTTTTTGATAACTGTTGATGAAAGTATTACCAATGGAGTTTTTAGGGTTTCTCGATGAAAATGATGCTAAACATGGAGAAATTCGGTCCATTTTTAGTGAACGTAGTGTGCGTTCTAATCATGTATTCGTAAGAAAAAATAGACCGAATTGCTTCGCGTCTCGACTGATTTTCGTGGACATAAACTCACCAATCCATCGATGGTAACACTTTTATCAAGGTGTAATGAGAAATATGAACATTTTCGAATTCAGTACTGGATGACTCAAGTCGCCGTCTCTCGCTGCTGCGTTATTTCACTCGCACTCGGTTTACAGTTAATCACAAAATTGAGCGTACACCTGGGTTGGTAATAAAAATTGACAAAAAAATGAATATAAACACACATATTCAAAAACGAAAACACAATATATATTTTATTCGCATATTTTACTAAATAATTCGTAAAAAAAAATCCAAATAAAATAGACTATTTGTCTATATTTAACAGAAATTGTAAAAGTACACGTATTTTAGTGACACAAAATTGAGCGTACACGTAGGAATTTTCACATTACGCAGGTCTCTATTGGTTAAAAGTTGGTACTATTGAAGAGGAAGTTCCGCGAAATGCCTTTCAAAGTTCGGTTGCTCAGGAACCAGAAACAAAAACTATCTGTTATCCGTAGATTGACGATTATAGTAGCAACATGGCTAATAAGAGGAAGCAGACTGACATTTCAATACGAAATCTTATTGTAAAATTATATTCGCAAAGTAAATCCTTTCGTTAAGTAGAGAAAATAATCGACAGAACACATTCTACCGTAAAAAAATTATAAACAAATTTCGGTACGATGGAACAGTCCGAAATACACCTAGCTAAGGAAAAAAGAAAATATTGTCGAACACTGATGAACGATTCATTTGTCGACAAATTAAAATAAATCCGAGTACAAGTGTGCGGAAGTTAACGTTAGATGTTTCTTCACGTATAAATAAAGACATCTCGGTTGAAACAATTCGCAAACATTAAGAAAAGAGGGATATAATGGCCGAGTCGCACGAAAGAAACCGTATATCTCCAAAGCAAATAGACAGAAACGCATAGAATTTGCAAAAACGTTTGTAAAATTTGACGAAAGTTTTTGGGAAAATGTTATATTTTCTGACGAGACTAAAATCAATTTTTTTGGACGGGATGGAAGGAAGCAAATCGTATGGCGACAGCCAAATACTGAACACCACCATAGAAATACATGTCCAACGGTTAAACACGGAGGCGGATCCGTTATGTTATGGAGATGTATAGGTGCAAATGGTATCGGAAATATCGAATACATAGATGGCATAATGGACAAAATTAAGTACTTAAATATCTTAAAAAAGAATCTAAAAGATTCAGCAGAAAAATTAAAAATGCCGCGGGTGTAGGTATTACTTTCAACAAGATAATGACCCAAAGCATTCGTCATATATAGTTAAATTATGGTTGCTGTATAATATCCCAAAGATGCTAAAAATACCACCCCAGTCACCTGATCTCAATCCCATCGAGAATGTCTGGGCAGAAATAAAATCTAGGATGGCAAATAACAATTTTACGAATATAGAAGATTTCAAACGAAAGTTGAGAGAAGAATGGGAAAACATTCCTCCTTCTTTAATAAAACACCTAGTTTATTCTATACCACGTCGCTTACAAGCTGTAATTAATGCCAGGGGATATGCGACGAAGTATTAATAAATGAAACGATATAGTATAAGTTTGTAAATATTATTTTAAGAAGGTGTACGCTCAATTTTGTGTCACTAAAATACGTGTACTTTTACCATTTTGGTTAAATATAGATCAATAGTCCATTTTATTTAGAATTTTTTTACGTATTATTTGGTAAAATATACGAATTAAATATATATTATATTTTCATTTTTGAATATGTGTTTGTATTCATTTTCCCGCCAATTTTTGTTACCACCTAGGTGTACGCTCAATTTTGTGAGTAACTATACGTCGTTCTATCTCCTTGTCAAGCGGTTTGGGCGAGGGCCCTGATAAATGTGAATTTATTTGGGAAACCAAAGCCCCGTCATTCGTGACACCTACTCGCGAACATATATATGTATGTACGAAAAGAAGCAATGCAATTTTCCGATGACTTGAAGCAATAGGTAAATGCGTGAAAATCTGGGATCAGGAATTCCCAACCAAGTGATGCATATGTAAGAACTGATGAAATTTAATAATAGTTCATCGTCTAAATTTTACAATTAAAGTATTTATTTGACGTGAATATAAAGTTTGTCAGAAAAGTCTTTTTCGATTTGAGTTCTATAGAAGGCTGACTTTCCTTCGCCATGGAAAGTCCCCTCTTGTCCTTCGTGCTGGCAATCATGCGACATCGCTGAGTTTCATGGGTTTCGACGCTCGAAACCAGCGGGGCCATACAATGTTGCGCACTAAGCAGTGACAAATCTGCAGTTCTGCGTTTATAATCAGATCTTTCCAAAAGTGACGTCAATCGATCCCTCATGTTTTCTCGATCAAATTGGCCCCAAAAAGGATATTATTCGGACCATAATCAAGGAAATTACGTGAAAATTTGTTTGCAGAATTGAAAGCCCATTTCGTTAAAAATAGTCAGATTTAAATTATTTTCTGGCAATTTAATCGGGAGAATGCCAGGAATCTATTTGTGTCACTTTCATATTGATACGATGAAAAATAAACGAATTCTGTTTCTATATAATCGATGACACATCGCCGAGCAACGGCGATCTCGCGCGGCTCGGGCCATAAAGGTTCTCGTCGGTTATTCGAGCTTCTAAGATCGTATTCAGATATATTGGCCGGTGAATTTCGTAACGTGTGTTCAGCCGGGTCCAGATCTGAATGCGTATACGCTGAGCAGGCTGAGTGCGCACGAATGACGCATACGGAGGGGTCGAAAGTGTCATTGTGTATTTCTTCACCAACTTCTGTGCTTAGCTTAGTCCACTGCGCAATCATAAAGATGGTGTGATAGTCAGCTAAATAAACATACAGCTCAACCCTCCGAGTTATCCTGTTTACCAATACAGGGTGATTCTCCAGCGACGCCTGTCAAAGAGGTGCCGCCTGACACCCTGTGGCGAGGACAACTCCCCGCGTCCCTCCACGAGGCGTATTGCCGTCCCCCGCGAGTTTTTTTTAACACAACAGCGAGTCGTTCAGGCTATATGAATTAAGAACAATGCAGGGTGTAGTGAAGAAAAGAAAGACAAATTATTCCGTAAAATAGAGCTTTAAAGTCTATCATATGGTAATTGCATTATATTTTTAAAAATGTAATTTTTAGATTTTTGATTAATTGTTTATGACAATATTCGCAATGGCTTAAATTCATTCACATAGATCCATCCTTTATGATTAAAAAAAAGACGCAAGTCTATACATTCAATAATTTAGGTCATTAAAATTAATTTCTGTAGGCGGGTTTCGTAAAAATCACCGAAAGCAGGGAACTTTGAAGATTTGTATTTTTTAAACAATTTCGAATCTGCAAAAATGAGAACTTAACCCTCCCTAATTTCATATGGACTACCATATATTTCAATATCATGAAAATCCGAGACATCGAGGATTTTAGAAAAGTATCACATCTGCTTCTATCTTCCACGCTGAACGCAATGCACTCCAAGTTCCCTTTGATGTGTGGAAGAAAACGGTCGGCTCAGGCCATGTGCCTTCGTCGGCATTCAAGAGTTGGGTCGCATGCGCCGAGTCACCAGGAATGACACGTCCACACTCGTATATGCGTTCACGCTCACCCTTTCTGACGTAGAAGCATGCGGGTGTAGCTACCGTTTCACCTCTCCACATTAGAATATTCGTGCGCGCACAGCCTGCTCAGCGTATACTCATTCACGTCTGGACCCGGATTTATCCCACCATAGGTACCGCTTGCCTGCCTCGGTGCTCCTTTTATCAACGTTTTCTAACTCGCTCCCGTTCCATTTCGCTCTCGCCTTCGCAGAACAAGAGTCAGCCAGAAGTGGTGGGGATAGCACTAAGCTTCTGGCATGTATAGGCCAAAAATTCAGGAGCTTTATTGGTCAGAACATTTATTCTTTCTCGATAGTTTCATCTCGTATTGGTCTACGCATAGCTTCGTAACGCACACAACTACTGCGCTAACAATAAGAATAAATAACAGCCTCACAGCTACGTTCAAACGGAGCCGAGCAGCATTCCCGTTACCCCACCGTACCCTTCGTGGCCAAGGAACTCCAACTGACAAATCCACGATCGTCAGATGGTGGTGGCTGATTTCTCCTCGATCGCTGTTCGCGAAAACGAATCGACCGGCCAATATATCTGAATACGACCTTAGGATAAAGGTACAATGAAAGAGGAAAAATTATTCGGAGCCCAAGATGAAAGGCCTTCGAATATATAAAGGAAACTGATAAATACCCGAAGCTAAATAGAATTTTAGATTTAGGGTACACACACCCTCCCCCAAAACTCGTGTCGATCGGCCACTGGGGCCATTCGGAAGTATATTATTTCATTTAAATAATGTCCATCTCTGCATAGGACCGTAAAGGATTTAAAAAAAAATCAAGGAGTCAACTGTTGACCGATTTGGAGACTTTTCCTTGTTATATGTTATATACAATAGTCGGTATAATAATAATAAGAGCAATAATTGCAAATAATTGGTATAACTTCCACATTCTGAAAATATGATATTAGTAAATCAATATTTCCAGTATTAGTAAAAAAATTCTACTCTCTTTTTTTATTTTAAATAATGTGGCCATATAATTATAACATAAATTTAACAGCGATTTCAAGTGATGTATGTGTTACAGTAAAAGCGTTAATTTAGTAAATGTACACAGCTCCCAGCAGTTCATAGTCAATGTATGCCTAAAATGCATATAACCTAACCTACAATCGTACGAAAATGCATACACTGACTAATTACATCACGCTTTTACTTTGGCACATATATCCAGCTAACGCTTCAGTTTCGCTATGATTCCACGTTGGCAGTCCTCCCGAGTAGGCGCCATCTCGTATCCACTAGCTGAACTAAATTTGTCACGTGACTTGCTCTGTATTATCGCCAATATGGCGGAACTCGTATTTGGGAATGCAGTCACGGGAATACATTATTTGCCCTTATATGAGCAGATTTTGGGCTGGGTGAGGTCTCATTCGAAAGAGGAAGGTTCAGTGCAGCGCGCTCTGCTCATCGTTTGAGTCAAGAAATTCTTTTAGTGACCTAAAAATACTTGGATTCTTGCGGGTGTATTTTGTCGACTTTTGCTCAACTTTCAACACTCATATTATTAGATATCAACACAATCTCGTCGAACCATGAGCAGCGCGCGCTGCACTGAACCTTCCTCTTTCGAATGAGACCTCGCCCAGCCCAAAATTCGCTCATATAAGGATGAACAATGTATTCTACCATCGACGAAGTATAGGATAGACCTATCATCTTATGGGACTTTGTGTCACCACCCAAACTGTATTACCGACCCATAACTCGAGGACTGAATTTAACGGCCTCTGTTCATGAACAGCGTCCAATCCCGGAACTACTCTGAAATGTGTTGAAATACTGAAAGATGTGTGCGTGCTTGTATACGTGTGACTTGTGTTTAGAGCGTGAGTTTGACATAGAGAGCAGGCTTTCGTTACGCTAAGCTTTGGCTCGGTTTGTCAGCGACTCACGTGGATTCGCGTAGATTTTTCTCCGAAGATCTATTTCGGTGATCTGGAGACTATATAGCGCCCAAATATGGCTCTTCTTGAAAGCTTATACAAGCCATAAATTGCAAGATCACATTGATTGTTAGTGCTTTACGTGTAGTTGAACACTTAACTAGCATTTTCGCGTGTCGTACGTCAAAAAATATTAAAAATTGACGCTGTTACTGACATTTCCGCAAATCTCTGCACTCCGCGCATGTCTAAATAGACGGTGCCCATCCTCCGACATGTATAAATCATTGAGAACAAGGAATCCAAACGTTTTTGTAAAATCTATATTCGAAGTTTTCGGGACCCGAGGACATTTTGCAATAGTTTCTTTATTACTTGGGAACGGTAGATTAGTAGTTAAAACTCTACGTTTCGTTACAAATTGATTGGCCCTTTCCTTATTAACTATTGTATGGATTTAAAAATTGTAAAAAACATCTACGATGTAAGTACCCGAGTGTATCGCTTGCGTTAAGGTCTGTTTTCATTATTCCTAGAGTACATATGAGAATACAGTTATGGTATTTTTTAAAGCACAAGTAAAAAAAAGGTTTTGTTTTACGGACGTCGCGACTCACGAGTGAGATAAAATGGGAGGGAAACGGCACGGAGGTCCTTTACGCGACAAACGATCATTCTGGCAGCGGCAACAAAGTATGATACCTACACTGTCTTCTTGCATTCTCCGTGCGCCTGATTTTCGCATGTGATGTCAGCCCACGGACGAGCTATGCTCAAATGCCTGTATTGAAGCAGATTTCACTTCTATAAATTCTGCAAAAGCCATAAGCAGTAGCTAAAAGCGGAAAACATGTATATACATATGCTAAGCTAATTGTAAGATGAAATTTTTACATTCTCTGTTTTGTCTTTATTCGAGCATTTATGGCAAATTAGTGAAATTTTTTTAATAAAAGGAAAATCAAACACGACGTCATTCGGGCAAGTAGATATGTACATATGAGATGGTGGTGAAAGAAACGAACTGTTTTATATATGAAATATGGCCTTTTTATTTATTTACTAAAAGCTGTCATACAAAAGACAAAAATAATATAACTGTATAATATTTGTGAACTCCTTTTCTTCTCACGGTCATAATTTCTTACTTATATAACATTCTAGACTGTAAAAAGAATAAAATGTATAAAGTATTAGGAAAGAGATCTTTTAAATAACAATATTAATAGCGTTAGTTAAAATTATCCATTTGGACTATTATATTTTTAGATATAATGTATTTTAATAAATATATAAAGCAGCAAGTTTATGTTTGTATGTTTGTCTGTCGCCTAAAAACTTTCGAACGGTAAACTCTTGCAACACAAAATGTGCTTCCGCTCATTATGCCTGGCTAATCCAAATGCATGTAACTATTTTCACAAAAAAATTAAAATTTTTTTTCAAAAAATCAGAATTTAAATTCCAGGCGAAGCCGAGTATGTAGCAAAGCTAGTGTATGTACAGTGGCTCATAATCGTACACTCTTTAAAATCGCATACCATTTTTAAAATTGGTCCAAACGACTTGTGTTTTTTTGCGAAGCTAGAAGGATTAGTTTGCTAAGTGACGTGTTTCGTCGTTTTGAAAAAAATGCAATTGGCCGGAATAGCCAAATAAAATAGTAAAGGTCGTTTTTTTTCAGTTTTTTTCGCTGATTTTGTGAATTTCGCGATTTTCGATCTTATTCTGCGATCTTTAAGCGTTTATAGCTCACAGCAACGTTAACCGATTTTGATGAAATTTTAGGCATGTATACAACTTACTTAAATCTACAAACGGGTTTTTTGAATTTTCATTACAGGCTCAGAAAAAATTTGAAAAAACGACCTTTACTATGTTTTTTGCTATTCCGGCCAATCGCAATTTTTTCCAAAATGACGAAACACGTCACTTAGCAAACTAATCCTTCTATCTTCGCAAAAAAAACTCAAGTCGTTTGGACCAATTTTAAAAATGTTATGCGATTTTAAAGAGTGTACGATTATGGCTGTGAGCCACTGTATGTATATTCCGGACTGTAGACAGACCTGGTGTAACGTATGGAGTAAAGGTCTTTGAACCGTAGGCTACTAAGTACATAATCATTTGTTTAAAGTTGAAATCGATTGATATCGTCTACGGATTCAAGTACCAAAGTACCCTATATATCATATTTACGGAGCTTGAGACCATTACTAATGTTCTATCAAATATCGGAGCTCAATGTCCACAAAAGCTCTGCCTTTCTTTCATCTTAGTTCCTCTATCGCTTTATAGTCTGTCATGTTAATACAGATTTCAAAAAGTAAAGCAATAGAGTTAACGGGGTGTGCCATGCGAAGGCGTGAAAGAAGGTCTTCGCCATCCCAGAGTATGTTCAATGTTAGTACAAATTCAAACCATTTATCGAAAAAAAGGAAAATACAAGAAAAAAATACCTTATTTTTTAGAAATAAAGCTTTCCACCGAATAATATAACACTGAAAATACTCGAAATCATGCACAAGCCAAAATATACAGCATAAGCCAAAATATACAGCAAAAGCATAAGGTGGAAAGATGAGCATGAATGAAGATAGAAGCGAAAAGGTACGGCAGGGACTTGTTAAAAAAAGACAAAGTTTTCAAACATGCTTTAATGTGGATAATTTTAAATAGTTTTTACTTAACGATGCTCCCACACATCTTAATTGCTCGCCGAGCCATACTGTATCTTTGCGTATTTTTACAGTTAAAGCTATATATACCATGTCTTTACGATGAGCAGGGCATTCATCTTGAGTAAACCAATTTGGATATTTTTCCTCCACTGCACGGGAAATAATCAAAAATAGTTTGTCCAATATGAATGCTTCGCTGCGTAACGCGGGATAATGAACGTCAGAAACTTTAGATATTATACGAAAAATAAACGAAAAATGTTGCGTTGGAACGCAAAGGTGTCCAAAATCAACATTATCTGCTACATTATCTGTCACGGTACAACCGACCCCGACTGCCGATGTTACAATCGACCCCAGCCAGGCTTTTGAACTTAAATTATAAATTTTGATTAACGAGACACTTAAAAGTGATAACTAACGATCACTATTACTTTAAAAATGGCTACATTCAATATTAAATAAAAAGAATAAACACGTACTTGCAAAAGGAATATTTATATTACAATTTTAAATCGGTAAGAAAAAGTTATTTTAGGGTATCGAAAAGTTATTTTCTTCACTATACATGTCTATTGTGTATCTATACTGCTAGGACATGGATGTACGTATTCCAAATGTCATTCTTCATCAAATATACAAAATTTGTGTTAATATCTATCATATTTTCTAAGATATTTAACGTGTTACAATCGTCCTCCAATTACTATCACCCCCGGTCTACCCTACTTTGAATTCCAAATTGTAAGTTATTTAAATAAATTTTTACATTATCACTTTAAAGGACAAAGAGGAGGAGGAAGTATAAGAAACGGATTCATGCGCAATCGGAGTAATTGTAGGAAGGGCGTCGTGTTTGGCTTTTCTTTCATCCGGAAAATTTCATATAATATGTTACAAATATCGTGATGAAAATAAAACAAAAAATCTAACAATTTCATTTTTCAATAGTATAGATGATTTCGTCTAACACGCGTTCCCGCCTTTGCTTACTGCATCGTCTGTTTCACGTCTGTCAGTACTCAACCGATGCACCAAACTCAGCATTACAGTATTGTCTCCCTGAGGACTCGGTTTGGTGTACACGATACGGACTTTTCGCTATCCCCACCACTTCTGTCTCACTCTTGTCCGGCGAAGGCGAGAGCGAGATGGAACGAGAGCGAGCGAGAGGCACTGAAAGCGAGCGAGGGCGTTACGAGACAGACGACGCGTTGATGTTTTGTCTCGCTCCGTCTTTCGGACGCCGCGACACTCCGTCCTTTGCGTGCGCGACGGGCGTGTGCGATGGTCGCAAACGTTTACGGTCAGGAGGGGAACCGCTTCGCAAAATTTTGACACAGACCCAGCTACCAAGTCTTTTTTGCGCCGTAGGCGAACTTGTCAAATTGCGCCCTTTATTATATTACATTTATTTGAGATTATTTATGACTTTACTCTACAAAATTAGGCAACTGCTAGGGCGTAAGGTTGACAAGAGACACAAAATGGCCTTTTCATTGTCGGCATTGTTGAAAATAAATTTTTAAATGAAATATTACAAATTGTACTGCAACTGTTTGAAACTACGAATAAAAATTCAGAGTAAGGTCATCAATAATCTCAAATAAATGTATTATAATATTGGGCTCAATTGGACAAGTTCGCCTAGGGCGCAAAAAAGACTCGTGCCACGCCTGGCTATCTGACCGTCGCGCGCATGCGTCGAGGAGTCACGATTCCGTCTGAGCGCTCGCGCCCGTCGCGCACGCAGAGCGTTCCATCTCGCTCCCCCCTTCGGCCAGAAAGAAGAGAGAAACGAACACTCGGAATTAGAGCTTTGTCTACGATACGGGCTCAACGCCGGTTCCGACCAGCGAGTCCTCAGGGAGACGATACTGTATTTTGCTTGACATATGCTACGAACTGGTAAAGATTCATTAAGAGTAAACGCCTGATTTAGCGAGCTCTGCTTGCAAGACATTTCAAGTCGCATCGATTTTTGCCTTCAGGTGCATCGCGTTTCTGGGAACGGTATCTGTTTTAAAAAAAGACGAATTTTTCGGGGGCCTTGACCTCAACAATCGATGAGAAAAAGGCCGCACATATACTAAACGTTCGCTATCGTATTATTTGTTGGGCTTTAAAAAAATATTCTGTACCAATCTTTTGCCGTACCTTCCTCGTACCAAATTGCGTCGTAATTGGTTTCATTTTAGTAGAAAAATTTGACATACAATACAGATGTTTGCATAATGATAAAAATATTAAAAAATTATTTTTCCATTAGAGGATACTGCATATTAATGCCCCTATATTCCTTCCAAGCACCGACCAACATGTTGCTATAAAGAGTCGGTAGCTTCTGAACAATTTTAGAAACCTATGTAAACCTGATACCTATGTTTCCATATTTAGAAGAGTGATAGGAACTAGAGGAAATACTGTATTGCGTTGTCTCAAGCGTAAATGTTGTAAAACGTTTATAAGACCAACTCAAAAAATCCGATCTTACCATATTTTATGGAAGAAAGAAAGTCAGAAAAGCATGTATTTAGTCACGTAATATAACATTTTTAATAGTTTTCTTAGCAGGTTAGTCAATTGAATGTCAGGGTGGCTTAAAGTAATTCTTTAAATATTTAAAGACAGTTCTTCGAAATATAAAAGAATTAATTATGGCTACAGTCCCTAGTAATAATCCCACTAAATATAAAGAATTTAATGAAATAACTTTTCTCCCGCTTGGGACCACAAGTCAATTTTCCGCGTACCCAGGCTCAAAAATATCGTTTCAACTGCAACTAATGTGGAGTGGGAAAAAATGCGCAGGTTGGATGCGCGTGATTATTATGTGGCCCCCTCCTCGAAATGACAGAAAATATAATCTATATGCTACATGACAATAAATGTTTATTGACTATTTCGTTCTTTTACGCTACATTTGTGAACTTTTCATAACGTAACATCCTTCCAAAATATTTTTGTTACGCCGCAACAGTATATTTATGAAATTAGGTATAGCATATAGATTATATTTTCTGTCACTTCGAGGAGCTGATTTTCTGTCCTCGAAGTGACAGAAAATTAGGGAAGGGCGATTCCGTTCAAAAGAATCGATACTTAAGAATCCATTGTAATGAAACATCGATGCTTAAGAATCGATTATTTCCAAAAAGAATCGAAGAATCGATGAAAGGACCCAGATAGCACACGTCTATAAGCCGTCTTTAAGACGTCTTTTAGACTTTCAAGACGTCTTAAAAACGGTTTATAGACGTCGTGTGCTATCTGGGAATAGAATCAATTAACTGTAAGATAAAAAGAATTTTTATTGAATCATTATATTGGAAAATACAGTATGTAATATACATATAGGCCGCTATTCATAGTCGCATACTTATTAAAATCGTCTTAAGCGAAAAAGGTCAGCACCGTAACGAACGATGAAAAGCCAGCACCATTCCCAACGATGCTGAGCACCGTAAAAACCGGTGCTGGGCCCCATTCACAGCGCTGTTCAACACCGAAAAACACCGTTGTGAACGGGCGAAAATATCGGTGGTGGGTCCATTCACAAAGGTGTTTTTCGATGCTGAACAGCGCCCAGCACCGGTTTTTACGGTGCTGGCCTTTCATCGGTCCTAACGGTGCTGACCTTTTTCTGTGTAGACTAGTAAAGGATGCCGAATGCTTAAGACGATCTTAGTCTTAAGCAACCACTATGAATACCACCCATATTCTGTATTTTAAGCATATATTACAAAATCTTTTTAAAAGGTATAGTGTGTACATCCACGAAACTCACACACACGCGCTCTCGTGCAACACATAAAATTTTAGTTTTTATATACAGTTGTAGTTTATTTAATTTAAGACATCTGAATTTCATTTTCATTTGTAGAGACTAAAAAATAAAAGATTATAATTAGAAAATTCTTAAAAATACAAAGTGTGCATTTAAAATCTTAATTATATCATGCTCTCTTTTTATTAAATCAAAACTTGTATTAAGAATAAAGTTGAAAGTTATTTGATAAACAAAATTAATTATACATATTCATAGTGATTAATAATTAGCAACTTGCCTGGCAGATTCAGAAGATGAATAAGATATAGATGAAAATGTTAATTTTTCTCGATTCTTGGTTAGAAAATAATCGAGTTATCGGGAATCGATTTCGAGAATAATCGGTAAAATAATCGATTCTTCAGAAAGAGAATCGATCGATTCTAGAAGAATCGAGGAGAATCACCCTTCCCCACTGAACAGAGCCGTTAATGGGCCCATCACTGGTTTTTACGGTGTTGGCACCGTCGCCGACGGTGCTCACTTTTCGAGCATTGTTCCCAACGGTGCTAACCTTTTTCCATGCACAGAGATGTGAATTTAAGAATAGAAGCTAAAATTAGTTACAATCTCGAACAATTCCATGACATTGCAAATGTGAAAATTGATGCCAAAACTTCATTAAGCATAGAAATCTGTAAACATGAAAATTGATGCTAAAATCAATTAGAGTCTAATAAAACGCATGAACTTAGCAAACATAAACAAATTAAGCTAACATTTACTATTTCGATGAAATATACTCGGAAAATGACGTTATGAATGGAAATTTTGATTTCTTAACCACGAATAATTACGCTCATCGATTTCATAAATATACCGTTGCGGCGTAATAATAATATTTGGGAAGGATGTTAAGTAATAAAAAGTTCACAAATGTAGCGTAAAAGAACGAAATATCCAATAAACATTTATTATCATGTAGCATATAGGTTAAGTATATTTTCTGTCACTTCGAGGCCACAGAAAATCCGCTCCTCGAAGTGACAGAAAATATAACCTAAGAGACTGTACAAATGTTTATTACGCGGTTGTATTTATATATAATTTATGATCGAAATTTATGGAAATAAGTGCAAATTATGCTTCTATCAAAATGTATTAGTAAACGGAATTATACAACATGTTTCTTGAAATTAGTCATAACGCTCAGGCCCTTTTAGATTTTAAATGTTTCCGATAAGATTTAATTTTAATTCCTACCACTCGTAGCATTGTAATCTTATTTTGGACTGAATCGATAACGTTGGGTGTGACACGAAAATGGTAACCGGGCTCGCGAGCCCCCCGAGCATGTGACACAAAATTACATTGCGTGATAGGTCTATCCTATACCTGGTCTGTGATTCTACAAAACCCATGTTTCGGGTCAGATTGTGTCGGTATACGGAGCGCTGCATTACCCGTGTCTACCCCCTTAAGCGCGGTTGGAAAGGACCTTTATGTACTTGCAGCTCATTTTAATTTCACATCCTGTTTTTATATTCTAATTATTATTATCTTCTATTCTTTTGTGATTTATTTGATTTCATGTACTTATCATAATTTTTTTACTGTTTTGAAGTTTTTTGGTTATACCTCAACCAAAAAAAATTATCGTCAACGATAATGGTTATTCGTAACAAAAAAATTCTGGTCATCGAGAATGGTTATTCGTAACCGAAAACAATTTCCGTCGTCAATAATGGTTATTCGTAACCGAAAACAATTTCCGTCGACAATACTGGTTATTTGTGACCAAATAATATTTCCGTCGACAAAAATGGTTATCAGTAACCAAAACAGATAAACTTTAATATTTTTGAATCACTTGATTTTTCGGAAAATTTATACAGTATTTAATGAAGACTGACTTCCATTTAAATAAAAATTAACTTTTTCTGAATGATTTTTTTCGAAAAAATTTAAAAAATAACTGTTATTTCCGGTCTCTGATACTTTGAGAAAAATAAATGAGTAAGGTATCGTGCGAGAATTAGGAATAAATAAAAATCTTGATCCTATTAATTCGTTATGCGAGTTGAAATATAAGGGGCAATACTCAGGGTACATTAAACAGATCTCAAAGGATCATTTCTATTCTTTTTACTGGTCTCCTATGCAAATAGAATTGTATAAAACGTTAATTAAAACGTGCAGGAAAACAGAAATAGACGCGACTAGAAAATTAGTGACAACAAGAGAAAAACCAAATGGTGACAAGAAACATATATTCTTATACCAAATTATTATAAAAGGTGCAAATGGTATACAACCAGTATTTCAAATGCTTTCAGAAAAGCACGATACAAATTTAATTACGTACTGGTTGAGGGAGATCATAAGACACGGGGCACCAGTGCCTCCAGAAGTTGATTGCGATTATTCACTGGCGCTTTTGAATGCAACCAGCTTAGCATTCAATGAACGTTGCTTAAAAAATTACATTTCCGATTGCTATCGATGGATTAGTGGCGAAATTTTGCAACATCCACTTCAGTGTTTTATCAGAATTGATATTGCCCATTTAATAAAAATTATTTGTAGCAAAGATGTATTTCATAGAAAGCAGCCTAAAATTAATGACTTCTTTGTGCGATGCGCTGGCCTAATAGTCCGGGAGCCAGTGAACATTTTTAGTGTCTCATCGCGACGAGGTTTTTCTATCATTTTTCTAATTAACCTTATGCTGAAAGTCAACGGACGGGTGGTCTGGCAGTCGAGTCCGGGGACAGGGCTCGAGGGCACGCCCTCGAACATGTCAAGTTTGAGAGCATCCTCGACTCATCGCGACAAGGCTGAATTTCCACCCATTAATAAACAACTTAATACAAAATAAGAAAATCGCTGTCTGGCAGCGCTCCGCGGGGACCTTAGTCGTCTGGCAGACCTCCAAACATTTTAAAAGAAAAAATAAAAAATTCGACTCACAGCGACGAGGCTGAAATTCTTTGGAATAATTGTTTATGTTGTAAAACCCATAGAAAAAATAGTCTGGCAGTCGATAAGCGGTGATAAGACCTTGCCAGACGTGTACAAATGAATCGAGCGTGTAGAGAGCACAAGGCGCTTTTGGCTGTCTCCCCAGATAACTTTACATTTGACATAACCGACGGGGAAGAAAACGACAGCCGTTTTACCGTTGTATCGACGAAGTATGGGATAGTAGTGACTCTCGATTTATTTGTAAACGTCTGGCAAGGTCTTATCACCGCTTATAGACTGCCAGACTATTTTTTCTATTGGTTTTACAACATAAACAATTATGCCACCAAATTTCAGCCTTGTCGTGATGAGTCGGGGACGCTCCCAATCTTGACATGTTCGAGGGCGTGCCCTTGGGCCCTGTCCCTGATCTCGACTGCCAGACCGCCCGTCCATTGACTTTCAGCATAAGGGTAATTAGAAAAATGATAGAAAAACCTCGTCGCGATGAGACACTAAAAATGTTCACTGGCTCTCGGACTATAATGTCATCGTGCGATAATGTGGAAGATTTTAATACTCTGCTTAGCTCAATATTTATTGTCACTTACAGTGAGTACGATGGCAAAGATTCCGATGGAAATCAAGTAATTTGTGAACAGAAGCGATCGTATTTATTCGAAAGAATAAAGTCATTCACCTTTACGAGCGACGAGAATGACAAAGAATACGATGATTTAGAAATGGTAAATGAAAATGAAAATATAGTTGCATTCATAAATACTATGAGAGATGCGGCTGAACAAATTGCAAAAGACAGTGTAGGAGACAAATAGGTATAACGCATTTTATTGTCCAGAACTAGTCACATATCAAGTTAAATTGGCAAAACATTTTCCTCTCTGGACACAGGTGAGGAGGGGATATTTCCCTCTGTCATCGAATGTAGCGACATCCTCTAGATGTGAGGCATATTTTAAAGATCTCAAGCATTCAGATTTGGACACAAATTATAAACCAATGCGCGTCGATAAATTTATCATTCACCATATAAAATATATCGAAAATATCTCGAAATTGGAACGTGCTGCAATTAAACGCACGAACGAAAAAATTGCACTGCTGCAAACTGAGGTAAGACAAGAAAAAGAAAGAAAAATCGATTCACGTGATTTTGGTGAAAATGCGCAAAACGCTACCCATACTTATGATTATTTAACGGAACAAGAAAATTGGGAAGGCTTAAATATTGAAGCCAAACCAAATAAATTAAAAGATTTACACGTTTCAACTAATGATAGGAATTATATAGAGGACGATGAAAATAAGGAAAATGTAAAAACAAACGCGGATGTACAAAAAAATAGTACACTAAATATAATACAGAAGCCCTTAATCGGAAACAAAAAGAATACTCCTAGAGGGAAATATTTAACTTTATGCCCAGACATTCACCTCACATATGACAGGCCATTAAGGAAAAGAAGAAATGAAATATTAAGAAATGGAAATAACTGTAATTTGGTTAATCTTAATGGCGAAAAAATATATTGTTGCGGGCACCCTATGAATAGAATCCATGGCCCGTTGGTGCCCGCGACGAAGACAAAAGGACAGCGAGAAGAAAGCGATCGGAGCGATCGCCTGTCAAGCTGTCATTCGACAGTCAGACGTCAACGCGAAAGAATATATCGAAACTCTCATCCTTGTACATTCGAGATTACCTTATAGTTCTTGTTCATGTTCCGTTTCTGTTATTGTGTATTAAACGATCGTTATGTTAAACCCAAAACGTAACAATATATTAAAAATACGTGTGCATTTGACTCATTGGCTGAAGTATTAACCAGTGCGTATTGCAATTATAGTACATTTAAAAACTGGATCGATGAAAACTCAGACAATATATATGTTTTAAATTCGTCAAACAATACGCTATGGAGAATATTAACAACTCCGTGTATGAAGAGCGAGGAGCTATTTTATGTACAATATTTGAAAATCGCAATAATATTGTAGATTGTACTACAAATGTCAATTCGCTATTTACAAAACTTGTAACAGATGTTTGCAGCGTCGAAGAAAATAGAATCTGCGGCAAATGTAAAGTAAAATCTAGAAAATTATTTGTAGTAGATTTAATTAGTACACTCGAAACCGAAGATTTTAAACAAAATTTTGTTACTTTTGTTGCGCAATTCTTCAGTATACAAACACGCACATGTAAAACATGTCAATCAGCAGTGCAATTAAAGAGAGAACCAAAATCATATGTGTTCATAGATACCGAAATCTTTTTTCCAACTAAATGAAATAGATGGAATATTTTTAAATAGCATACCTGAAAAGTTTCAAATTGAAGATGCAATATACGTTTTAAATGGCATCGTATGTCATAGATCAGGACATTATACAGCTTAATGCCGTAATACAGCAGGAATATGGACACTACACAATGACATTAGTAAAAAATTGAGTACAATTACAAATTCACGAACGGTGAAAGTATTTCCGACAACAATGATATTTATAAAAATATAAAAATTCTGTTAAAACTTTAATTCAACAGAATATATGATAATGATACTTTACAATAGTAAAACTATTGAATCGGTCCGGTGTCGCACCGCACAGTAAAGTGCGGTACCACTGGCTCTGTCAGTGGTCACAAGTGCTAGCCATGGCACTTGTACTCGCGGATCATACGATCACGCGAGTCAAACAACGCCGGCATAATTTTGCCAACAAAATGCCGAAGGAAATAATAAATTTAATTCACCCAATTAAGTCGATTCTGAAAGGTGGCCAAACGAAATTATTGGGGGACAAACTGCTTCTACATCTGGACTAACGAAATCTATCGTCGAAGCAACGATTTTGCTAATTCATTCGACAAAAATCGAACATAAATGTGATCGGTTAGCAGGACATTTCTTTTTCGTTATATTCATTAATAATCGATTCTGGAGGCTGGACAAACGAAATCATGGGTTGGACAAACGTCTTCTACATCTACACTACCGAACTGCATCGTTGGACAAACAATTTCAGTGCTTAATTAATATAAAATCGGACTTATACGCGATCGCTTTACGAGTACCCTTCTTTTTCGCGATTTGTATAAATCATTCCATTCTGGAGGCAGGATAAACGAAATCATGGGTTGGACAAACGTCTTCTACATCTACGCTACCGAACGGCATCATTGGACAAACAATTTCAATAAACGGTGGACAAACGAATGCCGTTGAGGTTTTTTAAAAATTCGAATTTGGGGGTGCTATCTTCACATACCTTTGCTCGCATCGTTTCAGACCCTCTCACTCGCTCTTGCCTTCAGCAAAAAAGAAGCGCGAAACGACCGCTCGTAAATATGCCTCTTTTTTGTAATTACAGTGGACGCGATTTCGCGTGAATTCCCGCGATGTCGCAGACTTCAATGATCCATCGATCATGCAGACCGACAACTCTTCAAGCACGTCCTATGACACAAGGGTCGTCCTCTTACTCCATTATTTAGTATCAAATGACCTTGTATTGTAGGGTGTTGAAATTATCTAAACATGCGCTATGCTACTAGGGATAGAAAAGTGTAGCATGCCGTTTAAAAAAATAGAGGTGACCTTGAAATCGTCTAAAATTCTCCACCAAAAAAGGAATTAGGGTAACTGTACTCGTAGTTGACAGTATACCAATAGTTGACACTTTTATTTTCAGTCACGAATAATAAGCTTTCCATTAAAAACATATTTTTGACTAATACTTTTTCAAAGAGCGTATTAGTCAAAAACATTTTTTTAATAGAAAGCTTATTATTCGTGACTGAAAATAAAAGTGTCAACTATTGATACACTGTCAACTACGAGTACAGTTACCTTATTACTGGTGTTATTAGCCCGTCGGAATCGTACAACTTTTATAAATAAAGTTTTTTCGTATCTCTAAAAGTAACGGGGATATTCAGGTGCGCAGAATTGTTGGAAGATCCTGTATAATGGCTTTAATTTGTTGTTCGAATTACTAAATTTCTCTTATATAAAGTAAAAGATTACCTGCTGCAAAAGGTTCGTGTCCAGCTCCACCGCCGCATATAACGGATGCCTTATTCTTTCGATCTTCAAGCTAAATTATAATATATTTTGATACATTTACATGAATACAAACAGTACGTTGAAATGATTTTAAAGTCCTCTATAGAATAATAAACAAATTAATAAAGTTATATACATACGTTTGGAATTAGTACGACTTTATGGGCTGGTTGATACTCAAGTTGTGGATAAGCATAGCATAAGCCAAATAGAGTTTCCGTAACAGCGTTGTCAAAAGAATTAATTAAGCTCTTCATAGTTTTGAGGAGAACTTTTGCAGAACATTCAATGAAATGAATGGAGTAATCCGTGAAAGCGTCGTTCGGCGTACTGTGAATAGAAAATTCGCAGACTAGTATCTGCCCGAAGGTTATAGGTTATCGTGAGCATTAAACTATCGTAATAACAATGATAAGGAACCGTAACACCACGATTGTGAATGAATTATGACGATTTGTAGCATCCGTTATGCTGTCACAATGACGTAGAATGTTATACGACATACAGTAACGCTTAGAAATAGTTAATTACTTGCGATATGTACGCTGAATATAAGAGGAAATACATTTTTCTACATTTCTGTGGAATTGTGGACTAATTTTGAAGTTCTCGTTAGACGTTGTCCAATTTTGATGTTTTTATTTATATATTTATTTAATACACGGGATAAGCCCTATAAGTGCACAGACAATTGTGAGGAATATTAATTTATTTCATAGTAAACGCGAGGAAATTTATTCCGGTACAATGATATGTTTCACTTGTTGTTCGCTTGATCATCAGATCAAGACTCTCACCATGAAGTAAGAGTAAAGGTACGTCTACATGACAACACTTTTGTGGCTAGATCAAGTGTATACGACACTCATAAAAAATTTCCGGAAATGTGGAAACTGCCTAGAGTCGTCCGCGACACTGATTTCGACCTATCCTCGTGGGAGTTGCAGCTAGAGCAAGCTAGAGCTACACTGAAGACAGTGTAACTATACTGCATAAACCGGCAGGGAAAGTAGATCCCTAGGATCTACGTCTATATCGGCCTAGGATCTAACCGTCAGATCCGCAGGAACTGCGCAGATCGGTCGCAAATCGGTACGGGCGTAGGCCTACGCTTAGATGGAATGCTATATAGCTCCAGCTACACCAGTCTTGAACCATTTCTTTGCCATCTTGAATATTCGTACATACCATTGAGCTCTATACTAACCCTAGAGTGAACGGCAGTGGGAAGAAGTAGAGGCGACAGCGGTGCGACAGGAATCAAAGATATTGTGTGACTTTATCCGTTTTCTTTCTACTATCCCTCCCTATTTCAATGGCATGCACTATACATCTGTAGTCTGTAGTAAAACAGAGAAAGCCTTCCACAATATATTTCTTCCTTAGCCCGGCCACAATTGCTCTGCCCAATAGTATATATTATGTGCAGTGCGTTCTGCTACATATTCTACAATAAGTGTGTAATGTTTAGGTACTAATTTTGATAATAAATTGTTTAAAGTAAGTATAGTTTGGTTACAATATTATTTCTAATCAAATGATATTATAAGGTTTAGAAGAAAATTACAGAATTTTCTTTAGCACAAATTTTGAATAAACAAGTTTTAATAACATAAACATATTTACATGCCAATTCCTTCTATATCGCATGAGATAAATAAGACATTGCAAATAGAAGATAAATGTTTTGTGCCAAAAAAAGAAATAAGCAAGTTATCTGCTGAATATATTAACAGTGTAAATTATAGTAATCAATTAAAATATTGAGCTTCGAACAAGTTATTGGTTCGTAAACATTAATGACAACCATATGTGGTGAAATGTTGGACTAATGATTTGTCATATATTTTAAGACGTGTTATTGTTACAACAAATGTATAAGTGCAGATATATAAATAGAATCGAATAAAATAACAATATTATTTAATATATACATATATATATATATATATATATATATATATATATATATGTGTATACCTATTTACAACTATAAGGACTTCCGTTTCTGGTGAGTGTCTGGAGAGTGAGTGAGATCTGGTGAGAAGGTGTGTGAATCGGTGGAAAGATAAGAGTGGAGTGTAAGTGCAGTAGGAGTACAAGAGAGAGTGTTGTGTGGTGGAAGGGTAGGTGAGAGGGGGTAGTGAGAGGGCAATGGGTGGGAAGAGGGCTAACGGCGGGGTTGGGGAGAAAAATCGGAGGGAAGGAGCGACAGGGAAAGTGAGGTTAGGCGAAGTAGTAAGGCCGGTATTAAAGCGGGAAGGATAAGGATAAGGAGTGGGTTGAGAGAGACATCTAGGATGCAACACAGAGTCATAGGAAGTACGGTGAATAAGGTAGGGAGTAAACGGGCATAGAATGAGAGTGGAAGGAAGTGGAGCAAGGGAGACTCAGGCAGGTAAAGGAAGGAAGAGAAGTGGGAAATGGGGGATGAGAAAAAGGAGACGGGAGCAGCAGCGGAGGAGAAAGGGCTAAAAAAGGGTAGGCCGACGAACGCGGAGAGGCTTCAAACGGAGAGAAGTGGTAGCACAGGAGCGTTGGAAGAAATGTGGAAAAGGAAGAGGTCAGAGCGGAAGCAGCGAGAAGACACGGGGGAGGAGGGAGTGGTTTTTAAGAGCAACAAGATGATGCAGAGGTCGCCGGTTACGGGAAAAAAGGAGGACGTGGAGGTGATAGGGGAGATGATTAGAAAGATGGGAGAGAGCTTGAGCGAAGAGATAAGAGGGATAAAGGAGCAGGGGTGGGGATTAAGAAGGAGATGGAGGAGTTAAGGGAGGAACTAAAGGAAGGGGAAAAAAGATGGAGAGAGGAAAGAGAGAGAATTTGGGGGAGGTTGCGGGAGCTAGGGAAAAAGTTAAAGGAGCTAGAGGAGGGGGGCAGAAAGGCAGAAGATTAGAGAGCAAGATAGAGGAGTTAGAAAAGGAAAGGAAAGGGAAGGGGGAGGAAGGAATGAACCAGAGAATGAAGGAAATAGTGTGGAGAATGGAGAAAAGATTAAGAGAAGAGCGCAGGACTAACATAGTAATTAAATGGGTGGTGGTAAGAGAGAACCAGAAGGGAAGCGTGGAAGAGATAATGGAGAGGATAGGGGCGACAGTGGAGATAGGGGAGGTGTACAAAGTGGGAAAAGAAAGAGAGGGAAGGGGAGACATGGTGATTGTGAAGTTAAAGGATAGGGAACAGAAAAGGGAGGTGATGGGCAAAAAGAAGGCTTTGAAGGGGAGAGGGGAGAGGATAGAGGACGATCTTACGCTGAAGGAGAGACTCATGCAGAGGGAGTTAAGAAGGATTGTGGAGGAGGAAAGGAGAAATGGGAAGAGAGCATGGGTAGGATACGGCAAGGTGGAGATGGAGGGTCAATGGTAGAAATGGGACGAAAAAAGGAAAATGCTAGTTAGATACCGTGCAACAGGAGGGGAAGAAAGGAGTAGAGGGGGTGGGGTGGGACATTACGGGGGAAGGGGAGAGGGGGACAAGGAGGGAAACAGGGTAGACAGAATAGGGGAGGTGGTAGAAGGGGGCGGGAGCAGGAGGGATGGAAAGTATGCTTTTGGAACGTGGCGGGTCTAGAAAGAAAGGATAGGCGGTTCTGGAAAAATGTGAGGGAATGGGATGTGGTGGTAATGACGGAGACGTGGATTGATGAAAAGGGATGGGATAGGATGAGGCACAGGCTACTAGGAGAATACAGATGGGAGGCGCAAATGGCAAGTAAGAAGAACAAGAAGGGGAGGACAAAGGGAGGAATGGTGGTGGGAAGGAGGAAGAGCATAGAGAAGGAGGAGGAGGCGCAAGAGGAGGAAATCGAGGGGATAATGACAGTAAAGGTAGTGCTGGGAGAAGTTAAGTGGAGGATAGTGGGGGTATACATAAGTGGGGGTATGGAAGGGAAGGAGGAGAATTTGAGGAGATGGATGGAAGATAGGGAGAAGGGAAGAATAGGGTTGATAGGGAGGATTTTAACGCCAGGGCAGGGGAGAAAGGGGGAGGGAAAGGGGGGAGGAAGAGGAAGGACATGAGGGAAGGAAGTCGTAGGATAAGACAGTTAATGGAGAGGGAAGGAGACTGTTAGAAATAATATAGGAGACGGGGTGGGACATTTTTAATGCTAACATGGAACGGGAGGAGGAAGGGGAATTCACTTATACAGGAGGGGGAGGAAGAGAAACGGTAATAGATTATATGTTGGGGATAAGAAAACGAGGGAGTGGGTGAAGAGGAGGAGGTAGGGGACCACGTGGACTCGGACCACTAGCCACTGGTAGTGGAAGTAAGGGGTAAGATAAGGAGGAAGAGCGAATAGGGGAGCAGTGGGGGAAAGACGAAGAGGGACTGGATAGAAGTAGGAAGGGGGAAGTTTAGGGAGGGCATCGAAGGGTTGGGAGTGGAGGGAGGAGACGTGGAGAAAGAAATGAGGGAAGGTGCGTAGAAGATAAAAAAGGCGATGGAGAGATAGGGAGAAGAGAGAGAAGACGGGAGAAGGAGGGGGAGAGGTTGATGGGATGAGGAGTGCGAGGAGAAGAAAGGCGAAGTGAGAAGGAGAATGAGGAGATGGAGGAGAGCGAAGGGGAGCAGGCGGGAGTACAACGTGAGTAAGAGAGAGTACAAGGAGATGTGTAAGAGGAAGAAAGAGGAGGAAAGGGAGAGATGGGAGCGAGAAGCGAAAACAGAGGTCTGGAGAATAGTAAGCAGGGAAATGAGGAAAAGAGTAAAGGGGAATGAAGAAATACCGATGGAGAGGTGGAAGGAGTTTTTTGTGGGGGGGGGGCTAGGCGGGGTGGAAGGGAAAGTGATAAGGGGGGCAAAAAGAGGCAGAGGGGGGGGGGGGCAGGAGGAAAAAGAGATCAGCAGAGAAGAGGTTAGGAGGGCGATAGGAAAGCTGAAGGACGGGAAGGCGGTGGGAATAGACGAGCTGCCCAATGAGGTGTGAAGGTACGGGGGGGGGGGGGAGAAATGGGAGTCTGGGTCAGGGGAATGTGCAATAAGGTGTGGAGGGGAGAAGGTTGGCCGGAGCAATGGAAAGAGGGCATAATAGTGCGAATAGTAAAAAGGGGGCAGGGGGTAAGGGTAGAGTAGAACAGAGGGGTAACGCTAATGCCGACTTTGTATAAAGTATATGCGGGAATTTTGGGGGAGAGACTCAGGAGTGAAATGGAGGAGAAGGGAGTGCTGCCACCGAATCAAATGGGGTTCAGGAAGGGGATGGGTTGGTGGACAACATATATGTGTTAAATTACGTAGTCCACAGGCAATTGGCGAAGAAGGAAGGGAAAATGGTGGCTATGTTTGTAGACCTCAAAGCCGCGTTTGATTCGGTGGACAGGCGGGTGTTAGGGGAGGCGTTGCAAGAGAGGGGGATAAGGAAAGGGCCGAGGGAAAGAATAGAGGAGATGTATAGAGAAACGAAGAGCAGAGTGAGGGTCGGAAAAGAGGTCGGAGAGGCTTTCTGGACAGCAAAGGGGGTAAGGCAAGGTTGCCCTCGATGCTGTTCAACGTAGTAATAGCGGATTTAGAGGAGGTGTTTAGGAGAAGAGGGTGGGGAGGGGTGAAGATAGGGGGAAATAAGGTGTACACGCGGACGACATGGTGTTGATGGCGGAGGACGAAGAGGGGATGAGAGAGATGATGGCGGGGTTAGAGGGGTATCTGGAGAGAAAAAAGCTGGAGCTGAACGTGGAAAAGACGAAGGTGATGCGGTTCAGGAAAGGGAGAGGGAGGATGAAGAGGTACCGCCTTTCTTACCCTGTCCCTCACATACGCTTCCTGCCCTCCGTTTCTCTGCAGCACACACCCTAGACATTTCATCTCCTTCACCTCCTTCACACTCACCCCTTTCCAAGGTGGTATTGGAAAGGGGTGAGTGTGGAGGAGGTGAAGGAGATGAAATGTCTAAGGTATGTGCTGCAGAGAAACGGAGGGCAGGAAGCGTATGTGAGGGACAGGGTAAGAAAGGCGGTAGCGGTTATGAGGCAGCTGTGGGGGATAGGTAAAAGAAGGTTTAAGGACAACTGGGACAGGAGGTTGAGGTTGGTGGATCTGCTGGTGTGGCCAGTTATGAGGTTCGGAGGGGAAGTTTTGGAGTGGAAAGAGAGGGCAAGGATAGAAAAAAGGGCAGGAAAGGAGCATAAGGTGGACAATGGGGGTAGAGTGGTGGACTCCGGGGTATATGGTGTGGGAGGAAGTGCAGAGGAATAAGTGGAGGACGAGGGCAGGAAAAAGGGCGTGGAGGTTGGAGGTGAAGCTGAGAGAAGGGCGGGCGGGAGAATTAGGAAATAGGTATTAGGAGGAAATGGAGGCGAGGGACCTGGTGCATAGAGAGAAATCAGGCTGGGAGAAGGAAAGGAAAGGGTTCATGTGCAGGTTGGGAGTGTGTGGCCGCACGGAGTGGGAGGAGGCAGAGGAAAAGGACAGGGAACAGGAGAGGAACGAGAGGTGGGAGAGGATCGAGGAGTGAAGGGTGAGTAGGTGGTATAAGATGTAAAAGGGAATTCCGGGGTACCTGCAAAAGGGGTGGGGGGAAAGCAGATGGAAAAGGGTGATTAGGTCCTTTTCCATCTGCTTTCCCCCCAGTGTGCAGGAGTGAGGAAGAGACGTGGGAGCACGTGTGGGAGCGGTGGGGGAGAAGGGTGGATGCTTGCGGGGGATGGCCGGAGAGTGGGGGAAGTATTTTGGGGGAGGACGGGGAGGGGAAGGGGTGGCTGAGAGAGATTGAGAGGAGGAGAAAGTCGGAGAGAGGTCAGGTGAGTGGGAATGAAAGGAGGGAGGGTAGGTAAGGAAGAAGAAGGGAAGAGAGAAAGGGGAATGTAAAGGAGGAGCGAGAAGGGGGAGAAAGGGGGAACGGAAGTGCAGGGGCGGAATGCGGAGTATCTCTCTCCCTCTCTCCCTCTCTCCCTCTCTCCCTCTCTCCCTCTCTCCCTCTCTCCCTCTCTCCCTCTCTCCCTCTCTCCCTCTCTCCCTCTCTCCCTCTCTCCCTCTCTCCCTCTCTCCCTCTCTCCCTCTCTCCCTCTCTCCCTCTCTCCCTCTCTCCCTCTCTCCCTCTCTCTCTCCCTCTCTCCCTCTCTCCCTCTCTCCCTCTCTCCCTCTCTCCCTCTCTCCCTCTCTCCCTCTCTCCCTCTCTCCCTCTCTCCCTCTCTCCCTCTCTCCCTCTCTCCCTCTCTCCCTCTCTCCCTCTCTCCCTCTCTCCCTCTCTCCCTCTCTCCCTCTCTCCCTCTCTCCCTCTCACCCTCTCTCCCTCTCTCCCTCTCTCCCTCTCTCCCTCTCTCCCTCTCTCCCTCTCTCTCTCCCCCTCTGTCTCTCCCACCCCCCTCCCTCTCTCTCTCTCTCTCTCTCTCGCGAACGCGGATAGAAGAGGCAGAAAGTTCAAAGAAGGCACATATGTACATATTGTACACAGCAAGTACACTTAAGAGTACAGATAAGAACTAGAATAAGGCCATACAGTAACGTAGAAGGTAAGGTTAGGAATAAGCGGTAAAGTATGGTTACGGTAAGGAATTATTGTAAGAGAGATTTGTAACCCCAAGGGGAACAATAAACTATACATATATATTTACAACTATAATGTATATTACAATGTTATTAATACGTATTGCACAAATAAATATTATATATTATGATACCTTTCAATATTGTTACATCTTTTCCTCTCCAGTAATACATACATACCCAGACAGCACACGACATCTTAAAGATCCTTAAGGTACCTTGGGGGCATATGTTAAAGATATCTTAGACATATGTTTGCTTAAAAATATGTTTCAAATATCATTTTTCAGTTATCTTTAACACATTTTTCAAATGTATTTGTTCAGGCATCTTTAAGATGAATTTATTTACATGGAATATTAAACACATAGTAACGCTAAAAATGTTAGTAAAGTGTTTGGAAGCGGTGCAAGGAAGCGATTAATAATGAGTAAGCACTGAGAAGCTGCTAGACTTAGACGGAGCACAAGGATAGATATATTTTAGACTCTGACGAACAACTACAGTTACGATTTTGAATTTATGTACAACGGTTACAGAAATATATACAGTATTTACACTAAGAATGTTTTTAATGAACAATGAACAATGAATCCCAATTAACTAACCAAGTTACCAAGCAGGTGGGTAACTTGGGTGAATGCACGTTACTCTGCAGGTGAGTAATTTCGAAGGCGAAGCGCGAGCAGAAGATGCGCGTAAGCGAATTCAAAGTGCGTGGTTTTCGTAGCCGTGTCACTTAGAGAGTGCCAGATCCAGGAAATCAGCGGAGATTTCCTGGAACGAGGATTCTCCCCCTTCCATCGATCGCGATAGTCGCTCCACATGAGGAAGCGCGCCACTACCCGAAATATCGATATTAGTAATCG
Organism: Andrena camellia; assembly: GCA_029448645.1. Taxonomy (NCBI): domain Eukaryota; kingdom Metazoa; phylum Arthropoda; class Insecta; order Hymenoptera; family Andrenidae; genus Andrena; species Andrena camellia. The sequence goes on from CM055679.1 coordinate 29,680,012, forward strand.
TCAGGAGATGGCGTTAGGATGCTCCTTTCGCGTACATTTCCCGCCCGCCTTCATCTGCCGATGAATACACGTGATGTGATTCTGCCGCGGGGATTGGACGGCTGTGTATGGCATGACCCAGATCCGAGGCGGTGACGCTGCCTATTTTATGCGGAGCGATCTACCGCGCAGAGGAAGCTTACTGTACACAAGATAGAAAGACTAATTTACAGATTGGGCGAATAAGTTCGGAGTGAGTAGTTTTAAGAGTGACAGCGCGAGTTAACCCGTCAGTGCCCTGGTGTAGTTTAGTGACCCGCGCTAGTGGCCACTGAGCTGGTGAAGTTAGTTCCGCCTTGATAATACACAAGTCGCCGGCGCGAGGTTGCTGACGCTGTTGACTCCATTTGTTCCGGATTTGGAGCGACTGTAAGTACTCGGTGGCCCAGCGCTTCCAAAACTGCAGCCGCATCTGTTGCAGGAGGTGCCACCGGGAAAGTCGGCTGGCAGGGACGTCCTCGACAGCTGGATTGGGCAGGCTGAGCAGGGCGTCGCCGATCCAAAAATGGCCTGGTGTTAGAGTGGTTAAATCTCCCGGATCGTCACTCATCGCCTGCAAGGGCCGAGAGTTCAGGCAGGCCTCTATCTGGTGCAGCAGCGTTGACATTTCCTCGTAGGTGAGGTGTTGTTCTCCTATCACCCTCCTCAGGTGATGCTTTGTAGACTTCACGGCTGCTTCCCACAGTCCGCCGAAGTGGGGTGCCGCAGGAGGATTGAAACGTCATTCTATGCCGTCCTTCAGCAGAGTGGAGTGAATGAGCTCGCGACCTGAGTTGAGGTGAGCCAGCATGTCCTGCAGTTGACGAGAGGCTCCCACCAAATTCGTTCCTCGGTCGCTCTGGATCACTGTGCACAGCCCTCGACGTGATGTAAAACGCCGCAGCGCAGCGAGGAAGGCCTCTGTACTACAATCAGAAACAAGCTCTACATGGACAGCACGCGTGCTCATGCACACAAATAACGCCACATAGCCCTTGTAAGTTCGTTGACCTCTGCCCCGTGACCTCAGCAGAGTGATAGGTCCTGCATAGTCCACTCCGACATGTTTGAAAGGTCGGGCTGGCGTCACCCGGACAGTGGGTAGATCTCCCATCATCTGTTGTCCTGTTACAGCTCCCCAACGGATGCACGTAGGACAGCGATGGATGATGGCCTTTACTTTTTGTCGTCCTTGCAGAATCCAGTACCTTTGGCGCAACGTGGCCAAGGTAGGTTGGGTACCGCCGTGTAGGGTGCGGTGGTGAGCCTCGTCCACCAGCAGCTCCGTCAATCGGTTGTCTTTTGGCAGTAGCACCTAATATTGAGCATCCAGTGGCAGCGCAGAGTGGCGAAGACGACCCCCGACTCGCAGAAGGCCGTTGCTGTCGAGGTATGGATTGAGCCTCAGCAGCTTGCTGCGGCTCGGTAGTTGTTTTCCCAGCTGCAAGTGCTGGAGCTCAGCGGCAAACTCCTGTTGTTGGATGATCCGTAGCCAACGGATCCGAGCATCCTCCACCTCGACAGGTAGGAGATGACTTCCTCTCGTTCTGGTTGTCTTTGGCAGCCACCGTAGACACCAGGCTGTCGTTCTGAGAAGTAACGCAATCGATGAATATCGTGTCAGGAGTATCTCTCCCGTTGCAGGGTCACCCGACGTCACAGTTGCGGTTGTGCGGGCTTCCAGATCAGTACGTGGTAGCCGACATGTCTCGTCGTCCCAGCCTGACGAAGTGGTCAGCCAGGCGGGTCCGTTCCACCAGAGTGCAAAGTCGGGCAGCTGTTCGGGATGTAGACCTCTGGACGCACAGTTCGCAGGATTGTCTTGGCTGGAAACATGATGCCATCGTGCTTCAGGTAACGTGCGTTGGATCTCAGATACCCTATTTGCCACATAGGTTTTCCACCGTGATGGATGCCCTTGTATCCAAGCAAGCGTGATAGTGGAGTCGCTCCATAAATGAATCGCGGCTCCTTTCAAACCCAGGCTCTCGCTGGTGAAAGCTGCTAGTTTGGTGAGTAGTGCTTCCGCGCACAATTCTAGCCTTGGTAACGAAATCTGTTTCAAGGGGGCCACATTGGTTTTCGCCGTGACCAGTTGCGTGCGAGCGATGCCATCGTTGTCGATGATGCGGAGATATACTACGGCTGCGTAGGCTTTCTCCGAGGCATCAGAGAACCCATGCAGTTCTTGAATTTGAGGTGCCTGTGTTACGCTGAGCCAGCGAGGGACAGCGAGGCGATTCAGCTCTGGCAGTGCGGCGATGAACTGCCTCCAGTGGTCGGCAGCAGGTGGCGGCAGAGGGGTGTCCCAATCTATTTGTAATAACCAGAGAGATTGTATAAATATTTTGGCAGTCACAGTAACTGGGGAAACCAAGCCCAGTGGATCAAATATCTTTGCTATTGTCGATAGAACCGAGCGCCTGGTCACGCTGACGTCTGTGGCTGTAGGTTGCACTTGGACTCGGAAGCAGTCGTCGCCGATGCTCCAATGGACGCCTAAGGCCGTGTGTATTTCACTGGTCTGCCATTTGCAGTTAGGAACAGCATCACTGGTAGACACCTTCTCCATCAGCTCCGGTTGATTGGATGCCCACTTGCGTATATTAAAACCGCCCGCCTTGCAGAGTTGGCGTAGCTCGGTTTGTAATTTGATGGCATCTTGGATAGAGTCCGCTCCTGTCACGACGTCGTCCACGTAGACATCCCGTTGCAGGATGGCTGCTGCGTGCGGGTACCTGGACTGCTCGTCCGAGGCCAATTGCCGTAGTGTGCGGATAGCGAGGTAAGGAGCACATGCCAGCCCATAAGTGACCGTATTGAGCTGGTATTCACCTACGTCACTTGCTTCGTCTTCTCGCCACAGGATCCGTTGATACCGGCGGTCATCTGGATGGAGCAGAATCTGTCTATACATCTTTTCGATGTCCGCAGTGAGACACACGCGATGGATGAGCCAGCGTAGTAGCAGCTGTTGAAGGCTTGGTAGGAAATTTGGGCCCACCATCAGCGTGTCATTAAGTGAGTGCCCCGTAGTCGTAACGTAGGACCCGTTGAAGACTACTCTTAACCTGGTGGTGGTACTGCTCTCCTTCAGCACTCAAATTGTGGCATATAATAGAACGGTCGCATGAATGTCTGATAGGCTTGAGCGAAGGCGGGATCCCTGACGAATCTAGCCTCCATCCTGCGTAGCATTAGCTGGGCGCCGTGGCGAGACTCTCCGAGCGCCGAGCACTCACGGAACGGTAAGCGAACCATATAGCGTCCGGATGGCAGTCGCTGATGAGTGGCCTTGAAGTGTTCCTCGCATTGTTATTCCTCGAGGGTGTCAGCAGATGGAACCCTGAGTTCTTCCTGTTCCCAGAACCGACGTACCAACGGAAGGAGCTCCTCATCGGCAGAGCATTGCAGGATTGCTCTCTCCCTGGAGTCGGTAGTCGCGATTCCGGGGCCCGGGGTGCGGCAGATCCGGACACAATCCATCCCAATGTGGTTTTCTGTGCAACTGGTTCTCCGGCCTGACCCCTCGTGATGCCGTCTAGTAGGACGACAGCGAAGGCATCCGCTCCCAGCAGCAAGTCTATCGGGCCTTCGGAATCGAATTTGGGGTCAGCCAACGTGAGGTCCTTCAGGTGTGGCCACCTGCCTTTTACTCTCTCTACGCGTGGCTGGTACAAGGTGATACGTGGTAGTACCAAGGCTGCTATGATGTGGCGTTCTGCGGCAGTGAAATGTGAACTAAATTCCAGTTGTACTTTACCGCGGATCCTTTCTGGACGTTGATTGCCCACGCCGACTAGATGAATGTTCGCCTGTTTGCGTGGAAGACGTAGTTGTTGAGCCAGGGCCTCGGTAAGTAGTAACACCTCGCTACCTTGGTCGATGAGAGCTCGCACTAATTTTGAACCTCCGTCCCGGCAGGATACCTTCACGCATGCTGTAGCCAGAAGCACGGCAGGTAACGGATTGGCTACACAGCTCGATGTGTTGGCAGTGACCTCTCCTCCAGCGCTGGAGGTCGGGTTGTCTTCGTGTATGGTAGTATGGTGTTTACCGTTACACCTTTGGCAACGTCCTTTAGAGGCGCACTCGCTCACGAGATGTTTTTCCGAGGCAATTATAGCACAGTTTGGCAGCCTCTGAAAGGCAAGTCGACGCTCTGTGGTCGACTTGTTCTTATACTCATTGCAATAGAATATAAAATGATTGGCCTTACAGAGGCTGCACGTTCCTGGCCCACGCTTGGTTTGACTCACTTGATGTACCCTGCCTGTCCCTTTTATTGCAGGTGGCTTCACAGAGGGACTATTGGATCCCGGGCGTTGTTCTTCCAAGGCCTCCAGGGTATTCACGCGACCCTCTAAAAACGTTCGCAATTCGTCGAAGGTAGGCGGGAGCTTCGTATTCCCGATGAGGGTCTCCCACTCGCGTCTGGATTGGGGGTCTATGCGTTCCACTAGTAGGTGCATGAGCCAATCTCCGCTGGCATCGTGTGGCCGTTTTATTGCTGTCAGGGCCTTCACGGAATCGCAGACCTGGTAAAGGAAGCGTTTGAGCTCGGGCCCGGACTCACGTGTAATCGTTGGTAAGCCGAAGATCGTGTTCATCTGAGCCTTGATCATTAGTCGTTGATTATCATAACGATCTTGTAGTATCTCCCAGGCAGCTTGGAAATTCTCCTCCCGTTCAGGCAAGCTGCGCAGGAGGAGCTCCGCATCCCCGGTCAGGGTACCTCGTAGATAATGGAGACGTTCCGCATCCGATAGTGTGGTGTCCTTAATTACGAGGGACCGGAAGAGTCCTTGGAAGGATGGCCAATCTATATATTTCCCGTCAAATTTTGGTAGTGGGATTTGTGGCAGGGAGGCTCTGGAACGCACGGCTCCTGCAGGTTCAGCTTGGAAGGAACCGCTCGCGGTAGTGCAGCCTTTTCCTCCTTAATCAAATCCTCCAGTTTCTCCATTAACAGAGCCTCTTGTTCGATGAAGACCTCTTCCGTTGTGGAGGGCTCGTCTTCATCCCAGTACGAGTTAGCTGCAACGTCTGGGTCGACAGCCATGCGAAGTAATTGGTCACGCTGCGCTTCGAATTTCGCCCAATTTTTGCGAAGGACCTCTAAGCGGGAGGATACATTGGCCTTTGTCCACTTATTAGCGCCTAACTTCTTCAGATTTTCAAAAGCACGCGAAATTTGGCCGTTAAGGTCACGCTGACTTGTAATGATGTGACTCATTGTTTTCAGACTTGGCGGTCACGCGCGACGGTTGGACGGCACTACCGAACGTTCGAACACCAACGAACTTTCGCGAACTGTTTCACAGGCACTAGCTCCGGCTCGAAGGACCAAAAATGTTAGTAAAGTGTTTGGAAGCGGTGCAAGGAAGCGATTAATAATGAGTAAGCACTGAGAAGCTGCTAGACTTAGACGGAGCACAAGGATAGATATATTTTAGACTCTGACGAACAACTACAGTTACGATTTTGAATTTATGTACAACGGTTACAGAAATATATACAGTATTTACACTAAGAATGTTTTTAATGAACAATGAACAATGAATCCCAATTAACTAACCAAGTTACCAAGCAGGTGGGTAATTTGGGTGAACGCACGTTACTCTGCAGGTGAGTAATTTCGAAGGCGAAGCGCGAGCAGAAGATGCGCGTAAGCGAATTGAAAGTGCGTGGTTTTCGTAGCCGTGTCACTTAGAGAGTGCCAGATCCAAGAAATCAGCGGAGATTTCTTGGAACGAGGATTCTCCCCCTTCCATCGACCGCAATTCGATGGAAGGGATCGCGATAGCCGCTCCACATGAGGAAGCGCGCCACTACCCGAAATATCAATATTAGTAATCGTTAGGAGATGGCGTTAGGATGCTCCTTTCGCGTACAACGGTACATTTGCTTCGTCCATTTTTCTTTAATACAATTATATGAGGCAGTCAGAGCAACAACGAATCAACCCACATTAAAAAAATTTTTTCCCTACTTTATATAGTTAGTAGAGCCTATTGGAATACGTCTTTGCTATTAATTCAATTTCGAAAAAAATGTGGGTTAGTCCGCTGTTGCTCTGACTGCCGCATATGACAGTGTGTCTGAAACATTTTAAGGAATGACTCTACAGATGGAATGATGATATTCTGTAAAATATTTCGCGTCAATGCACACTTTTTATAAACAATTCATACTTGATATATGTTAGAAATTAAAAGTATTTATAAGGGAGTATGTTGCATAGGCGCGAATAGCAGTTGCTTCGGAAAGTTTGGGTTCGATTCTCGTCACCGCCGAATTTTTTTTTCTAACCCAAACCTGATAAAGACAGACGTCTTTAAGACGCCTGAGAAAAGATATCTTCGAGATGTCTGTAAGACATCTTAACAGGTTATACCTAGTCAGGAGGCCGAAAAGAGGCGAGTGTTTGTGAATTTTTTTGAAAAAGCAGAGACATACTTTTACAGAACTTTTTGCAAATAAAAGAGCAACATTTTAAGAACATTTGAAGCAACATTTAAAGAACATTTGTAGAAAAATATTTACGGTTATAATAAAATTACAACCGACATCCAGGAAACCTTTTTAAAAAGTTGTTTTGGGGTGAGCACTGTCATTGGGAACCAGATTATTTGAAATAAAAAAAAAACAAAAAAGATTTCGTTAGTATATTCATGTATCCTCTGATTCGCGGAGAGAATTTCCAAAATATTAATTTAAAACAAAATTGCGGCTATTTAAAGTTGAAGTCCTGATTTTTTGGCATGATTTTTGTCAGTCTGTCGGATGAGCTTGGAGATGTGATTATTTGAGAGGGCCCTACCCATGAATTAACAGTGTCTGGTGCCGGAGGTGCATCTAGAGGATCCGCTGTATTCGATCCAGGGGGATCTCGTGATGGGGAGACTCCTCAATGCCGCTGTGAGTGAGGGACCCGTTATAGGTTTTCTATCGTACTCGGTGAAGAACCTGATGTTGGTCATTGTTACGAAGAGCGAGGAGTCCCTCGAATGACTCGAGCGACAGGTGACTTAGGGACCTTACGTATGTGAGAGGCGCCGTCGTTTGGTCGATGGGCGTGTATACAAGAGAGTTAACCAAGTTCTGGCAGTTTTAAACGTAATGGGCATGTGGGCTAATACTTTATTTGAATATATTGCGTGTGATTACCCGTATACTAGGGCCCGAAAGTGGGGGCAGCTGATCAATGTACGTACCCTGATAGAGGTCGGGTAATGCTGCTCCTGTTGAGCGAGGACGCTTTGTCCTTTTTGGAAGAAATCAAACGGTAGTAACACCCATCTGACATCAACATACAGACATACACCCACATAAATCCTGGCCCAAGCTACTGGGGCCAGGACGATGACGTGGTGTACCATCCACGCCATCGACACCAACCACGTAGACTTAGAAAGACTTTAATAGCCAACGAAACTTCAATCCTAAAAACTACATTTAGAGATAGCGACAATTTCAAACTTAAGATAACTAGATTTATTCAAAACTTATCCAACTCTATCGACATACTTATAGAAAAACTAAAAACACAAGAATTAAGCAACGTTATTAAGATTTACTAGTCAAATCTTACGCGATGTGTGTGTCGGAAAGGGGTGTTATCGAACTGAATCAGACTGTACATGGAAAAGCAGAATGCTTCCGTACATTCTTTGCACTCGATTATGGGGCGCGTGTTTAATAATGGATTTTTACCTTGCGGGCAGTCTGCACAATTGAACCTTTCGCGGCGTATGTAGATCCAATATATTTTTACAACGCAGTCTGGACTTAATTCCGCGCAATGTAAACAAATCTCGATTCCCTTGCCGGTCATTCTGATACCTCCCTTAACGCATTTGAAAAAATGTTAATTGAGCTTGAATGCTCTGTTGCCGTCACTACCCGTGGGTGCTTTGGCATCAGCAAGTAACAAAATAACACATCTGGCGTATAATTACCCCGTTTTCATTGATCATATGGCCGAAGGTTCTACAGGATTGGGTCCTTCGGACTACCTTGAATTTCCTCGGCTTCTGGTTCCTGAGGGTGAGCCCAGACGCCCGCAACGATGGTAATGCCCCAATATGTGGAGGTGGAGGTTGGCTGGTCGGTGGCTATGTAGTACACCAGGGCTAGGCAACCCGCGGGCCGCAGGCGGCCCCTTCCCCGACATGCCTAACTCTGCTGAGACGTACGAAAACGACCCCCTCCATACCTATTTGACTCCTACACTCTACACTAGGCCTATCCTTTAGGGTGCAAATACTTCCTCAAGTTCTGGGACCCGGGCAACAGCCGAGGGCTGAACTTTTACGTTGCTAACCACAGCTTGCAGGAGAACTGCAAGACTGTGCGTGCGTCCATACTGGCACGTACCACGAGTCTATATAACTGGGCCTCACGCGTATGGGCGCACATACACTCTTGCAGTTGTCCCAAAACCCATGCAACGGTTAGCAAGGTAACAGTTCCGCGCTCGGCTGTTGCCCGGGTCCCAGAACTTGAGGAGGTATTTGCACCCTAAAGGGCAGGCCTGCTCTACATAGCCACACGGAGTTCTCGCTCCTACATAGCTAATATTGCTAATGGTGGGAGAACCGACTGACTGGTAATAGGGATCGTGCGGCCCGCGGCAGCAAACAAGTTGCTCAGCCCTGTGGTACACCACCAACAGCTAATCTTCAGGTGCAGGAACACATTCATACTTCAATTTTAGCCAGCTTACCTGATTTGTACGCCCACCTCGGCGAGCTTTGTGCATTTAACACTTCCAGGAATTATTACCATATGAATCTTGACGGATGAGAGGCTGAGACCTCTACCCATCAATGGTTCGAGATTGGTTTTGATTTGACCGCGATGGTCACGTTTTACATCCAGTGCTTGGTGACACAATGAGCGGCTATCCGCTGTAGAGTGAAACCTTTGACGGATGCAAATCATGATTTTTCGTAGAAGATGCTCATCGATTAAAGAATAAGATTTTAACCCTAGGATGCATAACGTGGGTATTTTATACCCACATGAATATTTAACCACCCACCCACCCACTTGTATAATGAAATAATTTCATGTCGCTTTGTGTATTCCTTCCTTGCGATTTCATGTACGTAACAATAACTTCTTAAGCTTATTAACAAAATAATTAAGAAAAAAAATGTAGAAATTCCAATGTTATCGCAATTTTCATAAGGTGGGTGTTTTATACCCATTAATTAGATATACACACATAACCTTGTACAGATTTGGTTTACACATCCAGTGGACTCTAGTATTTATTATTTGACACTGTGTAATTTATAGTAATGGGATTTCAAGTAGACCACACATATTCAGAATGTTATGATTATATCTGCCCCGCGTCTCGGCGCACTCCGTGCGTTAGCTGTATTGTTGTCAACGATTCAGTATTCAGTTGTGCCTATATGTATAGAGACATTACAGTTGAAACGTGAAAATTATTTTTGTGTTTTCAATATTTTGGAGAAACAATTTGAAAATTGAATCGCTACTAAGTAGGTACGTTCTTTATCTCCTGTATTTCTTTTACATCTTGGTGCGTGTTTTGTTCTTTCTTTGTAACGATTTTTTAATAGGCAGATGGCTTCTACTCGTAAGAAAAGAGTTCGTAGTGATCCTGATGTCGAAAATATTGTTGATCAGTGGCTTGGTGAATCTTCGTATGCTGGATCAGAATCAAGTGACAATTCGAATGTTTCAGATATATGTGATAGTGATATTGATATTGATGCTCAACACGACCCCGATTACATAGCAATATCTGAAAGCGATAGTGCTCATTCCAGCGACAGCGATGTGGTTCCATTTATTCAAAACAAAAATTTTATGATTGTACGAAATGGTAAAGAATGGTCGAAGAAGCCAAAGAATACTTCGAAATTTCCGCCACATAATATAATACGTTTTACTCCAGGGCCAAAAAGACAAGGTGAGATATTCACGCCTTTGGATGCTTGGAAATCATTCATAATTTCGAATATTACTGATGAAATAGTTATTTGCACTAATGCCGAAGCAACTCGTGCGTGTTCCTTAAAAATAAAATATGCCAATAGGGCCCTTTACACGGACGTTCCGGCGCGCGTTCCAGCGCGCCACACGCCGGGCGGCACGCAAAAGTACGTGAACGCCGGAACGCGACGCTCCTTCGTGCACGCCAGAAGGTTATACTCGCCACTACTTAGAGACAGCGAGTTCAGCCTCACATTTCTACGTCGACTCTATCCACATGTTTCTTTTTCACGATCCACCGCAGTGGTGTACTACCTGTTCGATGTATATTATCGATTGATCTGCGAAACGATCGAGATATACGTTTGCGAAAAGTATACGAATTCCTCGATATACCTGGCTAATAGAGGATATCATAAACGTTGTTACTGTAGGGCACACTGTAACATCTGTTTTTACGAAGTTACATTTGGTTGACCTGAAGATGCTACAAATTATGAAAATGGTTTATGACTCAGTTATAACGACTGTAAAATTTTACAAGGGTACATTAAAAAATGTCCAAATGTTTTCCCGGCAATGCGATGGCAAATGAAATTGCAGTTAACACATTCACTGTTGTGACGATCATAATTATTACTATTGACGGCAATAATTACCTTGTCATTGTTTGTTTTAATATAAAAACTAATATTGATAGAGAATAAATACACATAGGTATGCAAGTGATGTTATATGTATGATAAATGCTGAAGAGATGTAATATGCAAGATGTTTTGAAGAAAGGGAGTAGTCTTCTGATTGCGCGTGATGCAGGTCAAATTTTTCACCCACGCCCTTGCGTGGCGCGTTCGGAAAAGTGTGGCGTGTCAGAAGGCACGACAATCCTGCCCGCGCGCAAACCTCGACTCCAGAAGAGTTCACATAAGAGACAGAAAAGGTAGTTAGAAAAGGAAAGCAGAGCCTTGGCTGCCAGGCTCGTCGCGCGCCTCAGGATTTCAAACCTGTCAGAAATCCACGCGGCACGTCGAACCCTTGGTTTCAAGTGCCGTTTTTCACTTGACATAACATCACTTGCATATCTATGTGTATTTATTCTCTATCAATATTAGTTTTTATATTAAAACAAACAATGACAAGGTAATTATTGCCGTCAATAGTAATAATTATGATCGTCACAACAGTGAATGTGTTAACTGCAATTTCATTTGCCATCGCATTGCCGGGAAAACATTTGGACATTTTTTAATGTACCCTTGTAAAATTTTACAGTCGTTATAACTGAGTCATAAACCATTTTCATAATTTGTAGCATCTACAGGTCAACCAAATGTAACTTCGTAAAAACAGATGTTACAGTGTGCCCTACAGTAACAACGTTTATGATATCCTCTATTAGCCAGGTATATCGAGGAATTCGTATACTTTTCGCAAACGTATATTGCGATCGTTTCGCAGATCAATCGATAATATACATCGAACAGGTAGTACACCACTGCGGTGGATCGTGAAAAAGAAACATGTGGATAGAGTCGACGTAGAAATGTGAGGCTGAACTCGCTGTCTCTAAGTAGTGGCGAGTATAACCTTCTGGCGTGCACGAAGGAGCGTCGCGCTGCGGCGTTCACGTACTTTTGCGTGCCGCTCGGCGTGTGGCGCGCCGGAACGTCCGTGTAAAGGGCCCTAATCTATCGAGAAAGATGAGATCGATGCATTTTTTGGGCTATTACTTATGGCAGGTGTTCTAAAAAGTTGGGACGTACCAGTCAGGGAACTTTTTTTAGATAAACATTCAAACCCAATTTTTAGAGCATATATGTCTGTTAACAGATTTGAAGATATTAAAAGATTTTTGAGATTTGATAACAAAAGAACACGAGATGAAAGATTAAAATCAGATAAATTGGCTCTTATTTCTTATGTATGGACTTCGTTTTTGAAACAGTGTCGAACAGTAATGGTACCAAACATCTTTGTCATAATCGATGAACAATTAGTTAGTTTTCGAGGAAGATGTGGATTTATCCAGTATATGCCGAGCAAACCGGCGAAGTATGGTATAAAGTTCTTCTGGCTCTGTGAATCTGATAGAGATGGATAGATGGTCAAATTTATGTTGGAAAGCAACCTGGAGGCGAAGTGCAACGAAATTTGGGAATGAACACTGTACTATCACTAGTAAGATCAATTCAGAATTCTTCAAGAAACGTTACAGTTGATAATTTCTTTACAAGTACTGAACTTTTTGAAAAATTATTAACGATGAAGATTAGTGCAGTGGGGACAATTCGGAAAAATAAACGAGACATACCAAAAGAAATGCAAGCTAATAAAGAAAGAGCAATATATTCATCATGTTTTGGATTTCATAATAATATGACACTCGTTAGTTATGTACCTAAAGAAAAGAAAGCTGTAATACTGTTGAGTACACTGCATAATAACAATGAAGTCGATAACAGCACTAGCAAAACAAAGCCTGATATTATAAATTTTTACAATAAGACGAAAGGAGGAGTGGATATAATGGATCAAAAGATAATAAATTGTACTTGCAAAAGACAAACAAAAAGATGGCCGTTCGTAATTTGGAGTAATATAATGGATGTAGCTGCATTAAATGCTTTTGCTTTATTTATGAACGAAAATTCTGATTATAAGAAAGAGAGAAGTGACCAAAGAAGACTATTTTTGAAAGAGTTGGCTACGCAACTCATTATGCCATATATAAACAGGAGATTGAGAAATATTAATTTACAAAGAAGTATTGTGGAAAATATTAGGAAATTCATCAATGTACAAGAAATAGAAGATATACCCACCAAAATTCCGGAAAAAAAACGTTACTTTATATGTCCAACCAAAAAAGACAGAAAATGTGAGAGAGTTTGTGTAAAATGTAATAATGCAATATGTAAAGAACATACTAGTTATACAGGGTGTCCCAAAAATGCTGCGGGTCCTTAAAGGGTGTGATTCGGGGGGTGATTACAAACAACTTTTTCCTTTGCGAAAATGCTCTCCGAGGTTTCGTTAACGAGATATTAATAAAAAGCACCGACCAATCAGAGCGCGAGTCTGACGGCCGAGTTCCCGCGCCAGCGTGGCTATGAGCCGCACTACGACTGCGAACGAACAACTCGGCATGCATCGAAGAAAATTGCATAGAATGGCAAATGAAAAAGACGGAACAAATAAAATCGAACATGTTGTCATGGTTTGTTCGTCATTTAAAGTGAATAATGAATAAAGGATAAATGGATGAAAATCACGTGTAACGTAAAAAGACAAATACGCAGTTTTTTTTAGAAGATTCGAAAATAATAATTATTTGAAGTGGGAGGATAAGGAATATGTAAATTTCCTTGTGTTAATAACGTAGCCACGAAAAGGTAATGTAACAGGAAATTAACGAAAAGTGATAGTAGTTCGTTATTGTGATAAAAATCCGTAATTCAATAACGGCCAACACTGTTAGTGATAACGAATAAGTCTGTTTAAAAAGCCCGATTAAATATTTTGGTACGGGAATTTTGAGAATTATCGCCGGAAATAAGCCATCGCTTGCGTTAAATTTAAAAATGAATAATCACCAATAAAGTAACTAAAACTCACCCTTGTTGGAAATTCACTAGCAGCTTGAAAATCTGTGTCATAGGGTCACTGAACCGATCCTGGTCATCGATGGACGAACTCAGTGCACAGCTGGTCCCAGGTATACGACACTACCCAAAGTTAAGGGTCACAATGTCAGGTGCGTCCAGGTCAACGTACCGAATATTCACTTCACTGCACTGCTACTAATACTGATCACTTAATTTATTTTTCATGGAACGTGTTGTTCCTACGTTATAAAAATTGGTGGAATTGAATTTTTACTTGGCGTTCGGAGCCGTGGGTATTCTCGCGTAAATTCTCACACTGCAGCAGTTGCGTCCCCCTTGTTCGTCGGGTACACCCAGAACATCGCGTAATACTCTTGAGCAGAGAACATTTCTGCGACGTGATTACTAGCTGACTGACAGGATTTTTCCCAAGCAACTTCCTCTACCCCGAAGTAGTTTCTCTCGTTCCATTATGAGTTAACTCCCACCAGGACAAGAGGCTTTAGGTAAAAAGAAGCCAGCACATTTTCGGAACACACGTGTTTTGCAGAAGTGCAACGAACACTTTCACAAAAGCCCGCGCTCCGTCCTTCTACTGCCAATGTACCCATTGCTTCGAGATAGAAAACAGACACCACGTGTATCGGTTCGAAAGGGTCCGAAGGGAAGAGAAGCAGAAAGTCTTCGAGTTGCTATAAAGAAGAAAATGCATACCAATTAAGTCATAAATTATCCGAAACTGTAGGAAACCGTTCTCTACCGCCGACTGGCGGGACAATACGGTCATAAACCGCGACCCTGGTGAAATGCTCTGGCTGATCAGCCTGATTAATTTTGGAGAATTAGAAATTACAGAGTATTATCCAACATCAATACGCCTCGCGGAAAGACACAGGAACAGAAGGGGTAGTCCGCTGACTGCGCGTAGTCCCGCCTGCTTCGTCCTACCTTCAAATTAAAGACGGACCCCTTATCTCTCGAGTATAAACACGTGCTCGAATTTCAAAACAAAAGCACGCGTCGACGTATTCCGTGCGAGAGAAGGTGGACCTTGGAGAGGAGATATTGCTGTGAAGAGGGCCTCTTCAGGACAGTGGCCGTTTGGGAGGGCTGCAGGACAGATTGGATAGATTAGGGCCAATCGGACTTCAAGCCCACCATCTCTCACACGGAATACGTCGACGCGTGCTTTTGTTTTGAAATTCGAGCACGTGTTTATACTCGAGAGATAAGGGGTCCGTCTTTAATTTGAAGGTAGGACGAAGCAGGCGGGACTACGCGCAGTCAGCGGACTACCCCTTCTGTTCCTGTGTCTTTCCGCAAGGCGTATTGATGTTGGATAATACTCTGTAATTTCTAATTCTCCAAAATTAATCAGGCTGATCAGCCAGAGCATTTCACCAGGGTCGCGGTTTATGACCGTATTGTCCCGCCAGTCGGCGGTAGAGAACGGTTTCCTACAGTTTCGGATAATTTATGACTTAATTGGTATGCATTTTCTTCTTTATAGCAACTCGAAGACTTTCTGCTTCTCTTCCCTTCGGACCCTTTCGAACCGATACACGTGGTGTCTGTTTTCTATCTCGAAGCAATGGGTACATTGGCAGTAGAAGGACGGAGCGTGGGCTTTTGTGAAAGTGTTCGTTGCACTTCTGCAAAACACGTGTGTTCCGAAAATGTGCTGGCTTCTTTTTACCTAAAGCCTCTTGTCCTGGTGGGAGTTAACTCATAATGGAACGAGAGAAACTACTTGGGGGTAGAGGAAGTTGCTTGCGAAAAATCCTGTCAGTCAGCTAGTAATCACGTCGCAGAAATGTTCTCTGCTCAAGAGTATTACGCGATGTTCTGGGTGTACCCCACGAACAAGGGGGACGCAACTGCTGCAGTGTGAGAATTTACGCGAGAATACCCACGGCTCCGAACGCCAAGTAAAAATTCAATTCCACCAATTTTTATAACGTAGGAACAACACGTTCCATGAAAAATAAATTAAGTGATCAGTATTAGTAGCAGTGCAGTGAAGTGAATATTCGGTACGTTGACCTGGACGCACCTGACATTGTGACCCTTAACTTTGGGTAGTGTCGTATACCTGGGACCAGCTGTGCACTGAGTTCGTCCATCGATGACCAGGATCGGTTCAGTGACCCTATGACACAGATTTTCAAGCTGCTAGTGAATTTCCAACAAGGGTGAGTTTTAGTTACTTTATTGGTGATTATTCATTTTTAAATTTAACGCAAGCGATGGCTTATTTCCGGCGATAATTCTCAAAATTACCGTACCAAAATATTTATTCGGGCTTTTTAAACAGACTTATTCGTTATCACCAACAGTGCTGGCCGTTATTGAATTACGGATTTTTATCACAATAACGAACTACTATAACTTTTCGTTAATTTCCTGTTACATTACCTTTTCGTGGCTACGTTATTAACACAAGGAAATTTACGTATTCCTTATCCTCCCACTTCAAATAATTATTATTTTCGAATCTTCTAAAAAAAACTGCGTATTTGTCTTTTTACGTTACACGTGATTTTCATCCATTTATCCTTTATTCATTATTCACTTTAAATGACGAACAAACCATGACAACATGTTCGATTTTATTTGTTCCGTCTTTTTCATTTGCCATTCTATGCAATTTTCTTCGATGCATGCCGAGTTGTTCGTTCGCAGTCGTAGCGCGGCTCGTAGCCACGCTGGCGCGGGAACTCGGCCGTCAGACTCGCGCTCTGATTGGTCGGTGCTTTTTATTAATATCTCGTTAACGAAACCTCGGAGAGCATTTTCGCAAAGGAAAAAGTTGTTTGCAATCACCCCCCGAATCACCCCCTTTAAGGACCCGCAGCATTTTTGGGACACCCTGTATGTGTCCGAAATGTAGTGAGTAAGTTTTCATATTAATATTATATGTATTTTTATAATAGTGCTAATTAATGAATAAAAAAATTTGTTTTATACTGTGTAAGCTTCTGTGGGTCTTTTTCACTCACGGTATGTAAATCTGATGAACGCCATAGTCATGCATCCTAGGGTTAAAGGTGAAATGCCCAAGTTTAAAGGATAATGTGTAAGGTAAGATAGTCACGTCACTCACCGATTAAACTTTCAACACTGTTATTGACACTTTAAAGTATACTGTTACTAATAATCTTACTGAGCTCCAGCTGAGTGGTGGGGCACTTGTTATAGGGACTACGTACACCCCTTCTCTAGGATTGTCTCCTGATAAATTGAACAGTGGTAGACCTCATCCTTCAACATTTCGTCGTGAGATTCTCCTAGAGAATTCTTCCCATGGTGCCACTTGTAAATTTTGTTTATATTTTAGTCATTAGCAGAATTTTGATGTATTGCGCACCCTGTATTACGTGATTCCCAGTAGCGTTAATGATAAGGTATTGATCTTAACCCATTTTTAGGACAATTCGGTAAACAATAGTTTACAATATTATTTCGTGCAATAGTTTTCATATATTTAATCTACTAGCGATCGAGGTAAAATACAGAGAATTATTATTTTATTCGATTTACGCGTTTTGATGTGACGATGATCTTCTGGCGTTGACCAGGAAAGTATATCCGTGAGGGTGTCAGCTGAGCTGGTAGATAGGGCCCCACTCCTGGACAATGAAAGTCAGCTGGTCTCGGTTGGGTCTTCCTGATGTGGAGTACGGCTGGCTGTCAGTCACCCCATATGTCAGCTGCTCACCTGCTCGCTGTTGCTGATCATATAATCCATTCAAGATCTCTTCTTATAGCTTACATTTGAGGTTATTAGCAGAATAGTGGCGTAACCCCAAAACTTTTGTTTTGAGATAACGGCAAATGAAATTATTGACGTTTTAAAGTCTTTGCTTACAATTTTTACTTTTACGTACATAGGTATGATTTTTTACAAAATATAATTGCTAAGGTGTATATTATTAGTATATAAAATAATGATCAATGCTGCACAGGCCAGTATGTGTATGTTTTTGTAGGGTTGCTCAGGACACTATAGAATCCCCGAACATCGGGAGGGACGCGTCGTTGGGGCGATTCTGACCATTCTCAACGAATGGGTGGGTCGTAGGTACGGCAGGCTAACCTTCCGCCTGACGCAGATCATGACACGTCACGGTTACTTCGGCCAATATCTGTGTCGCATAGGGCGGGAGGAGTCGTCGCGGTGCCACAGCTGCGACTCGGGCGACGAGGACTCAGCCGATCACACCCTGACTCGCTGCCAGGAGTGGATCGACGATAGCCGGGTCCTCGAGTTGCAGTTGGGGGCCGATCTCTTGCTGCCGGCGGTCGTGCGCCGAATGGCGGGAGATCGGGACTGTTGGGAGGCCGTCTCCTCCTACGCGGAGGCGATCGTCCGCGAGAAGGAAGAGGCGGAGAGGGAGCGCGAGATCTCGGGACATCCCACCCGACTCGCGGCTCCCAGGCGACGCGGCCGGAGGAGATGACCCGGGGTCGGGGGAGGTTGGGCAGCGACTTAGTAATCGCATCGCTCCGCTCCCCCGCTATGGCCCTGGGCCGTGTCGTCGAACCCCACTTACATCTGGGGCGGGATGGGGGGTTAGTCGGCGGTGGGGGGGGGGGGGTGCGGTTACCCCGCGTGGAGCACCCGCCCCGCCGCCGTGGGAAAATCAGGAGGTGGTGGCCTAGGCCATCGCGGCGCGTGGTTAGTCGTCGCGCGGCGTCATCGTCGATCTCGATCGTCGTGCAGCCGCGGCGGCTGCCGCGCGCGTTGTCGGGGGATCCTCGTTCGGAGGCCCCCCCCCCCCCCCGGGGAGCGACCTAACACCCGTCGCTCCCCAGTGCGATCGGGCTCGCGGGTCGGCTGTGGAGGCCGGCCCTAGCCGCCCCGCCATACCATCTCGGCGGGGCGAGGAGAGAGTCCGATCGCGGGTCGCGGGTGGGGGTGCCGGGGGGCACTCTCACCCTCCAACAACAACATCGAGCGACCCAGCGGCGACGCGGACGCGTGGTCCGTCGCGCGTCGTCGGAGCTCCCTGACCATCGTAGGGAGCGGGGGGAGGGGCTTTAAATGCCCGCCCCCCCTCCAGGGAAGACCCCGCCTACCACCGTGGCGGGGCTGTTGGGCGTGGGGCGCGACACGCGCCTTCAGAGGAGGCGAGCGAACGGAATCGCTAGCTTGATCTCGCAGAAGTCCTCCCCTGTGGGCGCGCTCCCCGCGCCAGAGGACGACCATCGCTGAGTTTTAGTGGGTGCAAGCCCCACATAACCCCCTCCCCTCCCCCGGGGGTGGGGGTATCCGTCAGGGATTTCTCAGCGTCAAAAAAAAAAGGACACTATAGAATTAAAAGTTTGCACTATAGGAAGTGGTTTGGGCTGAAATACCAATTCACCCAAAATTGTGGGTTACGCAATTATTGTGCTGATAGCCTCAATTAGTAGTGGTGGTAGATTCTTATAGTCTATGTTTTACGTGTTTTACTTATAAGGTATTAATAAACCTCTAGAGTACGAAATTCTAAGGTTAAATAATTCAGAAATGTTGAGCTAACGTTAAGTTTTATTCAGTCTAAATCGCAGGACGTGGCAATGCAAGTAATTAAACATGCATATATTACACTAAGTTACACTGCAGCACACTAAAATGCAAATAAAAACATATAAGTAATAGTCAGTTTTCTTTATTTTTAATACAGATAATAAGGGTTTTTATTTTATTAGGCATTCCTTACAGATCCTTTCACAATTTTTATATCATCAACAGGTCTGTCATTCTTGTCGGTCTCAACTAAACCAATTCTCTTCACTATTGTCATACCAGTATGAACTCTACCTGTTAACAAAAAAATAGTATGAAAAATTTCTGCTTTACATAACATTTATCTATATTAAACCTGTGACACATATTGAAAATATACTGTTACAATGGTAATAGAATAATGTAATGAACTTGTAGATTATCGTACTAGGTAAATGTACTCCGAGTTCACTTAATTCCTGCTAGCCGGCAGCACTCATATAGTGAAAGAGGCCGGCTCTGTCAATATGTAAGTGTGTAAGTGTACGTAGATGAATAAATGTTCGTTGACAAAGAAGTAACTATAAATACTATGAGAAATCGATCTTGATACTGCGAACAATGGAAACCTACTTCACAAGTGCGGTAATAAATAGTGACGAATTGATTAACCAGTTAATCAACACTGGATCATCTTTTTAGTTTAAAAAACAATAAACTGTTTAAGAAGAAAATTAAAAAGTTACCCGAAAGATGGGAAATAGTTTTCACAAACGACGGTAGTATATCATTGATTAAAAGTATAATACCATCTGTGAGAGCTACTGAGAACGAGTGAGAAGGCACCGTACTTTATGGCTCGTTGCTATCGCATACACTCCCGGTCATTCTCAGCCCTCTTCACGCGCGCGGCAGAGAATAAAGGCAAAATAGATCACCCGATTTCAAAGTTGCAACTGTCCAGAGCCAGTTTCAATTTTGGAGCCAGTACTGTAAGCGTAAATGAATAAAAATTGACTTACCAAAAATTGTATGTTTTCCGTCTAGCCATTGTGTAGGTGCCAGTGTAATAAAGAATTGTGATCCGTTAGTATCTGGTCCAGAATTAGCCATCGACACTACTCCAGCACCTATACAAATTTAATCTTTTAATGTAAAATTCATAATGAGTGAAATGCATTTCTGAGTACATACATACAGGGTGTTCATCAACAGCTGAGAGTAAATTTAATACACATATTTCACAGTGGTTTAGACGAATATATGATTTAGATAGAGAGTCATGAAAACGAGTGCCAAGTGAATCACGAAGGTTCCTCAGACAAGAGGGAAGTGGTCGCGATTCTTGACATGTTTAAAAGATTCGAGAATGAATACGGTATCCAATATAAATACTATATTGGAGACAGCGACTCCAAGACATTTAAAAAAAATTTAGATGAAAATCCGTACTGTAAAGGCTATCATGTTATAAAAACAAAGAGTGCGTGGGACACGTGCAAAAAGGAATGGGCACTCGACTGCGTAGAGTTAAAAAGAATACTAAAGGAATCGGTAGTAAAGGGAAATAGACGGACACAGTTATCGGAGAATCACCGAAATACTTTGGCGACGTTATAAGAAGTAATATCGAAAGCGTTGAAAAAATGAAGAAGGCGATTATGGCTAGTTTATATAATAAGTGCTCGACAGTCGCCTGCCCGCAACACCAGTTTTGTCCGGAAGGAATAGATACGTGGTGTACCTGGCGAAAAGCAAGGGCCCCAAAAGGTTTAAACAATTATAAGCATAAACCTGCACTTGCCGATGATGTTTTCAAAGCTAAATTACCAATTTATAAAGACTTCAGCAACGAGGATCTACTCACGCGATGTATGGGCGGATATACACAAGACGCAAATGAAAGTTTCAACATCTTAATCTGGAAAATAGCTCCAAAAGCGGCATTCAGCGGGGCAGAAATTGTGAAAAATGCAACTTATTTGTTAACTTGTATATTTAATAATGGGTTGAAACCATTATTATCATTTTTGGAGCAATTACACGTACAAATTGGTGACAGCGCTGAGGCAGAGTGCGAGATATTCGCAAAAATATTTGGTGAACTTGTCGAGGATCTACCTATTCACCGATTTCGATGAAGTTTGAATATGTTGTAGAAGAACTATTCTAACTAGATAGTTAGAAGTTCTAAACTAGAAGACATTCTGAACAACTTTTTCCTTACATATAATCGGCGCTCGGCTTTAGTTTTCGAGATATTCATTAAAAAATTTGGTATTTATTTGGAATCAGGTACTATTACTGCACAGAAAGAAGGCCCCTGGCAGACGGTGTAGTCCGTCGCTAGCTCCGCCTGAACCTCCGTCTGTGTGGAATTATACAGTGATCGAAACAATTATAGATTCATTCTTCGAACAGTCTGTTTACTGTTTTTATTTGCATTTCCATTCTTGGAAACCAATAACGATGCTTCGCGTTGTTTCGCAAGCATTTGCTTTAACAACTGCTCCAACAATTACTTCTAATAGCGCATATTTTGATAATATTTTTTAAAGTAAGTATAAGACGTTATGATTTTTTATTATTTTAAGATAAATATTACATTCATTTAATATTTATATAGCATAATGGGGCGTGGGAAACCGCTGAGTGATAATAAAAAGGGACAAATTACTGCTTTAAAGGGCACGGGTCTCTCAAACAGAAGAATTGCTCAAAAAATTCGGCGATCCTTAAATGTTGTCAACCACTACACAAAATTAGGTGATAAATATGTCATTAAAAAATCTACAGGTCGTTCAAAACAGCTTTGTCGGAGGCATAAGGGAAAGATGTTTCAAGAGGCTCAGAAAAATAAACTTAACGTGTGTCAAATAAAAGCAAAGATTTGCCAATTGGTGTTCGGCGTGTGCAACAAGTTTTAAGAGCGAGCGGAACACTTCGTTACACAAAAAGAATGAAAATGCCTCCTGTAACCAAATCTCATAAAGATGAAAGGTTAAAGTTCGCTGAAAATCATATGGCATGGATCGAAAAATGGAAAACAGTGATTTTCTCTGATAAAAAAAAATTAATTTGGTTGGCCCAGACAGTTTCCAGTACTACTGGCACGATTTGCGTGAGCAAAGAGAAATAAAAATGAATCGCAACTATGGAGGAGGTAGCGTAATGATAGGGGCTGCGTTTGGGTATAACGATAAGACTCCGATAATGTGGTTTCCAGCAAAGGCGAATGCTGCAAAATACCAAGAACTGCTAGAATTTGTAATAGATGAATATATTGATGAAATTGGTGGACCAAGCTTAATATTTCAACACGATAATGCCCCAATTCATCGTGCAAAGTCTGTTGAGACATGGTTTCAGACAGTGAATGTTGAAGTCTTGCCTTGGCCATCAAGAAGTCCCGACGTGAATCCCATAGAAAACCTCTGGGGAATTCTCGCACGAAAGGTATACGCCAATGGCAAACAATATTTTAACACCACGGAGCTAAAAAATGGCATCAGAAAGGCGTGGTCTCAAATCGAATCGGACACATTGCAAAAATTAATAAACTCAATGCCAAAAAGAATATTTCAGATACTTAAAAACAACGGAGGGTCAACTAAATACTAAGTTCTATTTGTTTTTGTATTGTTTTGTTATTTTTTAAACTTTTGTGGAATTTTGGAACCTTTTGTCGAAGGTGAACCTATGCTTATTTCGCACATATATTTCAATTATGTATAATAACAATTTTGTTATTAAGTTATACTATTTAATTAAACCATGTTTTTTGTTAATTGTCTTAGGAAGAATCAATTATAACGAAAAACATATTAAAATAAAAAATATTACATAAAACATTATTTTTTTGTCACAAAATTAGGGTGAACCTATCATTATTTCGGTCACTGTAGTAAGTAGCTGTGGCCAATTTCGCTGTAACGCGTCCATCCTCCGACTTATGTTATCTGTGAAACACGAAACTTAGCATAGTTCCGGAATCCGTTTGCACACGGCACGGTGCTCCACCACCGCCTCAAGGCAGGTGCGTGGGAAACTGCAAACACATATTGTAATAAAGCAGCAGTCCTTTTCTAGAACTCTTAATGAGCAGCACATTATTTCGCCCATCACCTCCGATTCTTCACAGTTACGACTCAGAACCGAAGGCCAGGGGATCGATTTGCGTGCGGGAGTGCTCGCTGTGACCGACGTAAACGTCCAAACGTATAAACATTTTATAGTTTTTGCGACGACACCGATTACCGTCACACCGCCAATAATAAAAACACGTGTGCCCTGGATTTAAGAGTGTGCCCAATTAGGTGACAAAAACCAATCGTCACAACGGTGGACGGCATCGCCTGCCAGAGGCCTTCGTTCTGTGTAGTAATAGTCCTCGAACGTTCCGCCTACAACAGGTGAAAGCAGAAAAGTATGTATGTATAATGAGCATACCTGTGTGTTTTAGATCATCGTGTATTTCGTCATCGAAGCATTCGCCATAAATAGAAACACCACCTTTCCCTGTTCCAGTAGGGTCACCACCTAAAATAATAATTAGCTATCATCAATCATTGAATGAAAATAACGAAAAACTTATAAAAAAAATATGAAAAGATGAATGTGTAACATATTAATGTAAAAATATTGACTACAGTTAACTTCACGTCACACTTACAAACTAAGGTGGAGGTCAGGTATATTGGCCGGTCTGAAGTTGTTTCGCGAACAGCGATCGGGGGGACATCGGCCTCCTTCAATGAGCCTTACGCGTGTTCATGCCGTAGCGCAAGAGAGAGCGAAAACGTTAAGAAGAGAAGCGCCTAGGTCCGTATGAGGCATGGTGGGAGTTACTCTTTACGCGGGGGTGGATGGGGAAGGGGGGGGGCATGGGGGAATACTCCAGGGAGGTCGATACGGACGCGAGTACCTGCTCGGGGGTCAGTAGTTGACATGGGGTTGGGACTAGTGGTGGAGAATTATCGATAGTATATCGTACTAAGCATACAGACCATAATTCAGGGACCTGCAACGGTCGTAAAGGAGGGGAATCGTGTGATCTTAATCGACGACCTGGAAGGGGTTCACATACTCGAATTCCGCCCTCTGAGTCCACCGCCACCTTAGAAGAAATTGTAGAGGAGGGACAGGCAACAAGGAAGGCAACAATGTAAAAACCAAACAAACGAACAAATAAACCAGCAAACTACGCTGCGTATAAACCTTAATAAACGCGTTCATCTATAATTTACCCGACCTTCCCACCCGGACAAGCTGTCCCAAAAGAAAACAGTAACAGCCTCGGATGACTAAAACTGTCGGAGGGCCCTCAGGATTATCCGGCCCTACCCCTATAACCGATAACGATGAAGATACCATACCCGAGCCTGCTCTGGCATTTCCATTTAGGATGCCGGGCTGCGGCCAGCTTTCCAAACCTCTAGGGCGAGAGGTGTCCACGAACAGACAATGCATAAGAACTGGTATGACGAGCAACAAGTATCTAGCATAGTGAATCGCAAAGATCCGTATATGAATGAAGAAGCGGCTGTTTTGGCACGGCAAGAAGCTCGCCTAACCATCAATAGCGAACGATTTATGAATCAGGCACTAGCGCCACATTTTTGCGCCAGCGAAGGTATGGAAGCCACAAGGAGATAGTGCTGGAACTCATCGAAGAGTTAAAAGAAACCAGTACAGGACCACCACAAGACCCAGTGAATGCTGATGACCAGCAGTCAGAGGCGATAGGCAACCTGCAGGATAAAATCAGGGATGAGCTGGCAGCGTTGGAACCTCTGAGTGTCATGGAGTTCCACGCACAACAACTGGACTTGATATGTTAACATATAAAACAATGGTTGGAGGAGAAAATATTTGAAGAGGTCGAGATTTATCTCCAAGAGGTATTCTCAGCACCGTCGGAGGTGCGAAGACAGAACGGGGGGAGTGTGCTGGACAGGACGCCTACAAGACTCCAGCAGAGGAGAGCGGAGTACGCTCAGATACAGCGCGCTTGGCGGAGAAATCTTTGCGATTGTCTATGAACAATTTTGAAGGACAAGGGGGCTGCCAACATACTCAATAAGGAGACAATGGTCTCCTTCTGGCGCGCTGTAATGACAAACACGAGTGATATAACATCAGACGTAGGTGTGCGACAACAAATAATGGAGGCACTATGGGACCCGATGGGCGGGGATGAGGTTAGGAAGGCCTTCCTGGACATATCTATCGCAACACGCCCGGATAGGATCACGACTAACCAGCTACGTGCAGTCCCTCTGGAAATTATTACCCGGATTTTTAACATCCTTTTGATCTGTGGTAAGCTGCCTGAAAGGCTCCTGAATCCAAGAACAACACTCATCCTCAAGAAAGATGATGCCATAGAGTCCGGCGACTTTCGACCAAACACGATCTCGTCGGTCATCGCGAGTACATTCCACAAGATCCTGGCCAAACTCATGAGGCATGTTGTACTGAGCAAACGTCAGAAGGCCTTCATTCCAGCTAATAGATGCGCGGAGAATACGTTTAAGTTCGACCCTTTGCTACGTTACCATCGACAAAATTTTAAACCACTGTATTTGGCATCTGTGGATATCGCCAAAGCATTTACGTGTATAAAAATAGCAGGACGAAATTCACCCAACATGTAGTGTGAAGCAAGGGGACCCCGTATCTCCCATCCTGTTCAATCTTGTGATGGACAGGCTCCTTCGACGAGTACCTCGGGAGATTGGAGTAGACATCGCAGGAGAGCACTACAATGTCTTTGCATTTGCGGATGATCTAGTACTAATCGCCTCGACACCACGGGGCCTGCAGATGACGCTGGACATTGTGATAGGGTTCCTGGCAGAATGTGGTTTAGCCACTAATACAGGCAAATCATTCACAGTTGTGATTAGGAACGTGCTCCATGTGAAGAAGTCAGTGGTCGATAGTAAGATCAGGTTCCGATGTTACAGGGGGAACCTTCCGTCCATGAAGAGAGAAGACGAGTGGAAGTACCTCGGAGTTTCCTTCACGCCGGAGGGACGTACGCTGGCAAGCCCAGAAGGACAGCTAAAGGAAGCTCTGACCAAGCTCACCAAAGCTCCGCTAAAGCCCCAGTAAAGGCTTGTTGCAATAAGGGTGATGGTACTGCCTAGTCTGTACCATCTACTGACACTGGGGCGTACGAACCTCAGCCGCCTTAGAAAGGTGGATACCCTGATTCGCGATGCGGTAAAAAAGTGGCTCGCATTACCGCACAACACAGTCAACGCCTATATCTATGCTAATGCCAAGGATGGTGGGCTATCCATCCCATATGCGTTGGCTGATGCCTTTGAGGAGAAAAGAGAAACTGGAGGGCCTGGTGAGGAGTGGCGTGGCGCCAAAACTCTTCATCTCACAAGAAATCAGTATCTCGAGGAGAAAGCTGAGGGAGTGACAGACGGTCCTCCACTATAAGGCCAACATCGATAACCGGTGGGCGAACCTACTTCACTCATCGAGCGATGGTAAAGCCCTGACGCCGTCCAGGGAGGTCCTACAACAACACCAGTGGGTAGTGACCGAAGGGAACCGCTTCCTCTCGGGGAGGGGTTTCATAAACACCTTGAAATTGCGCATTAATGCTTTGCCGACCAACTCCCAGAGTAACAGATAGAGAATAGCTAGCCGTGCTTGCAGGACAGGATGCAACGAGACAGAGATTCTGAATCACATATTGCAGTGATGTTACAGGACACACGCGGCCAGAGTGGCCAGATATAACGCCGTCGTATCCTACGTGAAGAGAGCGCTAGAAAAGAAGTATGAGCGAGTCGACGTGGAGTCTCACTTCCAAACACCGAAGGGGCTGCGAAAACCAGACTTGGTGGCAAAGCTGGGACAAACCATGCTGGTTATTGACGTGCAAGTGGTGGGAGAGCAGGTTGATATCGCCACAGCCCATGAGAGGAAAACGGAGTACTACCAGAGACTGAAGAACGATGTAGAAGCGAGGTACAAGGCAAGAAGGGTTGTGTTTACATCTGCTACGCAGGAGCCGTACCTCGGTTGAAGACCTAATGAGGATGGAGGTTATCAAGAAGGAGATCAAAGTTGACGTGTCGAGTCCTCATAGGAGGAATGAACACGTATAGCATCTTCAGCAAGTCCACCTCTGCTGTCGAAAGACGACCAACGCCAAGGACAGGAATCGGTTAGGAAGAATCACGTCTATCGGATTTATTTAGGTGCTGCCTGCCCTTGCAACGGGCATAACGAGAAGGTCCCCAGTACCGATATGACAACCCTCCCCAACGCCAAACCAACCTCCCGTGAACATCGGAGACAGGAACGTAGGGTGGGATCACGGATGCCGCCACCTCGGGAACCCGCAAGGACCCCTGTGTTCGTCCCAAGGACCAACCCGCATCTGGCAGAAGGAACAATGCGCGAACACACGGGAGGGAGAGAAGCCCAAAGTGGTAAGAATCCTCCTCCTGGATCCACGGCACACAGCGCGACGCGAGATCAACATTCTAATTCATACGACCCCGGTGATAAACGTCGCGCGGTGCGCCTGGTTTCAGGTAGGTGGGTGCGCTTGGTCGACTAGTGGTGCAATAAAAAACCCCAATATTTTGTCCACAATAAACTGTATTAACACACACGTACTATATTATATGTGTATTTAAAAAGATTCCATAAAAGGGGATTTTGGGGTCTGGGTTAAGTCTGAAAAATAAGGTAAATAAACTTCTTGTTATCGCTGCTGTATTAAAATATAACACGAGATTACTCGCGGAGGCGGCAATACGCTCCGTGGAGGGACACAAGAAGAAAAAGGGTAGTCCGCTCACTGCGAATGACCGCGCCTGCGTCTTTTTCCTTTCAAATTGGAGACGGATCCCTTATCGCTTCGGTATGTACACGCGCTCCAATATCAAAACAAAAGCACGCGTGACGTATTCCGTGCGAGAGAAGGTGGGCTTGGTCCTAACCTAACCAATCTACCCTGCATCCCTCCCAAACGATCACTCTCTTGAAGAGGCCCTCCTCACAGCAATATCTCCTCCCCGAGACCCACCTTCTCTCGCACAGAATACATCAACGCGTGCGTTTGTTTTGAAATTCCAACGCATGTTTATACTCGAAAGATAAGGTTAAGAGATCCGTGTTTAATTTGAAGGGAGGACGATGCAGGCGGAATCACGCATAGTCAGATAACTACCCCTTTTCTTCCTGTGTCTCTTTACGAGGGAGAGTTCCTTTGATGGCATCTTTACGACTGCGGATTGGGCTAAGCTAAGCACAGAAGTTGGTAATGAAAGACACATTACACTTTCGACCCCTTCGCATGCGACATTCGTGCACTCTCAGCCTGCTCAGCGTATACACATTCAGGTCTGGACCCGGCTTAACAGTCACAAGGAGGGGGTGGGTGAACGGGAGTCTCCTCCTAACCCTCGGCGATGGGGGGTCAATCGAATGGACAATAAGGGAGGTGGACGAGGGGAGAGCCACCAGCGAAGGACGACGACACAAGGTGGTGGACAAAGAAGACGTCGAGAAAAAGATTTGCACTCATCGTGTCAGTCAGAGTGGCATCGATCAGAGCCACACCACTGCTGAGACAGATACAAAAAGAGCATGCCCAGTGCGCGGCCAGAGGGTGGGAAGTCATATATACGGTTAACCATAAGAAAGGGACAGGAAGTTCGTGTTGAGAATGAACGACCCTGCGGCCCTGGCGTACGTCAGGGGAAGAGGGATGAAATTCAGGATCTGACGTGCCGCTTGCCACAATCTTCTCTTCCTTATATATATATATATATATATATATATATATATATATATATATATATATATATATATATATCAACAAACCAGACGATTCTATAAAACAGCGATCACCAATCAAGCCAGCACATACGTGTATCATGTAATAAACTAGCTAACCCAGGAAACCATGGACAGTTCTTTTGCGAGCGGCGCACCCCCGGCTACCGCGACGGGAACAGTATGTTCCCGTATTAGGCTAAGTTGAATTAACCGCTCTCGGAAGAGCCCTCGGCGAGCAGGAGAACCCAACAGGAGGCAACATCGCCCCCCCCCCCCTTCCAGGACCTAATCAGTCATGGACCTGAAGGACGGTGCATAGTTGCGGGGGTTGAAGATCTCCGCGGGGAGGGAAGGAATACTTTCAGCCATTTTGTACCGGTCAATTTGTGCTGCGCTCCGTAGGCGAGATTACTTATTAGTACTATTAGCGTAGCTGAGCGTAGCTTGGCGTTGGCGTGGCTGGGCGTCATTCAGCTGTTACTGTTGTTCAGCGTCGTTCGGTGTAGCGCATGGACTAGTTCTTGTGTGATTATTTGTAAATTCAATTGTGGAAATGCCAGTTTGTATAGTGAGTGGCTGTAAAGCTAGAACTTCCACGAAAAGATCGATACAAGAGGAGTTCGAAAAAAAACACGAAAATTACTTTTCATGCGTAAGTAAGAGTAAAATGAACATATTTATTTCTTTTTTATTTTAGTTTTATTCCTTAAATATTTATATAAATGAAGTTTTACTATCAAGATTTCACGTAAAAATATTCTTTTAACAGAAAGCAATTTTTTATACAATTCATTTTTTAGGTTTCCAACATGTCCTACGAAACGCCAATTGTGGCAGTGTAGTATTGGATTAGAAAATTCAGTAATACCTAAAAGGTCTGTGGTATGTTCACTTCACTTCAGAGCTGAAAATTTTGATAGGACTTCGTTATCATATGTAAGATTGAAGCCAGTGAGTATACCTTATGTACGTAATATTTTATGATTATATTACATAATGTGGAATCAATCAAGAGTATGTTATATTACTAAATTTAATCATGTTTACAGTTAATTTTTCCAATTGTACCGAAAACTGAATGTACAGAAATATTGAGTGAAGAGGCTCCATCTTCTTCTGTTGAACAAGCTGATCCACTGAAATCTCCAACAGGAAGTAGAAAGCGTTTAGTAGATACTATTTCCTTAAATGAACCTACTGAAAAAGTGTCAAAAATTGTATCTCCAATGAAAAATGAATGTGTAAGTTTATATATATATATATATATATATATATATATCATGCAACATGAATACTTTAAAGGTAGGTATTTACTTGTTATGTATTCTCTTATCGTATCGCCATTGTGTGTCATCCAGTGATATAATATGGTGCAATGTGCCTCTTCACATTGATACACAATGACGATACGATACGAGGATGCATAACAAATGGATATCCACCTCAAAAGTCTTCTGGTGTCATATAATATGGTCCAAAATAAAACAATATGTTTATCTATAGAAAAAACTGAAGATGACCTTGAAAACATTGAAAGAAAAATAACTGATGCAAAATATATTATAATCGTTTGAAGAGCCCCTTTGAACCATATTATCTGACACAAAAGAACCTCAAACACTCCACCAAGAACAAAACGATTTGACTCGATGACCCTACATGGTTCACCCTATACACATACAGGGTAGTAGGTATAATAGGCCGATTCTAAATCAACGCAGGGCGAGGGGTGAAGCGGGGCGAGGGGAACCGCGATGGCGAGGGAACGCGCGCGCGAGCGCACACACACACACACGCACACTCACACAAGGGGGAGGGGGGAGGGGTAGGGGGAGGGAGAGGGGGGGGAGGTACCGCCGATGACTCATCCTCTCGGCCCGTGGTCAAAACATGCGGAGGTATTACGCGTAGAAGATGCGAGTCGACACCTGCACGGCTATTGCGCAATAACAGCGCCAAAAACATATAATAGGCGAAGGTCAACTTCCGCGAATAATGAGGTATGTCGCGTAGAAGATGCGAGTCGAAACCTGCAATTCGGTATAGCTCCAAGGTCAGATCGCGCTCGCGAACAAGGAGTGTGAGAGAGAGGTACGATATTAAGCTATCCTTCTCTCTCTCCAGGGGCATAGTCGAAACATACGACGGTACGACGCGTAGGAGATGATGCGAGTCGAAACCTGCGTTAAAACATACGACGATGGAGGCAAACTTCCGAGAATAATGCGCAGCATCTTTGCGCGCGATCCGATCCGCAACCCTTTTATCTCCCCAATGCCAGATCGCGCCCCGATATTTGCTACTTTGGAATCGAGTGTACGAGAGAGAGAGAGAGAGGTACGATATTAATCTATCCTCCTCTCTCTCGTTGCAGGGGGTCGGAAACATACGGCGGTACGTCGCGTAGGAGATGATGCTAGTCGAAACGTACCGTTTCGTATCAAGCAGTCCAAGAATAATAATAATACGCAGCATCTTTGCGCGAGCAATCGCGAGACCACGAAAATTCAAAGCGAGCCGACACGCTTCTATCTATCGTTCGAAGGAGCGATCGTGCCCGCGATTGCTGCGACGAGCGAACAAGGAGTACGAGAGAGAGGCTAGATATTGTCGTGTATCTCTCCGTCTGTAGTCCTTTGTCGGTATGCGATCAAAGAAGAGACGGCGGTATGTCGCGTGGAAGATGTAACGCGAAACCTACGAGGTTATCGAGCCAGAAGCGAGTCGAAACATACCATTTCTTATCGTGTAATCCGAGAATAACGCGCGGTAGCTACCGAGATAATACGGTGAGTAAAAGATCGATAGGACTTAAGGTGGAAATCTACGCGTCCCATTGGGGTGCAATGGGGTAGGGAGAGTTTAGGTAGGGATGATCGTATATTTAAAGCAGGTCGCATCTTCGACAGGGTAAAATCGTGAATGGTAACGCGTCGGAAGATTTGTGTGATACAATCGTTGTGCGTCTCGCGTTTTTCTCGAAAAAGTATCTAGTTAAGTGTTACATACGTTGACAATAATAATAATAATAATAATAATAAATGTGTCCGATATCCTGACGCGAGTTTGACTACGTGGCGGAAACGTGTCGCGGAATGGTATACAGTCTGTTATATCAAGTGACAACATGGATACGTTCAAGAACGCGTTCGTGCTTTTGGCTCGAATGTCCGAACTTTTAAGGACCACCGCGGAATTTCGCGAGTGGATGGACAGGTGCGACGAGACCGTACGGCACATGGTCGCGTATCAACGAGGCTAACGCGTGCCGGTGTGGGAGAAGCAGCGAATGGTGTCGCTGCTCGCGCGAACGCAAACATTGCGCGCGATAGTGCGAGGACGATTATCGCGAGTAGGGTGCGGGGTCGCCGCTCGAGCTACGGCACCCAAGGTCGTGTGGGAGGAAGTCGAAACAGCGTTCGAGAAGCGTTTGTTGACCGGCGCTGTGATCAACGTCGGGATCGCCGATCCACGCCGATTCTTCGAGAATGCCCGGCGACTTGTGATTTCTCGCGTTACGAACGCCATTACGGAGCACCGCAGCATATCCGTGAACACCGTGCTAAACGCGGAATTCATGTTGCGGGACGAGAAGGACGTAAAGAGTTTCGCGACACGCAATCACGTACTGTTCATGTCGTCGAACGTTCGCGAGTGGTATGCGACTCAAGTGATAGCTCCGACGTTGATCGCGATAGAGGAGTTTCAGGAGCGCGAGAGTGGCTGGACCTTACGGGCGGTACAGAATCTCCTGATTAACATTAATAAGCATAATCCGTTGCGCGCCGGTTGCGACGTACCGCTTCCGCGAGCCGTCTCGACGAAAAAAGCGGTAGTGAACGTGCAGTGTAAAGAGAACGCGTGTTTTTTGTGGTCGGTCGTCGCTAGTCTGTTCCCGGCTGATACGATCGGCGACAGGATGACATCGTATCCGCATTATTCGTCGGTGCTCCGTACGGATGGCGTGCAACTTCCCATGACTTCGTTTGCGATAGGTATGCAAATAAGAATAATAAATCAAAAATTCGAGCGATACGTAACGAGCGAAGCGTTTACAGTGTTTTTTTGTTTCCGTACATGTTTCAGGTGCCTCAACTTTTTCTCCTCGGCGGATCGATTGCAGCGGCACACCGCAGATTGCACGCGCTTGAACGAGTGCGCGGTTCAATTACCGTCCGAAGAGGAGAAAATTTTGAGGTTCCAGCATCACGAACGCAAGGAACGCGTGCCCTTCGTGATTTACGCGGACTTCGAGTGTTCCCTGGAGGCGATTGATCAACCGGCGATGGATCGTCGTCGCACGTACGAGTATCAACGCCACAGAGCGCACAGCGTGGGATACTACGTGCATTGTTCCGACGACCAGGCTCTGTGCGGGTACCGAGCGCGTCGCAGTGACACCGACTGTGTGCAGTGGTTTGTGCGCGAACTGCGGGAATTAGCGAACGTTGCGTACTCGTGGTTGTGCGTGAAGAAACCGATGACGCCCTTAACGCGACAGCAGTGGACGAGTTTTCACGAGGCGACAGCGTGTCACGTGTGCGGGGGGCCCTTCAACCGAGGCGAGGTCGATGCGAAAGTGCGCGATCATTGCCACTCGACGGGTGAGTACAGGGGTGCGACGCACAGATCGTGCAACTTACGGTATCAACGTTCGTGCACGATACCTGTGGTGTTCCACAACCTGTCCGGCTACGACGCGCACTTCGTCATCAAGGAGTTGGCAGACGCGTTCGAGGGAAAGATCAACCTCCTACCGATAACGAAGGAACGATACATATCCTTTACGAAGAACGTCGAGGACCTCAGGGGCGAACGCAAGAACTGGAGAAAAATGTTGAAGTTTCGCTTCGTCGACTCGTTCAAGTTCATGGCCACGAGTCTGCAGAAACTCGCGTCGGATCTCGGGGAGGACAGACTTACGATCCTAAGACGCGAGTTCGAACATCTCCCTGACGAACAATTCGATCTCCTCACCAGAAAGGGGGTCTTCCCGTACGATTACGTGGCATCGTACGACAAATTGAACGATACGCGACTGCCGCCTCGTGACGCGTTCTACAATCGTCTGAACGATAGCAATGTGTCGGAGGCTGATTACGCGCACGCAACCAACGTGTGGAACACTTTTCGTATACGGGCATTAGGGGAGTACAGTGATTTGTATTTGAAGGCGGACGTGTTGTTGCTCGCCGACGTGTTCGAAAACTTTTGTATAGACTCTATCTCGAGCTACGAACTGGACCCGGCGCATTACTGTACGTTACCGGTGTTCGCGTGGGACGCGATGTTGAAATACACGCGCGTCGAATTGGAACTGCTCACCGACGTCGACATGCTGTTGTTCGTGGAGCGAGGTATACGCGGCGGCCTGAGCCAGTGCTCGCACAGGTACGCGCGCGCCAACAACAAGTACCTGCCGACATCGATGTACGACGCGTCGCAACCATCCACGTACTTGATGTACTTCGACGTGAACAACCTGTACGGATGGGCGATGTCGCAGGCGATGCCGCGCGGTGGATTCCGATGGCTGGACGACGACGCGGTTGCCGCTTTGGACGCGAACTCCTTGCCGGAGGACGACGGACCGGAGGACTACCTGCTGGAAGTGGACCTGGAGTATCCGCGGGATATTCACGACGAGCACGCGGACCTTCCGTACTGTCCTATGCGCGAGCACGCGCCCATCGGTAAGCAGACGAAGCTGATCGCCACGCTCCGCGACAAAGAACGATACGTGGTCCACTATCGGTACTTGAAGCAGTGCATTCGACACGGACTTCGCGTATCGAGAATTCATCGCGTTCTGCGGTTCGATCAATCGCGTTGGTTGCGCGACTACATCATGCTGAACACGGAGTTGAGAACGCGAGCGACCAGCGATTTCCAGAAAAACCTGTACAAGCTAATGAACAATGCCGTGTACGGGAAAACGATGGAGAACGTTCGAAATCGAGTGGACGTGCGACTGGTGACGCGGTGGGACGGACGTTACGGCGCCGAATCGTTGATCGCGAAACCAAATTTCCATAGTCGCGCGATATTTTCCGAACACTTGGTCGCTATTGAGATGCGAAAATTAAAAGTGAAGTTCGACAAGCCCATATACGTGGGCATGAGCGTGTTGGACGTGTCCAAGGTGTGCTTGTATGAATTTCACTATGACTACATGCACGCCAAGATCGGTGATGGGTGCAAAGTGTTGTACACGGACACCGACAGTCTCATGTATCTGCTGCGGTGCGAGGACGCTTACGAGCAGCTGAAAAGTGACGTCAGTGCGCGATTCGACACGAGCGATTACGCGGTGGACAACCCGTACGGTATGCCGCGCGTAAACAAGAAGGTGCCAGGACTTATGAAGGACGAGA
This sequence comes from Andrena camellia, assembly GCA_029448645.1. Taxonomy (NCBI): domain Eukaryota; kingdom Metazoa; phylum Arthropoda; class Insecta; order Hymenoptera; family Andrenidae; genus Andrena; species Andrena camellia. Next base: position 29,715,291 of record CM055679.1, read on the forward strand.
ACAACGGTGCCTTGATGACAGAGTTCGTGGGACTTCGATCGAAGATGTACGCGACTCGAGTGCGTGACGCGTCGTCGTCGGCGGGAACGTCCGAGACGAAAAAAGTGAAGGGGGTGAAGAGAAGTGTTGTAACGAACGAAATACGTTTCGAGGACTACGTGAGGTGTCTTCTCGAGCACGCGGAAACTACGGTACGACAGAACCATATTCGCGCGCGATTACACGACGTGTATTCCGTAAACGAACTGAAGACCGCGCTCAGTCCGTACGACGATAAGCGTTACGTTCTAGCTGATCGGATCGAAACCCTTCCGTGGGGACACTAACGGATTCCCGAGTGCGACAACAGTGATAGTGACAGTGGTACGGTTAAGTAGATACAATAGTTATGTGTATAGTTATATGTATATGTAGATTCGTAGTAATGTCGCGTACGATATGTATTGATATGTATACAAGTATGATACACTGTATGAACGTAGAGGGGGTTTTTAGTTGGTATGCCAGAAATGGAGAGTCCCACATAACCCCGACATAACTGTTGTCGGGGTATGCGTAATGCATTTTCCCCCTCTTAAAAAAAAAAAAAAAAAAAAAAAAAAAAAGTATGCAATGGATGGACATAAAATGTTTTCTTAATATACCTATGTATAATATTACACATTCATGTAAATAATGTACAAAGATCGTGATATATATTGTGCTTTATTTTTTGTTAAATACAAAGAACGAAATAAATGTATATGTATATGTAATAGTAATACTAATAAAGAGTTGCTATTGAATCAGAGAACATCCTTTTCCCATATCCACGAGTTCTTGGACGAGTCGAATCCTAACCATTTCACGTACACCTGGTTACCCTTGCAACGAATAATCTTCTCGATCAGATATACGTCCGGATTCGCAACCGAATGCAGTTCGTGCTCGTAGAATACGCCCGAGATCGGCTCGCCCGCGGAATCGCGTAGAATGTACGTGACAGGACGCGTTCGTTGTACAGCGGTGATTTCGAACACCTCGGTCGACCAGTTCGGCGTGTATCCTTTCTCGAAGATCGTCTTGAATTTGCTGACGCGTACTTTGTCGCCGACGCGGAATTTGGCAAGTTGTCGTCGTCGTTGCTCGACACCTGACGATACGATGAACGGTAAACGAGTGGCGGAGGTCACGTCGACGGGTCGCGCGTTGATCGTGCGATGTTTACGATGATTGTAGGTGCGTAAGAGCGTCGGCAGTAGATCCAACCAGCGATAAGAGGCTTTCAAGGAGAATTGTTTCCACATCAGATTCTTCAGCGTGCGATTGAAACGCTCGATGATCGACGCTTTCATCACGCTGTACGTCGAGTAGTGGTTGATTCCGCGAGTCTTCGCGCATCGTTGAAACTCCGCGTTGTAGAACTCCTTTCCCATGTCGGTTTGTAGGTTTCGCGGACATCTGCCGCTTCGTCGCAACACGGTCGCGAACGCCTCGGTAACGTCGCGGCCGCTTTTCGTTTTCACGGGAACGGCCCACGCGTACTTGCTGAACGTATCGATGATCGTGAGTATGTAGTTGTAGCCGCGATTGTGGGTTGCGTACGCGCGCATTTCCACCAAATCTGCCTGCCACAGATCGTAGTAGCCTCGAGTGACTACGCGTCTCCGTGGGAAATTTCGTCTCGCTGGAGCGTGCAGTTCGTCGACCAGTTGTATTCGCTCCTTACTCGCGCCCATAGCGACGATAACGTTCCACGACAAGCAACAGATACTGCACCAGGCACTCGAAGCACGTACGGTGTCGACGGGGTTTGTCGTCGTCGTCGTAGTCGTCGGTCATCGCGACGCTTCCTTGCGTTTCTGTACTTCCGCGATCAATGTCGCAAGCACATCGAGTCTATCCTGCAAGTGATCGAATTGTTGTTGCAGCATGGTATTTATCGAATTCTCCGAATCACGGATGCGTCCTTCCACGGCGGTATTTATCGCGGTCGTCAAAGCGTTCAGTCGCGTCGTCGTCGATTCGTTCACGTCGTACACGTATCGTTTCGTCGCATCGTCTGTATCCTCCTCCGGATGCGCCACGCGACGTATCTTGCGTTCCATAGCCTCGAACGTTGACCGATCGGTGCCCGGACACAGCGCGTTCTCTCGCACGTGATTCGCGACGTACAGATTCCGCGAGCGAATCGTCTCCGTGCGTCGATCGTTGTCGTCGTCGTCGTCGTTGTCGGTACTACCGTGCAAAGGTGCACCAAACTTGTTTACCGACATGTTGGGTGGGCGGTGATCGCGAACGAGACTGACGCGTAATCGAACCGACCGATCAATTTATCATGAGACCGGCTTCGGGAAGTTCCTCCAAGATGGACGCGATTTCGTTGTCGTGTCCGGTGTGTCCGGCCTCGCGCGACGCCAAGAGCAATCGCAGTCTATCGACCAATTCGTTCGGATCGTCCCAGTACACGTAATCGATCGCGTTATCGGTAACCGTCATCGCGTCGTCGATGGGTAATCCTCGACCTTCGCGTGCGATCCCGCCGACGTTGCGGTTTCCACTACTCAACGACACCGACACGATCTTCCTGTACTTGTAGCCCTTGTTGCCTAGCGTAGGTTTGCTAGCTGAATGGTCCCGTCGATGCGCGTTCGTCGCCAACAAGATGTCGCGGTACGCCTCGAGATCGGCGTTCGTGTACGCTGGCTCGTTGGGCACTCGCATGAACAGCAGTTCGTACAAGCCTCGCGTGCCAGCGAATCGCTTGCCATTCACGCCAACGTCGTCGTTCTCGCCGATAGCGGGCACGGAATCACCGATCATCAGCTGTTCGTCGTCGTCTAGGTACACGCCGTACACGTTGTCGATGAGTTTCTTAGTGTCGGTGAAGAACAAGCGCAGATATTCGCGCGATAGCGGCCCGCTGACGTTTCGAGTGTACGCGTCGAGGTTTTCGACGGTGGTGGTTGTGGTTTTTGGATCGAGAACTTCTCGAATCGTTTCGTCCGTCAAGCCATGGTCCGGCTCATGTTCCTCGGTTGTTTCGTAGACGGTGCTGTCGTCGTCGTCGTTCGAATCCAGAAGTGGAGTCCTTTCGGGCAGTATCGTCGCTTCGGTCGTGGACGGAGTAAAGGATAATCGTTTCTTCGAACGTTGCTGCTTCCGCTTGACGAGCGATGACGTCGCTGGATTCGTTTTCCACGTTGCGGTGTTCTCGACCATATGTTTCAGCGGTTCGACGATCGGACGCGCGCTCTCCTCCGCAGCAGCTTTCGTCGCCATTTTACCGAGTTTCAGGTTCATGTATTTCCGTCGAATAGCGGCCCTGATTTTAACAATTTTCTTCTTCGTCTCGACCTCTTGCGGTTGTTGTTGTTGTTGTCTTCGACGCCGTTTCTGTTGTATGTCTCGTTGTTCCGCGATCTCAATGTTTACACCGCTGGTAGATGTTTCGTTAGACATCCTGGTGTGTGTGTGTGTGTGTGTGTGTGTGTGTGTGTGTGTGTGTGTGTGCGTGCGTGCGTGCGTGCGTGTGTGTGTGTGTTGCTCGACGAAGGACTCGCGATCTACTGAGGTTCACGAGCTATCGCGAAGTCGTTAAATCCTCGTAGATATCGACCATCGTACCGGGCACGGTCCTTGTCGATGACAACAAAGTCGTAGCGTCGTTTCCAGCATTTGGCGCACAGTTCGGTGAACGCATCGAACGTCATGTCCGTGTTCACGTGATCGTTGTACACGCGACGCATGTTCGTCCCGTCCTGTTTGAACAGCACGAGAAAATTTGCGTTGTCTCTGATCAAGTGTTTCGGTATTCTCGCGTACGATTGGCACAGGTAGAAGCAGTCCACGTTCGCGTGCCTGCCCATGGAGAAGTATTCGCGGATCGCCGTCTGTTCGTCGCACGCCACGTCGTCGAACACGAAGATCGAATCGGGCAGAGTGTCCCTCGGCGGGACGATCTCAGCGGTGTTCGAGTAGGGAAAGTACCCGAGTCCACCGATGCGCGACAACACTCGCTCCAGATACTGATACTTTGGCTGTCGCAACGATTTCGAGTACACGTACACGTTCTCGAAACGCAAACCGTTCGCACTCTCCAGCAGGCTGAGAAGCACGTTTGTTTTACCGCATCCGGACGGACCGCAGATTACGGCTCGCACGCTATTCGGCAACAACGAACCGTGTCTGCGCGATCAACTTTTATCCCATGCCAAATCATGCAACGTTCTGTTCGCGGTCACGCGAATAGCATTCGGTTGTTTCGCGAATCGCATGCTCTTTCTCTCTCTGTCTCTCTCCTCGCAAGCACGCAACGTCACTGCTATTTATACCCGCGAAACCTGTCGAGCGAATCAGAATCGTAGCGCTCCTCGAATCGATCGCTATCGAAGAACCGTCGCCTTACGACTGGCCTCGCGTCTCCGTGCATCTGCATTTTCACGCGTATGGTTGCGGTAACGCGTAGACCAACGAAGAATAAGAAAAAGAAGAAGAAGACGACAGGATCGGGACTCGTGAACGCGATCATAAATCGTTTACCGTTCGAACTACACATTCCGGGATATCAGTTCTGCGGACCGGGGACGCGTTTGTCGAAGCGATTGGCTCGCGGCGACGAAGGCGCGAATCCGCTGGACGCGGCGTGTCGAGAGCACGATATCGCGTACTCTCGTCGAAAGGATTTGGAGGGACGACACGAGGCGGATCGAGCGCTAGCCGAACGAGCCCGAGAACGCGTGTTCGCGAACGACGCGACTTTCGGCGAAAAAGCCACTGCGACCGGAGTGTGGGCCGCGATGAATGCAAAGACTAAACTCGGTATGGGTATGAGACGAGGAGTAGGATGAAAAAGAAGAGGAAGGACTACGGGACGGAAACGCAAATCCAGAGGACAACGCCGTATCCTACCGGTAGCGAAACGCGGAGGTTTTCTTCCGCTTCTACCGCTCGTGCTGCCCGCTTTGTCAGCTATCGGAGCATTGGCCGGTGGAGCTGCCGGTATCGCCAAAGCGGTCAACGACGCGAAGGCCTCGCGCAAACAGCTGGAAGAAACGATGCGTCATAATCGCGAGATGGAAGGGCGAGGACTGTATCTGTCACCGTACAAGCGCGGCGCCGGCGTGAACCTGCGACGACGACCGAGGAAAAACAAACTCCGATCGACCGGGCTTGCGGCGGCGGCGATAACGCGACAGCAGCTACAACTACTACCTATGACTAACCTGAAATTAGAGCGCGAGTGCGTCGACGTACCGTTCTTTCCGGGGGTATTTATGCGCGACACGCACCCCGCGCGCGTACGATCGAACGAATGCGGCATCGCGAATCTGGACGAGAATCGCGGCGAAGGTACACACTGGGTAGCGTACGCGAAACGCGGACCGCGCGTACAGTATTTCGACAGTTTTGGGAATTTGCGACCACCCACGGAACTGATCGACTATTTCGGACGGGGAACGACACCTACGATCAAGTACAATCACGATCGCTTTTAACGTTTCGACCAGATGAATTGCGGTCACTTGTGCGTACAATTTCTGCGACAAAAAGCTCTGGAATTTTGGCCTCGGCGCTTCCCGAGATAAATTGACGCGATACCTTACGTCCTCGTCACTTTCGCTCTCTCGGTCCAACTAGCGTAACCTACAGCGGCACGATGTCGCTCACGCTCACGTTAACGGGTCGGAGCAGCGTGCTCACGGTCAATTACTTTCCGCCGATCGATTTGAGCGACGGACAGTACGAACTAGGACTCGCCGACTTGGAGACGTTTCACACGATACCGAACATCGACTCGAGCAACGACACGTTCTACTTCGTCACGAACAATAACAACAAGAACGCCGCGATCCTCAGCATCGATGCCGCGATCCCCAGCATCGATGCCGCGGCCGCGTTACGATCCCCCATGGCTCCTACGAATTAGACGCTATCGCCAAGCACTTGAGGCGTCAACTGCTCGATCGATATCCTCGAAGACGCGACGACAACGAGACTGACGACGACGACAACAAGTATCCGCTAGTACTACGAGCTAACAGCAACACCATGAAAAGCGAACTGTACTGCTCGTTCTTCGTGGACTTTACGCAACCGAACAACGTGGGATCGTTGCTGGGATTTTCGCCGACGCGTGTCTTATTGCCGAGAATCTGGTACGAGTCCGACAAACCCGTGAACATTATAAACGTTAACGTGATCAGAGTAACGTGTAACGTCACTGCCGGTGCGTACAGCAACGACAAAGCCGTACACACGATTCACGAATTTTCGCCTCGCGTACCACCGGGATATAAGATATCGGAAACTCCGCGACACTTCATTTCCCTGCCGATCGTTGCACGAGCGATACACGATCTAACGGTACGCATCGTCGATCAATACGATCGTCCTATAGATTTTCGCGGAGAGGAAATAACGATTCGCCTGCACGTGCAACGACGTTCGCGCGATAAGATAACGTGAGCGCGCGAGTGTTTAACATGTTGGTGTTCGATCACACGTACGACTCATCATCATCATCATCGTTCACCGCTCCTACTCCGGTCTCTGCCACGCATTATCGTCGAAACGCAACACCTTCACCGCCACCGACAACGCTGATAAAGACAGGAAGCGGAACAAGAGGAAGAAAAAGAAGAAGAAGCTTCAAATCGTTGACGCATCGAAACGCGCGTTTCCTACGATCCCTGGGATTCGTCGTAACGTACTAACGTATCACTTATACGTACATACACACGTCTAACACGATGTATACCATACTGAACGTGACGAGTACACCGACGTTCGACGATCGTATCACGAAGATCGAGGTGCACGGCTACAATCCGTACGCCAACACGACGTACGACAATAACGACGAGATACGAATACCTATTCAGCAACAAGATCTGTACACGCTCCCGTGCGAAAGTTATATCTACGTGCAAGGACGTCTCTCTTTGATGACCGCCCCGACGACTACCGAGGAAGTGAAAGCTGCCGCGAGAGTTTTTCTGGACAACAATTGCGTCGCGTTCATGTTCGACGAGATTCGATACGAATTGAACGGCGTGGAGATCGATCGTTGTAGAAATCCGGGAATCACGACCTCGCTGAAACATTACGCGTCATTGTCCGTCGAGAGGAGCAGAGCGTTGATGAACGCCGGTTGGGACCACACCATCGCACACGACCGCGACATTTTTAATAGCCCGGCGTTCAATTTCTGCGTGCCCATGAACGCGCTACTAGGATTCTGCGAAGATTACAAGCGTATCGTGATGAACGTGCGACACGAGTTGATCCTGATTCGCGCGCGAGTCGATACGAACGCGATGTACGCGCCCTCTCTATCCTCCGCGATAATACCGAAACTGGAGATACGCAAGATACAATGGCGTATGCCGCACGTCGTGCTAGAAGACACTCAAAAACTGGCGATGTTACGTCTCCTGCAAAGCGATCGACCTATCGCTATGAGTTTTCGATCGTGGCAACTGCAACAGTATCCGTTGCTGCAAACGACAACCAAATACACGTGGACCGTGAAAGCCTCGTCGCAGCTCGAGATACCGCGATACGTGATGTTCGCTACGCAAATCGAGCGAAGTTATAATCTCAAGAAAAGCGCGAGCAGATTCGACACGTGCAAACTCACGAACGTACGATTGTTTCTGAATTCCGAGACGTATCCGTACGACGACCTGAACCTGGATTTCGATAAATCTAAATACGCGCACCTGTACGATATGTACGCGAAATTTACCCGTTCGTACTACGGTCACGGCGAACCGTTGCTGAACACGACCGAATTTTTGCGATACGCCCCTATCGCGATCATAGATTGCTCTCGACAGAACGCGTCGGTGAAGAGCGCCACGGTGGACGTGCGAATCGACTTCGAGTGCAAAGAGAACGTACCCGCTAATACAACCGCCTACTGTGTCATCATATACAAGTGCATGATCGAATACAATCCTTTGACGAACGTAGTGCGAAAAATCACGTGATTCCAACGACTACGACTACGACTACTATACCGATGAGGATAATCGCGAAATAGTCAGTAGCTCGTCTGCAATCGTCGGTGACACTTGTTTTACTACATACTACTACATATTACTACCTAACAATGTTATCCGTCGTGGCCGACCTGCAAGGCTTCAAGACCGAACGTAACACGTTCGTCGCTAAGGAAATTGCGATTCTCGCGAACAATCGCGACACGGAAACGACCATTTGTCATTGGATTTTCGAACCACTGTACTCCTGCGCTCGCCTGTCATCGTTCGAGAAGTGTCAAGCGACCTGGTTCACGACGAATCATCACGGACTTCGCTGGTCCGACGGCTGGGTGCCGTACCACAGGCTATCAGAAATGCGAGCTCGCGAGCTCGCAACCGTCGACGTGGTGTTCGTGAAGGGAGCGGAGAATAAGACCTGGTTATCGCAACTGCTCCTACGAACAGATCCAAGCATCGTAGACATCGTTGACATGTACGAGAAGAAGAAGAACAACAACTACGATGACACCTGCGACTCCGACTCCGACGACTACGAGGATACCGACGAGGACAACGACGGCTCCGACGTTGACAACGATTATCGTGGAATCGTACCTCCTGCCACGGTCGTTCCTAACCTGAAAGCAATGCCAGCAAAGAACACTGTCCGATGCGCTTTCCACAACGGCGGCGGTTGTATGTGCGCGCTGGAAAACGTTAAAAAAATTTGGAATTATATGCACTGTGGACTCTAACGCTACACTTTCTTTTATCGTCTATATTATATAGTATATATTCCTTATATTTTCAATATTTTATGGACATTTATTGCATAAATAAACGCAATATTTTTTTATGAAAATATGTTAAGGCTTTTATTTTACATTACATTTTATTTTACATTTTATATACATGGTCGAAGCTACGATACGGCAAATATTTAAATACGATCGCTGCATCGATCACACGTTCTCGTGGTTGTCGGAAATTCTAGACTCCGTAAGCCTCAAATACGCTTCCTTCGTAGCCATTATACGCGCCGCTACGACACCGATCGCGGACTATGAAAAACTCATTTCCGAAAGCGAATACTTCGAACCACATTCTTTGTTAGATTGCGAATTATGAGCGTTATGCTTGGACTCCATTATACGTGATGCTCGCAACGTATCCCAATAATGTATACATGTCTATATATGCTTTACCAATAAATACAATACTTTATCGCACGAATATCTGTATTGTTTGATACCTTAAACGATCCTTTCCTATCCTCGCAGGATATCGTTTATCCCAAAAAACTGGTGCTCTTTGAATCTTCATTTCTTACGCTAGGTATATTACGAGATCTGGACAACATCTATACCTCTTATTACGCATTTCGAATAATATCGCATCTCTCCCACCGAATATGCTCTTGATAATCATCTCTAGCCTAATGGACCCCCGAAAACAGTATTCGATTACATCGCTTTATTCTTGTGCACATCATATTCTGCTGTTACGTGATATCTTTTAAGTCATATGCGTATTATTCCTTCTCGAAAGTTTACCGTCCAAAATTATCGCGCACCGATGCCGCGCATTATTCTCGGAAGTTGATCTTCGCCTATTATATGTTTTTTGGCGCGGCTATTACGCAACAGCCGTGCAGGTTTCGACTCACATCTTCTACGCGACGTACCTCGGTATGTTTCCGACCCCCTGCAACGAGAGAGAGGAGGATAGATTAATATCGTACCTCTCTCTCTCTCTCATACACTCGATTTCAAAGTAGCGAATATCGGGGCGCGATCTCGTCTTGGGGAGATAAGAGGGTTGCGGATCGCTTTGAAGTATTCTCGGAAGTTGACCTTCGAGCATTATATGTTTTTGGCGCTGTTATTGCGCAACAGCCGTGCAGATTTCGACTCGCATCATCTCCTACGCGACGTACCGTCTTATGTTTCGACTATGCACCTGGAAAGAGAGAAGGATAGATTCATATCGTACCTCTCTCTCACACTCCTTGTTCGCGAGCGCGATCTGACCTTGGAGCTACACCGAAATGCAGGTTTCGACTTGCATCTTCTACGCGTAATACCTCCGCATGTTTTGACCACGGGCCGAGAGGATGAGTCATCGGCGGTACCTCCCCCTCCCCCTACCCCCCCGCCCTTGTGTGTGTGTGTGTGTGTGCGCGCGCTCGCGCGCGCGTTCCCTCGCCATCGCGGTTCCCCTCGCCCCGCTTCACCCCTCGCCCTGCGTTGATTTAAAATCGGCCTATTATACCTACTCAGGGTGTCCGCGGGAAGACTGATCAGCTGGATATCTCCTAAAGTATTGGAGATACAAAAATAAAAAAAATATGGAATCGCATGGTTCGAGGGGGCCAATTTATTAGCGCAGACGAAATTTTCCTTCGATTATTATTTTAAAAGATACGATGGTCAAGTTCGGTTATCTAAATGGAACTATTTTTTTTGAAGAGGTCACTTGATAGTGCGTTCCAAGACAAATTCAATAAGCTATAATGTATACACTTTATTTCCACTGGTTTTTAGATATTGCGCTTGCAAATTTACTGATTTTCTTGGAAGAAAACCCGCTGGAATAGCAAGGACCGGGGACGTTCTTGCTGGCGCCACGGGTGGCCTTGCCTATTCAAACAGATACCTACCTGCCAAAGGTCTACGCCGGGAATGGCAGGCCCAAAGGCTGGACAATTCTTTTCCGTCAGAAATGCTACTTAGGTAGGTACATACATCTGCGGTATCGAGAAGCGCACCGTTTCTTTTATTTTGCACTTGCTCCTACGCTCGGATGGCCGGTTCTTTTGGGAGGGATGCAAGTTCGATTCGTTAGAGTTAGGAGGTGTGAAAGTTGCTAGACCAAATTTCAGCCATAGGGGGCAGATTGTATTAGGACCAATCGGATTTGCATCCATCGCAAACGGCTGCTCTCTTGAGGAGAGCCTCTTCACAGCAAAACCTCCCACCCAATGCCCACCTGCTATCGCACGGAATACGTCAACACATGCTTCTGTTTTGATATTGGAGCTGGTGTTTATACTCGAGAGATAAGGGATCTGTGCGAATTCTTAGGGAGGACCTCGCGTCGACAGCGGGCTACCCGTTTTCTTCTTGTATCTCTCCACAAGGCGTATTGACGGTCGATTGTAGGAGCGTAGATGTCTGGATGCCAGTTATTGAATTCAGGAGACGATAGAAACACTTTATTACAAAACACACATGCACTATAATATTAAAGTAAATCGTATTCCTCTCGGGCAGGAGTACTGATAATGATCGAACTTGCGCCCTACTTCGCGCAGACCGATTACACGGAGGGTACTCGAGTCACACACTGTACACATGATACAGGGTGAATCTGGAGCTACGCCCGTCGAAGGATGCGGCCTGGTACCCCGTGACGGGGACAACCCCCAGCAGTGCCTTACCGAATTTTATGGCTTTTTCCGGAAAAAGGTATGAATCCTGAGCCGAACGTAGCGATTTGAGGTCGAGCCCCCGCAGTCGAGGGTGAAATATCCATTACAGTGTATTAAGAAATTCTTTTCTTCATCGCATCGAAAGGGACGTGACGCCAATGGATACCTTATGTTTTTCTGATGAAAATCATACCAAATGTCATGCAAATCGGACTACTTTGACACAAGCTATTTGTACTGCTTATGTAAAAGTTGTCCGATTTACTCAACATTTGGCATGATTTTCATCGGAAAAATATGAGGAATCCTTCGGTGTCACTTCCATATCGATACGATAAGAAATAAAGAATTATTTTATTTCTGGAACAGGAATGAATCCTCGGCCGACCCCGGAAAATTGTGGTCGACCCCCCGCAGTCGAGGGTGAAAATGTGAAATATTCCTTTCAGCGTAGTAAGAAATTCTTCATTCTTTATTGCATCGAAAAGGCTGTGACGCCAATGGATTCCTTATGCTTTTCCGATGACAATCATACCAAATTTCGTGTAAATCGGACTATTTTTAACCAAATCAAATCAGCTTGAAATGATACAAATCGATTTTCCATGGAATTTCCTTTATCAAGGTCCGAATTACGTCGTTCTTGGTGTTAATTTTATCGGCGAAACGTGAGGAATCGATGGGTGTCGTTTTCGCAAAGATCTGATAAGAAATGCGCTAGTCGAAGATTGCTCACTTCTTAATAGGCACTCGAACTCCTTTGATGGTCGAAAGCCATAAAATCGGGTGAGGCACTGCGAATGGCCGTTCTCGCCACGGGATACCAGGCCGCATCTCCTTGACGGGCGTTGCTCCAGATTTACCCTGTGTCTGTTTCAGCAATAAAATAATCCTTTACTCGTTATCGTATGGATATGGACGTGTGGCCGATGGATTCCTTGGGGTTTGTCGATGAAAATCATGCCAAATGTAAATAGGACAACTTTTACATAAGGAGTACAAATAGCTTGTGTCAAAGTAGTCCGATTTGCATGACATTTGGTATGATTTTCATTAGAAAAGCATAAGGAATCCATTGGCGTCACGTCCCTTTCGATGCAATGAAGAAAAGAATTTCTTACTACGCTGAAAGGAATATTTCACATTTTCACCCTCGACTGCGGGGGGTCGACCACAATTTTCCGGGGTCGGCCGAGGATTCATTCCTGTTCCAGAAATAAAATAATTCTTTATTTCTTATCGTATCGATATGGAAGTGACACCGAAGGATTCCTCATATTTTTCCGATGAAAATCATGCCAAATGTTGAGTAAATCGGACAACTTTTACATAAGCAGTACAAATAGCTTGTGTCAAAGTAGTCCGATTTGCATGACATTTGGTATGATTTTCATCAGAAAAACATAAGGAATCCATTGGCGTCACTTCCCTTTCGATTCGATGACGAAAAGAATTTCATAATATGCTGTAATGGATATTTCACCCTCGACTGCGGGGGCTCGACCTCAATTCGCTACGTTCGGCCCAGGATTCATACCTTTTTCCGGAAAAGGCCATAAAATTTGGTGGGGCACTGCTGGGGGGTTGTCCTCGTCACGGGGTACCAGGCCGCATCCTTCGACGGGTGTAGCTCCAGAATCACCCTGTATCATATGTGCAGTGTGTGACTCGAGTACCCTCCGTGTAATCGGTCTGCGCGAAGTAGGGCGCAAGTTCGATCATTATCAGTACTCCTGCCCGAGTGGAATACGATTTACTTTAATATTATAGAGCATGTGTGTTTTGTAATAAAGTGTTTCTATCGTCTCCTGAATTCAATAACTGGCATCCAGACATCTACGCTTCTACAATCGACCGTCAATACGCCTCGTGGAGAGATACAAGAAGAAAACGGGTAGCCCGCTGTCGACGCGAGGTCCTCCCTAAGAATTCGCACAGATCCCTTGTCTCTCGAGTATAAACACCAACTCCAATATCAAAACAGAAGCATGCGTTGACGTATTCCGTGCGAGAGCAGGTGGGCATTGGGGAGGAGGTATTGCTGTGAAGAGGCTCTCCTCAAGAGAGCAGCCGTTTGCGATGGATGCAAATCCGATTGGTCCTAATACAATCTGCTCCCTATGGTTGAAATTTGGTCTAGCAACTTCCACACCTCCTAACTCTAACCAATCGTACTTGCATCCCTCCCAAAAGAACCGTCCATCCGAGCGTAGAAGCAAGTACGAAATAAAAGTAACGGTGCGCTTCTCGACACCGCAGATGTACCTACCTAAGTAGCATTTCTGACGGAAAAGTATTGTCCAGTCTTTGGGCCTGCCATTTGCGGCGTAGACCTTTGGCAGGTAGGTATCTGTTTCAATAGGCAAGGCCATCCGTGGCGCCAGCAAGACCGTCCCCGGTCGTTGCTATTCCAGCGGGTTTTCTTCCAAGGAAAATCAGTAAATTTGCATGCGCAATATCTTAAAAACCAGTGGAAATAAAGTGTATACATTATAGCTTATTGAATTTGTCTTGGAACGCATTATCAAGTGACATCTTCAAAAAAAATAGTTCCATTTAAAAAACCGAACTTGACCATCGTATCTTTTAAAACAATAATCGAAGAAAAATTTCGTCTGCGCTAATAAATTGGCCCCCTCGAACCATGCGATTCCATATTTTTTTTATTTTTTTATCTCCAATACTTTTGGAGATATCCAGCTGTTCAGTCTTCCCGCGGACACCCTGTATAATAGTCATCAATAAGAACAGTGTAACATGTGTGTTATTATGTTGCAGTTACCTGCGTTATTGGAAACATCTGAAAATTCGACTCAGGTAAAAATATCTTTGTTAGACAAATCTACGTTTATGTCGCCAAAGAGATTGTTTCACTCACCAAGAAAGAAACAATTACGCAAACATATAGCCATGATGAGAAAAAAACATAAATCACAGTTGAAAATGATAAAACAAAAAAATTACAGGAATATTAAAAAAAATTAGAAATCTGCAAACAATTATTCAGGCATTACACAGAAAAAATTTACTGGAACAAGAAAAAGTTGACACATTGACAGGTATCTGTGGTTTTCAGACTTAGCTTTTCAAACGCATGGCAAACAAATCCGCTACTAAGCCTGTTAAACGTAGGGGAGACCGGGGCAAATTGGCCACATCTTTTTCATTGATAAATTTGACGAAAAAAATTTAATTTTTTAATTATGTGAATTATACTATCCGAAAAAGTAATCCCTATAGTACATAAATGCTACAACAAATTTTCATTAATCCCCTTTTCTAAAGTCATTCCAGAGAATTTGTAATATAGTGTATGTCACGTCCTGCGACGTGGAGTCTAATATTAATTAACCTTTTAATCAATATGTTTACTATTTCGTACTCTGAGGTATTGTAACCACCTCATATGAATATTATACAAATATTGTACAACAAATAGCCGACACGGCATTATCACTATAAACAACGATAAGAAGAGATCGAGCGAAGAATACACGGACGGCAGCAAACAGGACAAGCAGATCGAGGAGGTGGCGGAGAGTCAGCTGTACACTAGGTAGCTGACCGCACGAACACCAAGAAGGTCCAGTCAACACCAGCCGATATCCAGCGTGGTACAGAGGCCCATATCAACCAGTGGAGACGACACCACCTTCGCGAAGTTTGCCCTCCCGTTATTTCCCTCAAAACCAATATCCAAAATAATATGTTTAACTTCAACCCTTAGTAAATAAGCTGTACGAAACCGATCGTACAGAAAACATTGTAAACGAATAACATATAAATCAAATGCGAATTAAGGGGGTAGACACGGGTAATGCAGGGCTCTGTATACCGACACAATCTGGCCCGAAACATGGGTTTTGTAGAATACATTATTCGTCCTTATATGAGCGAATTTTGGGCTGCGCAAGGTCTCATTCCAAAGAGGAAGGTTCAGTGCAGCGCGCTCAAGTCATGGTTCGACGAGATTGTGTTGATATCTAATAATATGAGTGTTGAAAGTAGAGCAAAAGTCGACAAAATACACGCGCAAGAATCCAAGTACTTTTAGGTCACTAAAAGAATTTTGTGACTCAAACGATGAGCAGAGCGCGCTGCACTGAACCTTCCTCTTTCGAATGAGACCTCACCCAGCCCAAAATCTGCTCATATAAGGGCAAATAATGTATTCCCGTGACTGCATTCCCAAATACGAGTTCCGCCATATTGGCGATAATACAGAGCAAGTCACGTGACAAATTTAGTTCAGCTAGTGGATACGAGATGGCGCCTACTCGGGAGGACTGCCAACGTGGAATCATAGCAAAACTGAAGCGTTAGCTGGATACATGTGCCACAGTAAAAGCGTGATACAGTCAATGTATGTATTTTTGGACGATTGTAGGTCAGGTTATATGCATTTTAGGCATATATTGACTATGAACTGCTGGGAGCTGTGTACATTTACTAAATTAACGCTTTTACTGTAACACATACATCACTTGAAATCGCTGTTAAATTTATGTTATAATTATATGGCCACATTATTTAAAATAAAAAAAGAGAGTAGAATTTTTTTACTAATACTGGAAATATTGATTTACTGATATCATATTTTCAGAATGTGAAAGTTACACCAATTATTTGCAATTATTGCTTTTATTATTATTCTTCCGACTATTGCATATTCTCCAAATCGGTCAACAGTTGACTCCTTGATTTTTTTTATAATTCTTTACGGTTATATGCAGAGATGGACATTATTTAAATGAAATAATATACTTCCAAATGGTCCCAGTGGCCGATCGACACGGGATTTGGGGGAGGGTGTGTGTACCCTAAATCTAAAATTCTATTTGGCTTTGGGTATTTATTAGTTTCCATTGTTTAATCGAAGGCCTTTCATCTTGGGCTTCGCATAATTGTTCATCTTTCATTGTTTCTTTATCCTAAGGACGTATTCAGATATATTGGCCAGTCGATTCGTTTTCACGAACACTGATCGAGGAGAAATCAGCCACCACCATCTGACGATCGTGGATTTGTCAGTTGGAGTTCCTTGGCTACCGAAGGGTATGGTGGGGTAACGGGAATGCTGCTCGGCTCCGTCTGAACATAGCCGTGTGGCTGTTATTTATTCTTATTGTTAGCGTAGTAGTTGTGTGCGTGACGAAGCTATATGTAGACCAATACGAGATGAAGCTATCGAGAAAGAATCAATGTTCTGACCAATAAAGCTCCTGAATTTTTTCGGAGCTAAGCTACACTTATTCTGATGTGTGTATTTCTACGATGACAGCTCAGTTTGGCCTATACACGCCAGAAGCTTGGCGCTATCCCCACCACTTCTGGCTCACTCTTGTTCTGCGAAGGCGAGAGCGAGATGGAACAAGAGCGAGTCAGAAAACGTTGAGAAAAGGAGCACCGAGGAAGGCAAACGGTATGGTGGGAGAATACGCGTTACGAAACTCACTGGCGAATATATCTGAATACGACCTTAGAAGCTCGAATAACCGACGAGAATCTTTGTGGCCCGAGTCCGCGCGAGATGGCCGTTGCTCGGTGATGTGTCATCGATTATATAGAAACAGAATTTGTTTATTTTTCATCTTATCAATATGAAAGTGACACAAATGGGTTCCTGTCATTCTCCCGATTAAATTGACAGAAAATAATTTGAATCGGATTATTTTTAACGAAACGGGCTTTCAATTCTGCAAACAAATTTTTCACGTAATTTCTTTAATTATGGTCCGAATTATATCATTTATGGGGCCAATTTGATCAAGAAAACATAAGGAATCGATTGACGTCATGTAAGATAATTCGGCGCTGAGCGGAGAAGGCTGGTCGAGGCATCGTGGATCTGCTTACGCTGCCACGGCTACGGCAACCACCCCGAAATAGCGACGCCCTCGCCGGTTGTCTACTGTTCCTATAAACAACTGGGCCCGTGATTTGAACAGACGGGCAGTCTCCACTGAGTCTTTGAAACGGACAGACGATTGGGGCCCAAGCTATATTCTGTGAAGAATATATGATAATTCCATCAGTATTGGCTTAGCTTTTCATTGACCTTCATTTGTGCTTACAGTCACTTTCGCAAGGATTTGATTAGAAATTGCAGAACTTCAGATTCTTTACTGCTTAGTGTGCAACATTGTATAGCCCCTCTGATTTCGAGCGTCGAAACCCACGAAACTCAGCAAGTTGCATGACAAGAAGACTGAACGACGTAAACCGAGTGCGAGTGAAATAGCGCACCAGCGAGAGACCCTTGGTCGACGGCGACTTGAGTCATCCAGTGCTGAATATGCAAATGTTCATATTTCTCATTACACCTTGATAAGAGTGTTACCACCGATGGATTGGTGAATTTTTGTCCACAAAAATGAGTCGAGACGCGAAGCAATTCGGTCTATTTTTTTTATGAATATATGATTTAGGACACACATTACATTCACTAAAAATGGATCGAATTGCTCCATGTTTGGCATCATTTTCATCGAGAAACCCTAAAAACTCCATTGGTAATACTTTCATCAACAGTTACCAAAAACATGAACATTTTATCTGGCCCGTCGGTTTTATTGCTCTCGGCTGTCAACGGGTGGTCTACTGGGACCCGAAGGTCCTCGTTCGCAGCGAGAAAGCAAAACGGTGGGGTGGGTAGGTCTTTCCCGATAATCCAAGCCCAACCATTTGCGTGCGCAGTTTCATGTTGCAGGTCAAAAAGTATTTTTTTAATTACAATTAGTAATTCAGTTTGGAAGTGGAATTAAATTAGGCGCCATTAAAATCATGCACAGTTTATTTATTTTAACTAATTGACCAATTCATTTATTTTTGAATTCAATAATGCAATGCTCCGCTGAAGAACCACGTAATACGGAGCTAATATGCTAGGCCCTAGAATCTACGATATTTTCAATGTGCAGTTGAAACGCACGCCACTTCACACTATCGTTTCTTAGCATTTATACGGGGTGATTCTCTAGCTAGAGTCTAGCATGTGTCTCGTTGAGTTTCGTGGGCTTCCACGCTCGAAACCAACGGGGCTGTACGGGGTTGCACACTAAGCAGTGACGAATCTGAAATTCTGCAATTTCTAATCAGATCTTTGCGAAAGTGACGGCAATTGATTCTTTATGTTTCTCGATCAAATTGGACCCATAAATGATATAATTCGGACCATAATTGAGGAAATTACGTGAAAAATTTGTTTGCAGAATTGAAAGCCCGTTTCGTTAAAAATAGTCTGATTTAAATTATTTTCTGCCAATTTAATCGAGAGAATGCCAGGAATCCATAGGTGTCACTTTCATATTGATACGATGAAAAATAAACAAATTCTGTTTCTGTATAATCGATGACAACGTCGCAGTAGCACCGGCCAATGCATTAGCGCATATGAAAAGCTATCGACTAAGCAATTGCAATCTAAAGTCACTATTGCACCAACACAATTTTATGTGTAATGTTTGTTCAATAACTTCTTTCTGCATAGGACGTTTAATTATCTTATAATATGTATACAACTTTCAGGTTCTGCTTCAGTGTTTTGCTAATTAAAAAATGCTAAGAAACTTCATTTTCTGGGTGCATCCCCTCATCATCTATTTTTTTCTTTTCACTTATAGTTCCTTACTGCCAACGTAGTATATTGTAGCATAAGCACATTTCAAGTAATTAAAATATACAATAAATTTTTCTACGTTTGCACTACCAGCGGACTTACCGTTTAAATATTTACCAGTACAACGCAAACGCTGAGAATTTCTTTCCACATTCAGAATAGAATATGGAAATAGCTAACAGCTCCCTCTCGTGTTCACCAGGCAGCCGCGTATCTATCGGTATTACCATTTCTGTGCAGGAAAAACCTGCTGTAATACCGACCTTCCAAATCGGCCGGGTCATGTGACGTGTCTACCCCCTTAAAATAAGAATCTTGCTATCGTGGGACCTATGCTGGGAATCAGTTAAAATGGAACGTGCCTAAGTAGTAAACAAAACTCCCAGAATAGAGCGACGGGAAGATTCTTCCTGGAAGATTCCAGGTAGAGACTGTGGGATGGGGTCTCCCACTTAGGATTTGTCATGTGACAAGTCATAGAGAAGGAGTGACCGACTGCCTTATAAAAAGGGACTGACCAGCCGCGGAGCTCATTACCATGTTCATAACTATAACCAACAATTAATTACCACGTTATTTATTGTATCATAATAAAACTTAGAAAAAGTTGAAGTGTAGGCACCACAAGAGTAAATAAAAGTGATTTTGTTATATTATATCAGTGAGTCAAGTGATTACACCCCAATTCCCCATCCTATAAATCGAGCGTTCGTCTTTTTGGAAAGGTGAATTAAAATACGAAGATGTGTATTGCCAGTTCACGGGTTGCGCTGATTAATGGTTTCACCTATGAGCAGAACGTTGCCCGCGGTTTTATCAGCGATTAAGCGTAAAGCGTGAATGACGCGATTTGTTTAAATATTAATGAACTTCTAAATCAATGTTTGCGAATGTCGAAATATCACGCTTGCCTCCGCCGATGGTGCCGCTGAAGATCAGCACGCTGCCCGCTGTAGCGCCTGGTGCGGAAGGTGGAGAGTGATTTATCGGTCAATAAATAATTGCTATTGTAATTTCCAAAAGACGAATGCCGCGAAACCATTGTGCGGGGTGACGAGTGCAGCTCCGACGATTAGCGACCAGATATCTTAGTGCGCCGGCAGAACAATGTGACTTGTTAGGAGTGCCCAACACTCCTTGTGTCAGGGAGGTAACACCTTTACCCAGCCCCGGAATAGTGGTGGTGTGTGAAGACTGGGCCCTGCCTAAACAAAATCTAGCACCCGAGTTCGACGGGACTACAGACGCCCCCATAGAGTGGGAATTTATCCCTATAGATCTGCCTTCGCTGTAAGAAAACTAAGGTAAATACTATAATACAAATGAATTATAATCTACCCAAATATCGCTCTCAACTATCCCAGAGCGTAAAGTCCCTGGACTAGCTCGAAAGCGGAACAAAAGTAAACTCCCTAAAATCGCGGCTCTAAATAGGAAGTAGGGACGTAACAGTGTAAAATCGCCGTTTCGAAAAATGCCGGGGTAAATCGACCATTCCTTCGGGGCAAAACGGCCACCTTTTATTTGGACTGGATTTTGATTAATTTTTAGTCATAAATGAAAATGAGTCGTTTATTTCTCAATTACAAATTACAATAGAGTCAAAAAACTGTCTGAAAAGTTGAGAAGTTCACGTTTTTAGCGCACACATACTGCGGTTTAAATTTTGTTGCATTTTTCAGTCATCTACAGATTCCGAGGGCAATTGATCCTTTTGGCTCCTGCGTTTACGCAACGTACGTCGAGTTGAACACTCTGTCTTCGTCAAAGGCTGAGATTCCACATTGGTGGTCGTAACAGCTTTTCTTGGACGACCCCTTTTCTTTGGAGCCGAATTCAAAGTAGCAGATGATTTTCCCAATCCTCTTACCTGTGGAGTAGTTTGTGCTATTTTCTTTTGTTCCGACGCGGCTTGCTCTGTCGCCAATTGTTTCATTTCTGGTGAATCCGTTACAATTGCAGTTTTTCGACGTTTTCGCCCTCTGCGCGTTTGCTTCCTTGGTCCCGCTTTTGGCAAAGGTCATATACTTTCAAGCGTGGAGTTTAAAACCTTGAGGTTTTCGTACTCACTGGATGCTCTACTGCGTCTGCTCTCATCGTTTGAAACTGCAGAAATGTTGCCCTCGTCCTCGAAACGTGAAAACGATGAAGCAACTGACTCGTTCCCTCTCTCAACCGTTTCGGAATCTGCATGTGACAGTAGCTGACTCTCATCATTTTCATCAGGCGCAAGCACAACAGTGTTTGGGACCTCTCTATCTGTTACGTTACTTGGTAAAAATTCCTAGTCTTGAAAGATGTCTGGATTGAAAGGGGCGATCCCAGTGCATTCGAAGCCAGAAATGATGCTTTGACTTGTAGCGGCCAGCGGTAATGCTTTCGTCACGATGCTGGGAATGTCGTAAATGGTCATGGCTTTTCCCGGATTTGCTGTCATCCAGCTATCGCAGTATGAATTCATCGCTTTCTTAAAGGGACCAAAAACAAGTTCGATCGAGCGGCTGGAGTTTGTGCGAACAATGTGGTGGCATTGTCAGCACAACTATGCCGTTCCTTTTGCAGAAATCTAGTGCATTAAACGACAAATGAGATTCATGGTTGTCGAGAATGAGTAAAATCGGATTTTCCACAGATGCACACACGTGCTGTTGAAAGAACTGTAGAAATTGAAGAAAGTGTAGCGCATTCATCCAGCCGCTAGGGTTAGCTGTGCCTGCACAGCTTGGTGGTTCAGCATTCAGGAAATAATCTTTGAATTTTTTCCGGG
Source organism: Andrena camellia (assembly GCA_029448645.1). NCBI lineage: Eukaryota > Metazoa > Arthropoda > Insecta > Hymenoptera > Andrenidae > Andrena > Andrena camellia. The sequence continues at coordinate 29,737,073 of CM055679.1, forward strand.
GGAAGATGAAAAAGGGTGGTAATGCACGTCCTTCTGCTGACACTGCCAAGGCCATGGTGACAAGAGTACCTCGCTCGCCTGAGGTTACGCGCCCAACTTGCTTCCATATTTTGAATGGCCATAAGCGATGTCGATCCAAAACATTCTTCAAATTCTCAAAAAACGCTGATACGTTTGCTCGATTAAAACTAGTCGCCCGGGCCAAACTAGTTGGTTCGGGTTTTCTGATCGACAAATTTGGGTGTCTTTTCAAAAAATACTTCAGCCACTCTTCTCCGGACATATTCACTGCTTCCCATGACGGTGGTACAGTGAGTTGTAACTTCCGAGAAAAGTCGTAAGCCAAACAGCGAAACTCCTTAGCTGAAAGTCCGAAGTACATGTCATTACAATGAGTCAAGTACTTTGCCAAGGTAACTTCTTGTGCCGTGTTGAAGATCGAATTCCGTCCTTTATGTTGTTCAATAACTTCGTTTTTCTCGATTTGTTCATCAGTAGTCCCTTTTAGCCACCATCGCAATGTTGTTCTCGGTACATCGAACATTTTTGACGCAGTCGAAATTTTCATACTGCTCTTTCTCACAACCAAAACTGCTGATTTGATCTTATCGATGTCGATTGGAGATTTCTTGCGATTGTAATAACTGTAGTAGGCAATACTGGCATTTAGGCAACGGCCTAGTGTGTGACTTTAGCACATAGGTGCGCGTGCATTTATGAGGAGTTCGGTGGACAGGGACCGCGGAGAGTCGGCGTAGCCGTGGTGGCAAACGCGACTGATCAGCACGCGGGCGGCTCGGGTTCGATTCCCGGCGCCGTGGCTCTCTTTTTCCGGCTCCTATAATTTCAGAAGTGGGATTCTGACCCTTAGGCGTGCGTCTCGGATTATGGCCGAGGGCGGCGCATATGTCAGGATGGCCGAACTGTAGTAGGCAATACTGGCATTTAGGCAACGGCCTAGTGTGTGACTTTAGCACATAGGTGCGCGTGCATTTATGAGGAGTTCGGTGGACAGGGACCGCGGAGAGTCGGCGTAGCCGTGGTGGCAAACGCGACTGATCAGCACGCGGGCGGCTCGGGTTCGATTCCCGGCGCCGTGGCTCTCTTTTTCCGGCTCCTATATTACGGACCATGTTGCTGAAAAATGTAGACGATTTTTATTTCTCCTCGTAATTATTCAAGCTACAATCGCTTTAATCAATATTTAGACGCACGGATATAACTTTCTTTTTCCAAAGATTGAACTCCACTGCGTGGCCGCGCTTCCGTCCAGGCCCCCTCTCCTCGTACCGAAACCGTCAACTGTTTTCCATTGTTGAGCTTCGGATCCAGCGACGGCGCTGTATCGATGCATATTTTTACCACAAAAGTTAATAAAACTACTTATTTACTATGGTTCGGCATCATCAATGAGTGCTGATTTGCCCCGAGTGCTACGTGGCCGTTTTGCCCCTGACGTAAACTCTAACCTCAATCACTCGAACACAATAGAGATTTTCCAAAATAACTCAAACTATCATCGGAATCGTAATCGGTATCCCTATTTTAATCAATAAATACTCATCTCAAAATTCAGAACACCAATATTACAGAATAAAGACAAATTTTCCACAAGTCACGAAATTTTTTTATCACTGCCGAAAACGTATTTTGTGTTCTACAAAGTGCAACATATTCTCAAATGCTATCAAATTCCGTTGGTACTGTAGACACATAGAGAGACGTTTGCAAAAGCAAACACGAGTTTTTATTTTAACTTCTACTGGGTAAAACTTCCGGTGACCGATTTACCCCAGTGGCCGATTTGTCCCGGTCTCCCCTACTTATACCGTCGAGTTAAGGTTATTTTCTTTAACTGTACATTATTATTCCCCGCGGGCATATTATTATGTTTGAAATAAATTCTGCTTATGCTTGCCACATGCCAAAACATTATACAAGTGGTATAGATCCGTTGATGGGGAACCGGGTTTCAATAATGAAGCTATCAGACACATTAAAGAATATAATAACACTGTCCAAGACTCTTTGTTTGCGACGTTAATCATCGATGAGATGGCGATACGAAAATATATCGAATTTGATGGAGAGAGATTCACTGGGGTAGTGAATGTAGGAAAAGCATTTGCATGCAATGAGGAAAATGTAGCAAAAGAAGCTTTGGCGTTTTTATTAGTAGGCTTAAATAAATCATGGAAAATACCTGTAGGGTATTTCCTAATAGATAAGCTGAATGAAGAACAAAAATGTAATTTGGTGTAACAGTGCTTGCGAGTTGTGCATGAAACTGATGTGAGGGTAGTGTGCTTTATATGTGACATTTGATAAAATTGATTCGGAATACACTGGGAGATTACAAATGTATATTGAATCCCAACAAAAAAAAATACAGTGGAAATACATTGTCAATTTACAAGAACTTCAAGAAGAAGAAGGTTTACGTTTAGGAAATAAATTAAGCAAACAACACATACACTACAATCATAAAAAAATGAAAGTTAAATATGCGGTACAAGTACTAGAACCAATGCGTGGAGAAAAAGGCGCCGAATGCCATTCTGGCATCACGTGTCGTATTGTACGCATCGCTCAGAGAGCATTTTGTACCTGAAGTTGTTAAAGTTATTAAAACCATTTTGTTACACACTCGGTGGTGAGTCATTTATTCGCCCACAAGTGGACCTGCAACCTAGAGTAGTGTAGGCCTGCTCAGAACCCATATTCATCCTCTCGATGAGTGCACACGTTAGTGACCCCGGCGAAGAAAGCCTACAGTTCATCCGTCAGTAAAGCCATCTATATGTGCCGCACTGATTTACAGTTGCAAAAATTCAAAAATTCTGAGGCAACAGAAGAATTTATACAAGTAAACGATCTATTTGACATATTCAATTCGAGAAATATCCGACAAAAATATTTTAATGAACCCATTAGTTCAAAGAATTATGTTGACATAATAAAAAAACTAAACAACTGCGAAAAATATATTTCCCAGCTTTCACTTAAAAATGGTAAAAAAATAATCGAATCGCAGAGAAACATAGGATTTTTAGGTTTTTTAATTTGCATAAATTCCTTAAAAGGTTTATATAACGATATTTGTGCAACAGAGCAAGTTTTACATATTCCATTGTACCATTATAGTCAGGATCACTTAGAATTATTCTTCTGTTGCCTTAGAAGTTTCGGCAGATGTAACAATAATCCTACTGCTCTACAATTTAAAGCAGCTTTTAAAAAATTATTACTTCATAATGAAGTTAAAAGTTTAGATTCGGACAATTGTTCAGCTGTATATAACATTCCTATATTACACTATTCATCAGCAACGTCTGATACAATAATAAATTCTTCGACAAACGAAACTATAAATATTAACTCCGAAGAAATTCAAACAGAATATCAGGAATTTGAAGATTCATGCACAATAACAGAATATCCTTCATATTCAATACCAACTGGCATACATGAATTTATATATATATATATATATATATATATATATATATATATTCACAATTTACAGATAGAATAATCGTATATATAGCAAGATGGGTCGTAAAAAATTATCAATAATTTTACATTGTCCAAACTGTGTCCATAGTTTAAGAGCGAATACAAATGAGACAATACATAATTTAATTCAAATAAAAGATCGTGGAAGTTTAATGTATCCGTCACACGACGTTATAAAGATATGTCGCTTATGTGAAAAAATGATAAAATTCTATTTAATTAAAAAAGAAATAAAAACAGCTTCTTATATTTGTAACATAATATTAAATTAACTAGATGTACATAATTTATTTTTAAGTATTATAGATCATTCTAATAACCAAATAGCATTGCATAATCATAGAATTCACCTGATAAAATGTATTATTCAACAAAACATTAAAGTACGATATCACCATATTGCGAAACAAAAAAATAATACTTCAGAAAGTAAACGAACACTTTTTAATAAACTTGTATTCTTTTCTGGTCACTAAATATATTGTGTTATTATTGATCCTCCATATCAAAATTTCAGAGATGTATGTATTTATAAAAACATTGTGACTTTGTAAAACACGTAGAGATAAAATTGCCATACGATTCACAATTAACTTAAAATGTATGAAATTCAATTGCAAAGTTTTAAATTTTGCCACGGCATGATATAGATGGCAACACTAGTTGACCGGTACAAAATAGCTGAAAGTATTCCTTCCCTCCCCGCGGAGATCTTCACCCCCGCGACCATAAGTCTAGTTTATGCACCATCATTTAGGTCCATGGAGGAGGTACGGTTCTGCTGGTTGGCGTGGTCAACAGTAGGGAACTACCGTCCTCCGGAATGTTTGCACACTCGCTGGCTGCAGGGCTTGAGTGGCGCCTGGAACCCACGGCATGTGCCGTTATGCTTACCCCGCTGTTTTGAGGGATTTGACCACCGTCTCCTCAGTTTGACGACTGTCGTCAACGCGAGCACAGACTGCAATCGGCGGGAAGTATTTCTATTGTAGAAAGCAGTCTGCGTTTTTGAATTTAGTTAGAGTTGTAGATTAATTTTAGGTTTAGTTTCAGTTTCAGTTTTAGTTTTATCTTTAGGTTAGGCTTTTTAGATTTCTTTTCTTTTCTTTTTTAGGCTTTATTCTGTGTGTGGTGTGCGACAGTGTGTGTAGTCGTGTGTGAAGTGGTGCGTACGGATGAATTTTCTACGATGGAAGGACAATATTCGTTCATGGAGCTCGCAGACATGCTCATGTTCTACGGTGAAGCGAAGGGTAGTACTCCTGAAGCACTTAGCATTTATTGCCAAACATATCCAAGGAGAAATGTGCCCGATAGAAGGATATTTACCAGACTGTATCAACGATTACGCGATACAGGTTCGGTTACGGGTAACAGATCCGGGGGACGTGATCAACGAGATCCGCACCTCGAAGAGAGGGTGATGCGGCGAATTGAGGAAAACCCTTCGACCAGCACATGAAGAATCGCGGCAGAGGAACGTGTAAGCAGTACCACTGTCTGGAGAATCCTGAAAGACAGGCAACTGTACCCGTATCATTTGCAACGGGTGCAGGAAATAGAAGAGGGTGATTTCGAGAACCGCTTCCACTTTTGCACGTGGATGATGGAAATGATTACAGCCGATGAAGGCTTCCTATCGAAGATATTGTTTACTGACGAAGCAAACTTCAACCGAAATGGCAGCGTTAATACACGCAATTCTCACGTTTGGGCAGAAGAAAACCCACACGCGCTGTTAGAAATAAATACCCAGCGCCAATTATCGACGAATATTTGGGCAGGAATTCTTGGCGACAAGATAATTGGTCCTGTTGTTCTCCCTTTTCGCTTAGGAGGCCAAGGATATCTAGAATTCCTGCAGACACAATTGCCTGCTCTATTAGAAGACGTACCATTGCTTGTGCGAAGAGACATGTGGTACATGCAGGACGGTGCATTAGCACATTACGCCGTAATAGTACGCCAACATTTAAATGCATACTTCGGAAATAGATGGCTTGGACGAGCAGGACCTATCGCTTGGCCTGCTCGGTCTCTAGATTTCTATCCCCTTGATTTCTTTTACTGGGGATATATGAAGAATTTGGTCTATTCAACGCCCGTGGCCACGCTGGACGAATTAGAACAACGAATCCAGTTTACATCGGGGATAGTGCAGAATGTGATGGGCGACTTCCGACAAGTACGCGAAAACTTTCGCAGAAGAATGCAACTGTGTCTTCAGCAGAATGGTGGTCACATTGAACATCTCCTGTAAGACAATATTTTGTGCGTGAACACATGGACACTCGTGAGTAAACTAATCGTGGTGCATGTGTGTAATTAAGTGAACACTCGCGGACGGGACAATCGCGGTGCGTGAACACATGGACACTCGCGAATAAACTACTCGCGGTGCGTGTGTGTGTAATTAAGTGAACACTCGCGGACGGGACAATCGCGGTGCGTGAACACTCGCGGACGGGACAATCGCGGTGCGTGAACACTCGCGGACGGGACAATCGCGGTGCGTGAACACATGGACACTCGCGAATAAACTACTCGCGGTGCGTGTATGTGTAATTAAGTGAACACTCGCGGACGGGACAATCGCGGTGCGTGTGTGCCCGTGTGGGTGATTTTTGAGGGCAATATTTTCAAAGGCAATGGCATTCACCCTCTCTACTTGTGAATCCCGTTGGGCGGGTTTGGATATGCCCTTGTGGATTTTTACGAGTAGGCAGGTTAATGCTGTACAACGTTTGTGTCTTTTCATAAATTATCGCAAGTACCGTATGTCACAGTTTCGGCGAGGTTGGTAAGTATGCGCTCTACATGGTAAATCCGTCGCGCGTCCGCCGCCACTGCACGCACCTTGGCTGGCCTGCCTCGCGCGGCCCGCTGTCCGTCGAGTTGCCGTTATTCAGGCTGATTCAAGCGCTCCAGACGCCAATTTTTAACCATCGATAATTAATAAACGAAACATTTACCGCAATTTCGTCACTCTTGATTTTCGACTTATATTCGCCTGTAGAATCACCCCCTAAAGTATTGACTATAGGTAGAGTAACACCCTGTATCACTCGGAGTACATATCGTGTAAATCCGTCCTTCTGTCTCTTGTGTTACGTGCCGGTTACTTTTTCAAATTCATCTCGATTATCAGTGAAAATTCTTAATAGTTATAATTTAATTCACATGAAGCCTGTCACGCCACGGCATATTCTCATGGAAGATTATTGTCAGCGATATTCCAACGCCGTCGACGTTCTTGGAATGCGCGTTGTGATAAGCATTACGAACCCCAAGCATTGTAGTAGACCACCTTATATTCTTCATCCTTCCTAAATTTCTGTTACACTACCATTGACATCTGATTCAACCATTGCGTGTTGTGGGATTTTCCCTCAATCAATTGTCAATGATCTACAGACCGAATTGTAATAGTAACTTTACATGAACCGTTACGCCACTGCGTTGTTCCATGCGAATATCTTCCAACGCCGTCGACGTTCTTAGAACGCCGGACGCGATAACAACCTGAGCACTGAGATGCTGGGAACGTCCCGAGCGACGACGGTTGGGCCCGTGTGCATGAGGTGCGGAGTCAGCAATTTTGGCGCTCTTTGTTCAAATTCCCAAGTGCTCGGGCCTACTCTGCGTTCGTTCGTTGCAGTCGGCTAGCTAGTCGCATAGTGCGCGGTCGTTCTGTCCGAGAGACATTGCTATTTGTACGAGTAGTCATTCAGCTGGAGTTCCATAGTGTCATTGTGAACGTGGAAGGACTCAGTCTCCGTAGAGACTTATACATATTTTATCATTTTGCTTATACTAATCATTTTTATTTTTAAATTCTATATTATTATGATTATTATCAGTATAATCCACCGTCAAACCAACTTTAATTAGTGTACTGCGCGCGTGTGTGTGTGTGTACCCTATGCGAACGTCACCCAACCGTAGGACCGCTCCAGGTCATCGGAGAGCGATAGGAAAGGAGAGAGACAGAGAGAAAGAGAGTAAGCCGCCAGAAAAAAATCTAATAATTCTCCTCATACTTAATCGTTGAGTGATTTAAAGTAATCCAACCATTACGTGTTACGGGATTTTCCCTCGATTGATTTGTCGCATTCCCTTCCGCGCGTACCGAACTTGTAAATTTTATCGAATCTGCTTATTAGAAACGCCGAACCACATTACCTTTCGAAATTATTTACTTCGAATGTGTAAAATCAAACACTGGCGCGATAGTTGATCTGACCACTTAGTGAGTTCATCGATCAATCGTCGTCCATCATCTGATGTCCGCGCCAAGATTTAAATTGTAACCTCTGAAACCGAATTGAATTCTTTGTAATAGATTGTAGAGTTCTATACACCGTGTTTGAACCTAATATCATTTATCATAACGTAAAACCATGTAAAACCCTCAATTTGTACCACCTTTTGTTTTTCCTTTGCATATTTTGTAATACATGGTAACATTTTATCAAAATCTTGTCACATTTTGTTCGCACCAGTTTCACCAAAGTACCACATTCTGATTGGACAACCTGTATAGGTTGTAGACGAAAGCCGTACCCAAAACAATCCTGATTTTTGCGTAATAATCTGATTATGTCAAAATTATAAAAGTCTCTTTAAAATTCGTTAAACTTTGCGTGAGGAAATTAGACTCAACCGCGCGGTCGCTTAAAAATTAACGCCCTCACGTAACACTTGCAACGTCGTTTTATAACGTCAGTCGAGACTTCCGTGGACGCCTACTCCACAACCTACGTAGCGCTACCCTTACCTTTAAATAGTGTGAACAAAGTTATAAATGATCTGTTTCATACAGATCTAGAATAGGTACATTTCAGACAAATTGTATGAAAAAATGGGAGAAAATGTACATATACAAAAATTTAACGGATTACAGGAAAACAAGAAATGAAAATTAGTGTAAAGATCTTAGCCGAGACAATGGCGTATCTAGATCTTATGTTTTTCAAACGAATTAATTTTTAGAAATTTTACAGTTGCGTGTCCAACTGAACTGCAAAGGCAGATTAAAATTTAATTTCTAACTATACACAGTCACGGAATAAATCGTGGAGCAAGAGTTTAATTATACATATTTATAATGTAAGAACATAATAATACGGTACCTTGTATCATAAAATCTCTAATGATCCTATGAAACTTCGTTCCATTATAGTATCCGCGCCTTGATAGTTCAGCAAAATTCCTGCATGTGATTGGTACGTGCTTCCAATAAAGCTCAATGACTATCTCGCCCATTCTGCAAATGTTTCAATAAAATGTGTTTATTAAAATGCGTTTCCATTACTTTACGAAAAGAAGGTAGAAATGGTGCACAATACATTTCGAAGGCAACATTGACAATAGTTCTGCACTATAAGTGCAACACAAACTTTCACCTAATTACATGTAGTATATTCCACACTGAACCAATCATTTTGTCGCGACGCTATTGCTAGTCTTGCATTTTTAGTTTTGAGCTTTATGTTAAGCGTGTTCTCGGTTGGCGCTGAGCGTGAACGTTCCTTATGGACTTTGTCATATTTGGCGTTTCGGGTAATCTCGTGAGGATTCGGCCGTCTTCAGTCGAGTTGGAGGGGCGGCGAGCGCCGATCGAGGTGAGGTGAGCGCTCGAGGCGAGCTCGAGAGGATTCGCATTTTTCGTTCTAAGAAGGTCGCCACGCACGTGGCAGAGTTTTTATATGTTTGTTACGACGAAGTAGCCACGACATGTGGTTGAATTGTATTAACCTGAATAAAGTATATTATGAACGAGAAACATCACTTCAATCAATCGCACAAATTTAGTTAAGCGTGCGAACGCGTATTTAGTACGCGACACACTTTATTACGGTCGAGGCCGAGAATTCTGACGAAACTAAAAATGGATGTAGTCCATGCGAAATTGTGAAGGAAGATTAAGTTATTATGCCAGTTTCGAATTTGTTTAAAAAATACAAATCAGCGAAGTCTGTAATTTTTGCCCATTTCCGTGAAAATAGAGATTACAAATGAATTTTTACCTCCGAAATTATCGATCGCATGCTATTTATTCTCTTTCTATTTTAATCGGGAAAGATTTGTTTTCCAATTCCATAAATATCAGGCATATATCCAGTAATAACAAAGTAAAACCACAGATGGAAACAAATCCAGATAGTAATAAAATAGACGAATTGTGTTTAAAATTATGGTAATCTGTCAGATCACTCAATTACAGTACTTAAGCGACAGTGCAGATTAAACAGTCTCGCATGTCGTCATAAGACGCATGAAATACCGAAAGAACAACAGGGATATGACATAAAATTTCCCACGGTCGATAAGGCAGGTAATCATAATCGAACACTCTCGAATCAGCTTAAGGGGATAGGCACGGGTAATGCAGCACACTGTATACCGACGCAATCTGGCCCGAAACATGGGTTGGGGAAATTACGTTGTTCGTCCTTATATGAGCTAGGTGAGGTCTCATTCAAAACAGGAAGGTTCCATGCAGCCCGCACTGGTCATGGTTCAACGAGATTCTGTTGATATTTGATAATATGAGTGTCCAAAGTAGAGAAAAAATCGACAAAATACACTCGCATATTCCAAGTATTTGTAGGTCACTAAAAGAGTTTTATGACTCAAACGATGACCATGCATCGATGACGATGCATTGAACCTTCCACTTTCGAATGAGACCTCACCCAGCCCAAAATCTGCTCATATAAGGACGAAGAACGTAATTTCGTGACTGCATTCCCAAATACGAGTTCCGCCATATTGGCGATAATACAGAGCAAGTCACGTAACAAATTTAGTTCAGCTAGTGGATACGAGATGGCGCCTGCTCGACAGGACTGTAGGAATGGTAATGTGGGAAGGGTCTGCACAACGTGCAGAGATATCAGGCCTACTCCTGCTTTAGTTGTACGTACTACACGGGTAATAATTAACACTGTTATTTAACAAACGAATAACTATATTTCTAAAAGGCAATATGGCGCACGCACGTGGCGTGCTATGTCGCAGCTACGAGGTAGCGTATCGGAGCCGAAGGCTGAGGTAGGGATGTTCGATTCCGATTCGATTCTTCAAAAAATCAGTTCTTTTGGTTAAAAGATCGATCTTTTAAATCGATTCTCCGCTGTTCGATTTTTTTGAGAATCGATTCTTTACACTAAGAATCGAGAACCGATTTTTCTTTTTTCAACACGCAAAACTGCAAGAACTGCGCGTCTGCGCAGTTCTGTGTGTTGGCACGTGGTATATAAATATTGAAAACCTACGTGTTAACGTTTGACTGAAGATTATGTTCGGCGAAACTTCCGAAAACCGGTCAAACCCGATTGGGCTGAAGTTTTGCAAATAGCTACATTTTGCATAAAAATAACGTTTGCGAGAAGGATTTTTGGCGACTCTAAATTTTTTTTTACCATTTCAATGTCGTTCTCTACCTTACCGACAGAGTCGAGAATAGGATACAACAGTTATTCAATGCATTCTCTTTATTATTCTCCTGTATATACATATTTAATATCGTTCAATAATGTTTCGAATAGGTCTCTGCCTGACTTCTTCATTTCATACCGCCATAAATATTCACAGATGTGATCAATCATGGTGTCATCCTTAATTCCGCCCCTACTCAAACGAGCCCGTAAAGCCCGCCACGACGCTTCAATGGTTTGGGTATATGCTCCGCTGTCTGGATCCACAAAATTTGTGGAGTGATTCACCGTCTCATGAACATATCCATATTTCTCTAAATTTGTATACCCCTTCCAGCAATCTGTTATAATTTTTGTTCCCGCCGCTACATGTTTTTGTATAAGTGAAATAAGCGTATTTTTATCACGCTTATTTCCTGGACATATTTTCAAGCGGTACTTGCCTCCGCCACGCTCTATCATCCCTTTCGAACGATAAAAATTAATAGCGAAATTTCCAAAAACCCCCTAAACTACATAACTACCTAAAAAATGTATAAAATAACAGTAACATATATCTATCATACCAAGAATCCCTTTGCCTTCTCTTAAACGCCCTCTTTCAAATTTTCTTCTACCAATTTTGCACTCGTCGATTTCGACAATAGTGTCAAGGCCTCCAATTACCCCAACTGCAATATAATTTTTGTCGAGAGCCAGAGTACACACCTCTCTGCAGAAAGAAAATCGGTCTGCTACAGTTTCTGAGGAAACTGTTTGACCCTCAACAATGCTGCATTCATGCTCGAATGTAAATCGTCTTGCAAAAACGTAAGTAATTATTATGCACGTCTCAATGCTGACATGACAAAATTCGAACCTATTTTCACATAAAATAAACAACAAGGTATAATACAATATAAACTAGATGATGATGATAATAATAATAATAAGAAGAAGAAAAAGAAGAACCATGTATTATGCGCTGCAGAAATACTGTGATTGTATTTCTGATGCTTGCGGCATCGGAAACGGCCTAAACCTTCCGGTTCTTCAATATAATCCATTTCTCTTTTGTGTTTGACACAAAACCTTCGAGTAGGAATCAATTCAATTTTCCTAAGCCATTGAATCGTGTCCTCTCGGTTATTTAATTTTTTGGATAAAGAAAATAGATGCATGGCACTTAAAATTTATATTACTATAACATTTCCAGATACGTTCCGAATGCTCTGAAGGCGCAGTTTTAACTGAATTTTGGATCCTAATTTAAATGGCTAAAAATGTTTCTCGCAACATTGTTTCTATCTCTGGAATAGGCGCACGAGTGACGCTACCATGCTTTACGCGCCCGCGAGCGGGCGCGCGCCCCCCGCCCCAATCTAACCCAAACCAATACTAATACCCAGTATCAAGCTGATATCTCTTTCTAAGTTGATCGCTGTTTTATAGATTTTAGGAGATTAATAAGGAGAATGTATTGAATAACTGTTGTATCCGATTCTCCGCTCTGTCGGTAAAGTAGGGAATGACACTGAAATGGTAAAAAAAAAATTTCGAGTCGCCAAAAATCCTTCTCGCAAACGTTATTTTTATGCAAGACCGGTTTTCGGAAGTATAGCCTTATGTTCAACATACTTACAGAAAGAATTTATAATAAACTAAATTTCGACCGTAAAACTTAATACACTGATATCGGCGCACTGGATCGGTCAGATTACAACTAAAATTATTTTAATAAATTAAAATAATATAACCTAGCTTTTTTGCAATTAATTAAATATATATCTTAGTTTCCGACGTTTCGATCTTGGTTTAGATCATTTTCAAGGAAAGTTACAAGCATATATCAAATACTGCGTGTGCTATTAAAAATAATAAGTCACCGTGCTAAGGCAAACGTGTGACTCACGAGTCGGTAGGAATCAGACTGAGGTAAACCATGAACCAAAACATCCGCTTTTAGAAGGTGAGAAAGGGGGGAGGGGTTAATACCGTTATCAGTTGTAAACATATTTAAAACTCAAAAATTCAAAAATTAAAGGAAATACAGTCTGCAATAACCAAAACATTCTTGCCCATATGAAGTGTTATATACACTCCTAGAGGTGTTACCGAGCAAACCAAACAATTACATACCAATAAGCTGATATGTAGGAATTAGCTAGATCATACGTGATTCTATGGAGCAAAACATCATAAGACATTACTGTTTTAGTAATGTTGCGTAATATTTCTGTATTTTAGGTGTTTCATACCTAAGGTTTACGCTAGGCTGTTTAATCATGTGCATTGTCTCCAACAGAATTCTCTGATTTAAATTCGTTTCTTTATCAACAATCTTAACATTGTCAAAGTCAAACCTATGATCAAACTCTAGCGAATGTTTGGTTAACGCAGTATGTTGTAGTGGAGGTGAAAAAATATTTCTTCTATGTTCATATATTCGTCTTTCTAAAAGTCTAGAAGTTTGTCCGATGTAAACCTGATTACAGCCCATGCAAGGAATTGAATATACGATGTTGGAGTGCTTTAAAAGAGGTATTTTGTCTTTAATTGGAGGGAATAATTGTTTCGTGTAAAACTGTAATTTGAAAATAGTGTGAATTCCGGCTTTTCTAAAAATTCTTCTTATATCATTAGAGATGTTATTACAAAACGGTAGCAACACAGTGTTTTTCCAACTAATTGATCCCATTTCAACGTTTCTTCCTTCTTTCCGTTTTTTTGTTAATAATGGATGGTAAATTTCAAAGGGGCGTTCTTTAATAATAGACGAAACCATTTCCATAGGATATCCGTTTCGCTTCAAGGTGTCTTTTAACAAACGCAAATTAGCTGGTCGAAATTCCGGATTCGACAGTAAAATAGCTCTATCAGTCAGTCCTTTAATCAATCCTACCTTGTGTTGCATGGGATGTGCAGAGAAGAAATTAATATATCTGCTCGACCAACTCGGTTTATGATACCAATTAGTGATAAATTTATTATATGATCTAATTACTATTGTATCAAGAAAGTTAAGACATGAATCCTTCTCAATTTCATGCGTGAATTGAAGTCTATCATGGAAACCATTAAAAATATCAAGTAGTGTTTGCAAATCCTCGAAAAAAAATTTCACCTCCACTACAACATACTGCGTTAACCAAACATTCGCTAGAGTTTGATCATAGGTTTGACTTTGACAATGTTAAGATTGTTGATAAAGAAACGAATTTAAATCAGAGAATTCTGTTGGAGACAATGCACATGATTAAACAGCCTAGCGTAAACCTTAGGTATGAAACACCTAAAATACAGGAATATTACGTAACATTACTAAAACAGTAATGTCTTATGATGTTTTGCTCCATAGAATCACGTATGATCTAGCTAATTCCTACATATCAGCTTATTGGTATGTAATTGTTTGGTTTGCTCGGTAACACCTCTAGGAGTGTATATAACACTTCATATGGGCAAGAATGTTTTGGTTATTGCAGACTGTATTTCCTTTAATTTTTGAATTTTTGAGTTTTAAATATGTTTACAACTGATAACGGTATTAACCCCTCCCCCCTTTCTCACCTTCTAAAAGCGGATGTTGTGGTTCATGGTTTACCTCAGTCTGATTCCAACCGACTCGTGAGTCACACGTTTGCCTTAGCACGGTGACTTATTAGTTTTAATAGCACACGCAGTATTTGATATATGCTTGTAACTTTCCTTGAAAATGATCTAAACCAAGATCGAAACGTCGGAAACTAAGATATATATTTAATTAATTGCAAAAAAGCTAGGTTATATTATTTTAATTTATTAAAATAATTTTAGTTGTAATCTGACCGATCCAGTGCGCCGATATCAGTGTAATACTTACAGAAATTAGTACGTATATAATTATAATCATTTATTGCACAAATATTATTGTTCGATCCACATTGCAATACCTTGATATTTCACGATTATGTTTTCATATCATCCCATTGCACTGAATGTTTTCCCTTTTCCTCACAGCATGTTAACGTTTCCTATCCTTGAAAAAATTATAATTTGAGTTTTGACTGGTGGTAGATTTGGATGTAATAGTCAAAACAGCACA
Organism: Andrena camellia; assembly: GCA_029448645.1. Lineage (NCBI taxonomy): Eukaryota > Metazoa > Arthropoda > Insecta > Hymenoptera > Andrenidae > Andrena > Andrena camellia. The sequence goes on from CM055679.1 coordinate 29,752,094, forward strand.
AAAAGTGGGTATACTTGGTATATAGTGTTTGAACTACTTCAAAATTTAGAACATAATCTCCCTTAAGGGGGTAGACACGGGTAATGCAGCGCTCTGTATACCGACACAATCTGGCCCGAAACATGGGTTTTGTAGAATACATTATTCGTCCTTATATGAGCGAATTTTGGGCTGGGCGAGGTCTCATTCGAAAGAGGAAGGTTCAGTGCAGCGCGCTCAAGTCATGGTTCGACGAGATTGTGTTGATATCTAATAATATGAGTGTTGAAAGTAGAGCAAATGTCGACAAAATACACGCGCAAGAATCCAAGTACTTTTAGGTCACTAAAAGAATTTTGTGACTCAAACGATGACTTGAGCGCGCTGCACTGAACCTTCCTCTTTCGAATGAGACCTCACCCAGCCCAAAATCTGCTCATATAAGGGCAAATAATGTATTCCCGTGAATGCATTCCCAAATACGAGTTCCGCCATATTGGCGATAATACAGAGCAAGTCACGTGACAAATTTAGTTCAGCTAGTGGATACGAGATGGCGCCTACTCGGGAGGACTGCCAACGTGGAATCATAGCAAAACTGAAGCGTTAGCTGGATACATGTGCCACAGTAAAAGCTTGATACAGTCAATGTGTGTACTTTTGGACGATTGTAGGTTAGGTTATATGCATTTTAGGCATACATTGACTCAGAACTGCTGGGAACTGTATACATTTCCAAAATAACGCTTTTACCGTGACACATACATACATCACTTGAAATCGCTGTCGTATTTACATATGTATAGTAATTGAGGCAGTTAGAGCAACAACGGACTAACCTACATTAAATAAAAAATTTTCCTATTGTATGTACATCGATGGCTTAGTGCACACATATTGTATGTCCACTTTTAGCGTTTTTGAGAAAAACAGGTTCAAACATTCAATGATACTTTATAAATAAATACTTTTTGCATTATTGTATTATCATATATATGTAATATAGGTATCACTGAAAATATGTAATTAGTAGTATAAGTTAGAATCTGCAAAATTATAATAATAATTCGATAATAATACTTGGAAGATGGACATGCTATATGTAACCAAGTACAGAGGAGGAATGATATTATATAAAAATGAATGAAAGCAATAATACTGGAAATAATCTCACTTCAATATTATATTTATTTTGAAAGTAACAGGAATAAAAAAGTAATTGTTTTCATTTTCGCAGTTTTCATTTTTGTCAATGTCCATGGGAATTGGAATTACATTACGTTGTGATTTTGCTAATGGTATGCTATTGATAAATGCCTTGTAGTATTCAGGAGTAATTCCGTTGTGATACAGAAGATCTTTTTTCTTCGCGATAGATATAGGAAGACTTTTTTAAAATTTTTTATTAATTGTCACATTTTTCCAAGACTATTTTCGTCCTCTGGGATGGACACACAACATTTGTGCACCCAGTATAATAAATTTAGGGACATACAATAAACAAAAATATTATTTCTGGTAAATATATAAAAAAGATAAAATTTGTATGCAGCATAAAGAAACAGTCAAGCACTATTTGTTGCATATAAAAACTCAAATTTCATAAAAAGTGGACATACAATATGTGTGCACTAAGCCATCGATATGATTAGTAGAGCCTATTGGAATACGTTATTGCTACTAACTCAATTTCGAAAAACATGTGAGTTAGTCCGTTGTTGCTCTTACTGCCTCAATTATATGGCAAAATACCAGAGATGAGCTATAATTGTCATGAGGAATTCAATTGTCGGCCATGAATAATTTTCTCGTATTTATTCGTACATTCTCGACTAAATATATGATTCTCGACTAAAGTACGAATAAATACGAGAACATTATTCATGGCCGACGGATGAAAGGCCTTGGAATAAAAAACTATTGACTAAATATATAATTTTCGACTATACATTTATTTTATAAAATAATTAATTAAAATAAAAAACATTTTTCGCTCCTCTTCCCCCTCTTCCTCGTCTTCCTCCTCTTCCCCTTTGTTCCCCATATTTGATTAGCCTCAGCTCTGTTTTGAGCTGGCTGTTTTGTAAAATGAAAAATAAACATAAATCTTAAAACTTTCATGACAATGTAAGAAATGTTTGCGCGAGATCGCCTATGTACATATCTACATACCTCCTTTTGGAATTGGATGGCCATCTCCATCCACCGTCGCGAGGACGGAGTCTCCTCTATCCGCGGACTCCGTCGCGAGGACAGAGTCGGTTCTCTTCGCGGACTCTGCATGCTGCAGCTGCGCGGACTCCGTCTTCGCGACGGAGTCCGGCTACTGGTCGCAAGCTGTTTGCTGTTTTTGCTGTTTGCTGGTTGCTGTCCCCTAGACGGAGTCACTTCCTTTTCTCTCTTACTGCCGCCTTCTTCTTTTCCAGACATCTAAAAAAGAGTTGAAGAAACAGTGAAACTATTGAACGTAATTGAAATGGATTTGAAAGTTCAGTAGAAGAGTACTCGTTTATCAAGTTGGTACATTCGGGTACAATATAGGCTTCCTTTAGCCAAGATTTAACGCAGGAGAAGAATCTTCAGATTTCTAAATGCTGGAATTTCCAAATTTGAAAGCTTTGAAATTCGAACATGTCCAAAATTTGTAATTGTGAGGTTATCAAGTTTCAAAACATCTGTATTTTAAAATGTCCAACATTTGTGATTTTAAAATTTCCGATTTTTCCACTCCTGATGTTTAGAGACTGTTTAATTTTCATTACTTGTCTTCAGTTTCAACTAAAGGAAGCCTATATTGCACCTCAATGTATATACCTTTTCTAGACATTTCGCGGGTAAATTATAACATAACTTTCTTATTCTACGTGAGAATGAATACACGAATCTCTGAGCGTGAAGCTGCGTATCGACATTGCGAGGATGCCGCGCGAGGCACGTTTCGCGGAGTGGAGAGTCTGGAGACTACTTCGATCATGTTCACTTTGCGAGGCAGGCTCGTGCGGCAGTCTCGCGGTACCTCCAGCATGATATTTGCGTCGCCTGAGCCATACGATTTTTGCTCTAGGAGCCGCGAGGCACCTTTGACCACGTCGAAAAACCGACGACTGATGGCTCGTGCGATGCAAATATCATGCTCGAGGTAGCGCGAGAGCCTGCCTTGTAAAGTCATCATGGTCGAGGTAGTTTCCAGACTCTCCACTCCGCGAGGTGTGCCACGCGAGGCAGTCTCGCAATGGCGATACGCACTTGAGAAACACGCGGACACTCAAACAATCGCAGTTCACACGATAGATTTTGCACAAAAAATTACAACAATATTATGACGGTAATGAATCTTTACCCGGAATATGTCTAAATACAGTCTTCGGTTGGAAGTAAAATGTAGAAGTATGTCAGTTGTTATGAAAATGGCGTCGGTGGAAATTTAAAAAAAAAAGAAATAGCACTGTACGTTTATTATGTATCATGGTTGGGATTGGCCCAAACGGCCACAGGCCAAGACGGCGCGGACTCGCTGCCCAAGTCGCGCGCGGTTTTAAACGACTATCGCGACAAAGCCGCAGTATGCGCGATCGCGGTGATGAGATCGGTTGAGCCATCTGTTGACTCGCACCTCAGCTAATTAAGCAGCTGTCTCACTTCACCGTGCGACCGGCTTTGTTCGCCGGTGCGGTCCTCGTCCTGCTCAGGACGAGCGGCTGTTGGGTGGGGTGCTGACGTCACAGAATTCGGCGAAACGACCCGATCCATCACCGCGATCGATCTATCTTCTACGAATCGTTGACACGGCCAGTACACTTTTATCTCGAGTGCTCGCGATTCTCTGGGACGTTCCAGGACTCTCTATTTGAACTACTCGGTTCAAACGCCACCTCACGCGTGCGTTCGCGTATAATAATCTAAGTCTGTGTTATTTATGTTAGCTTTAATTAGACAAACGTGTAAAACATTGTGCAAACGTTTTGTAAATAAACAGTGACGTGACCTTAGTTTTAAACGTAACGGTTATCTTTAACGACTATTTTTACAGATTTTCATAGACACTAAATTAAACTAAAGCTACATCTAATTCACGAGCGTCCGAAGCTTCGCGTTCGTGCTAAAACAATCACGTTGATATAATACGTAAAAAAAATAAGTGAAATGTAACAAACGAAAAATTTTGACTTGGACCACTTTCATAATAACCGGCACATATAGTGAAAAAGACAGGGATAGTAACGCGAAGGTACTTACGATCTTTACTGCTGGACAGTCGCTTTTTTTCTGACGATCGAGCCTTTGCTACCCTCAAGGGTGGACGGGACCCAAACTGCCTTTCTCACTCCCTCAAAATTTTGTATTTCACTCGCACCAAGAACCGAGCGGGGCGTCATCGGCCCGCGTAAAAGTTCGAATGCGCAAAGGTTTGAAAACGCGGCACGTGCCCGCGCATACTTGCGGGATGTTCCTTCATCACCGTCAGGCAAATGGGAAAGGGTAATAGTAGAACGAAATATGAATTCTTCGCTAATAAAGTCGCTGATACGTCAACAGTATATGCACAGGATAATCAAAAATTCTTTCCTGTGCACATTTCTGTGCACCAAACAGTATTCCCGGAAGTACATACAATCTACCTAAATGTATCAGCATACCACCAATCCTAATGAGAAAGAGAGGAACAGGGTGCGTATATCCGTCCCTTTCCCACTATCTTCTGTTTAGCCTCTCAGCATCTGTAACCAATGCAGCGCCAACGCTAGCTGATCAGTTTCTTGTCGTTTACACTACGGTGGAGACGCAGAAAGCAATCGGGCTTTTATTTGATACGCGGATATTGATATATGGAATATTCATAATTTGTGAATTGTTCCATTTCCGCGTGGTTCGTTACTGTAGTGCCGAGAACTGTGTGTTTGTGTGTTATCATTCACATTCATCATTGTCATGGAATCAAAGAAGGAAGCCGCAGATGCAAGAAACAAACGCTATTTGAAGGGTGTTACAAAAAGGAAGCAGCCTAAGTTATTTGCAAGGCGTTTGTCGAAAAATACAAAGTGTCGAGAAAGGTAAGTTACGTGTTATGGTACAGATTAGTATGAAGATACAGTTTGTGATGTAGTAGCAGCAGCACGGTACTTTGTTGTATATAATACAGTATTATTCATATTCTTCAAATACGTATATGAACAACTATCATTCACACTTTACATACACATATTCGATGCTATGCGCACAGCAACACATGTCATAACTTTATCCCTCGTGCCCCACTCATTCTATTCCCTTTCGTACGTTCATCATAGTTTAATTAATTAATAATCCGATTTATACCGTGTTTGGACTCGTTTTCATATGAAAACTGTCAGCAGTACGTTCCTGCGACTTTCGGACCGATGAGACGGAATGTAGAAGTTTTAAATTTCGTTATATACGATACACAACATTTCTGTACACTTCTTTTCCTTTTCCTCTTTACATATGTTCAGAAAATACAAATGCAGCATTTCGTTCTCATTTGAAAAGCGGTAGAAACTATATTTCAAACTATATGCGTTTTATTATTATAAAACTTTCAAACTATAGGGTCATTCCACGCGAAGTCGAACACTTTTCGGAGTAACACTTCGGATTTTGGTGCAACTTGGATATGTTGTAGTTTTTAGGGACATATAAACATATCTCGAAGGATTCTTCAAAATGTCCAAAATTGTGGATGTTACAGCTCCTTGAAATATAGAGTTAACTTTTTTCCAAAAATTGTAACTGTTGAACTAACCAACTGATAAAAATGACCTTTTTGGTGCTTACAGTGAAGATATAAGAGTACCTAATAAAAATGATTTCACTTAATAAAAACAAATATTTGACCATTTATTTAGCAATTGTTCCTAACAAATGCAATTTTATAATTGAAGGACCCTTTTTAAACATTTCGAAAAATAGGAGGATATAGCCTTGTTTATCCTCTTTACGGACACGTTTTGAAAAACGCGGACACTTTAAAATTGGCCAAATGACAATTAATTGAATGTAACGCTGCGTCAAATCACACCGGCTCGACTGGCTGAGCCGTGTGGTACTCGCAGCGGCCAAGCGGCTATATCTGCTATTCTTATACAGTGTTCTCTAATATGGTAAGTATTTTATACACAATATAATACAGTATCTTAATTTTTGGTGTTCGCAATATTTTCTTTGAAACGAGGGTGACCTTCAGTTTTTTTAAATGGAATGCTATACAGGGTGTCCGCGGGAAGACTGTACAGTTGGATATCTCCTAAAGTATTGGAGATAAAAAAATAAAAAAAATATGGAATCGCATGTTTCGAGGGGGCCAATTTATTAGCGCAGACGAAATTTTTCTTCGATTATTATTTTAAAAGATACGATGGTCAAGTTCGGTTTTTTAAATGGAACTATTTTTTTTGAAGAGGTCACTTGATAGTGCGTTCCAAGACAAATTCAATAAGCTATAATATATACACTTTATTTCTACTGGTTTTTAAGATATTGTGCTTGCAAATTTACTGATTTTCCTTGGAAGAAAACACGCTGGAATAGCAAGGACCGGGGACGGTCTTGCTGGCGCCACGGGTGGCCTTGCCTATTGAAACAGATACCTACCTGCCAAAGGTCTACGCCGCAAATGGCAGGCCCAAAGACTGGACAATACTTTTCCGTCAGAAATGCTACTTAGGTTGGTACATCTGCGGTATCGAGAAGCGCACCATTACTTTTATTTCGTACTTGCTTCTACGCTCGGATGGACGGTTCTTTTGGGAGGGATGCAAGTACGATTGGTTAGAGTTAGGAGGTGTGGAAGTTGCTAGACCAAATTTCAACCATAGGGAGCAGATTGTATTAGGACCAATCGGATTTGCATCCATCGCAAACGGCTGCTCTCTTGAGGAGAGCCTCTTCACAGCAATACCTCCTCCCCAATGCCCACCTGCTCTCGCACGGAATACGTCAACGCATGCTTCTGTTTTGATATTGGAGTTGGTGTTTATACTCGAGAGATAAGGGATCTGTGCGAATTTTTAGGGAGGACCTCGCGTCGACAGCGGGCTACCCGTTTTCTTCTTGTGTCTCTCCACGAGGCGTATTGACGGTGGATTGTAGGAGCGTAGATGTCTGGATGCCAGTTATTGAATTCAGGAGACGATAGAAACACTTTATTACAAAACACACATGCACTATAATATTAAAGTAAATCGTATTCCTCTCGGGCAGGAGTACTGATAATGATCGAACTTGCGCCCTACTTCGCGCAGACCGATTACACGGAGGGTACTCGAGTCACACACTGCACATATGATACAGGGTGATTCTGGAGCTACGCCCGTCGCAGTATGCGCCCTGGTACCCCGTGACGAGGACAACCCCCCAGCAGTGCCCCACCGAATTTTATGGCTTTTTCCGCAAAAAGGTATGAATCCTGAGCCGAACGTAGCGAATTGAGGTCGAGCCCCCGCAGTCGAGGGTGAAATATCCATTACAGCGTATAAAGAAAATCTTTTCTTCATCGTATCGAAAGGGACGTGACGCCAATGGATTCCTTATGTTTTTCTGATGAAAATCATACCAAATGTCATGCAAATCGGACTACTTTGACACAAGCTATTTGTACTCCTTATGAAAAAGTTGTCCGATTTACTCGACATTTGGCATGATTTTAATCGGAAAAATATGAGGAATCCTTCGGTGTCACTTCCATATCGATACGATAAGAAATAAAGAATTATTTTATTTCTGGAACAGGTATGAATCCTCGGCCGACCCCGGAAAATCGTGGTCGACCCCCCGCAGTCGAGGGTGAAAATGTGAAATAATCCTTTCAGCGTAGTAAGAAATTCTTCATTCTTTATCACATCGAAAAGGATGTGACGCCAATGCATTCGTTATGTTTTTCCGATGATGATCATACCAAATTTCGTGTAAATCTGACTATTTTTAAGCAAGTGAAGTGAACTTGAAATGATAGAAATCGATTTTCCATGGAATTTCCTTTATCAAGGTCCGAATTACGTCGTTCTTGGTGTTAGTTTCATCGGCGAAACGTGAATCGATGGGTGTCGTTCTCTCTCTGTCTCTCCCTCTCCCTATCGCTCTATCGCTCTCTCGCTCTCTCTCTCTCTCTCTCTCTCTCTCCCCAATAAAAATTGTCTTACAAAAAAAACCAATTTTAGTCCATTTCTTCTGAAATTGTTTTAAACAAATCCAAGTTTATATTAGCAGGGCACTATTTAAAAATTTGAAAAAAATGAGGATACAGCCCTACTTGTGCTCTTTATAGTCACGTTTTCAGAAACGCGGACACAATTAGTTGCATGTTAATAGCGTCCGTGACAGTGATTCGCGTGGTTGTAGCAAGGAACTATTAGTCACGTACCAGGTAAGTAAATATTTCTCTATCATCATTTTTTAGTCTACTTCGATTATTTAACGTCGATATCATTGATTAATTCGTCCTTAAGGATCAAATGACATTTAAGAACATGTTCTAATAGTGTTTATTCATTTCAATATATGTAAAAGCAGAATAGTCTCTCAAATTGTTACACATGTCGATTGGGGCTAGTTGTTACCGTGATTTGGGGCAAGTTGTTACCGTAACAACTTACCCCATCGCAAATATATAAATTGTTCCTGATGTGTTTTAGGATGCGAACATATGAACGAAAGACGGAAAGGGGCACCACTTCCATCGAAGTTATGCGTAAAGCCGCTGAAGCCGTTATGCAAGGTCAGAAGATTAAAGCTGTCGCTAGGGATTTCAATATCTGCCACATGACTTTATTGAGATTTGTTAAAAAACTAAAATCTGGACAAGAGGCCACAATAGGCTACAAGAAAATGAGGTTAGTTTTTAATGAGCAACAAGAAAAAGTAATGGCAGAATACCTTTTGAAATGCTCCTCGATCTATTTTGGTCTTCTACCACAAGAAGTAAGAAAATTAGCGTATGAATGTGCGTTAAAATTTGACTATAAGAACATTCCACTTTCTTGGCATAAATATGGCACGGCTGGTCCTGATTGGTTAAGTGCTTTTTTAAAGAGAAATCCAAGACTTTCAATAAGAACTCCTGAGGCAACAAGTTTTAATCGAGCTACTTCATTCAATAAATACAACATACATAATTTCTTTTCTAAGCTTGGTGATATATTGCTTAAATATAATTTGCCACCATCAAAAATTTGGAATGTGGACGAAACTGGCGTACTAACTGTTCAGAAGCCAAAAAAAATAGTTGCTGGAAAAGGCATTAAGCAAGTGGGCTCTATAGTATCAGCTGAACGCGGCACACTAGTTACCCTTGAAATGGCAGTTAATGCATCCGGAAACATTATACCACCGATATTTGTTTTCCCGCGACTCAAATATAAAGAGTTATTTATCCGAGATGGTCCACCAAAATCAATTGGAGCAGGAAACAGCTCTGGGTGGATGACAGCTACTGAGTTTTTAATGTATATGGATCACTTTATAAAACATGTGAAACCAACTCCATCTGAGCCAGTCTTGTTGTTACTTGACAATCATTCTTCGCATATCAACATAAACGTTGTTGAAAAAGCAAGAGCTAACGGGATCATAATGCTTTCTTTCCCTCCTCATTGCACCCATCGCTTACAACCTTTAGATGTCGGTGTGTATGGGCCGTTCAAAAGTTATTGTGCTATTGCACAAGATATCTGGATGCGTAATAATCCTGGGAAGACCATGTCCATCTATGAGATTCCAGGAATTGTTAAATATGCTTGGCCCTTAGCATCAATTCCGAATAATATAATTAACGGATTCAAGAAGACTGGAATATGTGTCCATATAACAAAAATATATTCACGGACGAGGACTTTGCTCCATCTTACGTGACTGGCCGCCATTTAGTTGAGAACCAGGAACCAGCTGTCCTAATGCAACAGAACGTCCAAAAGGAACACGAACCTCAACCAGGACCCTCCAATGTTCATAACGTAGGACAATCGATTGTTACTGACATTGTTGAAGATCCTGTTCCTGAATTCTCACTTGAAATAGTCCGGCCTCTACCAAAAGCGACACCGAGACAGAAGAAATCAACGCGTCGTCGTGTTAGAAAATCAGCTGTCTTGACTGACACTCCAGAAAAGAATGCATTAGATGAAGAGCAGTCAAATAACAAAAGGAAAAAAGAAGAAATTAGTTCAAAAACCAAAAACAAAGGGAAAAGAAAAGGGAAAAGGAAGGGTAAGGACCAAACTAAGCGGAAGATTCTCCAAGAAAAAAATGAGAGTGATGATGAGGAAGACAACTTGGAATATTATTGCATTGTCTGTTGTGATGCATATTTCAAATCGCAACCCAGAGAAGAATGGATCGAGTGTATTCTTTGCAAGAACTGGGCTCATTCCAAATGTGTAGAAAACATAAATACGGTAGTATACGTTTGCCCAAACTGTGATTCCGATGAGTCGTGTGACGATGTTTGATTTTGTTCCTCTAGATGGCTAAATAAATATTATTAATAAAATTGTGTTTTATTTCATTAGATAATGAAATATTTCATTAAAAGGCAACTCTTATAACTTAGTAACAACTTACCCCAATGCGATAACAACTTGCCCCATAAAGGGGCAAGAAGTTCCGCTTCGACTAGTCACAAATAAATTACTTTTTACGAAAAACCTATTACAATATATTAAATACAAGATTAAAATCATAAAATATAATAAATTTAACAAGAAATTAGTCAATAGTGAAGAGAATAACTACATTATTTTCCAGTCATTTTTTATGTTTTATCGAAATCGGAACTTTTAGCCCCGGTCTCCCCTACACCATATGGTTGAATTTGTCTTGATAGTTATACACTTTCATATCGGGTAATGAAATATGTAGCATTCCATTTAAAATACTAAAGGTCACCTTCGGTTCACGGAAAATATCGCGAACACCAAAAGATGACATACCGTATTATGTTGGATATAAAAATTATTAAAAGTTTTCCTCTTTCAGTTTTTGTCAAATATTTACCATTCGTGAGAACCCTATATAACAATATCAGGTATAGCCACTTGGCCGCTGCTAGTACCGCGCGGCTTAGCTAGTCCAGCCGGTATTGGGCGACGCAGCGTCACATTCAATTAATTTTCATGCGATCAATTTTAAAGTGTCCGCGTTTTTGAAAACGTATCTGCAAAGAGGACAAGTAGGGCTGTATCCTCAATTTTTTTTCAAATTTTGAAATAGCGCCCTGCTGGTATAGAATTGCATTTGTTTAAAACAATTGCAGAATAAATGGTCCAAAATTTGTTTTTTTAAGTTACATAATTTTTATTAGGTACTCTTACTTCCCCAGTGTAAGCACCCAAAAGCTCATTCTTACCTTTCTCTTGGTTCAACAGTTATAATTAAATGAAAAAAAAGTAAATTTCCACAATCTTGAAAATTTTGAAAAAACCTTTGAAATACGTTTATGTCTACCAAAAATCCTAAATGGTACTCCGAAAAGTGTCCGATTTCGCGTTGAATGACCCAGGATTGAAATGCAAAATGTATTCTTTTCACACGCGGTCAAGTGAACGCGTGCCTGCATACACACACAGCCGTGTATCGATAAAAATTATTTTATTTTTGGTTCTTTTTTTTTATAAATTTTTTACCAACATATTTGTGACGATTTTTCCGATTAAAATGACACCAAACACGATATGGTTTGGACAATTATATAAATATATATGATTTGTATTCACGATAAGTAAAAGTTGTCCGATTTACGTCGTGTTTGGTATCATTTTTTAATCAGCACATTCTAACAAACATGTTGGTAAAAGTTTCATGAAAATGGAACCAAAAATAAAAAAGTTTTTTGTGTCTTTTTGCGAACAAATATACAACTTTATTAGACTGCACATAACGAGTATATAAATAGTCAGGTACACCTCTATTGTTCGACTGCTCTGTATCTCTCTCGTTCGTACGATCCGTCTGCTCCCTCTCTTTCTGTACCATGCCTTACCATTCGCTCTCCATTCTCTCTCTCTCTCTCTCTCTCTCTCTCTCTCTCTCTCTCTCTCTCTCTCTCTCTCCCTCTCTCTCTCTCTCTCTCTCTCTCTCTCCATTTTCGCGGCATTCATACAAACACACTCTACAAGTTTTAATTTTAAATTTTGATTGCGTTAGTATTGTCTCACACGCACACGGGTATTTAAATTTACTTCGTTCCGAGGCTTTCGCTTACATCCAGGCTTTACTGTACTATATCTTCTTTTACTATGCCTGCGTTTTTTCTAATGTATGTTTTTCTTGTTTCTATGCATGTACCACGTGTTACTGTTTATTGACTCTTTACGTGCAGGCAACGATTGAAAACAGCAGCGTGCTTCACGGTAGGTCAGGGCACCGTGGCGGAAGCAGGTACGCGTGCAGGTACCTCGTACGACGAAACACTTCCAAGCACACCTGCTGCGTACGATTTTCCTACGGACAGGATACGCAAAGGAGACGTAGGAAATTTTCAAGACTTCCCAATTATCGAAACATTCATAGAACAAGTACATTGCAATACGGACACGGAAGATGTTTTAGAAGAAATACATTTCAATGCGGACGAAGAGGAAATTGTAGAACAAGTGCATTTCGACACAGACAGGGATGAGATACATTCCGTAAGAGACATCAATGAAGAAACGAATGAAGATGTTGGAAGTGATGCCGATGATTACTGGGTGGTGGAAAATGCACAACCAGAACAGCCGGAAAATCCAATTTCAGAAGGAATAGACTTCGTTGATTTTCCGTATGTTTTCGTTAACAAATAAAAAATCTTCGAAAACATTCGACTATTGGCTGTGGCATCGAACATTTTGAAATAATTAAATGTCAACGGAATGGACTAGAAAATGTGTATTATGTAGAATGCAAAATGTGCGAACGCACAGAGCGCGTATCCTGTCTTCGGAAAAGTGATGCCACTATGGATATCAACGTGACTACTGTTATTATTTTTCCATGGTCATAATTGTTCCGAAACGCTGAATTGACAATGTCTGGTCTCCAACATCCAGGAATGAAGCCATCAGGATCATAACGATCAACAATGTCCGGGTGTTACATACTCGTCTTCGGTATCGCGTTTTCGAAGCCAATTATGGAAACATAATTTTCAGTGCGTTGTTAACATCAACCTCTATAGGTTTCTGGGACGATCGATTTCAGGTTCGTGGGAACTTCTGGCATTCTTTTCGCAAAGGCTGTCCGCGGCTCAATTAAATTATAGCGCGTATGATCGTGAATTAACCACAATATATAACGCAGTCTAATACTTTCAATATTTCATTGAGGGACGTGTTTTCAAAATGATAACAGATTATAAGCCCCTGATCTACGCTTTCATGCAACGATCTGACAAGGTATCGCCTCGTCAAGTACATCAGCTATCCTTTATAACGCAAATTACGACGGTCATAGAACACGTTCCGGATCCGAGCAATCTTGTCGCGGATCCATTGTCAAGAATTAAGTCACTCAAATTTCCTCTCGAAATTAATTTAAAAGAGCTTGCGGAAAAGGAAGAAGGCGATGAAGATTTAAAGAAATGGCGTTCATCTCTGGATCCTCAATTAAAACTGGTAAAAATCCAGTGGAGACTGGCGCATACGTCGGTTTCCTGTGAGATGTCCGGCGAATCCATACGCCCGTTCATACCTGTAGTGCTGCGCGAAACTGTATTTAACATGTTTCATCGACCGGTGCACCCGGGTGCTAAAATAACCGATAGAACAATACGCCAAAGATACGAAGGTAATCCCAAAAGTAAGGTCTCCAAAGCACTAAGGACGCCGGGAAACTATTCGTGCAGCTGTTAGAAACACTGTTGTGTTTGTTACTTCCGCCACTCCGCAACAAGCCTATGCGCACATCGTTGAGACACTCACAAGGGGAGGACGCCATGTGGTAGACATCGATTTTGATGAGGCTTGGCACGATGGATCTATGTCGAAAATAAGTAAATACGTGTCTGAGCGATTCTGCCAATGGGCGTTAATAATAGAGATATTTACATGTAAATTATTAAACATTTCATAGCGCCTCTGTAAAGCATAAAAGCCATAACCTCAATTTAAAAATATGCCGTGGAGCGTTCGGTAAGACGTCGGCGTGGCGTTGTTGCGGTCGTGAATTCGATTCCGCCTGTGTCAATATATATTTTTTCATACTTTATTTTTTTCACACTTCATTTTTTCCACATTGTATGAACAGTGAGAAAAAAGGTAACGGTAGTAACGTTCATTATTAATTCTTTTAAATGTATAAATACAATTAAAATTTTTTTTTAATGTGGGGAAATCTTCAAAATACACCCCGACACCTCCAGAGGGGAATCCTCCGAGGTGTGGGATTTACCCACTAAAACCCCACGGCCACCATCGCACGATGGGGGACCACCGCAAACTTCGAATAAGGCATCGCAGTACTGTCGCTGAATAATTAATACACCTATAATATAATACACGTTAAAAAAAAATTTAATTGTATTTATACATTTAAAAGAATTAATAATGAACGTTACTACCGTTACCCTTTTTTCTCACTGTCTATAAAATATGGAAAAAATAAAGTGTGAAAAAAATAAAGTATGAAAAAAATATATATTGACACAGACGGAATTGAACTCACGACCGCAACAACGCCACACCGACGACTTACCGAATGCTCCACGGCATATTCTTAAATTGAGGTTATGGCTTTTATGCTTTACAGAGGCGCTATGAAATGTTTAATAATTTACATGTAAATATCTCCATTATTAAGGCCCATTGGCAAAAACGCTCGGACACGTATTTACTTATTTTCGGCATAGATCCATCGTGCCAAGGCTCATTAAAATCGATGTCTACCACATGGCGTCCTCTCCTTGTCAGTCTTCACTTGGCAGCCGTTTGTAATGGAGTACCCGTTTGGCGCTACCGCCAAGTGCGAAGTTCGCACAGTTATTCGATTTTTGCACGCAAAAGGAGTGAAACCTATTGAAATTCATCGCCAATTGAAAGAAGTGTATGGCGAGTCGTGCATGGATGTCAAAAACGTCCGCAAGTGGTGTAGGGAGTTTGCAGCTGATCGAACTGAAGTTCACGACGAAGAAAGAAGCGGCAAACCGTCAATTTCCGACGAGACAGCCGCGAAGGTTGAGCAAACCATGCGTGAAGATCAGCGGATCACTCTGGATGATCTCTGCATTTTGGTTCCTGAGGTTTCCAGAAGCACCATTCACAGGATTTTGACGGAAAAGTTGTAATATCAGAAGGTGTGCGCAAGATGGGTCCCGCGAATGCTCACGGAAGACCACCAACGGCAACGAGTTGAATCTTCCCGCGAATTTTTTCGCCGCTATGCAGACGAAAAGGACAACTTTTTGGATTCGATTGTCAAGGGCGACGAAGCCTGAGCGTTCCACTACACACCTGAGACCAAACAACAATCACGTCAGTGGCAGCGTCCCTCTTCTCCCAAGCCACGAAAATTCAAACAATCACCGCCTGCCGGTAAAGTCATGGCAACTGTGTTTCGGGATCGAAAGGAGGTATTGTTGGTGGACTTCATGCCTTCTGGTACCACAATAAACGCTGACAGGTATTATGAGACACTGAAAAAACTCAGACAGGCGATTCAGAACCGGAGAAGAGGAATGTTGAGAAAGGGCGTAAGCACTCTCCACGACAATGCTCGTACCCACGTCGCCCGTACGACCGTCGCTCTCCTGCAACAAGTTGAATGGGGCATCATCACCCACCCACCCTACAGTCTGGACGTGATACCCAGTGACTACCACCTGTTTCCTAAGCTGAAAGAACATTTGGCCGGAACGCGCTTCAACAACGACGACGAGGTGACAGATGAGGTTGAACGCTTCCTCAACGGCATGGCGGCGAGCTGGTATGACATGGTCATACAAAAACTGCTGCAGCGCTTACAAAAATGTATCGACAGAAATGGCGATTATGTCGAAAAATAGATAAATGTTCTATCTTTAAAATGATGTAAACATTATTGAAAATAAATATTTCTTTGTATTTCTAACAAAATAGGAGACCTTACTTTTTGGATTGCCCTCGTATGTATGGCCAGATATGCACCGCAATATCGCGCGTTGGTGCAAGCAATGTTTAGAGTATCAACAATCTAAAATCTCGCGTCACGTGAAACGAACTCCCCATCATTATGTTACATCGGACGGTCGCTTTGACCACGTGCACATCGATATTATCGGACCATTACCGGAATGCAACGGATTTTCATATTGTTTAACTATGATAAATAGATTTTCGCGCTGGATACAGGCTGTTCCATTAGCGGAGACCTCAGCTCAGACCATCTCGAGAGCGCTTTACTACACATGCATCGCGCGATTAGGGTCTCTTAAAGCCATAACGACTGGTCAGAGCGCTCAATTCAAGTCCCGATTATTTTCGGCACTTCCCGAATTAATAGGGTACGTTCGCGTTCAATCCACGCCGTACCACCCCGCTTCAAACGAAATTGTGGAATGTTAGCACCGGATATTCACAGCAGCAATAATGTGCCACACCGAAAGGAAGTAGACACGGGTTTTGTCGACTCTGCTGTTGGGAATGCGCACGAAACGTTCGCGCGGATACTGGCGCGTCCCCAGCCGAATTTCTCTTCGGCACGACCATTCGCCATACCAGGGAATTTCTTCTTCCGGATTTAACGCCAAGCCCAATAATTTTTTAGAAGAATTTTGACAGTTTATGCCACAGGTCAGACCGGTGCCCGTAGTGCATCACTACCAAAAGCGCGCATTATTCTTTAAAGAATTGAAGACACGCACCCATGTATTTATACGTAATGTCGCCAAAAAAGCCTTAGCGGGCCAATACTCCAGCCCATACAAGGTCGAGAAGTGCATGTCCAGTGCTGTCTCTGAGAAAATCTTAACGGTACCCCGCGATGCGTCTAAACGGATTTGCTAAAACCAGCATTCTTCTTATTAAAGGACGTAATATCCGTAAACGTGGAAACCTCCAGGAGATGATTATAAACGAGACTGTGCTCTGTAGTGGAATTCTGGCTGAAATGGGGGGTTAGTGATGTCTGTTTGTCAAATCTCAATTATCAGTTACATATAATACCCATTTCAAATTCTTTGAAATTTAATTTTCTGTGCACGTGGAACCTCCACGAGATGATTCTAAACGAGACTGTGCTCTGTACTTGAATTATAACCTGCCAAGTGTCAAACAATAAAAACCCCCCAAGTGTCGAATAAGGTAAGATCTCATATACTTATACTAGTGATTTATAAACTACCAAGCGTCAATCAATCTTAAGGCTGCTGTTTCAAGTTTGTTATGGTCCGAATCGATCGAAGCGTCCTCAGTAAACAGACGGACCGTAATGAAACTACTGCAGTCGATAAAAAGAACTTATACAGAGGTGACATCTCCAGGTACTCTATGTAGACGAATTTTTGACGCATAATTGCCACATTTTCTGTTCTCCCGTCTCTGCCGCGCTGTTGCCACAGCTCTTTCTATCGAGAAGTCTTGAAGGAATACGGCACGAGAGCTGCGTCCAGGGGGTGGACAGTATTATAGGCGCTGTGCAGAAA
The DNA here is from genome assembly GCA_029448645.1 of Andrena camellia. Classification (NCBI taxonomy): domain Eukaryota; kingdom Metazoa; phylum Arthropoda; class Insecta; order Hymenoptera; family Andrenidae; genus Andrena; species Andrena camellia. Next base: position 29,769,675 of record CM055679.1, read on the forward strand.
GATAGTTCATCCCGTTTTGAGTATACGCTAGATGGCGCTGTTTCGCCACCCCCACACCCCTCACTCCGCTGGCGGTAGGTTGCGTCTATCTTCGTTGCACTCAGTAATCAGTTCAAAACAGTTGCACGTGGCCGCCATTTGCCGCCATTCACTGACACTAATGTCATAATATTCTGATTGTCACAGATTGTCAGCAATCATCAGAAATTGTCAGTGATATTTTTGTCGGTACAGTGCAGTAAAGTGTATTCATTGTGTTGTGTTTAATTTTGATTTAAAATAAGTAATTGTGCGTTGCAAATGAACGTGAAACCGATTTCAAATGACAAGCGAAAGTGTGCTGTCCTGAATTGTCCATCAACTCGACAGGTAAAATCTCATCGTTTTCCAAAATCTATAATCGCTTCGCAGTGGATTGAAACAACGCGTAATCCGCGATTGCTAGGCTTAACGTACAAGCAGGTTTACGATGAGCAGTACGTAATTTGTCATTTACATTTTCAACCACAAGACTATCAATGCAGTGTACGGAGAAAGCTGAAGGAAGGAACAGTACCTTCGTTGTTGCTGCCTGACAAAAGGGAAAGCAGTTCATCGTCAGAGGAAGTTGATGTGAAAATTGATATGGAGAGGATGGAAGATTCGTCACCTGGGATCAACATTACTCCACCAACTGCAGATTTTTCTCCAGTTACATTTGGGAATTGGTCTCCAAAGTCAGCGGAAAGCAGTTCTTATAGGGGAAGCTCTTCCCTTGTAGTCGCTGAATTCAGTGACTCCATTTTGCCAACAACGCCAAACTCTACCGTATGTAACTTATCCAGCATAGAAAGCGGTAATGTACTTCCTGGACCCAGTTCCAGCGCATATTCCCAAGAGGAAAATATACATAAAGCCACAAAATCTGGACCTTGTAAACGCTTAGTTTGGAAAAGGAAAGATTTAGATGAAAGCACAAGAAAAATGTATCAGCACGTGTTAGAAGCAAAGAAGGAAATGGATAATTATAGAACCAAAAGCTTACGATATCCAGATCGTTTGAAGAAGCTTCTGAACGACGCGAAGACCGTGGAATTCGACAAACACTTAGGAGATCTTAGTACACTGCAGAGGCACTTTGTCAGCATGATACTCAGAAATGCTGGTAAACGTAAACATGAACGACGATACACGCCAGATGAAAGGCTCCTATGTCTGTCGATATATAAAAGATCGGCGTCTGCATATAGATATTTGTGTAGTTTTCTCCCAATTTCTGCTCCAAGAAGAGTTCGCCAACTATTAAATCACATTCGTTGGATTGCGGTGTAACAAAAACAATGAAAGACTGCTTAATGGAAACAGCTAACCGCATGATGGATCCACTGGATAAGGTATGCGTACTCATGTGGGATAAAGTGTCGCTAATGTTGAATGTGCAATACTGTGCCGAAAAGGACAAAGTTGTTGGTCTGGAAGATTGGGGTACAAATCGGACCTCAAAGTATGCAGACCACGCACTGGTTTTCATGCTGCGAGGCATAAAAACCGGTTGGAAGATCCCGGTCACATACAATTTTTGTGCTGCACAAACAACCTACGAGCAACTAATACATTGCATCAAGGAGGTCGTCCGAGCTGTTACTGAAGCTGGTTATACAGTCGCAGCGACAGTATGTGACCAAGGCTCCTCCAATATGAAGGCCATCAAGACAATGCAACAAGATACGGACAGAATTCGAAAGCAGAAAGGAATTGAAAATTATTGAACGATCCTCATCGATGACGTTAAATTTATTCCGCTGTACGATGCTCCGCACATGCTGAAGTGCATGCGGAACAACTTTTTAACCAAGGATATAGAAATCGATTTTGATAGACCACATTTGAAGAATGCAGATAGACAATTTGCAGCGTGGAACCATGTCATTACAGCTTACGAAATCGATGTTTATTCGGATTTAATTGAGCGACACGTGCCGGATTTGACGGATCAACATGTTTATCCCGAAAAAATAAACAAAATGAAAGTCAAACATATGATGCAGATTTTCAGTGTCTTGTTTCATCGACCTCCTTGCAACAACAAGTGCACCGATGAAAACCAGTATTGGAGACAGGAAGATGCCAGCTGAGGGAATCCATACGGCTTACTTCCTCCATTTAAGGGGGTAGACACGTCACGTGACCCGGCCGATTTGGAAGGTCGGTATTACAGCAGGTTTTTCCTGCACAGAAATGGTAATACCGATAGATACGCGGCTGCTTGGTGAACACGAGAGGGAGCTGTTAGCTATTTCCATATTCTATTCTGAATGTGGAAAGAAATTTTCAGCGTTTGCGTTGTACTGGTAAAAATTTAAACGGAAAGTCCGCTGGTAGTGCAAACGTAGAAAAATTTATTGTACATTTTAATTACTTGAAATGTGCTTATGCTACAATATGCTACGTTGGCAGTAAGGAACTATAAGTGAAAAGAAAAAATAGATGATGAGGGGATGCACCCAGAAAATGAAGTTTTTTAGCATTTTTTAATTAGCAAAACACTGAAGCAGAACCTGAAAGTTATATACATATTATACGATAATTAAACGTCCTATGCAGATAGAAGTTATTGAACAAACATTACACATAAAATTGTGTTGGTGCAATAGTGACTTTAGATTGCAATTGCTTACTCGATAGCTTTTCATATGCACTAATGCATTGGCCGGTGCTACTGCGACGTTGTCATCGATTATACAGAAACAGAATTTGTTTATTTTTCATCGTATCAATATGAAAGTGACACCTATGGATTCCTGGCATTCTCCCGATTAAATTGGCAGAAAAATAATTTACATCAGACTATTTTTAACGAAACGGGCTTTCAATTCTGCAAACAAATTTTTCACGTAATTTCCTCAATTATGGTCCGAATTATATCATTTATGGGTCCAATTTGATCGAGAAAACATAAAGAATCAATTGCAGTCACTTTCGCAAAGATCTGATTAGAAATTGCAGAACTTCAGATTCGTCACTGCTTAGTGTGCAACATTGTATAGCCCCGTTGGTTTCGAGCGTGGAAGCCCACGAAACTCAACGAGACACATGCTAGACTCTAGCTAGAGAATCACCCCGTATAAATGCTAAGAAACGATAGTGTGAAGTGGCGTGCGTTTCAACTGCACATTGACAATATCGTAGATTCTAGGGCCTAGAATATTAGCTCCGTATTACGTGGTTCTTCAGCGGAGCATTGCATTATTGAATTAAAAAATAAATGAATTGGTCAATTAGTTAAAATAAATGAACTGTGCATGATTTTGATGGCGCCTAATTTAATTGCACTTCCAAACTGAATTACTAATTGTAATTAAAAAAATACTTTTTGACGTGCAACATGAAGCTGCGCACGCAAATGGTTGGGCTTGGATTATCGGGAAAGACCTACCCACCCCACCGTTTTGCTTTCTCGCTGCGAACGAGGACCTTCGGGCCCCAGTAGACCACCCGTTGACAGCCGAGAGCAATAAAACCGACGAGCCAGATAAAATGTTCATGTTTTTGGTAACTGTTGATGAAAGTATTACCAATGGAGTTTTTAGGGTTTCTCGATGAAAATGATGCCAAACATGGAGCAATTCGATCCATTTTTAGTGAACGTAATGTGTGTCCTAAATCATGTATTCATAAAAAAATAGACCGAATTGCTTCGCGTCTCGACTCATTTTTGTGGACAAAAATTCACCAATCCATCGGTCGTAACACTCTTATCAAGGTGTAATGAGAAATATGAACATTTACATATTCAGCACTGGATGACTCAAGTCGCCGTCGACCAAGGGTCTCTCGCTGTTGCGCTATTTCACTCGCACTCGGTTTACGTCGTTCAGTCTCCTTGTCATGCGATTTGCTGAGTTTCGTGGGTTTCGACGCTCGAAACCAGCGGGGTATACAATGTTGCACACTAAGCAATGACGAATCTAAAGTTCTGCAATTTCTAATCAGATCCTTGCGAAAGTGACTGTAAGAATAAATGAAGGTCAATGAAAAGCTAAGCCAATACTGATGGAATTGTCATATATTCTTCACAGAATATAGCTTGGGCCCCAATTCTCTGTCCGTTTCAAAGACTCAGTGGAGACTGCCCGTCTGTTCAAATCACGGGCCCAATTGTTTATAGGAACAGTAGATAACCGGCGAGGGCGTCGCTATTTCGGGGTGGTCGACGTAGCCGTGGCAGCGTAAGCAGATCCACGATGCCTCGACCAGCCTTCTCCGCTCAGCGCCGAATTATCTTACATGACGTCAATCGATTCCTTATGTTTTCTTGATCAAATTGGCCCCATAAATGATATAATTCGGACCATAATTAAAGAAATTACGTGAAAAATTTGTTTGCAGAATTGAAAGCCCGTTTCGTTAAAAATAGTCCGATTCAAATTATTTTCTGTCAATTTAATCGGGAGAATGACAGGAATCCATTTGTGTCACTTTCATATTGATAAGATGAAAAATAAACAAATTCTGTTTCTATATAATCGATGACACATCACCGAGCAACGGCCATCTCGCGCGGACTCGGGCCACAAAGATTCTCGTCGGTTATTCGAGCTTCTAAGGTCGTATTCAGATATATTGGCCAGTGAGTTTCGTAACGCGTATTCTCCCACCACACCGTTTGCTTTCCTCGGTGCTCCTTTTCTCAACGTTTTCTGACTCGCTCTTGTTCCATCTCGCTCTCGCCTTCGCAGAACAAGAGTGAGCCAGAAGTGGCGGGGATAGCGCCAAGCTTCTGGCGTGTATAGGCCAAACTGAGCTGTCATCGTAGAAATACACACATCAGAATAAGTGTAGCTTAGCTCCGAAAAATTCAGGAGCTTTATTGGTCAGAACATTGATTCTTTCTCGATAGCTTCATCTCGTATTGGTCTCCATATAGCTTCGTCACGCACACAACTACTACGCTGACAATAAGAATAAATAACAGCCACACGGCTATGTTCAGACGGAGCCGAGCAGCATTCCCGTTACCCCACCATACCCTTCGGTAGCCAAGGAACTCCAACTGACAAATCCACGATCGTCAGATGGTGGTGGCTGATTTCTCCTCGATCAGTGTTCGTGAAAACGAATCGACCGGCCAATATATCTGAATACGTCCTTAGGATAAAGAAACAATGAAAGATGAACAATTATGCGAAGCCCAAGATGAAAGGCCTTCAAATAAACAAAGGAAACTAATAAATACCCAAAGCTAAATAGAATTTTAGATTTAAGGTACACACCCTCCCCCAAACCCCGTGTCGATCGGCCACTGGGACCATTTGGAAGTATATTATTTCATTTAAATAATGTGCATCTCTGCATAGAACTGTAAAGAATTATAAAAAAATCAAGGAGTCAACTGTTGACCGATTTGGAGAATATATAATAGTCGGAAGAATAATAATAAAAGCAATAATTGCAAATAATTGGTGTAACTTTCACATTCTGAAAATATGATATCAGTAAATCAATATTTCCAGTATTAGTAAAAAAGTTCCAATCTCTCTTTTTTTATTTTAAATAATGTAGCCATATAATTATAACATAAATTTGACAGCGATTTCAAGCGATGTATGTGGTACAGTAAAAACGTTAATTTAGTAAATGTATACAGTTCCCAGCAGTTCATGTATGCCTAAAATGCATATAACCTAACCTACAATCGTCCAAAAATACATACATTGACTGTATCACGCTTTTACTGTGGCACATGTATCCAGCTAACGCTTCAGTTTTGCTATGATTCCACGTTGGCAGTCCTCCCGAGTAGGCGCCATCTCGTATCCACCAGCTGAACTAAATTTGTCACGTGACTTGCTCTGTATTATCGCCAATATGGCGAAACTCGTATTTGGGAATGCAGTCACGGGAATACATTATTTGCCCTTATATGAGCAGATTTTGGGCTGGGTGAGGTCTCATTCGAAAGAGGAAGGTTCAGCGCAGCGCGCTCAAGTCATCGTTTGAGTCACAAAATTCTTTTAGTGACCTAAAAGTACTTGGATTCTTGCGCGTGTATTTTGTCGACTTTTGCTCTACTTTCAACACTCATATTATTAGATATCAACACAATCTCGTCGAACCATGACTTTAGCGCGCTGCACTGAACCTTCCTCTTTCGAATGAGACCTCGCCCAGCCTAAAATTCTCTCATATAAGGACGAATAATGTATTCTACAAAACCCATGTTTCGGGCCAGATTGTGTCGGTATACAGAGCGCTGCATTACCCGTGTCTACCCCCTTAATGAATGGGATTGGAGATGGGACAAATGGTGTTAATTGCGGAGATAATCACCCCAAGAGGATACCGTGGTCTGCAAAAAGTTACCACGCCGAATTTTTCGCGAACGTAAGGAGGCAACTAAGAAGCATCAGATTTATTAATTCTAAAACTAAGAAAGCAGTTACAACAAACATTCCGTGCCTGCAGAATTTGATGGATACTTTGCAAGGTTTCCAATTGTTATGGAAGAAATTAGAAGGAATGGGCTTTGAAATTTTTGCTACGAGGAACGTCAATCAAGATCCACTAGAGAATTTTTTTGGCAATGTCAAGAGCCACGATTTCAGATCGAACAAGCCTACGTGCTACCAATTCGAGGCCATATTCAAATCGTTGTTGATAACAAGTTTGACGTCGAAGCACTCGCCGGGATACAATTGCGAGGGCGATAGCGGAGATTTTCTTCTACCGCAACATCAACAGACGCGGTCGCGTCTGGAAGCTAATTCCCCCTTCCCCTCTACCCATAGGCACACTGAGCGACCATGTCTCTATACACGAAAGATAGCGAAATTGACAGGTCGTCGGAGCTATTTTAGCCTTATTATCTTATTTTATGACATAGTGCCGGTGTTTTTATATGATTAAGCGAATCATTTTTTTTTTTCGAACCCATATGTCGTTTTACTTAATGTATCAAGCTATTTGTCTAAAAGATATAAGATTTATTCTGAATTAATAGTTACAAAAATGATACTTTTAGGATTACGAGTTATGACGTCACGTTTTCCTCCTCCACTTGACGCCAGTAGGTGTCGCCTCGAAAGCATAATTTATAAATGTCACTTGGCTGTCATTCAATCATAACCTGCTAGTTGTTAACATTTTTGAAATGTCACGATGGTAAAAAAGATCTCGCGCGATAGCGGCGGGACGTGATCGGTTTGTTTGGTACGTAGAGGGCTCGCTCTTACCGACGGGCATGTGAGTCTAGGGTCGCGCGAAACACAAAACGAAGCGACTGACTGGAGCTCTATTCTTTTTCGTATCAACAGAGACACATGTCCTGGCATTTGAAAAATCTTCATTATTTTCTTACATGTAAGTGTGCTTCATTATTATTTTAATTAAGCTCTATGCATAATGAAACGAACATATTTTCAATGAATGGGTTATTGTTTCATTATACATGTATACAGATTTATTTGCAGTCAAATAATAGTCTGCGCAGATTTTTACTAACCCGTTTCTCTATTCAAATGTGTATCTTTTTAGTATCAAGTCCCCTGGAAGGACATTCTATTCTTCTGAGTAGGAGAAATAAAAGTACAAATATTATATTTGGTAAGTGACCTTTACATTTATGAATAATAATTCATATGATATATAATAGTGTTTATTACAAATTTTTTTTTACAGGTTGGAATATTTCCAAATTAAATAAAGTACATTCGGTCAATTGCTGTGCGCTATTCCGAGTAAACTTTATACAGGCTGCATACGCGCCTTATCTTATAACAACATTCGATAGGCTGCAGTGCGCCAAGTCTCGAATATAAAAACTTTTAATGAAGTTTAAAGGTAGTTAATATATAAAAATACCAAAATGTATGTATATGTAGAAAATAAAGATCTGATATCTAGAACACAGGATCTAAATTTTAATGTTCCTCAGAAATATTTAACCGAAGAGGATAAGAAAGCTATAAGATGTGAGTCAAACGATGGCCGGCTTGAGGATTCACATATGTCGGTTTTTTCTTACTTATTGTACAAAGTCGCTAATTACGAAATTCGACCTACCTATCTTAGACATAACCTTTTAGAAATCAAACCCGTTAGGAAAGATTTAGATCACATTCAAATTTTGCATCGTCCACAACATCGTTGGACATGCAGTTACTATGACGGGACAAATATATGCATATACGATACGCTGCAGAATTTTGCGGATCCATTACATAAAGAGCAAAAACTATTTTTAGAAAAATTGTATCCTCATATTACAATTACGGAAAAAACCGTGCGTTTTCCGATGGTTCAACCACAAAAAAATACAAGAGATTGTGGAGTCATAGCTATAGCAATTGCCGTTTCATTAGCATTTGGTATTAAACCACAAAATGTTCACTATAATACAACACTTATGCGAAATCACCTCTTGAAATTGTTGACGGAAGAAATACAGTTCGAACATTTTCCGCAAGATCTTAATGTTAAAACTCCTCAACAAGTTTTGCCGTTACAAGTTGCACGGAAAAAATGTTACGAAAGGTTACGCAGAAATATTCGAAATCGAAAAATCAAGGTAGATGTTAGACAGCCATCCAACGGTAATATAATGACTGAGGATAACAAAAAACTGTTTGCTGATGAGAATAAATTTATGAATGATAAAATAGTAACTGATTTGAAACGTTCTTTGAAGCATTTGATTTCGAGAACAAATAACTCTACAGCAATTCCACGAGCGATGAAATTGAGAAAAAGGGAATTGTCAGAAAAAGATGAAAAGATCATTCAGATAGGGGAGTGGTTAGAAGACACGCATATAAGCCATTTTCACAATATTCTGCGATAATTTCATGGTTATGAACCCATAGATCCGCTTTTACTACAATATCCAGATGCAATAATCCCAGTAGACGAATCGAAAGAACATGTACAAATTTTATACAGCCAAGCGACCGAAAATTGGTCTGATAACACAGGTGGCCATTGAGTTTGCTGTTATTATGATACAAATTTGATTTATATATATGATTCCCTAAACAAAAGAATTGTACATCGACACCATGAAATTATCCTAAAACGATTATTTCCATTTTATCCTTTCAAAGAAAAAAGTGTCATTCTTCACTCAGTACAGATGCAAACAAATTTCAATGATTGTGGCGTATACGCAATAGCTAATGCCGTGTCACTAGCATTAAGAGTAAAACCTACAGAAGTGCAATATGATCGTAATAAAATGCGTGACCATTTGATCAAAATGTTAAACAATAATGCCATAGACATATTTCCTGTACTTCAATATTGTAATGATCAAAGAAACATTGATAACAAATTAATGAAGACTCCTTCTAATACGGTGAAACAAATTTTGCAAACTGATTCACAAAAAAATAATCCCGAGATTAATGATAGAAAAAATCATGATCGCAACTATTATAGGGAAAAAAAATACGAATAAAAATTCTGGAAAAAAATACAATATATGCAAAAAACATCGCATTGCACAAGTCGGAAAGATACGAAAAAACAATTACACCATAAAGTTTCATCTTTCTTCTGACAGATATATAAAGAATATTTCCAAATCTCTTCTTTCAGAATTGAAAAAGAAATGTGTAATGAGTAGTCGATTTGAAGCTATGAAAATGTATAATTGGTGTATGCAGAAAAGGAAAAGCTACTTATTCTATTTGAGAAAAAATATAAGACTCTTGAAAGAAAAAGCTGAGGTTGCTTTGACTCGAGCTAACAATTGTCCAGAATGCAATATTTCGGATAGAACTGAAGCATTATGTGGATTTTCAAAGCATTTGCCGTCTTCTGAACCGTACTTTTATGAGGCGGCATACAAACACAAATTCCTGATAAAGAATTCTAAATGTGATTCTCATCAGAAAGATAAAAACGAAAAGGACGACGACATAGAGGTAAATGAACATGAAAATAAATTTACACAATTGGAAGATCAAACAGAGACGAAAAAAGCAAATGGTGTGAATATTGACAAAGTTTTAGAACCTCTGCCAATTGAAACTAAACTTCTTCTTCTCAATGAGAAAGGCCAAGTTACGAACGTATTACCATTATTAGACGATAGTAACAAAAAACAAAGCAAAATATGGATGTGTGATGATATTTGTAAAATTGATAACGAATCCATTATACAAAGATATCAAGCATTGTTGAAGACTGCTGACAGGCTGAAAGTAAAGAGTGTTTATAAATTTGCCAAAAACTTGTTATCTTGCAGTAGAAGTTACATGTCCCGCAAATTAGGACATTCATTTCTTTATTATGTTGAACCTGATACATGCTCTTCGACATTTTTACCAGTTTTACTTTTAGCTCCCCATTTTGTCAATGTAAGAGTTTTAAAGAGAATTATTTGTAGAATTTTGGAACAGTGCAATAATATAAAGAATCTTGACAAGAGTTTGGATGACACTGATATAGAATATCTCAAAAAAATTAGTAAAGAAGCGATAGAGAAGAGTAGAACTACGATACCGAAATCGTACGAAATAAAAAATCTAAATGAACAAAACATAATGTCTAAATATAAAAATGCTTTTAAACAATTTACCAAAAGAACATTAGATACTGCTAAAAATGCATGCATTTCATTCGAAAAACTGTGCTACCGTAAAGAAGTGATCAAAATTGCAGATATGAGGAAGCCCTTGACATCAGAATCATGGGAAAACTTTAGTGTTTTCGCAGAGAAAAACGGATTGTACAGTGATTTCATATGCAAATATTGTAAGGAAAAATTTCAAAGGAATCAAATGCCTCCAAATTGCGTTAAAAATAAGTTATATGTTGAAGAAATGCCAAAAGAAATATCTGCATTAAACGAGTATGAAAAAATGTTTATACAAAGAGCAACAGCATTTCAAGTTGTCCAACGAATGGAAACTGTCTCGAAAGCCAAAAGAAATATACCTCATCAACATATAATCCAGAAAGTAAAAGGAAGAACATTTCATTTGCCATTGCCAATAGAGGAAACGCTCAAAAAGATTTGTAAACCAACAGATCCAATCAATATTAATCCAGAATTTTACATATTGGTGCGTAGTTTACCAACAAAAGCGAAAACGGTTTGGGAACATCTTGTAAATGTAAAAAACGTGTATAATGCTTTGGTACGTTTGATACAGATAAATCGCCTATATGAAAATATCATTTTGCCTCCAAATCCAAATGAATTATTAAAAATTGATTAGCCGGAAGTTGAATATAAAATAGAAGACTCCGACGCACAAAAAGAAAACAAAACAGCCGAAAACACTGATAAGCAAATCAAATTACCTGCATTGGTAAGTCAAGCTGATAAAGACGATGATATTTACGAACAATACACAATTTATTCATTATACGAGAAAAGGATTAATGAAAAAGCGACTACATTATATCAGCAAAAAAAGGTAGAGGACGCGCCAATTGATATTTATTGTAAGACCGTTGATCTCCAATGCTTCCCACATTTGTATCCGTATGGAATGCATGGAGAACATGAGCATAGAGAAGTCTATTTGACTGAATATGAATATATTAAAGCACGGCTTAAATCTAAACATTCTCAGTTTCGACTGGACGTGCAATACCTATTTTTCTTATTGAATCAAACAAATATTAGACGTTTGAAAGCTGGTATTTATCAAAAATTGAACATAATTAATCCAAAAGAAAAATGCACATCAAGTACATATTTGAATCTAATACAAAAGCACCTTCTCGAGTGTAATTTAACGACTATATTCTCTCGAATTCCAAATACAGAACCGTTCTGGCATGTACCTAGAAGTAATTTGATATGCATGCTGGAATATTATGGGCCAGCTACCTGGTTCCTCACTCTCAGTCCAGCTGAATTGTTATGGTCATGTTACGAGCCGGGGCTGTGGCAAAGCGAGAGGCCGGCGAGAAGGGTATTTCCCAAGGAATACGGTCTATGAGTTTGTTAGTCAGAGTGCGGACGAACCTGATGCGAAATCAGGGAGCCGCTAGGATTATCGGAAACGAGAACGAACCTGATGCGAAATCAGGGAGCCTCTAGGATGGATTCACACGCGGACGAACCTGATGCGAAATCAGGGAGCCGCAGGAGGGTGAAACGACGTGAACGAACCCGATGCGAAATCAGGGAGTCACTAGGATGAAGTTCACAGACGAACCTGGTGCGAAACCAGGGAGCTGTTGGGAGGTTGGATTATTCACAGACGAACCTGGTGCGAAACCAGGGAGCTGTTCGGAGGTTGGTAGACTTACAGACGAACCTGATGCGAAATCAGGGAGCTGTAGGATACGGACGAACCTGATGCGAAATCAGGGAGCCGTAGGAGGAGTGAGGTTTCGTGGACGAACCCGATGCGAAATCGGGGAGCCACTGGGTTGAAGAAGATTCCTTGTTTTGGTGAAAGGTTTGCGAACGAACCTGATGTGAAATCAGGGAGTCGCGGGAAATGTTAGTGATGCCTCGTAACTCTTAATTAAAGTTTGATACAACTCGAGCGGTAAAGTTGTATCAGTGGGTGAGTGCTACTAATATTATAAGGATCGCTGGGTAAGAGATGGGTTTAACGAATCTATTCTATTTACAACGTGAACACCATTCATATATTCAATAGTCAATATGATACAAATGTAAGTGTCGCGATTAAATAATTAAATAGTGTGTAATTACCAATAGTTGCACGGTGTTAACGCACTGGCGATGCGGGGCGTAAGAGTGGCTATTTCAAAGTGCCAAATAGAATATAAACCGAACTTGCGGATTCTATGAGGTTAACTGTTGATTCGTAAGGAGACTCGAGCCCGATCTTACTGGATTTTAACCAACTCTGTACGAGCGTGACACGACGTTACTCTATACGTGACTGTACTGCTTTGAACCGACGAGGGTTGAAACCAAAGGGTTTATATAGTCCCAAAAATGAGTGGGGATTCGTTAGGAATCTCCATATAAGGAAATCCTTCGGGGTCGTCGTCGTGTCACTCCCGTTCTCACGGTCGAAATCCAGCTGGTCGGGATCTTGACTTCCATTAGTGGTGTGTGATAAGCGAAAGGAATTTAGGGCGTTTTCCCTTCGCAGACGCGAGCTCGAAAAATGGTTGAGAGCGGCGTATGGGAAAATTCCACATACGTAACATCTCCCCCCCCCCTAGACAAAACATCGCGATTTTCGTGATGCTTTTCAAGAAGGAGGAAAAACGCCCCACAAATCCTTTCGTGAATAAAGGTGTGAATGAAAATTGTCGGGTGTAGTGTAGTGTAGTGTACTTATCGCTACTGTTGTGTGGTGATGGTGTTTAGTCGTCGCTGGGCACCACGTAGCCCATCTCCAGCCAGTGGTCCACGACGTCTAGTGGAGGTTGTCCGGGTAGTCGGTCGAGCATCACCGTGGCTGTGAGGCCATCCTTCTGTTCCCCATCAGCATTTCCGTGCTGGTTGTTGTGTGCAGGGGCGGCGTATGGGAAGGGGTGAGTACCCCTCAGGTAGACCCTCACTCCTTGCCAGGGTGTATGTCTCCGGAGCAGGGTGATCAGGACCATATTTGGGCAGACGTTCGGCTTACCGTTTTGCCGTGGACGGAAAATAAGCGTGTTTTAATTTGTCCTGATGCTTTGGTTAGATTATCCGACGCTATATTACGAATTCGAGACATGTGTGTTATTAATTCTACTAAGTAGTCTCCAAATGACTTTAATTTTTCGCCAGTTGGAAAAGAGCTTGGTTCTCGAGCTGGCTTTCCAAAGATTAACTCGTATGGGGTGAAATTTGTTGCTTCGTGAACGGATGTATTGTAAGAGAACATTGCGAACGGTATTAATAAATCCCAGTCTTCATAATTATCCATGTAATGCTTGAGGTATTCGGTAAGGACGATGTGACTTCGTTCCAGAGATCCATTGGTTTGTGGTCTATATCCTGAGGTTGTGATTTGTTTGATTTTAAATATTTCAGATAGGTTGGTCATAAGCGTTCCGATGAAGCTAGTTCCTTTGTCTGTTAGTATTGCGCGAGGTGTTCCATAAATCGCGATGAAATGTCTAGCGAAAGCATCTGCAATTGTAGCAGCTCGAATGTTAGGTATTGCTACAGCTACGCAATATTTTGTTAAGTTATCTTGCATGGTGAGAATGTGTCTGTTCCCACTGGGTGTAATTGGTAAAGGTCCTACTGTATCCAAGGAAATTTTGTCAAAGGCTCCTATAGGTGTGTCGGTGATTAACATCGGTTGACGAGTTTTCGCTCGGACTAATTTCTGTTCCTGACAACTTTGGCATCTACGGATGTAGTCTTGAATGTCGTTGCGCATTTGTGGCCAATGGAATTTTGATCGGATGCGTTTATATGTCTTCGTTACTCCTTTATGTCCTCCAATTAAACTGTCGTGAGCTTCGCTTATGATGTGCTGTCTGTCTTCTTCGGATGGTGTTGTAATGGTACAGTTACATAAAGTACTCTGTAGGCCGGTTCCTATGAAAACCTCTTCCAAAATCTTGACGAATTCGTTGGATGGTATTTTGTGAAGGTCCCCGGTGGCAGAAATTCGAAATGATTTAATCTGATTTTGATCCAAAGTGTGTCGAAGAGTTTTCAATCCGTTGAGCACATCTACTCTTTTAATATTATCGAAAAAGTTATCCGAGATTACTATACTGAAAGTTTTAAATAATCCATTGTCTGTAATTATCACCTGTCCCCTTTTTGGTTGTGCTGCCAGAAGATTTGGTTTACTAATTATTTCAGTATCCAGCAGTAATTTTCCGACGGGGTTTACTAAATTGCAGTCAGCAGAAATGAAATGTACGTAATGTCCCTCTTCAGCGGTAAAGGTATTTGAAGAAATAATAATTTTATGTGGTTGATCTAGTGGGTTCTCTTCCAGATCGTCAAGGTCGTTTGAATTCTCGATGTCGGTAGTGAAGAATGGGTAAGGGTCAAGCGTGTGGTCAAAGACCCTAGGTTCAGTTGACCTGCTGTCAGGTGGTTGTCCCACACTGGCTTCGGTCGTAGTTCCTGCAGGTAGCTGGTTTATTGAGGGTTGTAAAGGTTCATCCATGACTTCTGATGATACTTGCGGTGTACTGAGTAAATCTTGTTGAAAGTTTCTTGCATTTTCTATTACAGTATTTTCGAGCGGCTCCTCAAAGGATATTAAATTGTCAAAGACGAGACGGTCCTTATCTAGAGGGACGATTTGAGTGGAATTTGCTGCGGGTGAAAAACTGTTTATGGTTTCCTGGCGTTCATCTGGCATGGTTACCTCTTGAGATAAGCTGGGAAAAGATCGGTTCTTGTATATTATTGGAGAATGTTGAACGTTCCCACGTGCGGTTTCTTCTGTTTCATCTGAGCTGCTGCTTGTCTCCCGGTACTTGGGTCGGTTTTCCCTATCTCGTCGTAACTGTCGTATGCGGTGTCCAATTGTATCGCTGTTAGCGTCTGTTTTCGGTATGTGAGCTTTGAAGTCGGGATTCCGGAGCTCTCGTGGAATAAGTGGCAGGCAGGCAGACGTGGGGTTGCGTGATAATGCGTCTGCATTCTTATTCGTCTTTCCGGATTTATGGACAACCTGGTACTCGTACTCTAAAAGTCGGAGCTTCCACTTCATAAGTCTAGAAGTTGGGTCCTTGACGGAATGTAACCAGACAAGTGGTCTGTGATCTGTAACGAGGGTGAATGGGGTTCCGTAGATGTAAGGCCTGAAGTATCTTACGGCGTAAACCATGGCCAAACATTCCTTTTCCGTAGCCGAATAATTCTTCTCAGGTTTATTTAGGCTGCGGGATGCGTAGGCAATTGGCCGGTCGTTTCCTATCTCCCCTTGACTAAGTACAGCTCCAATAGCGTAATCAGATGCATCTGTGGTTACGATGAAAGGTTTACTGAAATCAGGGTATTGCAATATGGGCTGTTGACAAAGTTCGTTACGTAATTGCTTAAAACTTTGGTCTTGCTGTTCTGTCCATTTGAATTTGATGCCTTTTCCTAATAAGTTAATTAATGGTTTTGCTTTTGTTGTGAAGTTAGGTACGAATCTTCGGTAATATCCAACAAGTCCCAAAAATTGTTGAATGTTCTTCTGCGTTGTAGGTGTGGGAAAATCTTGAACAGCTTTTAATTTCCTAGGGTCAGGTCTTACCCCTTCCTTTGAAATAATGTGTCCAAGGTATGCAACTTCCTTTCGCAGAAATTGGCACTTGTTGGTCTGGAGGGTCAATCCATGTTCTCGAAGGCGGTTTAACAACTTTTTGACTTTGATATTATGTTCCTGTAACGATGATGCGTAGATCACTATGTCGTCCAAGTAGACAAAGAGGTCCGTCCCTTGAAGTCCAGTGAGTGCTTGATCCATCAGGCGTTGAAAGGTGGGTGGTGCATTCTTTAATCCGAAAGGCATTCGAGAGAATTCGTAATGTCCATTTGGAGTAGTGAATGCTGTTTTTGCTTTATCCTTCGGATCCATCTCTATTTGATGAAATCCGCTGGCGAGATCAAAGACTGAAAAATATTTAGCTCCTCCTAATCGATCTAAGATCTCCGTGATTTGAGGTAATGGATACTTATCAGAAATTGTTATTTCGTTGAGGCCGCGAAAATCTATTACCAGACGCCAACGTTTCACTCCGTTTTCGTCTTCTTTCTTCGGGACGATCCACAAAGGTGAATTGTATGGAGATTTTGAAGGCGTAATTATACCATTTGATAATAGCGTGCTGATTTGTTTTTGAATTTCCTTTTGATGAATGAGAGGATAGCGATATTGTCTTGTGTTGATTGGAATATCGTTGGATGTATGGATTGAGTGTTTAAAGTCGCGAGCTTTCCCAAGTTTATCTCCAGGAAGATAAAATCGGTCGGGGAAATCTTTAACTAAATTGGTGACGAAATGTAGTTCCTCCTTGTTCAAATGTTTAGTGTTTAGGGCTTCTAAGATTTTTTGTATTCTATTTTCGTTGGTTTTGAATCTTGACGGGTGTTCTTCAGCTGGGTGAAAATCTTCGTCTGATGACCCGAAGATATCAAATGGTTCTAATGTTTGTGGTTCTATCTCTACGTCTAGGGGTACATCGCTGGTATTTGTTGCCATAACGTAGCATTTTCCTTTATTGTTCCTCATGACTGCTTCCCCTATGTAAAGATTTTCGAGGGTCTTGATACGCGGTAAATATCCTTCCTTAATCCTCGAGTTTGTTATTGTTATAGCAATCTGTTGCGACGTCCTAGGTTCGATACGATGTTTGGTCGACGTCGGTAGTTCTTTCGTTTGAGGTAGGTCTTGATAATTTGAAAAACGTAAAGGTCGGGTTGGTTTGTTCTTTATCACCAAAGTCCCATGATAATAGGAAATTTCGGCTTCTTCCTGTTTTAAAAATGGGCTTCCTATAAGTCCGTCTGCTTCTATTGCAAGCTCTTTTACCACATAGAAAAGTGCGGGAGCTTCGTGGATATGAAGAATTGTTGTTCCTAGAGTATGAATTGGATTAGTAGTAATTCCGGTTAATTCGATTTCCTCCCGAGAGTTTATCGCGGCTTTTTCTCCCAGGGCGCTAATGACTATTAAATTAACGGATGCTCCACCATCGATTAAGAATTCTCCCGTTCCTGACTCCAGTTCTGGAACCTTGATTTGGATGCGTGGGGCAGGTGCTTCCTTGATGAGGGTTCCTCTTCGAAGCGGACTGTTCTTTGGCGAACTTCTTTGTTTCCGCTCATCGTGTCGCCTATACGTTGAGCGCGATCTAAGTTTAAAGACTTGTTTGATTCGACAGACGAATCTCGCGAGTCTCGTTGATATCTCGGATTACGCGGATGTTTCCTACAGGATTTTCCGTCGTGTCCGGTTATACCGCAATGCCAACAATACAAACTTGGCTTGCGATCTTTATCGTGATTTTTTAAAATGGAATATTGTTTTTCTCCATCATCTGGATACGATGAGTCGGAGCGATAAGAAGGGGATTTCGAGGGGCTCCGGTGACGCAAAGTCCAGGCCGTCGTGCGTGTCCGTCCTTCTCGTTCCTCTTCAAAACCAGATGTTCTTGTAGACCGACCCCTGCTTTGGTCGTATCTACTCGGAGAGTGTGGGTACGACACTTCGCGGTCGTGGTGGCGGGAATCTTCAGCGTAATGGTCTCGACGAGACCACCTGGAGGGTGATTCATTACGGGGCGACTGACGCCGATTCCTTAATTTTCTGTCTATCTGTAGCACGGCGTCGTAAGCTTGTTCAAGTGTTTTGATGTCTTGAATCTGAGCCGACACTTTCCAGGAAATTCGATCCGGTAAACCATCAATGAAGTTTTCTTTAACGTCTTTTTCCATTTCTTTGACGAAGTCTTCAGCGTGATCCAGATACCTTTCCCGAATAGCTCTGCGCGCACAATAAACGAGATGGCTAGTCCTGTCGACGTACTGTCGCAGACTTTCTCCTTCGCGAATGCTTAGTTTCGCGATTTCGACTTGAAAATATGACAAACTTCTACCGGGCGCGAATCTCTTTTTCAAATGTTGGACTAATGTCTTAACAGAGTTGAATTTATGTTCTAACGTGCACCTGCGTGCCGGACCGATCAGTTTCGTTAGTATTATCGCAAGATACTCAGCTTCCGTACCCTCAGGAATCAAAGTTAACCCATCTTCCACATTTTGTGCAAAGCGCGTCAGGGGTGGACTTTCACCGTCGAAGGTTGGAATTGACATGGTAATGTTCTGTATACATGTCCGTTGCGTCAAGAGTGACATTGAGTTTGCGATTGAAACTGTCAGGTTCATAATGTCGTTAGAAGAGACGTTCGCCTGTGTGCTTGTCATTTTGAAAGTTACTAAGTGACTTGACTAGAGAAAACTAGTATATTGTCGCTACTAAATTACGAGTGATTTTAACGTATTTAAAAACCCAAATTTTACGGCGATTCTAATGCAGTAGCATCCCACCGCTGTCACCAGTTCTGTTACGAGCCGGGGCTGTGGCAAAGCGAGAGGCCGGCGAGAAGGGTATTTCCCAAGGAATACGGTCTATGAGTTTGTTAGTCAGAGTGCGGACGAACCTGATGCGAAATCAGGGAGCCGCTAGGATTATCGGAAACGAGAACGAACCTGATGCGAAATCAGGGAGCCTCTAGGATGGATTCACACGCGGACGAACCTGATGCGAAATCAGGGAGCCGCAGGAGGGTGAAACGACGTGAACGAACCCGATGCGAAATCAGGGAGTCACTAGGATGAAGTTCACAGACGAACCTGGTGCGAAACCAGGGAGCTGTTCGGAGGTTGGTAGACTTACAGACGAACCTGATGCGAAATCAGGGAGCTGTAGGATACGGACGAACCTGATGCGAAATCAGGGAGCCGTAGGAGGAGTGAGGTTTCGTGGACGAACCCGATGCGAAATCGGGGAGCCACTGGGTTGAAGAAGATTCCTTGTTTTGGTGAAAGGTTTGCGAACGAACCTGATGTGAAATCAGGGAGTCGCGGGAAATGTTAGTGATGCCTCGTAACTCTTAATTAAAGTTTGATACAACTCGAGCGGTAAAGTTGTATCAGTGGGTGAGTGCTACTAATATTATAAGGATCGCTGGGTAAGAGATGGGTTTAACGAATCTATTCTATTTACAACGTGAACACCATTCGTATATTCAATAGTCAATATGATACAAATGTAAGTGTCGCGATTAAATAATTAAATAGTGTGTAATTACCAATAGTTGCACGGTGTTAACGCACTGGCGATGCGGGGCGTAAGAGTGGCTATTTCAAAGTGCCAAATAGAATATAAACCGAACTTGCGGATTCTATGAGGTTAACTGTTGATTCGTAAGGAGACTCGAGCCCGATCTTACTGGATTTTAACCAACTCTGTACGAGCGTGACACGACGTTACTCTATACGTGACTGTACTGCTTTGAACCGACGAGGGTTGAAACCAAAGGGTTTATATAGTCCCAAAAATGAGTGGGGATTCGTTAGGAATCTCCATATAAGGAAATCCTTCGGGGTCGTCGTCGTGTCACTCCCGTTCTCACGGTCGAAATCCAGCTGGTCGGGATCTTGACTTCCATTAGTGGTGTGTGATAAGCGAAAGGAATTTAGGGCGTTTTCCCTTCGCAGACGCGAGCTTGAAAAATGGTTGAGAGCGGCGTATGGGAAAATTCCACATACGTAACAGTCAGATTTAATTGAATACGTTAAAGAAGTTAATACACCGCTTATGGATAAAATGTCGCCAAATGAGATTCTAACGAAAGATCCAGTATTCGTGTCAAGATTTCTCGATAATAAATTTCATGCGATGCTAGAGTTTCTTTGTTCTATCGATAATCCAATCGGGCACGTGGTACATTATTTCTGGAGGAGAGAATACCAAGGTAGAGGTTTCCAACATTTCCACCTATTAATATGGATCAAAGATGCTCCTATTCTAGGCAAAGATTCAGATGAAATAGTAGCTGCTTTCATACAAAGATATGTCACATGTAGACTTCCAGATCCAAAAATCTCGCCTACTTTGTATAGACGTGTGAATACCCATCAAAGGCATCATCACAATTCGTATTGCATGAGAACAAAAAAGAACAATAAAAACCGCATAAAGCGAGTGTGTCGTTTTGGTTTTCCTAGACTTGTTACAGAAAACATAAAGATGAGAGACGTAGCTACATCTATAGCTGGTAGGAAGCAATTAAGAAGTCGCAGTAGATTATACGACTTGCCCCGTGACAAACAAGAAGTAAATATTAACGATTATAACCCAATTGTCTTAACAGCATGGGAAGGAAATATGGATATCCAATTTGTAGGTGAAAACTCAACTACTCTGTGTTGGTATTGCACTAAATACGTGACAAAACATGAAAAAAGTTATGCAGCTGAAATGTTTGTAGACTTTGAATCAACAAAATCATTATGCGCCCGCTTATGGAATATTGGAATGCAAGGTTTAAATAATAGAGAATGCGGTGCTCTAGAAGCTGCCGATACTTTGTTAGGAATATCTTTATACGGTACGGATAGCGAAACAACTATTAGATGGTTAGACGTCAATGTAATCAGAAATCGAAGAGTGAAACGCAAAGAAGAAATAGAAAACTTGGATCCCGAATCGACTGATATATTCTTCCCAAATATAATTGACGATTACTACCCAAACCGACCAGTCCAACACGAATCGATGAGTTTGTACGAGTTTGCAAGATGGTACGATACGAAAAAGGCACAAAACAATGATGATTGCAATAAAGATGATGATGATTCCGAACTCCAATGTTTCGAAATAGGAAATAAGTATTTCAAAAGAAGAAAGAGACCTTATTTGGTAAATCACTACAGGAATAATTCGAAAACTCAGCCAGAAAGATATTTCTATGCCCTACTATTGTTGTTTCAACCTTGGAGAGATATAGATGAATTGAAAAATGGATGTGAAACGTACTCAGAGTCATTTTTAGCAGTACAAACTATTTTAGAAGAAGCAATGAAATATCATAAAAAGTTGACTGATTTAGAAGAATGTATTGAAGCCGTTAAGGAAATGGTAAATGAAAAAACAAAAGAACCATCTTAAAATAATCCTATCGACCGCGAAGAAAATGCATTAGAATGTGATCCTTTCGAAGTTGGCGATGCGATGAAAGATTTTCATGACGCTGCTAATAATAACGTAAACGGAGAGGAACTTTTGGAAATGATTGCTGGCTTGAATATTGATCAAAAAAGTATTTTCGAAAAAGTAGTTTCGGCTTTAAATTCAGAAAATGAAATTTTGAGACTGTTTGTCAGTGGAGAAGGTGGTACCGGTAAGAGTCGTTTGATTCAAGCTTTACAGGGTTATATTAAACAAAATATGGGAAAAGAAACGGCTGTAATGGCGCCTACCCGAATCGCAGCTTTCAATGTTAATGGTTTGACAGTACACAGACTGTTTCAATTACCTGTCGAACATGGCGGTACAACAAAATATAAACAATTGTCTCACGCCGTGCTCAAATTATTACGAAATGAATTGAAAAATGTTTCATTAATAATAATAGATGAAGTATCGATGATATCAAATGTTACATTGATGTATATAAACCTACGTCTCATGGAAATATTCAATACATATGAATGTGACGAGGGCTGGTTCGGTAAAAATCATATACTGGTAATCAGAGATTTACTACAACTCCCTCCAGTTCGCGAAGATCCTTGTTACGTGCAAATGTCTACCGAACAGGTACAAAAGTTTCTAGGTTGCATAGCAGGTCACAATTTATGGTCTTTATTCCAATACAAAGTATTAACGATAAATATGCGACAAAAAGGCGATGAAACATATCGTTAATTATTATCGAGAATTCGTTTGGGCACACTGTTGACTTCAGATATGCAATTGTTGCAAACGAGACAACTAAAATTCAAGTCGACAAGTTATTCAATGAAACTTGATGAATTATGTGAATACATCATTCGTTTACCTGCTGACACTGTTTGCCTGTTACCTACATGCCACCTGTGTGATACTCTAAACAGTGCAATGCCTGGAAAAATTGAATCTGAAAAGATCGAGTTTATTGCTCAGGACCAGCTGAATTGCTCAAAATTTTTGAAAAATAAAGTAACGAAATTATTAAATAAATACGAAGAAGATCATTCACGAACTGCTGGTCTGGTCAAAAGTATTACAATAAAAATTGGAGCGAGAATTATGATTCGTAGGAACGTCGACGTCACTTTAGGAATAGTTAACGGTACTATTGGAACAATCATTTCAGTCACCCGATCTATTGACAATAAAGATGATATCGACAAAAGCCTCCTTCCAGGAGGCAGAGAATGCGCTATAGAAAGAGTATCCGTTAAATTTGAAGTTATGGAAAGGGTGTTCGTTGTCAGAAAACAATTTCCCATATGTCTAAGCTATGGTATCACTATACATAAAAGTCGAGGCTTGAGTTTGGCAAATGCTATCATTGACGCTGGCAACAGTGTGTTTTCTACTGGGCAAGTTTATGTGGCTCTCTCAAGAATCACTACATTGGAAGGACTGCACTTGATTAACTTTGACCCGCAATCTGTGGCAGCTAGTGAATCGGCAACTCTTGAATATAACAAATTAGGGGCCACTCATGATCCGCCACTTCCAAGTAACGAAATTCGATACATCAAACATAATAAAATTGGAGACAATTTGTGGGCCGTACCCAAAGGAGTACTAGCTCATCAAATTCCCATTGAGGATAATGCTGAAGATTGTATAGAAATTCGTGGAATACCTAACACTGATCAAATATCAAGTTACGCGAATGCTATCATGCAATGTATTGTACAATGTAATGTAATCAAAACAAAATTATTAGAGTTTACAGAGTTCGACGAAATTCGAGATTTCATAAATGATTACTCGGAACAACATAAAAAAATAACTTCTTTGAAAATTAGAAGTTTCGTAGGAGGCAAATTTTTGCAAAAAGTTCAACAAGACGCATCTCAATTTCTTTTAGAATTATGCAAAAATTTACAAGGGCTCCGAAAAATAATTCAATTGGAAATGACAACATCTGTACAGTGCAGAAAATGTCCTCATAAAGAAACAACCACTAACAAGCATTATATTCTCCCCTTGCCCGTAAAAGAATTGTGTTTAAAGTCGAAGAACGGTATACCTTTACAAGATTATGTTAACATTGCTTTACCGATTGGCTGGAAACCGAGTCCGCAAAAACCATGCGAACAATGCTCGGAGCAAATTTTTACTAAAATTGAAATAACTACTCCGCCAAAAATTATTATAATGCAACTATTGTTGTTCTCTTATGATGAAAAAGGCGACATTATAAAAGAAATTAATTGCAAAATAACAGCTGCTCCACAACTGATATCAATATGTAATAAAAAATATAAATTACTAAGTGCCGTATTTCATAACGGTCTTCATCCTCAGAGCGGTTCATATTCATGCATAATACGTGATGGTACATCAGCATGGAAATGTATCGACAACGACAAAATTAACCAAACGAAATGGCCCAAAAACGCTAAAAATGTGTATATTCTTTTTTTGCAACGTCAAAAATGAAAATAAACCATACTTTTTACACGATTTTATTCAGACTTGATCATCTGTTTGCTTCTTGGACGTTTGCTTCATATCTGAAAACTCAAATCTAAACCAATTCCAGCAATCCAATTGTCATGAAATTTTGCAGGCGAGCGTAGTACGGATGACAATACAACATTTTAAAAACCAAATAACCCTGAGGGAGTGAAAAAAGCATCCAGGCAGCAAAAAACAATAAATATAATCCATAACCAGAAAACCCAAACGACTTGAAATCAATCTCTCGCGGTTTAACGAAAAAGTCAAAAAGCCGCTGCGTTCGGGGCGCTAGTCGTATATGCTCTTATTTGAAGGAGATAGGGTAGATGTACCGTTTGTGCCACGGTGAAAAATGGATTTCTAATATTTTTTAACATTATTAATTCTTTAACCATTTCTCTAGTTAATGATAACTTAGACATTAATAGTAAAGATAGTGCAAAATTTAGTAAAGCTTTTAGTTTCCTGATTTGAAGTACAATTTTAAAGATAATTACGATGAAAGTCACTGAAATCCTAAAAGTGGCCACAAATGGTGCATCTACCCTTTATATTATTATGACCGATAAGACGGCCATGGCTCCGACATTGGTTTGTCGAATGTTTCCAAGGCATCTAGGCCAGCTTCACAGAAAAGCTAGAAAACAGAAGTAGCTGACCATGGCATCAGAGAAGATGGAGACGGATGAAGCAACTGTAAGTAATAAAAAAAAACTCTACTATTATTCATATACTCCAAGCAGAGTTGCACTTTGCCTACGCTTACTATCAGTGGACCTAGACTGGAAGTGTATAATAACAAGTAATACAACAAGAAGATATTAGACACGTTGAAGCATATTGTAACCTGTAACGCCAACGATCAGAAATATGAAACACATCTGAGTAAGAATAAGCTTCAACGTGACTAATATTTTCTGGATGAATTAGTTGTTATACAGTTACTGTCTATGTCCACTGATACTTAACGAATGGCTTTCTTCAATCAAACGCCGCTTTTATAAACACTGGATGATCGTTTTTGTAAATTAATTATTTATTAATTTTTGTAGAAAAAATAGGAGGACGCCCTTCTTGATGGTAAGTTTAAAAAACGACAAACATACAGTAGAATTAAATAAATAAAATAATTTTTTTATATATAAATTTGTTCAAATATATTTTTCCAGACTCGAATGATGCTGCTATCCTGCAGGCAGCATGCAAAATCACATACCAACAGCCTGTGGCAAACGGTATTAATTCTTAACACTTAAAATTGTTACTTTACTTAGATATTTTTAAATCTATTAACAATGTAAAAAAAATTTCACATTTGCAGAAAACAGAGGAGGACAGCAAGTTTGGCTGCCGCTTGCAGCCGTAAATACAGTGCCGCCGCCACCACCACCATCCCGTCCACCGCACCAGCTAACGCAGGGCCCGGCCACGACACATGGTATTATTCCAAAATACTTTAATTAAATACCTACTAACATTTTAACAAAATAAAAATTGTTCGGTTAAGCCTATAACAAGGGAGGGCGAACATTTTTATCAGCGCGTGCCAAAAATATAAAAAAACAAAACGAATTGCTCACGTTAAATAATTGCAGGAGGATACACAACGAAGCGGCACCAGCGGAGCGGCCAGAGAGTGCGGGCCCAAAAACAACAATGGGCCACCCTCCAGGCGGTGCGGGCTCAGGCCGTGAGTTTAAAATCCCAGGCGGCAACACTTCGGGATATTGTATCGACCCAGTACCGAGGCCGTGGCCGTGGCTGTGGCCGTGGCGACAGTGGAGGCCGTGGTGACCGTGGGGGCCGTGGCGACCATGGGGGCCGTGGTGACCGAGGGGGCCCAGTTTAAAAATAAAATACATAAACATTGTAATAATGCAACCGTGGCGGTC
Source organism: Andrena camellia (assembly GCA_029448645.1). Classification (NCBI taxonomy): domain Eukaryota; kingdom Metazoa; phylum Arthropoda; class Insecta; order Hymenoptera; family Andrenidae; genus Andrena; species Andrena camellia. The sequence goes on from CM055679.1 coordinate 29,795,626, forward strand.
AGGAGGAAAGCCGTTAAGGCGGAAAAGTTTATTAACTTAATATTGTTAATTTATTTATAATTTATTAAGTAATAAATTTCTTTCCTCGCATATATACGTTTTCTTTGTGGTGAAATTTACTAGAGAGTGACCGGCGGTACATTAGCTTGATAAGATCAACACAACAAAAATTCACAAATTATGAAAAAAGTGATGAAATCCCCCCCATAAACATGACTCATGTATGAAAGAAGCTAATTCCCTTTAATTCACGAAAAAAGTTCTCACGCAAAGATTGTGAAATCATCTTTGCTAATTCCAATTGTACCTTTAACCCTTTAATTCACGAAAAAAGTTCTCACGCAAAGATTGTGAAATCATCTTTGCTAATTCCAATTGTACCTTTAACCCTTTAAATCACGAAGAAAGTTCTCAAGCAAAGATTGTGAAATCAACTTTGCTAATTCCAATTGTATTCTCGTTCTCCGTTCGAACACTGATTCCTCTATCACTTTTTATACTTGACATTCCTTTATTGGCCACAAATCAATTCAGTGCTCAGATTTGCAGCTTCGGTTTTAAGGAATTAGCGGGCGAAGCCTGTAGTTGACACAAAAACTTTTATAAGAGGGACATCTTCTGTTAAAAATGTCGTATGAAAATCGTTTTACGATGGAAAATAATAAAAACTTGGTAGAGACTAATTTAATCGAATCAAAGTCGGTAATAGATTAATAGCACATTCGCCAACCTGCACTAGTGATATGAAACATTTTGTTTTAAGTCGACTTCATAGTTTTTTCTTATACAACGCCCGTTAATTCCTTAAAACCGAAGCTGCAAATCTGAGCACTGAATTAATTTGTGGCCAATTGGAATTAGCAAAGTTGATTTCACAATCTTTGCTTGAGAACTTTTTTCGTGAATTAAAGGGTTAAAGGTACAATTGGAATTAGCAAAGATGATTTCACAATCTTTGCGTGAGAACTTTTTTCGTGAATTAAAGGGTTAAAGGTACAATTGGAATTAGCAAAGATGATTTCACAATCTTTGCGTGAGAACTTTTTTCGCGAATTAAAGGGAATTAGCTTCTTTCATCCATGAGTCATGTTTATGGGGGGTACAACGCTACTTAGTGGCACTGAATATCTACCACATGAAGTGGACGATGAGGAAATCGATGAGGACCAGGATGGGGACCAAGTACCTCTTACCAGTATGAAAGAACTTAAAAGTTACAATTCTGGAGATATTATTAAAAGTATTAAAAACAGCCTAGCTGCATTAACAGGATGTGCGAAATGTTTTAACTCTTTTCAAAAGCAGTCGTCTAAGAGGCAAGGAATTATGTGTTTTACAGACCAATATTTACTTGCAAAACGATATTTAGGAAGAGTTATTCGCAAGAATATCTCCCACAAAAGAATGGGTAATAAGTTGCAACGCATGATCCAGCGTATGCTAGACTTTAATTTTTGGACATGTAGCGATCATAAATCCCATGTTTTCAAAAGATTCACCCAAATATGCGTGAAAAAAATATATAGAAGATGTGGTCACGTATGTAAATAGAATTTTGAGAGGCCGCATTATACCCAAAAACAGACGACTTGGCTACGCGGTAGGCGGCTGCGCTTGTACTACGCACGTACGAACAAGCAAGTCGGCATGCATCGAAGGAAACCGCGTTACACAGTTTTTTTTTCTAAAGCAGAATCTTAAATAATAATTATTTGAAGTGAAAGGACAAAAAATACGTAAATTTCGTTTTCAAATACCGCATAAACGAAAAGGTAATGTAACAGAAAATGTACGACAAGTGATCGTAATTCGTACTCTACCGCCGACGCGCGGGGCAATACGGTCATAAACCGCGACCCTGGCGAAATGCTCTGGCCAAATTCGCACTCGAATTTGGTTAGGTTACGACCAATCGGACTTCAAGCCCGCCTCCTCTCGCGTGTTTTCAAATTATTTTCAAAGTCGCGCGCGTGTTTATACGACAGATAAGGGATCCGTCTTTAATTTGAAGAAAGGACGAACCAGGGGGGACTACGCGCAGTCATCGAGTTACCCCCTTTCTTCCTGTGTCTCTCCGCGCGGCGTATTTAAAATTAATCAGGCTGATGGGCCAGAGCATTTCGCCAGGGTCGCGGTTTATGACCGTATTGCCCCGCGCGTCGGCGGTAGAGTACGATTTCCTACAGTTTTGGGTAATTTACGGCTTAGGTGGTTCCGCCTCGTAGCAGACGTGAACTCAGGGTATCGGAAAACGGAAACAGGAATGGTATGCCTTTTCTTCTTTATGGCAACTCGAAGACTTTCTGTTTCTCTTCTCTTCAGACCCTTTCGAACCGAAACACGTGGTGTCTGCTGTCTATCTCTAAGCAATGGATGCATTGGCAGTAAAAGGACGGAGCGCGAGCTTTTGTGAAAGTGTAGGATGGTTCGTTCGTTGCACTTCTGCAAAGCACGTGCGTTTCGAAAATGTGCTGGCTTCCTTTTACCTAAAGCCTCTTGTCCTGGTGGGAGTTAACTCATAATGGAACGAGAGAAACTACTTGGGGGTAGAGGAAGTTGCTTGGGAAAAATCCTGTCAGTCAGCTAGTAATCACGTCGCAGAAATGTTCTCTGCTCAAGAGTATTACGCGATGTTCTGGGTGGACCCCACAAACAAGGGGGACGCAAGTGCTGCAGTGTGAGAATTTACGCGAGAATACCCACGGCTCCGAACGCCAAGTAAAATTTCATTTCCATCAATTTTTATAACGTAGGAACAACACGTTCCATGAAAAATAAATTAAGTGATCAGTGTTAGTAGCAGTGCAGTGAAGTGAATATTCGGTACATTAACCCGGACGCACTTGACGTTGCGACGCTTACCTTCGGGTGGTGTCCTGCGAATACCTGCGATCAGCTGAGCACTGAGCGCTACCCTACCATAAATCTTTTCGTCCACCGATGACCAGGATCGGTACAGTGACCCAGTGACACAGGTTTACGAAAAGGAAGGAAAGGAATGTCCGAATGGGTGAGTTTTATTTAATTTATTGCTGATTATTAGGTGTAGAAATAAATTCTTCCCGATTTTAGGGTACAACAGTTTCATTTAAAAAATATGAAAACAAATCAATCACAAAATAATTTCCACTATTGTTAATTACCTTTTGCCATTTTTCTGGCAGCTTACGAATATCACCGCGACAGAAATTCGGTAGCTTTGTACTGATTATGTAATCAGTACAAAGCTGCCGAAATATCACCGCGACAGAAATTCGGTAGCTTTGTACTGATTATGTAATCAGTACAAAGCTGCCGAAGTCGGAAAGAATTTATTCATACACCTAATATTATTTTTCAAATTTAGTTGTGTTGGCCGCTATTAAACTACGGGTTTTTACCTCAATAACGAATTACGATCACTTGTCGTACATTTTCTGTTACATTACCTTTTCGTTTATGCGGTATTTGAAAACGAAATTTACGTATTTCTTGTCCTCTCACTTCAAATAATTATTATTTAAGATTCTGCTTTAGAAAAAAAACTTTGTAACGCGGTTTCCTTCGATGCATGCCGACTTACTTGTTCGTACGTGCGTAGTACAAGTGCAGCCGCCTACCGCGTAGCCAACGCTACCGCGGGAGCTCGGGCGGAAGGCGCGCGCTCTGATTGGTCCGGGTTTTTTGTTAATATCTCGTTAACGAAGCTTCGAACAATATTTTCGCTAAGGAAAAAGTTGTTTCAAATCACCCCCTGAGTCACCCCTTTCAAGGAACTCCGACATTTTTGGGACACCCTGTATGTGGAAGTCGCGTACAAGGGCATATGTGAGGAGTGATTTTTTAAAAGTGAAAATTTCCACATAGAACAAATCAATAACCGTAAAAAACTGTGGTATGTACCTACGTTTATTGAAAAAAATATTTTTTTATTAGTACACGTACATTTTATTCTTCCATCTGATAGCGGCAATGTTTTAAATTCAGGGACAATGGGCCTAATGAATAAAGTGTAAGCAATTGCTTTTCCTTAATTTTTTAAGGAATTGCTTGCAATCGAATGAACAAAAAAGCAAGCTTTTTTCCTTATAAATTTTTATTTTAAATATCATTTCGCTAATGTACCTGTAATTACTAATTTATTTTGAATTCAAAATAAACAATTTTTATAATCTTAATGTTAATTGTAATAACTAATATTTAATGTTGGAACGCAGGACGAGATCGAGTCAGGAACACTGAATGCGAGCGAGCAGGGATAGCCCGAGATAGAGTGAGAACGCTACTGGCAGTCACAGCTACCATTTACTTATACGATCTAGTAAAGCCTTTTTTGTTTAAGCAATTTTTTTTAAGCAATTGAATTTGCTAATAATAAGGAATTGCTTAGTTTTTATTCATCAGGCCCATTGGTTTAATAGTTATTTAAACAGATGGTTTGGAAATAAACGCTTTTGATGGAAACTATAAGAAATAAGCCCTTTTATATGAAACCATTTGGAAATAAGCCCTTTTGTTATAAACACATTTGGAAATATGTACTTTTGTAATGTACACATTACTTTGCTTGACTTTGTAAAAACATGTATTTTCACTTCAATTTTTCAAAAAGGAATTAACCTATTTTGTGGTGTTTTGTGCCACTAGAGAATGTAATTTAAGATTATTAAGACGATGCTATCCAAATTCGCTTCAAAGTCAAAAATGGAAATATCCCCTTTTATGGAAACACTGTGACATAAGTAATCAATATAAATATGTACTTGATAATACCGATAGATACGCGGCTGCCGGGTGAACACGAGAGGGAGCTGTTAGCTATTTCCATATTCTATTCTGAATGTGGAAAGAAATTCTCAGCGTTTGCGTTGTACTGGTAAAATTTTAAACGGAAAGTCCGCTGGTAGTGCAAACGTAGAAAAATTTATTGTACATTTTAATTACTTGAAATGTGCTTATGCTACAATATGCTACGTTAGCAGTAAGGAACTATAAGTGAAAAGAAAAAAATAGATGATGAGGGGATGCACCCAGAAAATGAAGTTTCTTAGCATTTTGTAATTAGCAAAACACTGAAGCAGAACCTGAAAGTTATATACATATTATAAGATAATTAAACGTCCTATGCAGAAAGAAGTTATTGAACAAACATTACACATAAAATTGTGTTGGTGCAATAGTGACTTTAGATTGCAATTGCTTAGTCGATAGCTTTTCATATGCGCTAATGCATTGGCCGGTGCTACTGCGACGTTGTCATCGATTATACAGAAACAGAATTTGTTTATTTTTCATCGTATCAATATGAAAGTGACACCTATGGATTCCTGGCATTCTCTCGATTAAATTGGCAGAAAATAATTTAAATCAGACTATTTTTAACGAAACGGGCTTTCAATTCTGCAAACAAATTTTTCACGTAATTTCCTCAATTATGGTCCGAATTATATCATTTATGGGTCCAATTTGATCGAGAAACATAAAGAATCAATTGCCGTCACTTTCGCAAAGATCTGATTAGAAATTGCAGAATTTCAGATTCGTCACTGCTTAGTGTGCAACCCCGTACAGCCCCGTTGGTTTCGAGCGTGGAAGCCCACGAAACTCAACGAGACACATGCTAGACTCTAGCTAGAGAATCACCCCGTATAAATGCTAAGAAACGATAGTGTGAAGTGGCGTGCGTTTCAACTGCACATTGAAAATATCGTAGATTCTAGGGCCTAGCATATTAGCTCCGTATTACGTGGTTCTTCAGCGGAGCATTGCATTATTGAATTCAAAAATAAATGAATTGGTCAATTAGTTAAAATAAATAAACTGTGCATGATTTTAATGGCGCCTAATTTAATTCCACTTCCAAACTGAATTACTAATTGTAATTAAAAAAATACTTTTTGACCTGCAACATGAAACTGCGCACGCAAATGGTTGGGCTTGGATTATCGGGAAAGACCTACCCACCCCACCGTTTTGCTTTCTCGCTGCGAACGAGGACCTTCGGGTCCCAGTAGACCACCCGTTGACAGCCGAGAGCAATAAAACCGACGGGCCAGATAAAATGTTCATGTTTTTGGTAACTGTTGATGAAAGTATTACCAATGGAGTTTTTAGGGTTTCTCGATGAAAATGATGCCAAACATGGAGCAATTCGATCCATTTTTAGTGAACGTAATGTGTGTCCTAAATCATGTATTCATAAAAAAAATAGACCGAATTGCTTCGCGTCTCGACTCATTTTTGAGGACAAAAATTCACCAATCCATCGGTGGTAACACTCTTATCAAGGTGTAATGAGAAATATGAACATTTGCATATTCAGCACTGGATGACTCAAGTCGCCGTCGACCAAGGGTCTCTCGCTGGTGCGCTATTTCACTCGCACTCGGTTTACGTCGTTCAGTCTCCTTGTCATGCGACTTGCTGAGTTTCGTGGGTTTCGATGCTCGAAATCAGCGGGGCTATACAATGTTGCACACTAAGCAGTGAGGAATCTGAAGTTCTGCAATTTCTAATCAAATCCTTGCGAAAGTGACTGTAAGAATAAATGAAGGTCAATGAAAAGCTAAGCCAATACTGATGGAATTATCATATATTCTTCACAGAATATAGCTTGGGCCCCAATCGTCTGTCCGTTTCAAAGACTCAGTGGAGACTGCCCGCCTGTTCAAATCACGGGCCCAGTTGTTTATAGGAACAGTAGACAACCGGCGAGGGCGTCGCTATTTCGGGGTGGTCGCCGTAGCCGTGGCAGCGTAAGCAGATCCACGATGCCTCGACCAGCCTTCTCCGCTCAGCGCCGAATTATCTTACACGACGTCAATCGATTCCTTATATTTTCTTGATCAAATTGGCCCCATAAATGATATAATTCGGACCATAATTAAAGAAATTACGTGAAAAATTTGTTTGCAGAATTGAAAGCCCGTTTCGTTAAAAATAGTCCGATTCAAATTATTTTCTGTCAATTTAATCGGGAGAATGACAGAAATCCATTTGTGTCACTTTCATATTGATAAGATGAAAAATAAACAAATTCTGTTTCTATATAATCGATGACACATCACCGAGCAACGGCCATCTCGCGCGGACTCGGGCCACAAAGATTCTCGTCGGTTATTCGAGCTTCTAAGGTCGTATTCAGATATATTCGCCAGTGAGTTTCGTAACGCGTATTCTCCCACCATACCGTTTGCCTTGCTCGGTGCTCCTTTTCTCAACGTTTTCTGATTCGCTCTTGTTCCATCTCGCTCTCGCCTTCGCAGAACAAGAGTGAGCCAGAAGTGGCGGGGATAGCGCCAAGCTTCTGGCGTGTATAGGCCAAACTGAGCTGTCATCGTAGAAATACACACATCAGAATAAGTGTAGCTTAGCTCCGAAAAAATTCAGGAGCTTTAATGGTCAGAACATTGATTCTTTCTCGATAGTTTCATCTCGTATTGGTCTACATATAGCTTCGTCACGCACACAACTACTACGCTAACAATAAGAATAAATAACAGCCACACGGCTATGTTCAGACGGAGCCGAGCAGCATTCCCGTTACCCCACCATACCCGTCGGTAGCCCAGGGACTCCAACTGACAAATCCACGATCGTCAGATGGTGGTGGCTGATTTCTCCTCGATCAGTGTTCGTGAAAACGAATCGACCGGCCAATATATCTGAATACGTCCTTAGGATAAAGAAACAATGAAAGATGAACAATTATGCGAAGCCCAGGATGAAAGGCCTTCGAATAAACAAAGGAAACTAATAAATACCCAAAGCTAAATAGAATTTTAGATTTAGGGTACACACACCCTCCCCCAAACCCCGTGTCGCTTGGCCACTGGGACCATTTAGAAGTATATTATTTCATTTAAATAATGTCCATCTCTGCATATAACCGTAAAGAATTATAAAAAAAATCAAGGAGTCAACTGTTGACCGATTTGGAGAATATACAATAGTCGGAAGAATAATAATAAAAGCAATAATTGCAAATAATTGGTGTAACTTTCACATTCTGAAAATATGATATCAGTAAATCAATATTTCCAGTATTAGTAAAAAAGTTCCAATCTCTCTTTTTTTATTTTAAATAATGTAGCCATATAATTATAACATAAATTTGACAGCGATTTCAAGCGATGTATGTGTTACAGTAAAAACGTTAATTTAGTAAATGTATACAGTTCCCAGCAGTTCATGTATGCCTAAAATGCATATACCCTAACCTACAATCGTCCAAAAGTACATACATTGACTGTATCACGCTTTTACTGTGGCACATGTATCCAGCTAACGCTTCAGTTTTGCTATGATTCCACGTTGGCAGTCCTCCCGAGTAGGCGCCATCTCGTATCCACTAGCTGAACTAAATTTGTCACGTGACTTGCTCTGTATTATCGCCAATATGGCGGAACTCGTATTTGGGAATGCAGTCACGGGAATACATTATTTGCCCTTATATGAGCAGATTTTGGGCTGGGTGAGGTCTCGTTCGAAAGAGGAAGGTTCAGTGCAGCGCGCTCAAGTCATCGTTTGAGTCACAAAATTCTTTTAGTGACCTAAAAGTACTTGGATTCTTGCGCGTGTATTTTGTCGACATTTGCTCTACTTTCAACACTCATATTATTAGATATCAACACAATCTCGTCGAACCATGACTTGGGCGCCCTGCACTAAACCTTCCTCTTTCGAATGAGACCTCGCTCAGCCCAAAATTCGCTCATATAAGGACGAATAATGTATTCTACAAAACCCATGTTTCGGGCCAGATTGTGTCGGTATACAGAGCGCTGCATTACCCGTGTCTACCCCTTAAGGGGTTAAACCACTGTAGAGCACGAAAAAATAGGCACATTTCGGGATTTTTTTTTTGCGCAATAAAGAGATCAATCGAAATTCTGCAAAATGGGATTTATAATTCTAGTAATGAAGTACAAAAAATATTTTTTTTCAACTTCGTTCATGACAAAATGGTGGCTGCGCAGCATTTCTCCGTCGGTGCCTGTTTTTTGAAAGGGTTCACGGCCGGAAACCTAACTCCCGCAATTTTTGACCTGGAACAAAAAACCAGTCTTTTCGATTCTATAGAACAACAGCAAAAGACGTACGTAGGATTTTTTCGGTATATTGATTTTTCGCGAAATGGTGCATTTTTTAAAAAAAGTTTAAAATTTCATGAAAAAAATCGTCACAAAAGTGTTTATAAAAAACAAAATATGCAATATAAAAAAAAATCCTACGTACGTCGCTGGAGAAAGCAATTTTGAATATACTGTAAATTTTTCAGATCGATCGGTGAAGATTTGTTCGAGTTATGTTTCCGGCCAGTTAAAAAAAGTGGTTTCGAGAAAAACGCGTTTTAAGTACTGCAAAATCATATTATATTCTTATATACCTTTAATCTGCGATGCCTGCACCATACAATTGGCCTTCTAGATTAACATCCTCCTCCTCTTTTTCCTTTCTTAAGGTTTTCAAGTCGATTCGAGCCTCTCTTGCACCTTCACTCAACGATCGTTCTGCTCTTTCGATGCGCTCCGCGTCCACCTCTATGCAAAAATTGTAGCTGTTTGGGCCAATTGTCATGCCCATAGCGTCGATTACGTACAAAATTGAGGAAAATCCGTCATTGAACACACAAGTAGCAATATTTGTGGCAGTATCTAATACTAATTTTCCACTAGATATTGATTTTGGAGCCATCGCCCATACGGTCGAGTTGAAACTCTCGTTGCTATTCTGAGTAAATCCGCCGATGCAACGTGTGAAAAGATCGTCCTTACTCAATTCTTCGTACACTGGCTTTATAGCTTCGAAAACTTCTTTGTGCATAGGTTGTTGGTGTTGATAATCGCCCAAACTGTTTGTCGCTTTCGCTTTTTGCCAAGTGCACCATGAATATTCTCCAATTGGGCACTGGTCGTGTTGCGGGTTATTATCTGTAGATAATTTATGATACAATGTAGCCCATATAGCGTTCTTCATCTTTTCAATCGAATCACAATTTCTACGAATAGCTAATCCGTAATATATAGAAAGTTCGTCGATAAGCTTGCCTGTCAATTTTCCTTTCCCTCCAAGTCCTTTTTCAGCTTTTTTCAAATTACGGAGACGAGTGCCCATTCGTTTCTGAACATGATCTATGCATTCCTTTTTTTGTACTGTAATATTTTTGTAAGGTGTAGCATCTGTAATACCTTTAAAGGTCTTGGAATCACCGTCGCCGATATAACTTGCGTACTTCGCGTCATGTAAGGTTTCAGAGCGCCGAAACATTTCAACAACTGCGTCGATTTCCATTTTTCCAGCCGATCCTTCGTGGTTTGCTTGGCATTCACTTGCATGATTTTCTGACCATTCCGCATATTCTTCTGTTTCTCCTTTTTTCTTCCAATATTCACACGATTTACAATATTTTGATTTTACGATGACATCTATAACTTTGCCAGTGTGCCAACCAATACGAGAAACCAAGCCATACAAAGATGAAAATCCACGTTTTCGCCAAGATCCGTCGCCCCGATACCGTGTTTCCATTTTTGTCTCCTTTCTCAGCAGAAATTGTTTTTTCTTCTTTCGCTGCATTCGAAATACTCTTCTTACAAACAACTTCTGTTGCACTAGCAATGTTTTGAACGATCTTGTCATAAAACGATTGAAAGATCGGGCGGGGCAGTTCCATAAACGCACAAAATTTTGTTATTCCGCGTAAACCAATTTCAAGCAATTGCGTGGCAAACACAATTCTGCGGTTAATTTCGTAGGCATTCTTAACATATGGGCAACTTGGTATTTCTATTTTTTCACACTTATCACAGGACACAACTATTTTAAATCCCAAACCTCGTTTGCTAGTTTCAGTGAACTTCACTTCCGAATGGCACACTTTACAAACAACGACATTCGAAATGGCGGCAAAAACTGCTACGAAATTTAAGAAACGATAGCTAAAAGTAGAGTCCACTTCAATATCGTAAAAATCACGCTGCTTCAATTTCTTTGCCGATGCGCTGACATTTAAATCCTCGGGCGCTTCCATTTCATGTCGATTCAACGGTCGTCTGCGTGACGCTTGCGGTTTCTTGCTGAATGCACTGTCAGATTTTGATCCTTTTCTATAACGACCCGCTTTATCGTCACTCATGGTGAAAATCAATTGCAATTATCACTATATTATATGAACTATTATTCGAATATTACAAAACTGACTATCACACGTCTTTTTCAACGGTCGATCCTCACTTTACTAACGCTACACAGACGTTCTTAACATTCTAGACTATTCGGAGGTCAGCCCCTTGTCTATAGACTATTGTTATTCTTGCTTCCGTACACCAAAACAAATCTATAGCGCGCGCAGTGATAACAAAAGGCGCTCGGGGCATACACGAGAGCGTTGCGGTAGAATTGAAAATTTGGACATTTAGACATTTTTGCCGCCCTACATCTTTTGGTATATTATTTTTAAGACCCTAAAACACCTTTTAAAAAAAATTTTTTTTTCTTTTTTTGAAAATTCTACAGTGGTTTAACCCCTTAAGGAAACTGTTAAACTGTCTACAGCAACAAAAGATATTTGTAAAGAAGTTCTGAGCGTAGAGAGGTTTCGTGTTATGGACGTACGAGATGTAACAGATAAACTGTAATTTTGCTATATAATAAAAAAAACTTTTTAAAACAATTTCATTACCTTTTTCTTATTCATAAAACACACTTTTATGAATAAGAACTTAATGAAATGAAGAGACCAATAGAAAAACATATAGAAATACATAATTAGTTGTTACAGTAACTTTTTTAATAAATAATTATGTATTTCTGTATGTTTTTCTATTGGTCTCTTCATTTTATTAAGTTCTTTAGTTACGTGTCAGCACATTATCTGAATAATATCTCCATCATCTGAACGGCCATCTATTATCTTATCTTGGGGTTCTGAGTATACGCTAGATGGCGTCACTGGCGTCTATCCTTCTGCACTCTTAAAGCATTGGAGTGTCCATGCCCTGGCTGCGTCTAGCGTCAGAGCTTCGCTGAACGTAAAAGAGGATAACAATAATAATAGATAAAGAGGTCCGAGAGTGTAAGAAGGAAGGATGGAAAGATACCAAACCTGACACAATTTGAACTGTCATTATTAACGATATTACAGATAAAATTTATTTGCAGAATTGAAAGCCCGTTTCGTTCAAAGTAGTCCGATTTAAATTATTTCCTCGTTGAACGTAAAAGAGGATAGCAATAATGAAAGATAAAGAGGTTGGGTCACTACCCAACCTCTCTATATATATAACTCCACTAAGTTAGGAAACATGGCAATGAAACAATACTAATTTGCGATGTAATATTTTGTATAATCAATGTGCAATTTCAAAGCATACAATTTGAATAAGGTACATCACCGAAGTGTAACACGCCGATCGTAATGAAATCTATAAATGCTATAGTTCTTTTAAAAACATATGACGCTTTCTTTCTTATCTAACTATACATCAAATGATCTTTTTTATCAACAAGAATTGTCTGTTGTTTAAACACAAATTTAATAACGTAATCATTTTTTTAAAAGATAAATTCGGACAAAAGTATATTTCAATTTAATACTTTTGTACATGGTTTTCTTCGGAATTGTTATTCCACGATTGTAAAAATTTATCAATATAAACTAGAGATCAGTACTAACAATACGTATATTTTGGAATGTCTCATTAAAAGATTTTATTTAGCTACGATCCCCTGTTTGTTTGCATGTTTGATTCAAATCTGGACACTCAATTTTAATCCACTTCCAACCATCCAATTGTCTTGACACTTTGCAGGGGTGCGTAGCTTGGATGACAATACAAAATTATGGAAAAAACCTCCAAGGGGGTGAAAAAATTACCCAGTCACCAATAAATAATAACCCATAACCACAAATCCAATCGACTTAAAATCAATCACTCGCGTTCTTTACGAACTTTTAGCACTGTAGGGTTCAAGCAAACTGTTAAACTGCATACAGCAATAAAAGATATTTGTAAAGAAGTTTGAGCTGTGAAATGTAAATCCACGAAAACTAAAAACTTGAAAATAAAAAAATTTATAATAAACGATTTTATTAAAAATGCATTAAAAAATAAAAAAAAATAATTATTTTCTTATACTACAATTTCGATGGTGTATTTTCACTTTAAATAAAATCGTGAAGCAGGATATCTCGCAATAAATTCCTTTCGACACTTGATGCTGTACTAAATGGATTCATATTCTGTTAAGAAATATCCTGCTCCACGTTTTCATTTAAAGTTAAAAAAACACCATCGAAATTGTAGTACAAGAATAGAATTATTTTTTAGTTGTTAGTGCCTTTTTGATAAAATCGTTTAATAGAACATTTTTTTATATACTTTTTTGTCTCTAATCAAGTTACAGTCATCACAATAAATCAATCCAACTTAATTGGAGAATTGAAATACGACATGCAAGCTTTCGCCCCCTTGAAATGGACAATCACAGACAAAAAAGTGTATATTTTTTCAAGAATACTGTTATCATCTCTCATTCTGTGTAATTCTTAGGAATTTCTTAGGAAAGTGACGACGGCGTCGATCGACTCGCGTGATCGTATGATCCGCGAGTAAAAGTGCCATTGCTGGCACTTGTGACCACTGACAGAGTCAGTGAAACCGCGCTTTACAGCGCGGTGCGACGCCGGACCATTACAATAGTTTCACTATTTTCGGAGGGAGACCTTTTTCGCTTTTTCAAGCTTTTCGGTTTTTCTTTCGCTCTCTCCGCTAATATAAATTGTGGCTCCCGAATAGGCATGCACCTATTGTGCCGACTATCTATTAATTCGGGTAGCATGCATTCTAAATAAAATTGAACCAGTTTTGGCTCCATTTCTCTTTTCCAAAACGCATCATCTCTCTCTACTTTTATAGATTTCAGCCCCTTCGGGGTCCAAACGCAAAATATACAGTACTTTCTGTCAGTAATATGTAACTGAACTTGTACTTGATAATAATAGTGATGCGTTTTGCTCCTTGAAATACCTGTTTCTTTACGTGTGAACATGCGCTGGACAGCGCGTACTTTTTCCATAGCTTCTTCCGGCGTAAAGTTTTCCGTTGATTTGGGGCATTTGATTTCCACAATACCCTCTTGACCGATGATTCCATCCGGTGAAGCTCCTTAGAAGGGGATGCAGCTGTCGATGAAGATTCCACATTCTGCAATATCTGTATATTGCTTCTTCAATTCTTTGCAAGCATTTTTCTCGCATTCTTTCCCGTATTCCACCGCGGGTGCAGTAATTATCCTCGGATACAGAAATGACTTCACTGCATTTGCGCATAGCGTGTCAGGTCGACGACGGCACACTTGTCCAAAATTGGATGCTGTCAACAATTTGGACTTGTACTGCAACCACCTACGGTTCTTTACTTGTCCGATGGTTTCCTCTTCAATAGCATGTCTTTGCTTTTGCCAATCACTGAGCATTTGCATATGCTTTTCCCGCTCCAGTTCATACATTTCGGATGGCATGTCTGGCTTCTGTGCATTTTGTCCATAATCGGAATCTTTGTGCGAGGGCAATTGCGTGCGTACATATCGTGCAACTTTCGTTTCTTTCCGTTTTGCAGCTCTCTTTTCCATTGCTTTCTTCTTCTTTTCTTCCATTTGGCGCACAATCTCGGGCGTTTTCTTCTTCATTACTGCATTCAATCGCGAGTGCACTTGGCTACTGTTGTACTCCACGACAGCAGCAGCACATTTTCCTGTATACGATCCTCTCTCGGCGAAATTTAATCTTTTTCCGCCGATGTACTTGGCAATTATTGCGTTCAAACTTTCCACAGCGTTATTATTGGTAGGGGAGAGGTGCCATAAAAGGGACAGGTCTTAAAAGGGACAAATTGAATTGCCAAAATTCTAAACGCATTACACATGCAAGTTATTTTCCTGTTTATAACAACACTAGTGCCCAGTCATTTGACGTAAACTTCACTGCGGTCTCACTTGCAACAGAGTAGTAATCCGCGGTTGATGTTTTTCGGCAGTAAAAGTAAAATTTTCGTTGATTTTCTGTGTCGTTTTCTGAGAACCAGATCTATATAAACTGTTGAACTATTATATCATTAAAACATCCTGTATTCAACTGAAAGGAAAATACTTAGTAAGTAAGCTTAATTGATTGTTTTCTTTGTTTTGAGGTTATATTATGTTAAACTCACTTATAGTCTTAAAAAGGACAGCATAACAAGTCTTAAATGGGACAACCGTTTCATGGCTGTCCCTTCCATACACATGTACTGCTGGACACTATATATATTTTACTTTCCTATAAAGTTATTAGTGTATCATCTGTCAATGTCACAGATGACATTGTTTTAAATTCTCAATTATTAGTTGATAGCGTCTTGTTTCAAATTTAGGAATTAGTGAAGTGACTATTCAAAGCGACAGACTTTATCGTTAAAAAAATGTGTGGCAATAAATTAGCCCTCGTTATAAGTTATAAATTTGCTACAGTTGTATGTAAATTTCGTGTATTCAACGTGTTTTCTCTGTATTATTTACTTCTTACATGATTTTTAAGAAGATTGTATATGCCTTTTCTCGGGCATTTAGTTTTTAATTAATATATACATAATTATATATTCTGCAAAAAATAGTGTCGAGCAGTATAACTAGGAATGCTTTATTTTATTCAATATCTATTTCTGGGAAGGTAAAAAATGCCCCCGAAGAAAAGAGCTCGGATGAGCACGGAAAAGATACAGGATGCAGTAAAAGAAGTTCTTCAACGAAAAATGTCACTAAGATCTGTGGCAAAAGCGTATAACATGAGTAAATCGCATTTAGGTAGACTTGTTGCAGAAGCCAAGAAATTACCCGAAATAGATTTTGTATATCGTCCTAATATGTGCAGGTGTCGACTCGCATCTTCTACGCGTAATACCTCCGCATGTTTTGACCACGGGCCGAGAGGATGAGTCATCGGCGGTACCTCCCCCTCCCCCTTGTGTGTGTGTGTGTGTGCGCTCGCGCGCGCGTTCCCTCGCCATCGCGGTTCCCCTCGCCCCGCTTCACCCCTCGCCCTGCGTTGGTCCAGAACTCTCTTATAATACCTACTCACGCTGCTGTCCCCATCAGCAATCAGAGTAGAATAAAGGAGCCCACGTTTTTCTACACTAGTATTGAATCCTTCTACTATAGCATCGCTTTCTATAGCAGTCGATGCTCGAGATGTGTTCCAGTTTTTGAAGCATGTGTGCTTTCGGGGTTCTTTCTTGTTTTTCGCAGCAATCCGACAAATTCTGCAAACTTTGTTTCAAGCGCCGTAGAATAAAACTTTTTTCGTGTGATAGCCAACTATCACGCCGACTCCAGACGCAGAAGCGTAACATCCACTGCGGTAGGATCTCTTTATCCAGCTTCCGTCGGCCACAACGGTGATGTGAGGGATCCCTGATCCGGGAAGAATGTCGCCTCTTTCAATCGCCAAACGTTTTTCTTCTTCAGCTGCTGCTAGCATCTCTTCTTCTGCAGCGGCAATTGCGGACTTGATGAATTCATCTTGATTCTTCACGAAGTCTCTCTTCGACATGCAACGTATGTTCACTCCTGCAAAAGTGTGCTCCAATTGGGCATAGCTGCCTCCACATAAAATTGTTGCATTAACGGCGCCCTGATTCCTATCCACTTCTTCAGCTTCGTCCGATTGATTGTGGATTTCAGCTTTGTAATGGCATAAAGTGCATATTACGCTGAAGATGCTCTTGAAGCCATACAGTTTCACACCAGTTATTCGCAGGTGTTCAATGCCACAGTCTTCCCTATTTTTTGCATGCTTACCTATTTTTTGCAATTGAGCAAGCACATTTGGGAAATTCATTATATCGTTGCTATTTAGGAGACGCGATTGTTCTTGCGGCTCGTTCGTCGCAACTTTTTCTATAACGAAGTTTTCTTCCTCGTTACTTTCTATATCAAAGTCTTCAAGCGCCTCTTCAGTTTCTCCTGAACTGGCCGTATCAGTATCTCCATCAGATGGCAAGTACATTATCTCTTGATGCATATGATTTCGTCCATCGGATGTTGATGGTTCCTCTACTATACGCTCCTCGGCCAATTCTTCTGGACTTTGTCCTACGGCAGTGTCGTCTGCCGTTTTTGCGTTTTCTTGTTTCTTCTGAAGGGCTGAAGACCTTCTCTTTTGGCGATGTACTTTCTGTTTCGAAAATCTCCTTGCGGACGGACGTAATTTTCGCGGACGAAACGGAGAATTATTGTCCATATCTTCTTGCACGTCCTGCATATTCACACTTCGAGTGTCACTCATTTTACACTAAACCAACAAACACAACACAAATACAATACAATACAACGCAACACAACTCAAAATCCTTCTACCCGTTACAAAAAGAAACGTAAACGCTGTTACGTATGTGGAATTTTCCCATACGCCGCTCTCAACCTTTTTTCGAGCTCGCGTCTGCGAAGGGAAAACGCCCTAAAATCCTTTCGCTTATCACACACCACTAATGGAAGTCAAGATCCCGACCAGCTGGATTTCGACCGTGAGAACGGGAGTGACACGACGACGACCCCGAAGGATTTCCTTATATGGAGATTCCTAACGAATCCCCACTCATTTTTTGGACTATATAAACCATTTGGTTTCAACCCTCGTTGGTTCAAAGCAGTACAGTCACGCGTAGAGTAACGTCGTGTCACGCTCGTACAGAGTTGGTTAAAATCCAGTAAGATCGGGCTCGAGTCCCCTTCCGAATCAATAGTTAACCTCATAGAATCCGCGAGTCCGGTTTACATTCTATTTGGCACTTTGAAATAGCCACTCTTACGCCCCGCATCGCCAGTGCGTTAACACCGTGCAACTATTGGTAACTTACACATTTTGACGCAGAATACGTCTTACCTTTCAGGCCAGCGGTAGCCCCCCCCCAACCAGAATATCGAGCGTTACGTTTTCATGTAACGTTTGAAATTGCAATATCTTCTAAACGACAAGACATACACGCTTATACGACATACGAATCGACAGGCGAAGGAACAAAGGATATTAATTGTGCAATATGGCCGCGCTATTGCATGAGCCAGCGCGGGGAGAGGGGGGGGGGGTGAAGGGTCACATTTTCCGCCGCTCGGCGCGCCTGAAAATTAGTATATCTCGCGACTCCGATGAGATAGAACGTTCCGTGACGTCCCATTGTAATCGTCTCATCGAATACTATACCTCCAGTGTACAAAAAACCAGCGATATTGTTTGTAAGACAGAAGAATCGAAAGTGAAGTTTGCAAATCTGTGTCTTTCAACAACATGTCGCGGTATACGGCTACTAAACGCGTACAAAACCACCGTAAACGCGTACAGGAGAGTATAGAAGATCATGGTGAACCAAAAAAATCCAAAAAGACAAATGCTCCACGTCAGAGGGAATATAGACACACGAGTACAGCAGACCCGCAGCCGAATACATCTGCCGTTCCTGATATTTGTATCACAGTGGACGACGCGGAAAACGCAAACGCCTGCGAAAATGATACGTTGGAGGTTATGCAATTAGATACACATGACGAGAAATACGAGGAAGACCGCCCGACGTCGCAACTGTATCGGCCAATCGATTTCACTACAATCTATCAATTAGCAACAAATCATTTCTTAAAAATGAATTTGGATACTGTCACGTCCCGCGACGTGGAGTCTAATATTAATTAACCTTTTAATCAATATGTTTACTATTTCGTACTCTGAGGTATTGTAACCACCTCATATGAATATTATATAAATATTGTGCAACAAATAGTCGATAAGGCATTATCATCGTAAACTACGATAAGAAGAGGCCATGCAAAGAAATACACGGACGGTAACAGTGAGCAGGACAGCCGGCATCAAGGAGGTGGCGGACGACCAGGTGTACACGAGTTGGCTGACCGCACAAACATCAAGAAGGCCCAGCCAACACCAGTTGACGTTCAGCATGGGACGGAGGCCCATATCAACCAGTGGAGACGACACCACCTTCGCGGAGCTGTGCCCCTGGTCCTCGCCAGAAGTTTGCCCTCCCGTTATTTCCCACAAAACCAATATCCAAAATAATATGTTTAACTTCAACCCTTAGTAAATAAGCTGTACGAAACCGATCGTACAGAAAATATTGTAAACAAATAATATATAAATCAAATGCGAATTAAAATAAGAATCTTACTATCGCCGCCGCAGGGAATCAGTTAAAATGGAACGTGCCTAAGTAGTAAACAACTCCCAGAATAGAGCGATGGGAAGATTCTTCCTGAAAGTTCCCAGGTAGAGACTGTGGGATGGGGTCTCTCACCTAGGATATGTCATGTAACAAATCCTAGAAAAGGAGTGACCGACTGCCTTATAAAAAGGGACTGACCACCCGCGGAGCTCATTACCATACTAATTACCACGTTCAAGTTCATCAAATATTCGTTAAAATCACTAACAGTGTGTTTAGCACTAGCAATTTAAGAATATCTTAAGGAATTTATAAAGTGTTAAAACCACAAAGTAAAATAAAGGTGATTGTTTTGTTACATCAGTGAGTGAAGTGATTCCACCCCAATTCCCCATCCTATAAATCGAGCGTTCGTCTTTTTTTGGAAAAGTGAATTAAAATACGAAGATGTGCATTGACAGTTCACGGGTTGCGCTGATTAATGGTTTCACCCATGAGCAGAACGTTGCCCGCGGTTTTACCAGAGATTAAGCGTAAAGCGTGAACGACGCGATTGCTTAAACATTAATGAAATTCTAAATCAATGTTTGCGAAATGTGGAAAAATCACGCCCGCCTCCGCTGATGGTGCCGCTGAAGAGCAGAACGTTGCCCGCGGTAGCGCCTGGTGCGCAAGGTGAGAGTGATTTATCGGTCAACAAATAATTGTTATTGACATTCCAAAAGACGAATGCCGCGAAATCATCGTGCGGGGCGACGAGTGCAGCTCCGACGATTAGCGGCCAGATATATTAGCGCGCCTGCAGAACAATTTGACTTGTTAGGAGTGCCCAACATCCCTTGTGTCAGGGAGGTAACACCTTTACCCAGCCACGGAATAGTGGTGGTGTGTGAAGACTGGGCCCTGCCTAAACAAAATCTAGCACCCGAGTTCGACGGGACTACAGATGCCCCCATAGAGTGGGAATTGATCCCTATAGATCTGCCCTCGCCGTAAGAAAACTAAGGTAAATACTATAATACAAGTGAATTATAATCTACCCAAATATCGCTCTCAATTATTCCAGAGCGTGAAGTCCCTGGACTAGCTCGAAAGCGGAACAAAAGTAAACTCCCTAAAATCGCGGCCCTAAATAGGAAGTACGGACGTAACAGATACACGTGTCATATTTGCGACAGATTGTGGTTCCAGATGGACATAAAGACGGTTACTCATAATGTGCTGCCGCTGCTTCAACCACAATTTCCCAATGAAAACGTCGCAAACTTTCAACTATGCAGTTACTGCCGAACGAATTTATCAAAGGGGAAAATACCGCCGATGTCGAGATCGAACGGGTTTCAGTATCCGCCGAAGCCAGTTTTGCTGCCCCTAGATCCCATAACTGAGAGACTTGTATCGCCACGAATACCTCTTATGCAACTTCGTCGGCTGCGTCACGAGGAACATGCTATCATCGGCCAAGTGATAAATGTGCCTGTAGACGTTAACAATATGGTGACTTCTCTGCCGCGACAGTTAGATGACGACTATGCGTTAAATATCAATATTAAGAAAAAACTTGTTCATAAGAGTGTGTATTTGAGTGGGTTCGTTAAGAAACGAGTTGTGAAGGCTTGGTTGAGATATCTGCTTGACCAACCTCTATACAAAATGTACAATGTTCAAGTTGATTGGGGTAAACTAGATCGACGCTATAACACTGGCGAAAATATACACAATAAAGCTAGTACCAGCACAAAGAATGCTACTGACTCTGAACAAAATCAACGATGAGATGAAAATGTGGGTGAGATCGAGGAATTGGACACCAAACGAGCGCCGGAATCTGAGGTGCTGCTCGCCAGACAACACACGCTGCTTTGGGACGAGGACCGTTGTCTCGACATCGCCCCTGGCCAGAAATCCACGCCGATGAATATAATTTATGATCGTTACGCTGAGGAGCTTTCATTCCCGGCGATCTACTACGGTGTGCCTCGTACGTTCAACATGGACGTGAGCGTAACACCATATATGATGGCCACCAGCGAAATCAGGCGACGGGATCGTCGTGGAGCCACTCCGCAGCACATACTCTACATGGCGATGAAGATTCTGAGACTGCGAATCGTGGACGACATACACAACACGTTCAGGTGCGTCAAAGCGACAGAGAATATCACGCGGAAACAGATCGAGGATCGGCAATTCCTCGAAGAGTGCGTGGAGAAAAATTTCGCATTTCTGAAATTGCTGCCCAACTCGGTCACGTACTGGCAGAGTCGCCGAAATGATCTCTTCGCGAGCATCCGACAGCTAGGGAAGCCCACAATGTTCTTAACCATGAGTGCCAACGAGATACGATGGCCGCATTTACTGCAGACTCTGCATCGTCTCAATGATTACTACAAACAGATCGACGATGTTAACGTGCATAACGCGTTGGAAAAATTAAACCGATCGATGCGCAGTCACCTTGTTAACGAGGATCCGGTCGTTTGCTGCGTGTACTTTAAGAAGCTCGTCGACACACTGATAAACATGCTACAGAGCAAGCAAAAACACAATCCGTTCGGCAAATACCGTGTGAAGGATTACTTTCTCAGAATGGAATTTCAACATCGCGGCAGTCCACACGCCCATATACTGCTGTGGCTCGAAAACGATCCCCGAGAGTGCATCGACGAGGATATGCCGCAGACGATCTAACTGCTAAGGGATTTGTGCTCGGTGAGCCGCGACTACATCGGTGACGACAAGATCAATAATCAGGTCCATCAGCATACCTTCACATGCACCAAACGAGGCGAGAGCAATTGCCGCTTCAACATACCGTACTGGCCGATGCGTGAAACTAAGATTCTACTGCTTATGGCCAAAGATGACACGCGGAAAGCGACATTCAAGAGCACAGCGCTGAAGTTGAGACGTACGCTAGAGGAGCGCAACTACTGTACCGTCGACGAATTTCTAAACGACAACAACCTAAATTACGCCCAGTACTTAAACATCATACGTGCATCTCTGCGTCGGCCGACAGTCGTGTTTAAGCGGAACATGACCGAGATCCACACGAACACGTTCCATCCGTGGATAGCATCTGTGTTGAAGTCGAACATAGACCTGCAGATCATCTTGGAGGAGTACTCTTGCGCGCAATACGTAGAAGAGTATGTCAATAAGTCGAACAGAGGCATCAGTAATTTGCATCGCGACCTGCTGAACCTACATGAACACAATCCGGATAAGGAATATCTACAGCTCATGAAGCAGTTGAGCCTCAAATTACTGAACACAGTCGAAATGAGCGCGCAAGAGGCCGCCTGGTATTTGTTGCGACAGCTGATGAGCCAAAGCAGCCGACTAGTGAGCTACATTCCCACAGTGTGGCCGCAGGAGCACCAGAAATCCATGCAGAAGAGGACAACGATGAACAAGGAGGGCATCGAAGAAAATTCAAACAACATATGGACCAAGTCCATATTCGAAAAGTACGAGGAAAGGCCCGACGATTTGAGCCAAAGTTTGGCAGAATTTGTCGCTTGGTACATACCAAAGCTGGGTAGACGGCGATCGAGGCAAAACGACAATCACTTGAGCGAGCCCGACGACGCAGATGAGGAGGACGACACCGAGGAGACGTCTACAGTCGTGAAACAGTACCGCCGCAGAGACGTCGCGAGAGTTATCCGCTATCGGCACTACGACATCGAAGACTCTATCAATTACAAGCGCGAACTAGTGATGCTCTTCTACCCGTTTCGAAACAAGCTAGTCGATATTCTTGATCAGCTTAAATTCAACGAGATCTATGATCGCGAGCAACAGCAGATAATGAATAAGCGAAAGGAGTACGAGAGCAACATAGATATAGACGCGTTGATGGACGAACTGAGCAAACTGTGCGAGAAGGCCGACGACGGCGTTGAGATGATCGACGAGTCCGAGAGGGAGAAATTTGTGCGTATGGTCACCGAGGCAGGTCAGGAAAACAACGATGATTTTGAACGCGAGACTAACAACAACATCGCAGTGGTCAGAAAACGCGACAACATCATGACCAAGCAGCAGTAATGCGAGTTGATGAGAAAGACCAACGAGGAGCAGCGAGAGTTCATAGTCGAATTCGTCCACCGTCTGTGCACGCCCGACGCCGAACCAATTCAACTGTACTTGGCCGGACCGGTCGGTAGTGGCAAAACGTTAACGTTGAAACTCATTATGGAGACTTTGAACATATTCGGGCGGCAGCATAGCACGCTCAGAAATGCGTACGTGGCGTGCGCTTCTACAGGCAAGGCGGCGATCAATCTCAATGGTAATACGGTCCATTCGGCGTTTCGGATCACTCCGCTGAGTAAGAAAGTTGGCAATTTATCACGGGAAGTTCAGCAGCAGTATCATCGTCAGTTCACCGGTGTCAAGTGCGTGATCATCGACGAGATCAGCATGATCGGTTCTGATCTCTTTCATCGTATAGACCAAAGGTTGCACGAGATAACCGGCGTGTACGATCGGCCATTCGGGGGAATGCATATGATCTTCTGCGGCGATTTCAGACAGCTACCGCCCGTCAACGCCCGCCCGATATACAAAGGCAGTCGGGATTTAATTCACGGAATGGCCTTGTGGCAGTCGCTAAATTACTTCCTACTAGTGCGAGTTATGCGACAAAGCGATGAGGCTT
Source organism: Andrena camellia (assembly GCA_029448645.1). Taxonomy (NCBI): domain Eukaryota; kingdom Metazoa; phylum Arthropoda; class Insecta; order Hymenoptera; family Andrenidae; genus Andrena; species Andrena camellia. Next base: position 29,819,485 of record CM055679.1, read on the forward strand.
TCTCCGGCATACTCGCCAAGATCGGTAACGGTGACCCGTTGCTGTCCGATGAACTGAAACTGATAGAGAGCCGTTTCAGAACTGATGACTGGTGTCTACAGAATCTTAGTAGCGTGGTCAGGTTGTATCATCGAAACAGCAACGTTCATACGCACAATAAACGCGCGATAAACACCCAACTCGAGATCACCGCAGAGGACACAATAACTGGCTACGGCAAAAATTATGAACTTGTGACGGCGCGGAATAAACTACACAAAATGTGTACAGTCGACACTGGGGGTTTGCCGTACGGAATAAAATTGTCTACAGAGTCTCCGTACATGATCACGTGTAACATCGACGTTGTCGACGGGCTGGTGAACGGAGCCATCGGAGTCTTGAAACACATTGAGCGACTTTACGAAAAACATCATGAGTTAGACGACGATAGCACCGTAGCCGTTCCATCAACTTCAACAGGTGGCGGTGGCGGCAAAGTACCGCTGAATCGAGTTAGATTGTGGTTCGAGTTTTCAGAGGCAAAGATGGGTAAAGCAGCGAGAATAAAATGCAAACCTCATGTTCTGTCGAAGTTAAGCAAGTTCGGCGACGATGATTTGAAGTGGACGCTGATCAGTAAACGTACGGCTACGATCAGACTTGGTGGATCAGTCACATGTAAACGTCAACAATTTCCGCTGTTTCTTGCAGCAGCTATCACGATCCACAAGTCGCAAGGAGCCACGTTCGAGCGGGTCGTCTTCGATTACGATAAATCTCAGCAAAATCAATTGGTGTACGTGGCGATGATCCGCGTGACCAGCTTGGACGGTCTTTACATCACCAACTCAAGGGGTGACTTTAAATTCTATCACGGTGCGAGAAACATGGCTCCGATGGTGAAGGAAGTTCGAAACGAGTACTCCAGATTGCTACAACACCGGTTGCCTACGAAAACACAGCAAGTGCGATGCTTCACGTCCCGCCGCGAGGTGGAAGATGAAGGGAATACCGAAATAAACAAAAACGCGATCACGATAAAAATCACCGTAATTAACGCCCAGAGTTTGGTCGCACACGTGGCTGACATCGCATCCGATAGTCAACTTCAAAAATCAGACTATCTCGCGATTACGGAAACGTGGATGGATCCGGACAAACCGGTCGTCCAACAGTAGACAGCGACGACGGACGGCCGGAGGTGTCGCAATTTACCAAAATTTACTGCGTAAATTTTGGGTGTCGAGTGATTCAGATGAACAACAAGAAACAAACGATCGATAACGATGTTCGAGACATGTGTCTTCTGGACATCACGGTAAATGGCAACTTGAGATTTGTACTCGGGTGTGTCTACATCCACCCGAGCGTCACCATTTCCGATCTCCAGCTATTTCTATTCGGTACTATGATTAAATACTCGGAAAAAGCGAAAAAATTATTTGATGATGTGAGCGTAGAAACCGAAGTGCCGATTGTGATCATGGGAGATTTCAACGTCGACGCACAGACTAATCCACGTGTGCTAGAATTCATGACGGAACACTTCAATTTAGACCACGTGCCGACGCCACCGACTACGCTGGGTAACACCACCATCGATTTGACTTTCGCCAGAAATATAAGTGTCGATCTCTTCCCTTATATTAGCTACATCTTGTATCATAAGCCCATTGTAAATAAAATCTTGCTTCACCCACTTTGAAATAAATAAATAAATAAAAAATAAATAAATAAAAAAAAATTTGTACTTTGTACAATTAAATATGTTTTTGTTCATTGTCTTTCATACCACGTAAGCAACTATACAGCACGCGTCACGTATTCTACGTTTTAAAGGATTCCGGCCGTGTCTCTGACACAGCCACCGTTACTTTTATCTAATTATTTAATCGCGACACTTACATTTGTACAATAATTAGTTATTGAATATACGAATGGTGTTCACGTTGTAAATCGAGTAGATTCGTTAAACCCATCTCTTAACCAGCGATCCTTATAATATTAGTAGCACTCACCCATTGATACAACTTTACCGCTCCAGTTGTATCAACTTTAATTAAGAGTTACGAGGCATCACTAACATTTCCCGCGACTCCCTGATTTCACATCAGGTTCGTTCGCAACCTTTCATCCAAAACAAGGAATCTTCTCCAACCCAGTGGCTCCCCGATTTCGCATCGGGTTCGTCCACGAAACATCACCCCTCCTACGGCTCCCTGATTTCGCATCAGGTTCGTCCGCGTGTGACTCCATCCTAGAGGCTCCCTAATTTCGCATCAGGTTCGTCCTCGCTTCCGATAATCCTAGCGGCTCCCTGATTTCGCATCAGGTTCGTCCGCACTCTAACTAACAAACTCATAAACCGTATTCCTTGGGAAATACCCTTCTCGCCGGCCTCTCGCTTTGCCACAGCCCCGGCTCGTAACAGAACTGGTGACAGCGGTGGGATGCTACTGCATTAGAATCGCCGTAAAATTTGGGTTTTTAAATACGTTAAAATCACTCGTAATTTAGTAGCGACAATATACTAGTTTTCTCTAGTCAAGTCACTTAGTAACTTTCAAAATGACAAGCACACAGGCGAACGTCTCTTCTAACGACATTATGAACCTGACAGTTTCAATCGCAAACTCAATGTCACTCTTGACGCAACGGACATGTATACAGAACATTACCATGTCAATTCCAACCTTCGACGGTGAAAGTCCACCCCTGACGCGCTTTGCACAAAATGTGGAAGATGGGTTAACTTTGATTCCTGAGGGTACGGAAGCCGAGTATCTTGCGATAATACTAACGAAACTGATCGGTCCGGCACGCAGGTGCACGTTAGAGCATAAATTCGATTCTGTTAAGAAATTAGTTCAACATTTGAAAAAGAGGTTCGCGCCCGGTAGAAGTTTGTCATATTTTCAAGTCGAAATCGCGAAACTAAGCATTCGCGAAGGAGAAAGTCTGCGACAGTACGTCGACAGGACTAGCCATCTCGTTTATTGTGCGCGCAGAGCTATTCGGGAAAGGTATCTGGATCACGCTGAAGACTTCATCAAAGAAATGGAAAAAGACGTTAAAGAAAACTTCATTGATGGTTTACTGGATCGAATTTCCTGGAAAGTGTCGGCTCAGATTCAAGACATCAAAACACTTGAACAAGCTTACGACGCCGTGCTACAGATAGACAGAAAATTAAGGAATCGGCGTCAGTCGCCCCGTAATGAATCACCCTCCAGGTGGTCTCGTCGAGACCATTACGCTGAAGATTCCCGCCACCACGACCGCGAAGTGTCGTACCCACACTCTCCGAGTAGATACGACCAGAACAGGGATCGGTCTACAAGAACATCTGGTTTTGAAGAGGAACGAGAAGGACGGACACGCACGACGGCCTGGACATTGCGTCACCGGAGCCCCTCGAAATCCCCTTCTTATCGCTCCGACTCATCGTATCCAGATGATGGAGAAAAACAATATTCCATTTTAAAAAATCACGATAAAGATCGCAAGCCAAGTTTGTATTGTTGGCATTGCGGTATAACCGGACACGACGGAAAATCCTGTAGGAAACATCCGCGTAGTCCGAGATATCAACGAGACACGTGAGATTCGTCTGTCGAATCAAACAAGTCTTTAAACTTAGATCGCGCTCAACGTATAGGCGACACGATGAGCGGAAACAAAGAAGTTCGCCAAAGAACAGTCCGCTTCGAAGAGGAACCCTCATTAAGGAAGCGCCTGCCCCACGCATCAAAATCAAGGTTCCAGAACTGGAGTCAGGAACGGGAGAATTCTTAATCGATAGTGGAGCATCAGTTAATTTAATAGTCATTAGCGCCCTGGGAGTAAAAGCCGCGATAAACTCTCGGGAAGAAATCGAATTAACCGGAATTAGTACTAATCCAATTCATACTCCAGGAAAAACAATTCTTCATATCCACGAAGCTCCCGCACTTTTCTATGTGGTAAAAGAGCTTGCAATAGAAGCAGACGGACTTATAGGAAGCCCATTTTTAAAACAGGAGGAAGCCGAAATTTCCTATTATCATGGGACTTTGGTGATAAAGAACAAACCAACCCGACCTTTACGTTTTTCAAATTATCAAGACCTACCTCAAACGAAAGAACTACCGACGTCGACCAAACATCGTATCGAACCTAGGACATCGCAACAGATTGCTATAACAATAACAAACTCGAGGATTAAGGAAGGATATTTACCGCGTATCAAGACCCTCGACCATCTTTACATAGGGGAAGCAGTCGTGAGGAACAATAAAGGAAAATGCTACGTTATGGCAACAAATACCAGTGATGTACCCCTAGACGTAGAGATAGAACCACAAACATTAGAACCATTTGATATCTTCGGGTCATCAGACGAAGATTTTTACCCAGCTGAAGAACACCCGTCAAAATTCAAAACCAACGAAAATAGAATACAAAAAATCTTAGAAGCCCTAAACACTAAACATTTGAACAAGGAGGAACTAGATTTCGTCACCAATGTAGTTAAAGATTTCCCCGACCGATTTTATCTTCCTGGAGATAAACTTGGGAAAGCTCGCGACTTTAAACACTCAATCCATACATCCAACGATATTCCAATCAACACAAGACAATATCGCTATCCTCTCATACATCAAAAGGAAATTCAAAAGCAAATCAGCGCGCAAATTATCAAATGGTATAATTACACCTTCAAAATCTCCATACAATTCACCTTTGTGGATCGTCCCGAAGAAAGAAGACGGAAACGGAGTGAAACGTTGGCGTCTGGTAATAGATTTTCGCGGCCTCAACGAAATAACAATTTGTGATAAGTATCCATTACCTCAAATCACGGAGATCTTAGATCGATTAGGAGGAGCTAAATATTTTTCAGTCTTTGATCTCGCTAGCGGATTTCATCAAATAGAAATGGATCCGAAGGATAAAGCAAAAACAGCATTCACTACTCCAAATGGTCATTACGAATTCTCTCGAATGCCTTTCGGATTAAAGAATGCACCACCCACCTTTCAACGCCTGATGGATCAAGCACTCACTGGACTTCAAGGGACGGACCTCTTTGTCTACTTGGATAACATAGTGATCTACGCATCATCGTTACAGGAACATAATATCAAAGTCAAAAAGTTGTTAAACCGCCTTCGAGAACATGGATTAACCCTCCAGACCAACAAGTGCCAATTTCTGCGAAAGGAAGTTGCATACCTTGGACACATTATTTCAAAGGAAGGGGTAAGACCAGACCCTAGGAAATTAAAAGCTGTTCAAGATTTTCCCACACCTACAACGCAGAAGAACATTCAACAATTTTTGGGACTTGTTGGATATTACCGAAGATTCATACCTAATTTCACAACAAAAGCAAAACCATTAATTAACTTATTAGGAAAAGACATCAAATTCAAATGGACAGAAGAACAAGACCACAGTTTTAAACAATTACGCAACGAACTTTGTCAGCAGCCCATATTGCAATACCCTGATTTCAGTAAACCTTTCATCGTAACCACAGATGCATCCGATTACGCTATTGGAGCCGTACTCAGCCAAGGGGAGATAGGAAACGACCGGCCAATTGCCTACGCATCCCGCAGCCTAAATAAACCTGAGAAGAATTATTCGGCTACGGAAAAGGAATGTTTGGCCATGGTTTACGCCGTAAGATGCTTCAGGCCCTACATCTACGGAACCCCATTCACCCTCGTTACAGATCACAGACCACTTGTCTGGTTACATTCCGTCAAGGACCCAACTTCTAGACTTATGAAGTGGAAGCTCCGACTTTTAGAGTACGAGTATCAGGTCGTCCATGAATCCGGAAAGACGAATAAGAATGCAGACGCATTATCACGCAACCCCACGTCTGCCTGCCTACCACTTATTCCACGAGAGCTCCAGGATCCCGACTTCAAAGCTCAGATACCGAAAACAAACGCTAACATCGATACAATTGGACACCGCACACGACAGTTACGACGAGATAGGGAAAACCGACCCAAGTACCGGGAGACAAGCAGCAGCTCAGATGAAACAGAAGAAACCGCACGTGGGAACGTTCAACATTCTCCAATAATATACCAGAACCGATCTTTTCCCAGCTTATCTCAAGAGGTAACCATGCCAGATGAACGCCAGGAAACCATGAACAGTTTTTCGCCCGCAGCAAATTCCACTCAAATCGTCCCTCTAGATAAGGACCAGACCGTCTTTGACAATCTAATATCCTTTGAGGAGCCGCTCGAAAATACTGTAATAGAAAATGCAAGAAACTTTCAACAAGATTTACTCAGTACACCGCAAGTATCATCAGAAGTCATGGATGAACCTTTATAACCCTCAATAAATCAGCTACCTGCGGGAACTACGACCGAAGCCAGTGTGGGACAACCACCTGACAGCAGGTCAACTGAACCTAGGGTCTTTGACCACACGCTTGACCCTTACCCATTCTTCACAACCGACATCGAGAATTCAAACGACCTTGACGATCTGGAAGAGAACCCACTAGATCAACCACATAAAATTATTATTTCTTCAAATACCTTTACCGCTGAAGAGGGACATTACGTACATTTCATTTCTGCTGACTGCAATTTAGTAAACCCCGTCGGAAAATTACTGCTGGATACTGAAATAATTAGTAAACCAAATCTGGCAGCACAACCAAGAAGGGGACAGGTGATAATTACAGACAATGGATTATTTAAACCTTTCAGTATAGTAATCTCGGATAACTTTTTCGATAATATTAAAAGAGTAGATGTGCTTAACGGATTGAAAACTCTTCGACACACTTTGGATCAAAATCAGATTAAATCATTACGAATTTCTGCCAACGGGGACCTTCACAAAATACCATCCAATGAATTCGTCAAGATTTTTGAAAGAGGTTTTCATAGGAACCGGCCTACAGAGTACTTTATGTAACTGTACCATTACAACACCATCCGAAGAAGACAGACAGCACATCATAAGCGAAGCTCACGACAGTTTAATTGGAGGACATAAAGGAGTAACGAAGACATATAAACGCATCTGATCAAAATTCCATTGGCCACAAATGCGCAACGACATTCAAGACTACATCCGAAGATGCCAAAGTTGTCAGGAACAGAAATTAGTCCGAGCGAAAACTCGTCAACCGATGTTAATCACCGACACACCTATAGGAGCCTCTGACAAAATTTCCTTAGATACAGTAGGACCTTTACCAATTACACCCAGTGGGAACAGACACATTTTTACCGTTCAAGATAACTTAACAAAATATTGCGTAGCTGTAGCAATACCTAACATTCGAGCTGCTACAATTGCAGATGCTTTCGCTAGACATTTCATCGCGATTTATGGAACACCTCGCGCAATACTAACAGACAAAGGAACTAGCTTCATCGGAACACTTATGACCAATCTCTCTGAAATATTCAAAATCAAGCAAATCACAACCTCGGGATATAGACCGCAAACCAATGGATCTCTGGAACGAAGTCACATCGTCCTCACCGAATACCTCAAGCATTACATGGATAACTACGAAGACTGGGATTTATTAATACCGTTCGCAATGTTCTCTTACAATACATCCGTTCACAAAGCAACAAATTTCACCCCATACGAATTAACCTTTGGAAAACCAGCTCGAGAACCAACCTCTTTTCCAACCGGTGAAAAACTAAAGTCGTATGGAGAGACTACTTAATAGAATTAATAACGCACATGACCAATATTCGTAATATAGCCTCTGATAATCTACACAAAGCAAAAATCCGTTCGAAAAATTATTACGATATCCATGCAAAACCAGCAACGTTTAATGTAGGTAATTTGGTTTACGTACTCAAGGAACCACGTACCAGTAAATTTGATCCACATTACATTGGACCGTACCAGATAGTAAACGTGACAGACCTGAATAACGTAGTATTACGAACACATAATAAATTGATCACTAAGCATCAGGATAAACTAAAGCATGCTTACTCTCCATTCACAGTTGAAAATCAACCATGATCTTCGCATATTTGCTCCTGTTACCTCTCGCTGTTATTAGCGATGATCAAATTATTACACCGCTCGAAGGAAGCACCGGACTCTTCTACGAAAAACTACCTGACATAAGGACCTTCCAATCACAATGGCGCCTAATCACATTTCTGGATGTTACTCGGTATCTCAGCTATGCTCCACATGTAAAGCATCATATCTCAACGATGAATCAACTCTGCAACCGTCATGATTCCATCAGCTGTCTTAGCAGAGAATTAGGACCTCGATTAATCAAGAAAGAAGAAAACACCGTACATTATAGCAACTTGATACGCACTGCAATAGGTGACACCACACATCTTAAAACACCATCCCCACGGCGTAGCGTACCTTTTGGATTCATCGGCACTCTCAGTAAAATGTTATTTGGAACTTTATCACAAGAAGATGCAGAATACTACAACCGCGAATTAAACAAAGTTTATAAAGATCAACGCGAAATTACCGAAATAATAGCAAACCAAACGCATATCATAAAAGGAGAATTTTCGCTCACTCATGCGAGGTTAGTTAACCCGGGAGTAGGCGCGCCAAATAACTTACATTAGTAGGCGCGCGTCGGTCATTTCGACCGATGATAATGTAATGAGAAATAACTTAACAAAATGACTAAAATAATATAAATAATGCATAACATTGTATATTACGGTAATTATTTACTTTAGCGATTTCTCACCGATTTTGATGAAATTTGACTATTTTGTAAAACTCCACATTCTGAGCAACTTTTTCGTATACATGTTACCCCCGCTCGTTCTTAGTTTCCGAAATATTCGCAAAAATATTTTTTAAATTTCTTGCTTTGGTGTTATAATTTGGGTTAATGTTCCGAGATATTTGCGAAAAACTTCGGTTGACTTATTCCGACACAACGCATTCCACTTTTCAACTTGTCTCGGGTATTAGTATTGGTTTGGGCTAGATTAGCGCAGGGGGCGCGCGCCCGCTCGCGGGCGCGTTAAGCATGGTAGCGAACCGATGTGAGTCGGGGTGTTGACGGGAGCCCCCACACATCCAATAGGTGCTCTCGAAAGCACCCTCTTCCTAGCAAAAAAATTATATTTTAGAACCAGAGGCATCCTAATATCCGGCGGCGCCGGCGCCGCCGAACAGAGTCAGTATTGACGGGCATCCGCAAGTTTCTAGTAGAAATCTCCAAACTTACATCGATTTGCTACCACGCTTTACGCGCCCGGGAGCGGGCGTGCGCCCCCCGCACTAATCTAGCCCAAACCTATACTAATATCAAGGACAAGTTGGAAAGTGGAATGCGTTGTGTCGGAATAAATCAACAGAAGTTTTTCGCAAATATCTCGGAAACTAAGGCCGAGCGGGGGTAACATGTATAGGAAATAGTTATACAGAATCGTGTCCTCGACAACATATCCAAATTTCATCAAAATCGGTGAGGAATCGCTAAAGTAAATAATTACCTATATTACTTCATTCAAAATCGTTATACATAAATAATTTTCATTTTCATGATAAAATAAATATTAATCTGTGATCAAAATAAATAATAATAAATGAAAGAAAATACAATGTAAAATATCAAATAAAATATAAAGCAAATAAATATAATTATCTGTCAATAAAATAAATAACTAATTATTCCTCGCTTGATATACTACATTCGCTCGCATCATTACAACATTCGTCGCAAAAACATACTGTATGTTCATTACAAATGAATGCGTTACATTTGCTACATTGTTTTGTCGTTTTTCTATTTTTTTTTTGGTACTATAAAAATAACATCTACCAGGATGTACTAATGCTCGGTCATTATTTGGTTTTTTAATGATATTTTGTATTTCGTATTTTATATTACGCGGTAATGTTGTGCTTTTTGACCTAGCAAATATATGTTTTTGCACTAAATTAATTGCAAGTTCTTTTAAAAAGTAACGTCGCACCGAGGTATTTTTTTTATCATTAGTTTTAATAATTATTTGTGTGTTTATCCCAGCCATATTCAAAACTGAAAAAAATAATCTTAGTGACCATCTGTTACACATTCTCGCAACAGAGTATGTTCCTCTCATCTCGTCTACAACATCAACTCCTGTCTTCGTTGAATTGTAATAACAAATAATTTCTGGTTTGTTATTATTTTCTGGGATAATTGTGTCATCATGATGCATTGTAGATAAAAGTAATACACATTTATCTCTTTTCGGTGTGTAAGAAACTAAAGTCATATTTTCGCAAAATCCAAATTGACTGGAATGAACATCTGTTTCTTTAGAAATAAATGTTGGAGGTATCTCCTTTTTATTTTTTCTCAAGGTAGCAACGGAAGTCAAATTATGTTCTTTTAGAAGCATCTTAGCGAGCGGTATCGAAGAAAACCAGTTATCCATTGTTATGTTTCTACCAGATTTTGAAATATGCTTTATCAAACGTAAAACAACATCACTACTGGCATTACTTATATTGAAAGGACCATCCGATTGCTGACCTGCATAAATTTCTAAATTATAAACATAAAATGATTCAGAGTCAACGAGAGCAAATACTTTCAAGCCGTATTTAGCAGGTTTTGATTTTATATATTGGCGAAATGAACAGCGGCCCCGGAAATCCTCCAACATTTCGTCAATTGTTACGCATGGACCTAGAGTGTAGTGTTTCATGCAATTATTCACGAATGCTTCATAAAATTCGCGGATAGGAGCTAGCTTGTCAATAACTTTTCTTTTGTCTCTATCCTGGATATTGTCAAATCTTATACATTTTAGAAGAAAACTGAATCGTTTCTGTGACATAGTCGCTTTGAAAATGCCTATTCCAGTTCCATCTTTACTATATAAATCTAATAAATTTTGATGCGATGACCGTAAATACCCAGCTAAATAGAGTAATCCAATAAGCGCTTCAATTTCATCGCGATTTGTTTCTTTCGCATCTCGTTTTCTTTTGTATTTATCTTTTTGTTTATTATTTATATAAATATTAGTATACAGAGCTATCTTTTCAATCATATCGTCAGATAAAAAAAGTCTCCACGCATCAATGGCCGTTTTCGCATTTTTAGCAGTAGGTCTTACGCCTTGACGTTCATTGACAACGTTATGTTTTTTATTTTTACTCTTGTTCCTAGGTGGTATTTTAGACCATATTGTTGTTTTATCTTTGCCAATGTAATGGATTGTGGAGTTCTGGAAAATTTATTTTTATACAAATACATTGTAATTGATTTTAAAAATAAAATGTTATATAAAAATTTGTGTGATTGCAAAATATAAAATTATATTGTCTGATTATTAATTTGAATTTATCACTTGATTTTTACTTTTTTATAACAGCAATTATCTAATATATTTTATATTTATATTTTTTGTTTAAAAAAATACACTTATAAATTTATGATTTTGTATACGTATTAAATTTTTATAATTTCCTCAGATTAGAAACTGCTTCTTGAAAGTAAAGAATAAACACTTACGTTTCCTTCACGCAAAGTATATGCCTCCTCTACATCTATCTCTATATCCGCACAATCAATTTCCGAATCTGTATCATGATCGGATTGTATAATATAATCAGAATCTTTTGCGGAATCACTGATCTCGTCTTCAATGCTTTCATTCATTAAGAAATCTCGGAAATTAGAATTAGCCATGATTGCCACACAGTACGCGTTCTATGCGACAGACGAAATGAGATTAACGTTAGCAGGCGCGCTATGGTCGAAAAGACCGACCTGGAACAATGTATGTTTTAAAACCTACACGAATGCACTAACTGTTGTTTCGCAACATAGACACGTCGAGACGTCCTTCAAATGAGAATAGCTCCACGGAAAAAGTAAACAGTCGAACGCTATGGATCATGTTTCAAAACATACGAAATCATCGGTCGAAAAGACCAACACGTGCCTGCTCCCGGGTTAAGGGGGGACGCCTACCTAGAAGGCTTCAAAAAATCGATTTTTGGATTTCAACATTTTCTTGAAGTACAACATCTTAAAAATATTCCCTGAAAATTTCACATCAATCCGAAAAAAAATTGACATAGTTATGCGTGTCTAAGTAAAGTGCTCGACGCAGCGCTCGAACCTAGACCCAAAACTTTAAACGCGGTTATCTCGAAACCATGTTTTCGAACTCGGTGACCAATATAACTAAAAAATTAATGAACCGATTTGCTTGCCCCATTGTGGACTTATTTTAGGGTCCAAAATCTAGGCGCTATTGGAGGGATTTCTTTTTTTTCTGCTTAGTTTTTTTTTACACACCAAGAAAGGAACTACTTTTTTTATGAAAATCGAGGGTTCAACTTTGCAGCGCTGCCATTTTGTCTCAAAATAATTTTTCCAAAATCGGGCCCGATAGCGCCTAGATAATTTCATACTCTACCAAAAACTATTCGAATTTTTTTATTTCAGATAATCCTACTACGAACTACGATGGTCACCGCAAAACACTAAAAAAAAAAACATCCCGGTCATCACCTATAACTCTCAAATCTTTTAATATTCTTTAACGTAAAAAATACTGAACTGTCCTTTAGATGTACTCTTAACAACAGACTAATAGTTATTACTAAAAGTGTAACAGTTTTTCTAGAAAAAAATCCCAAAGAAGCGCATTGTTTCGACCGCTCTAGGTAGGCGTCCCCCCTTAATTTAACTCAAATCATATCTCAGCTAACGAAAACGATGGTCACACACTCTGAAGCGTTACAAGAGACGCAGCCAGACATCAGCAAGTTACGTTTCGAAGCATCCATCAGGGACTCCGTAATTGAAATAGAAAGAGGGTTAGACGATTACAGCATTAACCTACTGTTGCAAATAGACGCAATTTTGCTAGCAAAACAAGGCATTTTACACCCCGCTATTCTTTCGCCTGAGCAATTATTGAGATCAGCTCAAAAAATTAAGGAAACACTTGCGTACGAATTTCCCCTAACACCCGAAGAATTACTCACGGAACAAATTGAAAAAATAACAAACTTAAATGTAATTTTCACCAAGGGAAGGATACTTTTTGAACTCACCATACCTCTTTTAGAGCGAAAAACGTACAGCTTATATAAAATATATCCATGTCCATCGACACACAACCTTGGAACAAAAAGGGTAATTTCGTATATACAGCCGCAAATCCAGTATATTGCAGTCTCATCAGATGAACAACAATATTTTTCTCCAACGGAAGAATACTTGAAGACTTGCCGGTTTCACCACAACCAATTTTTGGGACCAACTACCCTACCAGTATACCAAGCAGATCGACAACCAACTTGTGAATCTACTTTTTAATTGAACCCCACCTCGATAAATTGGAACACCTGTACCATTAAATTGATCACACAAGTAAAACCATACTGGCAGACTTTAAATACACCAACTACATGGCTTTAATTCATGCCAGAAAATAAAAAGGCACAAATTTATTGCAAGGGAAGGAAACCAATAACACGAAATATCACTGCCATTGGGATCTTTAGACTACAACCCGGTTGCCAAGCAACAATAGACTCAGTACAACTAAAATCATTGGAAACCATCGATGCCTCGCAAAACATCCAATATTACCCCTCTAAACCTTATAATCTATCAATAATTATACCAGAGGTTACCGAGTATCACTTTGAGGCCTTGAAAGTGAACGAGCAGAAGCCTACAAAATGGGAGGACCTTCCGACAGCATTATCACTTACCGAAATAGAACAACGAGCTAGGAACTTCGCAACCTACCAGACATCCATTCGGCAAGTACAGATCTCAACCTTTTCCTTCATTGGAGGCATGATAATAATACTGATCATTGTAAACGCGATATGGGTCATAAAACGCAAACCTCGTCAGGCCAAAACAGAATCTCCTAAAGAGAACCAAGAAACAACAATAAATATACCAAGTACATCCGAAAACCACAGCCCGTGCGCTACAGTTTTCTAAGGGGATGAAACCACTCCCACAAGAATCCCTCCTCTGGGACACGTATAGTTTCAGGGTGGGGGCGTGATAAGGGTTTCTTCCCTATAAAAGCTGGGCATCAGACCCCGCAACTCAGCACAAGTTCAGTTCTGACATGTCCAAAAGCATCTCCACGCAGACGTCATCAGACGAAAGTACAAGGACCATAGCCGTGCAGACAGGACACCACGGATCTTGGGAAGCTTGTTCTCGAGTGGGTATCATACTCACACCAAGGCCTGTAAGCCAAGCGACGGCGTACGGGATATGCCAATACAATGTATGCCGGTTTGCGCATATCCCTAAAGCGTGGGCCTCGTGCCGGGTGACCTTCGGCGAGCCGATTGTTGAGCTTGGCAAAAAGAGCGACGACGGCGAGCCGGGCGACGGAGAGAAAAGACGGTGACGACCGGCGGCCGAGAGGGCAATCTCCAGTAGTCGCTCGCACGAGACAGCCGGTGTATTCGAAACCCTCAAATATATGTTCTTTCTTTCTTTCCAAAGACTCGCTAACCCTTAACCTTCCCTTCCTATAGGCCGTACCACTGCAGTACTGGAGGAGGAGTCAGAAGGGGCCGAAGCTCATCCACTAGAAAGACCAGCATCAAGACGGTGGGAGTCCAAACATCGGAATATAAATCTCATCGACGCATCCCGGACTGGCTAGTGCTCCAAGAAATAACTGACGACAACGTTCGTGATTGGACCCCAGGAGAACCGATCCTCGCAAAAAAGCGCAAGAAATGAAGATCATCTCAGCGCGTGACCTCGGGAAGACATACCGCTGCCTAGTCATGTACATAGAGGACACCACTGCATTCTGGGTCTCCCTGGATAAGTACGGCAAGGCAGCGAAGTTCATGTTACGCGAACTAAACATATACATGGCGTCTGGACAAAACTTATGTCTGCCAACAATGGACAGCATTAGGCCGGGACGACTCGTGACCGTAAGGTTTCCTAGGAAAGGGTGGCTTCGTGACGAAGTCACAGCAATAAATGGAACCACTTGCACCATCTTCCTTGGGGCGACTACGGCATCGCTATGGACTGCTCTGTCCCGGAATTGCGATCACTGCCACCCCGGTTCCATGCCCTACCCTGGCAGACAGTGAGGATCCGTCTGAGGGGCGTCAAGTTGCATGCCCGCCAACCGCTCCAGAGGACGACGCAGATTGCAGAGGTGGTTATGGCGAGAAGGAAGGGCCTCCTCGCCAACGTCCAGTCATCGCAGGACGGTCTCACAGCCACACTGACGCTCGACCGACTTCCCGGACAGCCTCCACTAGACGTCGTCGACCACTGGCTGGAGATGGGCTACGTGGTGCCCAGCGAAAATTAAACTCTTACACCCCGCAACACCTAGCGATAAGTACACTAATTACACTACACTACATCCGACAATTTCTTTTCACACTTTTGCTTATGAAAGGATTTGTGGGGCGTTTTTCCTTCTCTTGAAAAGCATCACGAGAATCGCGATGTTTTGTCTTGGGGGGGGGGGGGGGGGGGAGATGTTACGTATGTGGAATTTTCCCATACGCCACTCTCAACCATTTTTCGAGCTCGCGTCTGTGAAGGGAAAACGCCCTAAAATCCTTTCGCTTATCACACACCACTAATGGAAGTCAAGATCCCGACCAGCTGGATTTCGACCGTGAGAACGGGAGTGACACGACGACGACCCCGAAGGATTTCCTTATATGGAGATTCCTAACGAATCCCCACTCATTTTTGGGACTATATAAACCCTTTGGTTTCAACCCTCGTTGGTTCAAAGCAGTACAGTCACGCGCAGAGTAACGTCGTGTCACGCTCGTACAGAGTTGGTTAAAATCCAGTAAGATCGGGCTCGAGTCCCCTTCCGAATCAATAGTTAACCTCATAGAATCCGCGAGTCCGGTTTATATTCTATTTGGCACTTTGAAATAGCCACTCTTACGCCCCGCATCGCCAGTGCGTTAACACCGTGCAGCTATTGGTAACTTACACATTTTATCTAATTATTTAATCGCGACACTTACATTTGTACAATAATTAGTTATTGAATATACGAATGGTGTTCACGTTGTAAATCGAGTAGATTCGTTAAACCCATCTCTTACCCAGCGATCCTTATAATATTAGTAGCACTCACCCACTGATACAACTTTACCGCTCGAGTTGTATCAAACTTTAATTAAGAGTTACGAGGCATCACTAACATTTCCCGCGACTCCCTGATTTCACATCAGGTTCGTTCGCAAACCTTTCACCAAAACAAGGAATCTTCTCCAACTCAGTGGCTCCCCGATTTCGCATCGGGTTCGTCCACGAAACCTCACTCCTCCTACGGCTCCCTGATTTTGCATCAGGTTCGTCCGTATCCTACAGCTCCCTGATTTCGCATGAGGTTCGTCTGTAAGTCTACCAACCTCCGAACAGCTCTCTGGCTTCGCACCAGGTTCGTCTGTGAATAATCCAACCTCCTACAGCTCCCTGGTTTCGCACCAGGTTCGTCTGTGAACTTCATCCTAGTGACTCCCCGATTTCGCATCGGGTTCGTTCACGACGTTTCACCCTCCTGCGGCTCCCTGATTTCGCATCAGGTTCGTCCGCGTGTGACTCCATCCTAGAGGCTCCCTGATTTCGCATCAGGTTCGTCCTCGCTTCCGATAATCCTAGCGGCTCCCTGATTTCGCATCAGGTTCGTCCGCACTCTAACTAACAAACTCATAAACCGTATTCCTTGGGAAATACCCTTCTCGCCGGCCTCTCGCGTTGCCGCAGCCCCGGCTCGTAACAACGCGAACCGTGAACACGAAACGTGACTCCGAGGATTCGTCTGTGGTGCGTTCTGAAACAAATGACGCTTTACAATCCAGGCAACGGCACAGTCAGTCAAGAATCTGCGAACTCCATCTACCGCTGATGGAGGGAGAAACACCTACAGGAGCGGTGGTTGTGCGTGCGTGAACTGCGCCTGCATCAGTCACGCACACGTAACTACCACTCCTGTAGGTGTTTCCCCCTCCAGCAGCGCTAGCTGGAGCCCGTCGATCCTTGCCAGTCAGTCAGTTGCAAGCAAGACGACCCGATCGGCAAAAGTTATTGGAAAAGTGAAATGCAGAATTCGGAAAATGTAAGTATTATATTGTATATTATTATACAGAGTGACTCTCTGGCTAGAGTATTCAAAGGCGATACCACCAATAAGCCGTGCCTCGCCGAGTTTCGTGAATTTCGATGCTCGTGACGAGATTCACTACGACGTATTAAAAAATTCTTTATTCTTCATCGAATCGATATGGCAGTGATACCAATGAATTCCTGGTGTTCTCCCGATTAAAATCATGTCATGTAAATCGGACTGTTTTTAACGAAATTAGCGTGGGGCCATTTTCATCAGCACGACATCGATTGACGCCATTTTCGTAAAGATCTAATGAGAAGTGCAGAACGTGGAATTCGGCACTTCCACGAATCTCAGCGAAACGCGGCTTATTGGCGGCATTGCAGACTGAGAACTGGCTACATAGGGGTCAACGTGACTCGATGCAGTCACAGTTCTTATTGTTGGATTAGTGTTGCCGAATACGAAATCGCCGGTCTGCCGCGTCAGTCCGGGGAACTAACGCGGGGGTGGACGGTCAAACGGGTAAAACTTCTAGCGTAATGACGTCATTCTTGCAGTTCTGAAATTTCATATACTTATTGTTTACGCATTTAATGAACGATATGCAAAATGGCAGACCACCAAGTGGGGCATAAGACCCTGGCAGATAGTGTCGGCAGAAAGGTACATCAGACGCGCTACAACCTCAGGGTTTCCCCTATAATAGCATTTAACCTGCGAGATGTTAGTTTAAACTTTCCAGCTAGCCATTGACGAGGGAACGGCGCGCAAAGATGGAAGTGCGCGCGACTTGGAACAACCCTGCCCTCATCCCGTTAGGGAATCATTGGACAAGTTGGGTCTACCCCCGGAGGGGGAAGCGGCTCATTTAGTCAGCCCTGCACGTCGAGACGACGCGCAGCGCTGTCCAGTGGGGACCACGAGGAGGTAGAGCCGCCAGCGTAATGCTCGACCCCAGCAGGACGGATTCGGCTTGAGCCTAAGACCCTGGCAGACGTCGATGAAAAGCGCGATACGTGGCTTGCGCACTAGTGCAAGGGAGAAGTATACATCTGTTTCTCCTTTGCACTAGTGGAACCGCCGCCGGTCGCATATTGGAACGGCAGCCGTACGGCAGCCTTTAGGGCCGTTCCGGCATTTTGCATATCGTTCATTTAATGCGTAAACAATAAGTATATGAAATTTCAGAACTGCATGAATGACGTTATTACGCTAAAAATTTTACCCATTTGACCGTCCACCCCCGCGTTAGTTCCCCGGACTGACGCGGCAGACCGGCGATTTCGTATTCGCCAACACTAATCCAAAAATAAGAACTGTGACTGCATCGAGTCACGTTGACCCCTATGTAACCAGCTCTTAGACTATTGTCCTTGAGGACTCTAGCGAGAGAATCACGCTGTACAATCTTACTATTTGCCATAAAATAATACATTCATCATTTCATTCCCAGATGAAAGATACTGTCCCATTCGCCGTATCGGCGGAAAATGAGGAGAGAAAGAGTAAGGGGGGGGGGGAAGACAAAGAAAGAGAGAAGGAGGAGAAGAAGGAAGAGAAGGAGGAGGACAAGTTAAAAAAAGATATAGCCAAAGTAAGTTATGTTGAATGTCTGACAATACTGTATTATTATTGAAAGTGGTATAGAGTCGATCTGTAGCTAAAAAATCGTTTATTTTCTTTAACATTTTTATTGATTATTATTCGGTAATAAAATTACCCAAGTTTACAATTTTAAAAACATTACCCGATTTGATTTACGGATGCAAATATTTTTAAGTTGATTCAAAAGCATACCCTGAAATATCCCAATGTATGAATAAATGGATTTATACCATTATAAGAAATAACGGCTCATATGTAGGCGTAGAACTAGAAAATGTAATTTTTATGGTACTGTTTCAGTTGAAGAAGGAGCTAAAACGCCAAAAATATACTCAATGGCGCCGAGGAGGGCGCCGTGTAGGAGGCCGTGGGGGGCACCCAATTATAATAAATAATTTATAATTTTTTTTTATTAAAAAATAAATTTTATGACATAAAACCATAATATGATTGTTCAATGATTGTCCATTTTGTTTGTTTCAATGAAATGTAAAACTTTCACATTTTCTATCGTATCGGCATGAATGTTTCAGTAACATACTGCTGAGATTTTCCAGATGAAAATGAATTTAAACACGGTATAAATCGGATTATTTTTAGCATTTTAAGATTAGGATTGTTACATTTATATTTAATTATCTAGTACAGTTCTAGAAATAATCCGATTTATACCGTATTTGAATTCATTTTAAGGGGGTTGACACGTCACGTGACCTGGCCGATTTGGCAGGTCGGTATTACAGCAGGTTTTTCCTGCACAGGAATGGTAATACCCATAGCTACGCGGCGGCCTGATGCACGCGAGAGGGAGCTGTTTGCTATTTCCGTATTCTATTCTGAATAAGGAAAGAAATTCTCAGCTGTTGCGTTGTACTTGTAAATATTTAAACGGAAGGTCTGCTGGTAGAGCAAACGTAGAAAATTCATTGTACATTTTAATTACTTAAAATGTGATTATGCTACAATATGCTACGTTGGCAGTAAGGAATTATAAGTGAAAAGGAAAAATAGATGAGGGGATGTCCCCAGAAAATGAAGTTTGTTAGGTTAGACATTTTTTCATTAGCAAGACCTGAGACAGAACATGAAATACACTTATTACAAGATAATTAAACGTCCTATGCAGAACGCAATTATGAACAAACATTATATATAAAATTGTGTTGGATGTTGAATTGGGCTAGTGAAAATGCGTAGGCTGGATGCGCGTGATTATTATGTGGTCCCCTCCTCGAAGTGACAGAAAATATAACCTACATATGTGCTATACCCGATTTCCTAAAGATACTGTTGCGGCGTAATAATAATGTTTCGGAAGGATAATAAAAAGTTCACAAATGTAGGGCAAAAGAACGAAATAGCCGCTCAACATTTATTGTTATATAGCATATACATAGGTTATATTTTCTATCTCTTCGAGGAGGGGACCAAATAATAATTACGCGCATCCAGCCTGCGCATTTTCAATAGCCCGGTCGGCGTCATGGAAGTGGTACCTTCTCTACCCTGCACTTGTGGTAGATGGGTTTCTGGCATTCTCTCGATTAAATTGACAGAAAATAATTTAAATCGGACTTTTTTTAACGAAACGGGCTTTGAATTCTGCAAACAAATTTTTCACGTAATTTCCTTAATTATGGTTCCAATAATATCATTTTTGGGGCCAATTCGATCGAGGAAACATAAGGAATCGATTGACGTCACTTTCGCAAAGATCTGATTAGAAATTGCAGAACTTCAGATTCGTCACTGCTTAGTGTGCAACATTGTATAGTCCCGCTGGTTTCGAGCGTCGAAGCCCACGAAACTCAGCGAGACACATGATTATTGGTAAGCATCGTGTTTGACGACTCTAGCTAGAGAATCACCCCGTATAAATGCTAAGAAACGATAGTGTGAAGTGGCGTGTGTTTCAATTGCACATTGACAATGTCGTAGATTCTAGGGCCTAGAATATTAGCTCCGTATTACGATGTACTTCACCAAGGCACTGCATTAATGAATTAAAAAATAAATGAATTGGTCAATTAGCTAAAATTAATGAACTCTGCATGATTTTAATGACGCCTAATTTAATTGCACTTAAAACTGAATTACTAATTGTAATTAAAAGAATACTTTTTTACGTGCAATATGACGCTGCGCACGCAAATGGTTGGGCTCGGATTATCGGGAAAGACCTACCCACCCCACCGTTCTGCTTTCTCGCTGCGAGCGAGGACCTTCGGGCCCCAGTAGACCACCCGTTGACAGCCGAGAGCAATAAAACTGACGGGCCAGATAAAATGTTCATGTTTTTGATAACTGTTGATGAAAGTATTACCAATGGAGTTTTTAGGGTTTCTCGATGAAAATGATGCCAAACATGGAGAAATTCGGTCCATTTTTAGTGAACGTAGTGTGCGTCCTAATCATGTATTCGTAAGAAAAAATAGACCGAATTGCTTCGCGTCTCGACTCATTTTCGTGGACATAAACTCACCAATCCATCGGTGGTAACACTCTTATGAAGGTGTAATGAGAAATATGAACATTTTCATATTCAGTACTGGATGACTCAAGTCGCCGTCGACCGAGGGTCTCTCGCTGGTGCGCTATTTCACTCACACTCGGTTTACGTCGATCAGTCTCCTTGTCAAGCGGTTCGGGCGAGGGCCCTGATAAATGTGAATTTATTTGGGAAACTAAAGTCGCGTCATTCGTCACACCTACTCGCGAACAGATATATGTATGTACGAGAAGAAGCAATAAAATTTCCCGATGACTTGAAGCAACATTTCAATAGGTAAATGCATGAAACTCTGGGATCAGGAATTACCAACCAAGTGATGCATACATATGTAAGAACTGACGAAATTCAATAATAGTTCGTCGTCTAAATTTTACAATTAAAGTATTTATTTCACGTGAATATAAAGTTTGACAGCAAAGACTTTTTCAATTTGAGTTCTATAGAAGGCTGACTTTCCTTCGCCATGGAAAGTCCCCTCTTGTCCTTCGCGCTGGCAATCATGCGACATCGCTGAGTTTCGTGGGTTTCGACGCTCGAAACCAGCAGGTCCATACAATATTGCGCACTAAGCAGTGACAAATCTGCAGTTCTGCGTTTCTAATCAGATCTTTGCGAAAGTGACGTCAATCGTATAGAAATGTTATATTTTCTGATTTATAACAGAAGGAATTGAACGATACATGAAGTCTTTTTTATAACGCTCTGTCGCAAAACAAAAACGCCCGTCTCGTCAGACTCTCGTCGATCGAATGCCCTTTTCGATTCCTCTCCGCCCGGGACGTCGCCCCCGGACCACTCGTCTACCTTCTTGTGTCTCCCGACGCTACAATGCATCGCCTTTCAACTGTTCGTCTCCGGTATCGCCGCGACGAATTATCTCCAACCACGCATCGTCTTTGAATCCAATGAAGGCCGGGCGACGTTAAAATTCGCTCTCCATCGATTCCTCATGTTTTCTCGATCAAATTGGCCTCAAAAATGATATTATTCGGACCATAATCAAGGAAATTACGTGAAAATTTGTTTGCAGAATTGCAAGCCCGTTTCGTTAAAAAATAGTCCGATTTAAATTATTTTCTGTCAATTTAATCGGGAGAATGCCAGGAATCCATTTGTGTCACTTTCATATTGATACGATGAAAAATAAACAAATTCTGTTTCTACATAATCGATGACACATCGCCGAGCAACGGCGATCTCGCGCGGCTCGGGCCATAAAGGTTCTCGTCGGTTATTTAAGCTCCTAAGATCGTATTCAGATATATTGGCCGGTGAGTTTCGTAAAGCGTATTCTCTCACCATAGGTAGCGCTTGCCTGCCTCGGTGCTCCTTTTCTGAACGTTTTTGGATTCACTCTCGTTCCATTTCACTCTCGCCTTCACGCAACAAGAGTGAGCCAGAAGTGGTGGGGATAGCGCCAAGCTTCAGGCGTGTATAGGCTAAACCGAGCTGTCAGCGTAGAAATACAAACATCAGCATAGGTGTGCCTTAGCTCCGAAAAAATTCAGGAGCTTTATTGGTCAGAACATTGATTCTTTCTCGATAGCTTCATCTCGTATTGTTCTACACATAGCTTCGTAACGCACACAATTACTACGCTAACAATAAGAATAAATAACAGACTCACGGCTACGTTCAGACGGAGCCGAGCAGCATTCCCGTTACCCCACCATACCCTTCGGTGGCCAAGGAACTCTAACTGACAAATCCAAGATCGTCAGGTGGTGGTGGCTGATTTCTCCTCAATCGCTGTTCGCGAAAACGAATCGACCGGCCAATATATCTGAATACGACCTTAGGATAAAGATACAATGAAAGAGGCAGAAATATTCGAAGCCCAAGATGAAAGGCCTTCAAATATACAAAGGAAACTAATAAATACCCGAAGCTAAATAAAATTTTAGTTTTAGGGTACACGCATCCTCCCCCAAACCTCGTGTCGATCGGCCACTGGGGCCATTCGGAGGTATATTATTTCATTTAAAGAATGTCCATCGCTGCATAAGACCATAAAGAATTATAAAAAAAATCAGGAAGTCAACTGTTGACCGATTTGAAGACTTTTCCTTGTTATGTGTTATATATAGTCTTCCAATAGTCGGAAGAATATTAATAAGAGCAATAATTGCAAATAATTGGTGTAATATTCACATTCTGAAAATATGATATCAGTAAATCAATATTTCCAGTATTAGTAAAAAAGTTCCAATCTCTCTTTTATTATTTTAAATAATGTGGCCATATGATTATAACATAAATTTGACAGTGATTTCAAGTGATTTATGTGTTACAGTAAAAGCGTTAATTTAGTAAATGTACACAGTTCCCAGCAGTTCCTAGTCAATGTATGCCTAAAATGCATATAACCTAACCTACAATCGTACGAAAATGCATAAATTGACTGCATCATGCTTTTACTGTGGCACATGTATTCAGCTAACGCTTCAGTTTTGCTATGATTCCACGTTGGCAGTCCTCCCGAGTAGGCGCCACCTCGTATCCACTAGCTGAACTAAATTTGTCAAGTGACTTGCTCTGTATTATCGCCAATATGGCGGAACTCGTATTTGGGAATGCAATCACGGGAATACATTATTTGCCCTTATATGAGCAGATTTTGGGCTGGGTTAAGACTCATTCGAAAGAGGAAGGTTCAATGCAGAGCGCTCTTCTCACCGTTTCAGTCACAAAAGCTCTTTTAGTGACCTAAAAATACTTGGATTCTGCGGGTGTATTTTGTCGACTTTTGCTCTACTTTGGACACTCGTATTATTAGATATCAACACAATCTCGTTGAACCATGAGAAGAACGCTCTGCATTGAACCTTCCTCTTTCGAATGAGTCCTAACCCAGCCCAAAATCTGCTCATATAAGGACGAATGATGAAAAATCCCAATCCCCTGTTTCGGGCCAGATTGTGTCGGTATACAGCGCGCTGCATTACCCGTGTCTACCCCCTTAATGTGGAAAATCTCAACAGTATGTTACTGAATACTGAAAACGTGACGTTTTACATTTTATCAACACTGTATGCCTCTCCAAACGAGATTACAAGCCGCCGCCGAACAGCCCAAGTCCTCGCTGGTCGGGACCGGCGCGAAGTTGAGCCTCTATCGCGAACAGAGCCCTAATTCCCAGTGTTCGTTTCTCGCTTCTTTCTGGCCGAACGGGGGAACGAGATGGAACGCCTTGCCTGCGCGACGGCCGCGAACGCAAAGAACGGAGTATCGGGCGTCCGAAAGACGAAGCGAGACAAAACATCATCCCGTCGTCTATTTCGTACTGCCCTCGCTCGCTTTCAATGCCTCTCGCTCGCTCTCGTTCCATTTCGCTCTCGCCTTCGCCGGACAAAAGTGAGGCAGAAGCAGGGGTTTAAAACAGTTATGATATCGGTTTCGGTTCTTGAAACAGTTATGAAGAACCGATATTCTGGATAACTGTTATAAGGAACCGAAATTTCTGAGTATATCGATTTCGGTTACAGTTCTATAACCGATATTATATCGGTTATAACGGTTCTAGAACCGTTATTTTTTCGGTTCTATATCGGTTCTAAAACGGTTCTGGAGTCGGTTTATTTCCGTTCGTAAATTGATTCTTATATTGCTCCTACGAAATTGTTATATATGTTAACTCTCCGATGGCTGTGCATGGATTTATTTTGTCAATGCAATTCGAACGCAGACGTCTATTCTTGCTTTAACCATCATCTCAGTAACGTATCTACGTCAATGTTTTGATGTGTAGCTGTTAATTACTCCGTGGCGGAATCCGCTTGACTGTGAAAGTGTGAAAACTTGCGTTTGTTTCGAAGTAATAATATGGCGCGGATGCGGACGAACGCTTCAATACAATGTATAGGTAATTTGCTCCGCACGCGTAGCGCGGACGCTCCGCTCAACTCTGAAACGGGCCTAACGTAAACAATTTTTAGCTTAAGCCAATCATAGCGAGTTGAGATGTTTCGAAAAGCTCTTGACAAAAGAAACCCATGCACGGCCATCCGAAAGTTGAAACAGTGCGATGAAATAGAAACATCATTTCCGATTTGGTTGTCGCAGGATACACAAGTTCCATTTAGTTCCAATTAGAAATTCTAATAATAATTATAAAATTAGTAGTCGGTAGTAATTATTTTATTAATATTAGTAATAATAACTATAAATATATTATATCATAAAATTAATAAATAGTTAGTGTTAGTAAACACTAACACTAGTGCTAGTGTTAGTAAATACAAACGAATTAGGGTGTAGTTTAGTGTTAAGAGTAATTATAATCCAATAAAAATTAAAAAAAAAAACAATTATTATAATGGGTAGAAAGAAGTGCGACATCGTTCGAAAATATTTTAAAATCTCTGATGACGGAAAGAAACTACAATGTGTAATTGAAGACTGCTCTTCAACAATTTCGGTGTGTATAATTAACGGGTATATTTTCAACACGTAGTTATATTTTTGTTTATGTCGCAAACAATTGTAAAATCTCAGCCTTTGTGCAAAATTTCTAGCCCTTTTACAAAAAGCTTTTGTAACGAGACCCATTTTATCTCAATTAGACTGACAATGGGTAATCATAGAACTATTGTAATACAGCTGGATGCTTTCAGCCTTAATGTAATGGAAATATTTGACTACAAAAAGGCTATCTACAAAGAGTCTAGATTTCAGCCGCTTTTTCAAAATGCTAGAAATACAAAATGGCTGATTTTACCATTTTCCTACGACATCTATATCTTTATGTTTTTATTTTATTATTTTAAATGAAAAATACATATTTTTAGGACCATTCTACAAATTTGCAAAAACATTTAGAACTTAACCATCCAAACGAATTTACCATGGTTATGCTTGAAAAAGAAGGATATAAGAGAAGTGCCACTAATGTTCAGAATACTGCGAACAAAAATATTAAAAAACCAAAATTTGACTTAATGGATGCTTGTGTTAGATTGATAACTATCCATGGCAGACCATTTTCCTTAATAGATGACGCCGCATTTCAAGATATTATTAATACGATACCGTCACAAAAAGAAACAATTAATTCACACAAAGTACATGACGCAATTGCTGAAGAAGCAATTAATGTAAAAAGGAAAATTAAAGGAGAAATAAAAGGCAAGTTGATATCTCTGAAAGTGGATGGTGCTACGTGCTTGGGCAGATCTTTTCTTGGCATCAACATTCAATTCATGAAAGATGGCAAAATACATATTCGTACGTTAGGAGTTGTTGAACTTTTTGAAAGACATAGTGCCGAATATTTAAAAAATGTTATTACGCATACATGTAGTACATATGGAATTACAACGAAACAGATATACACGGTGACTGTAGACAACGCAGCAAATATGCTAAAAACTGTAAAAATTTTAAATGAAGAAGACGATGAGTGCGTTAATCTTGATGATGAAAATAATGCAGATGAAATTACAGGATCGGAAATAACAGATGTTTTAATCAATTCCGAGCATTGCGATTATAATAACGACTCTACTGAAATAATTGATAACGAATTTCTAATAACACCTGATTTTACAATTAAGACAATTAGATGTGCAGTTCATACGCTACAATTAGCTGTTAGCGATTTGTTAAAAAAACAAGAAGTTTTGGAAATTGTGGAAAAAGTTAGGAAAGTGGTAAAAAAAATTACGCACACCTCTTTTAAAGTCCACATTATTGGCAGTGCGTGCAAAAAGTGCAATGCTTGATTGTGTAACAAGGTGGCATTCAACGTTTGATATGCTTCAAAGATTATTAGAATTAAAAGAATATTGTGAACAAATCAAGGACAATGATTTAAAACTATCAGAATCAGTATGGGCTAAGATGATTGATTTAATTAATGTACTCAAACCCGCACGAATCGCAACGAAGCGTTTACAAAGCGAGTTATTATTACTCGGTGATTTATACGAAATTTGGCAACGATGCCTTATGGAAGTCAAAAAAAAAAACCGAATTTGCAACTGAATTTGTTAATAACATAAAGACGCGAGAATCCGCATTATTTGAAAGCGAAATTGTTTTAGCTGCAATATACATGGACCCTCGATACAATGTCATTTTAACAGATGCACAAATTCGTGCTGCTAAAGATTGTCTATTAAACACATACACCAGAATAGAGCAACTATGTATAGAAACGGAAAAAGCATCGAATGAAGGCAACAGTTGTATAATTCAGGATACATCTCATATAGTAGAAGAAGGTGAATTTGAAAGTTTGTTAAAGAATGCAGAAGCAGTCCGTGGACAAACTAAATTTAGAAATAGTACGTCACACTGTTCGGTTGAAAATAAGTTAGACGACTTCCTGAAAGAACCGCGATTAAAATCGTCCACTGATATTTTGTCGTACTGGAATAATAAAAATACATCCGAATTATACAAATTAGCGGAAGTACTTTTAGCTGTACCACCAACGCAAGTAAGCGTGGAGCGTTTATTTTCGGCATTGAAATTTATTTTATCTCCGCATCGCTCAAGAATGAACGTAAACCTAGTTAATGATATATTAGTAATTCGCTTAAACCGTAACAAAATTATAGATAATTGAATTTCTTAGCAATATTTCTTGAAAATAAATTCTTAATATCTACTTATAATATCTACGTAATATCTACTTATTTCAATTCCTATAAAACCGATGCGAGAATCAATTCCAGAATCGTTTTAGAACCGATATAGAACCGAAAAAATAACGGTTCTAGAACCGTTATAACCGATATAATATCGGTTATAGAACCGTAACCGAAATCGATATACTCAGAAATTTCGGTTCCTTATAATAGTTATTCAGAATATCGGTTCTTCATAACTGTTTCAGTTAGAACCGATATATAACTGTTTGAAACAGTTATTTTCGGAACCGTTTCAATCTCTGGGCAGAAGTGATGGGAATAACGAAAAGTCCACATCGTGTACACCTAACCGAGCCCGTAATGAGACAATACTGTAGTATCTTTTATTTGAGTTTATGCAGATATTATCTTTGCCCATCTCTGTTCTCCAACCGCTTTGCCGTGATTCATTCAAGCTTCCTTGATGGCAAAATAGTGATAGGGGAAATGCGACAACAGCGCGATTTGACCCACGATACGTCTCGGCAACTATGTCTTTCCTACATTTATCGGCTAGTTTGGTCTTCCACCTGCTCTGATGGTACATGGCGCGAATATACCATCAACGCTGGTGACAGAGAATCCTGGAAGCTTCATTCTGTCATTTCTCGAGTCTGTCTCAGTAAACGATTCATAAATTCAGTATTATTTCAACGTACGGTGTTTATTAGCGCTCAAACGCACCAGACCACCCTGCACGGATGTCTACTGAAGGCAACTATACCCGCAAAAACTTCCTTCTTGCCGATTCCAGGGCGAAAGTTGTAATTTACGGTTTGTTTACTACATCGCGTATACGCAGGGCCGACGGAACCATTATGCAAGTTATGCGCTGCATAAGGGCGCCAGTCGAATGGGACGCTAAAAAACTATATCGCACGCTTAATAATAAAAGAATCCTACCCCCACATAAACGAAATGTACACCCCGTAAAGACAAATCATATTAAATAGAAAACAGGTGCAAAAATTGGGGAGCACCAAAAATTTTCATGCATGAGGCCGCCAACTAACCTCGCGTCGGCCCTGCGTATACGTCACGCTGGTGCTACGAGCTGCGGTACACCACTAGCGCCACCAACGGAGAAGCTTTGAAGCCTCATTCTGTTAAGTTTTCGATTCATAAATTCATTAATATTTCAACGTACGGTGGTTATTAGCGTTCAAACGCACCAGACCACCCGGCGCGGATGTCTACTCAAGGCAACTGTACCCGCAAAAACTTCCTTCTGGCCGATTCCAGGGAGAAAGTTGTAATTTACGGTTTGTTTACTACACGCGTATACGTACACGCTTTTTCTAGCTTGTGTGAGCGTACGCACACATTCAAGGTCTGTGAGATGGCAGCCTTAACCCGTCAAGTGTCGAATAAGGTAAGTTGTCATATGCCTATACTATTAAATTATAATCTACCAAGTGTCAATCAATCATAACCCGCCAAGTGTCAAATAAGGTACGTTGTCATATACATATGCGATTGTATTATAACCTACCAAGTGTCAATCAATCATAACCAGCCAAGTGTCGAGTAAGGTAAGTTGTCGAAATTTGAAATGTCACGAGTTTTTACACCATATAGGACACTGAATTATTGTCTAAATGAACAAGGTAAGCCGCCAAAATTTTTTAATACACTTTTTATGTAGAGTTAATAGAAATGAAGGGGATGCACAGGCTTGGAGGTTGTCCAAAGGTTAAAAAGAGAAGCATCTTCTTTCGCATAAGTTTTTGGACGATTGTCAAATTAGGTAAATCGACAAAATTTGTCCATCTACAGAGCATTAAAAATTAAGAAAATTATGCTTGCAATGTAGAGTGTCACATTGGTGAACTGCTCCGCTGATACATTTCAATTTTTTTGTGAAAGATATTCGTAATACTTTCAAATCCACAATAGTTTCCACGCTATTCATTCATTTTATTAGTTTCCCATCAACCTTTAGAGGGCCGGACTGGCCACTACAGGGTGTCCGCGGGAAGACTGAACAGCTGGATATCTCCTAAAGTATTGGAGATAAAAAAATAAAAAAAATATGGAATCGCATGGTTCGAGGGGGCCAATTTATTAGCGCAGACGAAATTTTTCTTCGATTATTATTTTAAAAGATACGATGGTCAAGATCGGTTTTTTAAATGGAACTATTTTTTTTGAAGAGGTCACTTGATAGTGCGTTCCAAGACAAATTCAATAAGCTATAATATATACACTTTATTTCTACTGGTTTTTAAGATATTGTGCTTGCAAATTTACTGATTTTCCTTGGAAGAAAACACGCTGGAATAGCAAGGACCGGGGACGGTCTTGCTGGCGCCACGGGTGGCCTTGCCTATTGAAACAGATACCTACCTGCCAAAGGTCTACGCCGCAAATGGCAGGCCCAAAGACTGGACAATTCTTTTCCGTCAGAAATGCTACTTAGGTAGGTACATCTGCGGTATCGAGAAGCGCACCGTTACTTTTATTTCGTACTTGCTTCTACGCTCGGATGGCCGGGTCTTTTGGGAGGGATGCAAGTACGATTGGTTAGAGATAGGAGGTGTGGAAGTTGCTAGACCAAATTTCAACCATAGGGAGCTGATTGTATTAGGACCAATCGGATTTGCATCCATCGCAAACGGCTGCAATCTTGAGGAGAGCCTCTTCACAGCAATACCTCCTCCCCAATGCCCACCTGCTCTCGCACGGAATACGTCAACGCATGCTTCTGTTTTGATAATGGAGCTGGTGTTTATACTCGAGAGATAAAGGATCTGTGTCAATTTTTAGGGAGGACCTCGCGTCGACAGCGGGCTACCCGTTTTCTTCTTGTGTCTCTCCATGAGGCGTATTGACGGTGGATTGTAGGAGCGTAGATGTCTGGATGCCAGTTATTGAATTCAGGAGACGATAGAAACACTTTATTACAAAACACACATACACTATAATATTAAAGTAAATCGTATTCCTCTCGGGCAGGAGTACTGATAATGATCGAACTTGCGCCCTACTTCGCGCAGACCGATTACACGGAGGGTACTCGAGGCACACACTGCACATATGATACAGGGTGAATCTGAAGCTACGCCCGTCGAAGGATGCGGTCTGGTACCCCGTGACGAGGACAACCCCCAGCAGTGCCTCACCGAATTTTATGGCTTTTTCCGGAAAAAGGTATGAATCCTGAGCCGAATGTAGCGAATTGAGGTCGAGCCCCCGCAGTCGAGGGTGAAATATCCATTACAGCGTATTAAGAAATTCTTTTCTTCATCGCATCGAAAGGGACGTGACGCCAATGGATTCCTTATGTTTTTCTGATGAAAATCATACCAAATGTCATGCAAATCGGACTACTTTGACACAAGCTATTTGTACTCCTTATGTAAAAGTTGTCCTATTTACACGATATTTGGCATGATTTTCATCGGAAAAATATGAGGAATCCTTCGGTGTCACTTCCATATCGATACGATAAGAAATAAAGAATTATTTTATTTCTGGAATAGGTATGAATCTTCGGCCGACCTCCGAAAATTGTGGTCGACCCCCCGCAGTCGAGGGTGAAAATGTGAAATATTCCTTTCAGCGTAGTAAGAAATTCTTCATTCTTTATCGCATCGAAAAGGCTGTGACGCCAAAGAATTCGTTATGTTTTTCCGATGACAATCATACCAAATTTCATGTAAATCGGACTATTTTTAACCAAATCAAATTAGCTTGAAATGATACAAATCGATTTTCCATGGAACTTCCATTATCAAGGTCCGAATTACGTCGTTCTTGGTGTTAGTTTTATCGGCGAAACGTGAGGAATCGATGGGTGTCGTTTTCGCAAAGATCTGATAAGAAATGCGCTAGTCGAAGATTGCTCACTTCTTAATAGGCACTCGAACCACTTTGATGGTCGAAAGCCATAAAATCGGGTGAGGCACTGCGAAGGGCTGTTCTCGGCACGGGGTACCAGGCCGCATCTCCTTGACGGGCGTTGCTCCAGATTTACCCTGTGTCTGTTTCACCAATAAAATAATCCTTTACTCTTTATCGTATGGATATGGACGTGTGGCCGATGGATTCCTTGGGGTTTTCCGATGAAAATCATGCCAAATATCATGTAAATAGGACAACTTTTACATAAGGAGTACAAATAGCTTGTGTCAAAGTAGTCCGATTTGCATGACATTTGGTATGATTTTCATTAGAAAAACATAAGGAATCCATTGGCGTCACGTCCCTTTCGATGCAATGAAGAAAATAATTTCTTACTACGCTGAAAGGAATATTTCACGTTTTCACCCTCGACTACGGGGGGTCGACCACAATTTTCCGGGGTCGGCCGAGGATTCATTCCTGTTCCAGAAATAAAATAATTCTTTATTTCTTATCGTATCGATATGGAAGTGACACCGAAGGATTCCTCATATTTTTCCGACGAAAATCATGCCAAATGTTGAGTAAATCGGACAACTTTTACATAAGGAGTACAAATAGCTTGTGTCAAAGTAGTCCGATTTGCATGACATTTGGTATGATTTTCATCAGAAAAACATAAGGAATCCATTGGCGTCACTTCCCTTTCGATACGATGACGAAAAGAATTTCTTAATATGCTGTAATGGATATTTCACCCTCGACTGCGGGGGCTCGACCTCAATTCGCTACGTTCGGCCCAGGATTCATACCTTTTTCCGGAATAGGCCATAAAATTCAGTGGGGCACTGCTGGGGGGTTGTCCTCGTCACGGGGTACCAGGCCGCATCCTTCGACGGGCGTAGCTCCAGAATCACCCTGTATCATATGTGCAGTGTGTGACTCGAGTACCCTCCGTGTAATCGGTCTGCGCGAAGTAGGGCGCAAGTTCGATCATTATCAGTACTCCTGCCCGAGAGGAATACGATTTACTTTAATATTATAGTGCATGTGTGTTTTGTAATAAAGTGTTTCTATCGTCTCCTGAATTCAATAACTGGCATCCAGACATCTACGCTCCTACAATCCACCGTCAATACGCCTCGTGGAGAGACACAAGAAGAAAACGGGTAGCCCGCTGTCGACGCGAGGTCCTCCCTAAAAATTCGCACAGATCCCTTATCTCTCGAGTATAAACACCAGTTCCAATATCAAAACAGAAGCATGCGTTGACGTATTCCGTGCGAGAACAGATAGGCATTGGGGAGGAGGTTTTGCTGTGAAGAGGCTCTCCTCAAGAGAGCAACCGTTTGCGATGGATGCAAATCCGATTGGTCCTAATACAATCTGCTCCCTATGGTTGAAATTTAGTCTAGCAACTTCCACACCTAACTCTAACCAATCGAACTTACATCCCTCCTAAAAGAATAGGCCATCCGAGCGTAGAAGCAAGTGCGAAATAAAAGTAACGGTGCGCTTCTCGATACCGCAGATGTACCTACCTAAGCAGCATTTCTGACGGAAAAGAATTGTCCAGTCTTTGGGCCTGCCATTTGCGGCGTAGACCTTTGGCAGGTAGGTATCTGTTTCAATAGGCAAGGCCACCCGTGGCGCCAGCAAGACCGTCCCCGGTCCTTGCTATTCCAGCGTGTTTTCTTCCAAGGAAAATCAGTAAATTTGCAAGCGCAATATCTTAAAAACCAGTGGAAATGAAGTGTATACATTATAGCTTATTGAATTTGTCTTGGAACGCACTATCAAGTAACCTCTTCAAAAAAAATAGTTCCATTTAAAAAACCGAACTTGACCATCGTATCTTTTAAAATAATAATCGAAGAAAAATTTCGTCTGCGCTAATAAATTGGCCCCCTCGAACCATGCGATTCCATATTGTTTTTATTTTTTTATCTCCAATACTTTAGGAGATATCCAGCTGTTCAGTCTTCCCGCGGACACCCTGTATAGTGGCCACTTAAGAATTTGGATACTTTGCCGGCCAGTTTGGTGGAATATGTATATGTATAAATTTTAAGCAAATAAAATTTACAATTTTAATGAAAAAATCCCGGCCCTCTAAAGGTTAACAGTATTTCAATTCACCAATAAACATACTAAATTAATTTTATTCCGACACCAATAAATTGTACGTTAAAAATATTGAATCTCTTCGTTCATTTTCGCTAAATTACCATTAGCATTTACAGTGAGTATAAAAAGTATTCGTACAGAGAGCAATTCCAAAGGAAACTTTGTATAACTCGGTCCATTAATAAACTTTCTTAATACAAATATTTATACATATTCCTATAAATGTTTAGAATAAATTTCATAAAAAAAGAACCCAAACATTCGCATAGTATTTGAAAATATTCAAGAAAATTTCACAATCGGCAGACATAACCGCGTAAAAAGTATTCGTACAGCACTTGTGTAGGGCTATAGTGTATATTGTAAACAAAAGACGATTCCGTCTGGACATTCTGCAACAATGTCGGTATATTCGGAACCATCATCACGATCAGTAGCGTTAAAAATCAAACAGTATTACTAACTTTAAAAGTATAATGGGTCGAAAAAGCATAGAAACTACCGTAGAAGAGAGGAAAATAATTATAAATTTACATAATCAGTGTAAAAGTCTTTCGGTAATTTCTCGAATCGTCAGTAGACCGCGATCTACAATTCAAGACATAATTGATCGGTATGAATCACGTAAAACACTGCAAAATAAGGGTTACCTTTACTTCACCGACAATCATTTCATCGACAATCATTTCACCGACACCATTTCATCGACACCGTATTTCGCTGACAGTATTTACTTACCGACACGTTTAGATCACCGACAATCATTTCACCGACAATCATTTCACCGACAGTCATTTCACTGACCAAGGCCGTCTTAATAAATTTGAGCGCCCTGGGCTATAAAAATTTGGCGCCTCTACACTTCAAGTCAATACCAACTCTATACACCGTATAAATTGCAGTTTCTTCCCAATCGGTGCAAGGCGGTACATCGTATAGATTTAACGGTTATCGTGAAAAAGAATTTCAACATACTCCATTCTTAAGCACTCTTGAATCACCGGGGTCCCTAGCCCTGTAGCCCATTTAACCCCCTGGATAAGGAGGCCCAGTCACCGACGATGATTAGGTACTTATCGATGTGAACTTCTAGTGCGTATGATTGTTCTTTTTAATCAACCACTGACAATATGTGTATATACGTGTATAGTTATCGCTACACGTTATCGCTGACGGTGTATCATTATCTCCATATTCATTTCCTGGTATAAAAAAGTAGCGATGCAAATGATATTGCAAACCATAAGTTATTGTTACGTATTCACAATTTTTCTTTAGTAATATTATTAATAACAAATTATAATAACATAAATTATTACATAAATTAACATTACTTTAGTTGTTACCTTAGTTGATTACATAAATTAGTACATAAATTAATACTGATCTTTATTAATGATTAATATCAGAAATTATAACAATATGGCGTTTTATTTGATTAATACATAACATAAATTATTACATAAATTAGTTATAACTTCAAAATAAAAACATAAACATGAATAATTGTATCATTACAGAAGTAAGTTATGTGCTAATGCGCTCACAAAATCTATTTTTGTATATGTTTCCCGATTTTCTAAGATCCTTTGTACTCTTTCTTCTCTTAGTTTATCTTTCTTTTTCTTTTTTACTGTGGGTTCACCACGTAATACCCGCTCACGTGTATTTTCTGTGATAACTTGTTCTTTCTGTATTTCATTTATAATTTTAAATAATGAAACCTTATGGCGATCAACTATACATTGCCAACGTCGATGCCATGATTCTACAGAGTTTTGAGTTCGTTGAAAACCATTCACTTCGTTATCATGTACCGACCACATATCGGGTGGAAAAAGTGGGAACTGAACTACTACTCTCCCATTAGGTCTCTGTTTCATACTACTATTAACATAATATTTATCGAACCAATTAAGAATAAGTTCAGCTTCAGGAGGGAATAAAGTTTTTAAATTATTGAAAGTATTCGGAATTACTGCATGTGGAAGGAATGCAAGACATGGAATGCATCGTATTAGTGTACTAAATGATTCGTCTGGTCCGTACTTTGTTACTAATCCGTTCTTTTGTATTTTCTTATATACATTTTGACACAGATGAAAGAAACACCCTTTTATTTTAGTGGATGGAAAAATGGATTTGACTGCATTTATCACTGCAATTTCGAAATCTATGAGAATAAATTCAGGGCGCAATGCTATGTCTAATTTAGAAGCTAAAATTGAAATTTCCTTCAATAATAATTTATAGATTTCCTGTTTTTTTTAATGA
This sequence comes from Andrena camellia, assembly GCA_029448645.1. Classification (NCBI taxonomy): domain Eukaryota; kingdom Metazoa; phylum Arthropoda; class Insecta; order Hymenoptera; family Andrenidae; genus Andrena; species Andrena camellia. The sequence goes on from CM055679.1 coordinate 29,855,559, forward strand.
TAGTAGTGCATAAATTAAAGGAACAGATTGGTTTTCCTTATTACTGATATTGCCATATATTGTATACAATTGTTTAAACAAAGTAGGAATCATTTTAAAAGTTCCATCCATGAGCCATGCCTTCATTTTTGCCAAAGTTTTAATATTGTCGTCTGTAGTAAATAATATTATACTTTCTGATTCTTCTTTTATTATTTTAACAAATGGTTTTCCATCTAAAGTTTTAGACAGATCGTCAGGCAAATTAATATCGTCTATACTTTGAGGCGCTGTAAGCTTATTAATCCTTCGTTTACATAGAATTTGTTGTTTCAAGGCATTGTTGGAAGGAAGATGTGGCTGAATGGATTTTTTTTGTATCTGCAATTACATTTCTAACTATTTTGCATGGTTTCTCATCCGTAAGTTCAGCTAGTTCTTTCACCGTATTACTAGATTTCATTACTTGAAATCGCGATGCTTCCGGAGCATGATTGCGTTTTGAAATGTTGTGGGAACGAATTATGTGCTTTCCATTAACATACATTGTATTCGCTGTTTCATTACAGCTATTGCCTTCCCAGCCTTTTTTTCACACACCCAGTAGAATAGATTATTCCTGTTTTTGCATTTATTGTATATAAAGCCTTTAATACAAATTTTTGGTTTCCCGCGAATAGAGGAAATAATTTGGACTATTTGGTCCACACTCAATTCATACCGTTCAATATGTAGGAGAGAGTCATACAGTACCGGGCACTAGTAGGTAGGCTATGAGAGTTATGGACCAAATTGAAGCGAGGGGTGAGGCGGGGCGGGGGTACTGCGGGCGCAGGGGCGCGGCGTGGAGGGGGTACCGCGCTCTCGGTCGCGATCGGCGAGGGGCGAGGCGGGGAGGGGGGTACCGAGTTCGATGGTGAGGGGGGGGGGGGTGACGTCACAGGGGCGGGGGATTTCAAGATGGCGTCGCGCGCGCAACCGTTTGCCGTACGCGTGCGGGGATCGGTGCGCAGGCGCAAAGGGATGTACCACGGATGCTGTAAGTCGACACGGATGACGATTCGAGATTAATTAACCTAAATAGCGCAACCGTCTCACGATCGCCGTGAAAGAATGCAACGTCGCGCTCGTATAAACATCCGCCTACGCAATATAATTCGACGCGCCATGGCGATAACTATTCGAGATCGATTAATCTAAACAGCGCAACCTCCTCGCGAAAGAACGCAACGTCGCGTGTAAATATCCGCCAACGAAAACATGCGCCAACGAAATCGTAGAGCAACAATTATTCGGATATCGTCTCGAATATTTTTTTAAAGTTTGGGGCCGCCGTCTTATCACCAACGCTGTAATTCGACACACGTGGTAAAGCATCGGACGCAGGCGACGTTAGACGCGTGTATAGAAGGAAGGACAAGGTACAGCGTAAGAGAGAGAGAGAGCGAGAGAGAGAGAGACCGCGCGAGAATAACAATCGAGGCGAAAAGTCTTGAATTTTTCCAGACGTCGAGTAACCGTCAACTCGTACTTAAACCGATAGCGAACTCTAAGAAAACCCTACACCCAATGCGTCTGATTTACAGCAGCCCGGTGTCAGGACCGCCCATGCTGCCTATCCTAAAACACAATTGTTCGCGCTCGTATAAACATCCGCCAACGAAAACGTAGAGCGATAATTATGCGGGCATCGTCCAACGTATTTTGATGATCGAGAGACCACCGTGACGGGTGTAAACACCCTTAACGCGAGCGCGCGAATTCGATACGCATGGTAACGCATCGAGCCAGCGCGGCATCACGTCACCCGATCGAGTCGTCGAGGGTGAGAGTGAAAGAACGCGAGAGCGAAGAAAAGAATTCGGAGCGATAACGACTCATGAATCTCGGCTAGGGTACATGGTTAGATATTCAATCAGAGCCGCGCAGTCGTTCGGTAAAAATCTTCGCGACAACATTGGTCAGGCACCATTCTTCCCTCGGATTCTCGATATACCGATCATAATCGCATCACGTGGAAGAGTCGCATCAACCACTCGTGCCTTTTAATTGAATATTGAAGTAGAAGAAGAAGAAGAAGAAAAGAGAAGTAACCATGGAGGTATTCATGGACACGTACAGGGTTTTGTCCCGGATGTCCGTGCTTTTACGCACCATTGCGGAATTCAGGGACTGGATGGATCGGTGCGACGCGTGCTTGCGACTCATCGTCGAGTATCAGTGCGGCGAAGGAGTGTCGGTGGCATCGAAACAGCATCTGGTGTCGCTGATCGTGCGAATAAAGACATTGCGCGCGATCGTGCGGGAAAAGTTTTCGCGAATAGGGCTCGGGGTGTCAGCTCGATCGACGGCACCCAAAGTCGTATGGGAAGAGGTGGAATCAGCGTTTTGGAATCGTATTTCAACCGATGCGGTCATCAACGTGTGTTACATAGTTCTGCGTCGATTTTTGGAGGGTGCTCGACGAATTACGATGTCGCGCGTCACGGACGCTATCACCCAACATAAAAGCGTGGTCGTGAATACGGTCCTGAACGCGGAGTTTATGTTGGGTGAGAATACGGCCATGAAAAGTTTCGGTACGCGAAAACGCGTACTGTTCAGGACATCGAACGTGCGCGAGTGGTATTCCAAGCACGTGGTCGCTCCCACGTTAGTGGCGATCGAGGAGTTTCAAGATCGCGACAGCGGATGGACCCTGAGGACTGTGCTAAATATTCTAGTGAATATAAATAAGCATAACCCTCTTCGCACCGGTTGCGACGTACCGCTTCCGCGCGCCGTCGTCCTGAAAAAAGCGGTGGTGAAAGTAAAGAGCAGAGACAATGCGTGCTTCTTGTGGTCCGTTGTCGCCAGTTTGTACCCTGCTGCTACACATGGGGATAGGGTCGGGTCGTACCCTCATTACTCAACGGTACTTCGCACAGACGATATGACTTTCCCCGTGACGTTGGATCAGCTGGCGAAGTTCGAGAGGTTGAACGACGTGTCGGTGAACGTGTACGCGTGGTCCGACGGAAGCTGCGCGCCTCTGCGTTTAACCAAGGACAAGCGAGAGAGACACGCGAACCTGCTACTGGTACAGGACTCCAAGGAGCCACAGCGATATCATTTCGCGTGCATTCCAAGCATGACGAGGCTCATATCGAAGCAGCTCGGTAACCATAATGGACAAGTATTCGGTTGCGAAAGGTGAGTCGAATACGGAATATTTCGATCGATGTATTATTCATTCTTATGTTTATTATTGACGTTGTTATCGTTGTAGATGCCTGAGTTACTTCTACCCGTCCGAGCAATTGACGAAACACACCGTGGACTGTCAACGCATGAACGAGTGCGCCATCAAATTGCCGTCCCCGAAGGAAAGATGGTTGCAGTTCCAGAATTTCAAGAACATGGAACGAGCGCCATTCGTCGTGTACGCGGACTTCGAGTGCATGCTGGAGGATGTCGAGCCTGCGGAGCGGAGTCGCACGTACACGTACCAGCAGCACAGAGCGTACAGCGTAGGATACTACATTCATTGTTCCACCGACGCGTCTCTGTGTCGTTATCGCGCGTATCGTCACGAAACCGAGTGCGTGAAATGGTTCGTGCAGGAATTTCGAGACTTTGCCAACACTGCCTATTCGTGGTTACAGAACGCGAAACCAATGAACTCGTTGACGAGTCAACATTGGCGTAGTTTTAACGACGCGATCGTGTGTCACGTGTGCGGGCAACATTTCGTCGACGCGGACAAAAAAGTGCGCGACCATTGCCACTCGACGGGCGAGTACCGAGGCGCGGCTCACGTGACTTGCAACTTGCAGTTTCGGCGATCGTACACGATACCGGTCGTATTCCATAATCTGGCAGGATACGACGCGCATTTCGTGATCAAGGAGTTGGCGACCGCGTTCGAGGGACAGATCGACTTGCTGCCGGTGACGAAGGAGCGCTACATATCGTTCACCAAGCACGTAAAGGGAATGGACGCCGAGAACAACGATTTGCAGAGGGGGTTGAAGTTCCGTTTCATCGATTCGCTGAAGTTCTTGGCCGCGAGTCTGGAGAAACTCGCTTCGGACCTTGGCAGAGAACGACTCGCTCAGAGATCGATTCAATCTCCTGACCAGGAAGGGCGTCGTCCCGTACAAGTACGTGACGTCATACGCCAAGCTGAACGATGCGTGTTTACCGTCCCGTGAAGCGTTCTATAACCGGCTGAACGATAGCGCCGCGTCGGAGGTCGATTACGCGCACGCCGCGAACGTGTGGAACTCTTTCCGTGTACAGACATTGGGCGAGTACAGCGATCTGTGTTTAAAAACGGACGTATTGTTACTCGCCGACGTATTCGAAAGTTTCCGCACCGACTCTATCGTGAATTATGACTTGAATCCTGCGCATTATTTCACGCTTCCAAGTTTCACGTGGAACGCGATGCTGAAGTACACGTGCGTACGGTTAGAGCTTCTGACGGACGTGGACATGTTACTGTTCGTGGAGCGTGGAATACGCGGTGATCTGAGTCAGTGCTCGCACAGGTACGCGAACGCCAACAACAAACACCTGTCTGCAGGGATGTACGACCAGTCGAAGGCATCGACGTATCTGATGTACTTCGACGTCAACAACTTGTACGAATGGACGATGTCGCAGGCTATGCCGCAAGGAGGGTTTCGATGGCTGGAAGATGCGACAGTGGCCGCGCTAGACGTGTCATCTCTGCCCGACTCCGAGGACTCCGAGGGATACCTGTTGGAGGTGGACATCGAATACCCCGAAGAGATTCATGACGCGCACGCCGACCTACCGTTCTGCCCGGTGCGCGAGCACGCGCCACACGGTAAACAGACCAAGCTGCTTGCCACGCTCGACGATAAGGAGCGATACGTCGTCCACTATCGCTACCTGAAACAGTGCGTGCGATACGGTTTACGCGTGGCGCGAATTCATCGGGTGTTGCGATTCGATCAGTCGCCTTGGTTGCGCGACTACATTCGATTGAACACCGATTTGAGGACGCGAGCCATGAGTGAGTTTTAGAAGACTCTATATAAATTAATGCACAACGCGGTGTACGGGAAAACGATGGAGAATGTGCGGAATCACGTCGACGTGCGACTGGTGACGCGGTGGGACGGTCGTTACGGCGCGGAAGCGCTGATCGCGAAGCCGAACTTTCACAGTCGTACGATTTTCTCCGAGGAGTTGGTTGCGATCGAAATGCGAAAACTCAAAGTGAAGTTCGACAAGCCGATATACGTGGGGATGAGTGTACTGGACGTATCGAAAGAATGCCTGTACGAATTCCGTTATGCGTACATGCGTGCGAAGTTCGGTGATCGGTGTAAGGTCCTGTACACCGACACCGACAGTTTAATGTATAGCGTGGAATGCGATGATGTATACGAAACGATGAAGCGCGACGTCGACCGATTCGACACGAGTGATTACGCCGTGGACAATCCGTACGGTATGCCCCGCGTAAACAAAAAGGTGCCGGGACTCATGAAAGATGAGAACAACGGCGTCTTGATGACCGAGTTCGTCGGATTGAGACCTAAGATGTACGCAACTAGAACGTTTACCGCTGCAGTGGGGTCTGCGAGTGAGACTAAAAAAGTGAAGGGTGTGAGGAGACACGTGGTCGCGAACGATATACAATTCGACGATTACATTCGTTGCCTGCACGATCTCACCGAGAAAGCGGTTCGGCAGAACAACATTCGATCGAACCGGCACGATGTGTTTTCCGTGAGTGGGGAAAAGAACGCACTCAGCCCGTTCGACGATAAGCGGTGTATTTTAGCCGATCGGGTCAGCACCCTTCCGTGGGGATATTATCGAATCCCTCAGCTCAAGACCCACGAACGCATCGAGCTTGAGCCCGACGAGTCCCTCGAGAATCCCGTTGTATGACTGTATGTTTGTATGATTGTATGTTTGCATATACATATGTATATACGTTTCGTTGTAAGCGTTTCTTTCTTTTGTTCATACCATTTATCTATTTGCGAATATCTGATATATGTATATAGTGTAGAATATTAAAAAAGTATTTTCTATACGTGTTAGTTTATACGTGTTAGTATATATGTATATATTTTTTTTTCCTTATTTTATTAAAATTAATTGTACGCATATATACGAGAAGAAGGAGAATAATTGAATAAACGGACAATGTGTATATATATATATATATATGTATTTATTTTATTTATTTCAGTAACATAGCGCGCGTTTATAATCGCGAATCATAGAACATCCATGTCGCGTATCCACGAGTTCCGCGATGAATCGCATACGAGCCACTTAACGTACATCTGGTTTCCTTTGCGACGAATAATCTTCTCGACCAGATAGACGTCCGGATTTGCGACCGAATGCAGTTCGTACTCGTAGAATCCACCCGAGATCGGCTCTCCCGCGGAATCGCGTAGAATGTACGTCACCGGGTACATTCATTGTACGGTTACGATTTCGAACACTTCCGTCGACCAGTTCGGAGTGTACCCCTTCTCGAAGAGGGTCTTGAACTTGCTCACGCGTACCTTGTCACCAACGTTGAATTTCGCGCGTCGTCGAACACCTCTCGATGCGGAAGGGGAGAGCGGCTCATTCGCGGCGAACGACAAACACGTCGCGGGGGTCACGTCAACGGGTCGGGCGTTGATCGTTCGATGCTTGCGATGATTGTAGGTGCGTACGAGTGCAGGTGACAGGTCGACCCAGCGATAGGACGCGTTCAAGGAGAATTGTTTCCACATGAGGTTTTTCAGCGTGCGATTGAAACGTTCTACGATCGACGCTTTCATCACGCTGTATGTGGAGTAGTGGTTGATCCCGCGTCTCTTCGCGCAACGTTCGAACTCCGCGTTGTAAAACTCTTTTCCCATGTCGGTTTGTAAATTTCGCGGGCATCTGTCGCTCTGCCGCAACACGGTCGCGAACGCCTCGGTCACGTTGCGTCCGCTTTTCGTTTTCACGGGTACGGCCCACGCGTACTTGCTGAACGCATCGATGATCGTTAGTACGTAGTGATATCCTTGATTTTGCTTCGCGTACGGACGCATCTCCACCAAGTCGGCCTGCCATAAATCATCGCAACCGCGAATCGCAACGCTACGCTGTGGGAAATTTCGTCTCGCGGGAGCGTGTAACTCGTTCACTAATTGTACTCGCTCCTTGCTCATGCTTCGCGGGTGGGCGTTAGAAGTAGTAGAACTGTCGTCGTGGTCAGGATCGATAATCATCGTCGTCGTCGTCGTCGTCGTCGCTCCTCGCTCGCTTTTCGCTGATTCTTTCGTTTGTACAGATCCGTGATTGTTATCGCGGTCAGTGTCGGCGCCGACGTCGTGATCCCCACGAGTCCGTCTTTCGAGTGATCGAAGCGTCGTTCCATCGCGTTACTTAAATCGTCCTCTAGTCGATACAATTTCGCCTCAACGATATCCGACATCGTTCGTTGTACTTGCTTCTCGAGTTGAGATCGTTGATGCTCGGCGTCCAGTCGCGCGTTCGCGATAGCCGTTTCGATTTTCCGAGTAAAGCGTTCGTCCACCGCGGCCAATAGTCTCGTCATCGTCATCGCCGTTTCGTTGTTGTTGTTGTTGTTGTCATTGCGTAACGAGGTACCAAACTTGTTCACCGACACGACGATGCGCGCGCCCCAAACATTACTGACGAGACGATCACCGGATCGTTCGATTTAAGATATATATTGGTCCTCGCGAAATTCCTCCACGATCGACGCGATTTCGTTATCGTGACCCGTGTGACCTGCCGCGCGCGATGCCACGAGCAACCCAAGTTTATCGACCATTTCGTTCGGATCGTACCAGTACACGTAATCAATCGCGTTATTGGTGACCGTCATCGATTCGTCGATGGGTAACCCTAGACCATGTCGCGTGCCGCGCCCGCCGCCGCCGCCCCTACCATTGCCCCTAACGCGTCTGATACCCGATGTCCGCACCCCGCCGATCACCGCAGATATAATTTTCTTATACTTGTACCCCCTGTTACCCAGTGTGGGCTTGCTCGGCGAATGGTTTCGCTTATGCGCGTTCGCCGACAACAAGATGCGTTGGTACGAGTGGAGATTCTTGTCCGTGCACGTCCGATCGTTGGGTATTTGCATGAAAAGCAATTCGTACAAACCCCGAGTCCCCGAGTATCGCGTTCCGTTCACGCGAATGTCATCGCCGTCACCGTCAATGGTGAGCACGGAATCGCCGATCATTAGGTCGTCGTCGGGCCCCAAATATACACCGTACACGTTGTCGATTCATTTCTTGGTATCGGTGAAGAATAGTCGCAGGTATTCTCGCGATAAGGGTCCTTTGGCGTTCCGTATATACACTTCGATATCATCGACGGGGCTACGCAGCGTATCCAAGTCGCGAAACTTTGCTGGCGACTCATCACCCCGAATTTTTTCGCCGTCATCGACATCATCGACAACATCGCTGTTGTCGTTGTCGTTATCGTCGTTGTCGTTGTCGCTGTCGTTATCGTCGTTGTCGTCGTCGTTGTCGTCGTCGTCCTCGTCGCTAGAATCTGGAAGGTTATTCGAAAGTTCCTTGGATGTATCCGCAGTGGCGGTTCGGAGTTTCTTCAACGATTGTTGTTGTTGTTGTTGATCGTGTTTCCTATTCACAGACCGCGATCGAAGCGTTGAGCGCGTTTTTAACGCGGACCCGTTCTCGATCAATCGTTTCAGCGGTTCGACGATGGGACCCGTACTCGTCTCCACAGCCGCTTCCGTAGCCATTTTACCGATTTTCAAGCCTAAGCACTTTTTACGTATAACGCCGCTGACTTTGGCAATTTCTACCTTTGCATTCACCTTTGCGTCCACACCCTGGCGTTTCGTTTCTTTTTGGTGTTTCGCCCCTTTCTGTCGATGACGTCGACGATGTTTACGCGTATGCTTCGCGTCGGCGTTGCTCGAGGTTATCGTAGTCGGCGGTGTCGTCGTCGTCGTGGATTCGTTACACATATCGTGTTGATCGACGAACGACTCGCGGTTTACTGAGGTCCGCCAGCTACGACGAACTCGTTAAATCCTCTCCGATATCAACCTTCGTACATGGAACTATCCTTATCGATCACCACGAAATCGTATCGTCGACGCCAACATCTCGCGCACAATTCGTTGAACGACTCGAACGTCATGTCTGTGTTCACGTGATCGTTGTACACGCGACGCAAGTTCGTGCCGTCTTGTTTGAACAGCATCAGAAAATTCGCGTTGTCCCTGATCAAATGTTTAGGTATTCTAGCGTACGACTGACACAAATAGAAGCAGTCCACGTTGGCGTGACGGCCCATAGAGAAGTATTCGCGTATCGCGTTCTGTTCGTCGCACGCCACGTAGTCGAACACGAAGATCGAATCGGGCCGAGCGTCTCTCGGTGGAACGATCTCAGCGTTGTCCGAGTAGGGAAAGTATTCGATTCCGTCGACGAGCGACAACACCTGATTGAGATATCGATACTTTGGCTGATGCAACGATTTCGAGTACACGTACACGTTCTCGAAGCGCAAACCGTTCGGACTCTCTAGCATGCTCACAAGGGGAGGCCGCGACATCTGGAACACGGATTTTGATGACTCTCATATATGTTGTAGTGTAGGCGTAGTAGACCAATATATGTGTCACATGTTGGGTCCACTACCCCTTAGTTTCCGAAATATTAATAAAAAAAGATGTTTATGCGTTGAAGAACAGAAGCGATAGCGTTGTTCATTGTAATGATGAATAGCGACGCGTGTAAAGGGCAGGTCTCGTACCAAAACTTTCACCGGTTCGATTCTCACTGGAATCATTTTTTTTATAAATTTATTTTATATGTTTTATTCCTCAAAAGATAAAGTATTATTTTTTACATTCTAAAATGTGACATTTATCGTAAAAACAAATGAAACAATAAAATTTACGACACCATGCACATCTAATAAAAGATGTATGGCCACAGGTACATTTTTTAATTGTACAATTAGTTTCTAGTGGACATGACATTTGATTTAATTTAAAAGAAAATACGTCGCCTACACGGCTTATAAGCTTGCTTATAAAAGACCCGCTATAGCGAGCACTTTCGGCACCGATAAGGTCCGTTGACAGACACGAGCCAGACTCGTCGTTTCATATAAACATAAGAAATGGTTGCAGCATTTCGTGCACGTTACTTTGTACCGTGTCAGTTCTATTTCATGCGTCGTTGGTTGATGTTCGAGAGTATAATTGTGAATATCCAATTTTTTCTATACGTTCCGGATTATTATTTTATTATTTACTGCAAGTGCAAAAAATGTACCTGTGGCCATACATCTTTTATTAGATGTGCATGGTGTCGTAAATTTTATTGTTTCATTTGTTTTTACGATAAATGTCACATTTTAGAATGTAAAAAATAATACTTTATCTTTTGAGGAATAAAACATATAAAATAAATTTATAAAAAAAAATGATTCCAGTGAGAATCGAACCGGTGAAAGTTTTGGTACGAGACCTGCCCTTTACACGCGTCGCTATTCATCATTACAATGAACAACGCTATCGCTTCTGTTCTTCAACGCATAAACATCTTTTTTTATTAATATTTCGGAAACTATGGGGTAGTGGACCCAACATGTGACACATATATTGGTCTACTACGCCTACACTACAACATATATGAGAGTCATCAAAATCCGTGTTCCAGATGTCGCGGCCTCCCCTTGTCAGAAGCACGTTCGTTCTTCCGCACCCGGACGGACCGCAAATCACGCCTCGCACGCTGTTCGGCAACAACGGACCGTGTCTGTTCGATCGACTCGCATCCCTATCATCCTCGAGCATTCTGTTCGCGGTCACGCGAATAACGTCCGACTGTTTCGCGAATCGCATGTTCGCGCGCGCGTCTATGACGGGGAACGACTATTTATATTAGTGGCACGTGTCGCGCAGGTCACTATCGTTATGATCGGTGGAGCGCGCGTACGCGTTTATTATTGTAGTAGCTATCGCAGTTATTCTAACGCAGGTGTATGGTCGCATCAACGACCGCGGCGTGTCGCGAAGTAGGGAAAAGGAATCTGAAGAAGAAGAAGAAGAAGAATAAGAAGAAGAAGACTGGATCGGGTCTCGTGAACGGTATCATAAACCGCTTACCGTTCGAACTACACGTTCCGGGTTATCAGTTCTGCGGACCGGGAACGCGTTTGATAAAGCGATTGGCTCGTGGCGACGAAGGTGTGAATCCCCTGGACGCCGCGTGCCGCGACCACGATATCGCGTACACTCGTCGAAAGGATTTGGAGGGACGACACGAGGCGGATCGCGCGTTAGCCGAACGAGCGCGAGAACGCGTGTTCGCGAACGACGCGACCTTTGGCGAAAAAGCCGCAGTGACTGGAGTATGGACAACGATGAAGGCTAAAACTAAACTCGGCATGGGCATGAGAAGGACGAAACGTAAACAGAGAAAGTCTGGAAAGAAACATCCGCAACGACGAAATCGCAATCTACGAGTGGCGAAATGCGGGGGCTTTCTTCAATTTCTTCCGTTCGTGCTGCCCGCTTTATCGGCTATCGGGGCAGTGGACGGTGGAGCGGCTGGTATAACCAAAGCGGTCAACGATTCGAAGGCCTCTCGAAAACAGCTGGAAGAAACGTTGCGTCATCATCGTGTGATGGAAGGGCGAGGAATGCATCTGACGCCGTACAAGCAAGGCGCGGGTTTGAATCCTAGACGTCGACGCCAACGACGAGTGCGATCAAAGAAAAAAAAAACCTCGATCGAGTAGGCGCGTGGCGACGGTGGCGGCGATAACGCGACAACCTATGACAAACCTGCAACTAGAGCGCGAGTGCGTCAGCGTACCGTTCTTTCGAGGTGTGTTTATGCGCGACGCGCTTCCCACGCGCGTACGAACCAACGAATGCGGCATCGCGAATCTGGACGAGAACCGAGGCGCCGGTACGCACTGGGTAGCGTACGCGAAACGGGGGCCGCGAGTACAATACTTTGATAGTTTTGGGAATCTGCGACCACCCGCGGAACTGATTTACTATTTCGGACGGGGTACAACGATCACGTACAATCATGATCGTTTTCAACGTTTCGACGAGATGAATTGCGGTCGCATATGCTTGCAATTTTGACAGCAAAAGTCTATGGAATTATGGCCTATATACTAATACTAATACTAATAATTATGTATACTAAGATTATGCTGCAATGTATCCATGCGTAATGGCAATCCACATCTTCTATAATAAAGACTCGTAACATCGATAAATTGCCGAGTATTCGTACGCGCGCGCCACTTCCTCTCGCTCCGTCTCGCGAGTGTAATCCATGATATGTCGTTCACGCTCACGTTAACGAGTCGCAGCAGCGTGCTCACGGTAAACTATTTCCCGCCGATAGATTTGAGCGACGGTCAATACGAATTAGGACTCGCGGACTTGGAGACGTTTCACACGATTCCGAACATCGACTCGAGCAACGATAAATTCTATTTCATCGTGAACTATGAGACCGACAACGACTCCATCGTCGACACCGCTTATGAATGCATTACGATCCCCCACGGCTCCTAAGAATTAGACGCTATCGCCGAGTATCTGAAGCAACGATTGCTCCATCGATATCCTCGAAGACTCGGTAACAACGAGAACGGCGATGACGACAAGTACCCTATAATGCTACGAGCTAACAACAACACCATGAAGAGCGAGCTATATTGCTCGTTCTTCGTAGACTATACGAAACCAGACAACGTGGGCTCGCTGCTAGGATTTTCCCCGAATCGCGTCTTATTGCCGAGAATCTGGCACGAGTCAGACGTACCCGTGAATATTATAAACGTTAACGTGATCAGAGTAACGTGCAACGTTACTACCGGCGCGTACAGTAACGATAATTCCGTTACTGCAAGCGACAACGACGCACACGTGGACCGTGAAAGCTACGTCGCAAATCGAGAATCCTTGATACGTGATGTTCGCCATACAAATTGATCGACAGGGTCGCTCCGATAGATCCTCGAGCACGTTCGATCCATGAATTTTTGCCTCGCGTGCCGCCGGGATATAAGATATCGGAAACTCCGCGACACGTCATTTACCTGCCGATCGTCGCACGAGTAATATGCGATCTAACGTTGTGCATCGTCGATCAGTACGATCGTCCTATAGATTTCCGTGGGGAAGAAATAACGATTCGTCTGCACGTTCAACGACGTTCGCGCGATAGGTAGCGTGACCGCGCGTGTACGCGCGTGTGCGTAGTATGTTAGTGTTAGATCACACGTACGAATCATCAATCGTCGCTGCCGCTGCAACTCCTGCCGCCTCTGTCTCGCGTCATTGGCGCAACCCTTCATCGGAAAGCGAAAGTGGAAGTAGAATAAAGACGGGTGGAACGATAAGAAGAGGACCGGTAAGAAGCATAAGAAAGCCGTTGACTCGTCGAAACGCGCGTTTTTTACGATCGCTAGGATTCATCGTCGCCTATTAGACAAGCGGAGAGAGCGACGCGATGTCTATTATGTGGCGAATATGCCAACCTTCGACAATCGTATCACGAAGATTGAGTACCACACGTATAATCCGTACGCCAACACGACGTTCGACAATAACGATGAGATAAGAATCCCCATACAGCAGCAAGATCTGTACACGCTCCCGTGCGAAAGTTTTCTCTACATCGAAGGTCGTGCCACGTTGACGGCGCAGGATGCGAAAAGTCCGGCAACGTCCGCGACCGCGGTTCTCGACAACAATTGCGTAGCGTTCATGTTCGATGAGATTCGATACGAATTGAACGGTATCGAGATCGATCATTGCTGAAATCCCGGGATCACTACCACGTTGAAAAATTACGTTTCATTGTCGGTCGACAGAAGCAAAGCGCTCGCGAATGCCGGTTGGAATCATACCATCGACTACGATAAAGATATTTTTCATTCGGGCTCTTTCAATTTCTGCGTACCCATGAGCATGCTATTAGGATTCTGCGAGGATTACAAACAAATCGTGATGAACGCGCGGCACGAGCTGATCCTTATTCGATCGCGAGTCGATACGAACGCGATGCACTGTGCATCCGCCACTGCGAGACCGAAACTGGAGATACGTAAGGTTCAGTGGCGTATGCCCCATGTCGTTCTGGACGATGTGAATAAACTATCGATGCTGCGTATCCTGGAAAGCGGTCGGCCGATCGCGATGAGTTTCCGATCGTGGGCCATGAACGAGTACCCGTTACTGCAAGCGACAACGAAGCACACGTGGACCGTGAAAGCTACGTCGCAAATCGAGAAACCTTGATACGTGATGTTCGCCATACAAATTGATCGACAGGGTCGCTCCGATAGATCCTCGAGCACGTTCGATCCGTGTAATCTCACAAACGTTCGATTGTACCTAAATTCCGAGGTGTATCCGTACGACGACATGAACTTGGATTTCGATAAGTATAAATACGCGATCCTGTACGATATGTACGCGAAATTCCCTCGATCGTACTACGGTCACGGAGAACCGTTGCTGAACGCGATCGAATTCTTTCAATACGCGCCCATCGCGGTCATAGATTGTTCTAGGTAGAACGAGTCGTTGAAGAGCGCTACGGTGGACGTGCGAATAGAGTTCGAATGCAAAGAAAATGTTCCCGCTAATACTACCGCGTACTGTTTCATGATACACGAACGCATAATCGAATACAACCCTTTAACCAACGTGGTACGCAAACTAATATAGTGTGCGTACGTGAACGATTACTACTACTACTACTACTACTACAACTACTACTACTACTGCGAATACTACTACTGTTTTAAAACGATGATGTCGATGTCAAAGTGCTCAGTTACTGTTTCGCTACCGACGTTACTACTACTACTACTTATACGAGTAACGAAGTTCGCCGTTGTCGACTTGCAAGGTTTCAAAACCGAACGTGACTTCGTCGTGAAAGAGATCGCGATTCGCACAAACAGCAACAACGACAGCAGCAGCAATAACGATGAAACGCCGACGATCAGCCACTGGATCTTCGAATCGCCATACTTCTGGAATCACCTGAATTCGTTCGAGAAATGTCAAGCGTCCTGGCTCGCGAAGCATCATCACGGGCTCCACTGGTCGGATGGCTGCGTTCCATACTGGAAACTTCCGGGACTGCTCGCCAGCGCACTCGCGAACATCGACTTCGCCATCGTGAAAGGTGCGGAAAAGAAAACCTGGATGCTGTCGCTACTACCGGACATAATCGTCGAGGATATCTGGGATCTGTACAAGCTGAAGGGAAAAAGGATCAACAACGCTCGAACCGTTGAGGACGACGGCGGCTACGACGTTGACGATGATTATTGCGGGATCACACCTAACACCGTGAACGACTACGATGATACCGACGTTCCTAACCTGAAGTCTATGTCTTCAACGAATGCTCCACGATGCGCATTTCACGACAACGATGGCGTTTGCGCGCTAGAGAACGTCCATAAGATATGGAATTATATACGCAGCGTCGCCTAATGTAAGTCCTATACACGCATTACATCTACTTTACGCGTTGTACGCAGAGAAACGAATATGTATGAATTATTTTTTTGTTTCTATAGCGATGAGAACCATAGCGACGACGACGACGAGCACAACGGCGAAGATGAGTACAACGGCGGCGGCAGTGGCAGTGAGCGCAACGACGACGACGACGACGACGACTGATTTATTCACCCGCGAGCAAGAATACCCCTCCCATATGAACGTCATTTTTACGCAAAATACTGTTTTTTATAATTTAAGTATGCATGCATGGATGTACATTAATAATCACACACTGTTTTGAATAAAATACATATATATTTATTAAAAAAATATTCAATATGTTTAAAAAATTATTCTAAAAAGAAAAAAAAATTATTTAAAAAAAGAAAAAAATCGCCGTGATGTTACGTCCTGCAACACACAGAGAAAACACCATATTATTATTATATAACCGCTGGTATTAGCACGCGAGACGTCAAACAAATACATTTCACTTATAATTACTCCTTAAATAATCTCGGGAGTCCCCAAAATTCTCCCTTGAAGGCGAGAAAATCCACCTGTGTGGTGTATTCGCGCCACATGCGTCGTTCGAAGCGGATCCTCTCCCGTAACTCGGCGCAAATTCGCCCATCCCTCCTCGTCGGGTATTCTTGATGCTGAAACAAACACACACACAACTCCATTAAACCGCCATCGAATGGTAGGTATACGTATGACAATACAATTTGCACTAAACAACACTCACGAGCAGTTGGATGATGGCATCCAGATCGCCGTCGCGGGCGTGTAGCTCGACGTCGCGGCGGCACTGAAACAAACGCGCGACTCGATTAAAACATCTTGGATTGGTGTACGCGTATCGGTATAATTTTCATAAAATGTTACTTACGAGGTGTCCAAGCATCCCCAAATATCGGTCGCTCCACGACCGCATTGCCATCTCCTGCTGATACTGCAACAAACGCGCGATTAGATTAAAACACTGTCGAAAGGTCTGCGCGTACCAGCACAATTTCACGAAACATCACTTACAACGGCTATTAATACACGTTGACGCTCCGCGCGCCACTCATTACATCGCTCGCTGTGCTCGCGCTGAAACAAACGTATAAACTGATTCAAATGCTGCCAAATTGAATACGCGCACCAATTCAATTTCAAAAAACTACACTTACGATGCGCAGACGCATCTCGTATGCATTGACGCCTTGCCCCGCTTCAGCTAAATATAATTCGAATGCGTCCATAATTTGTAGGAAAAAAAATGCTGGTGATAACTGCACTGACCCGTGCGGCGATGGTCGACGTCCTTATATGCATTTCGGTTCTCTAGCCCTGCGCGTCGCAGGGTAGGGGTAATCGTGGAGTACGTGTAGTGGGGGTGTCCGTATCACAGTTCCTTCTTCGATGATTCGATATTAATTATTCCAGCTTATAGCGTACTTTTATGGTTTGCACTTTTATGGTTCGCACCGCGAATCGTCTCCGACTCTTCTGCGAAACGTGTGCACCTTAAATTTGGCGCGTAAGCTATTTGAATCTGCCGCGCATACCATTTGAATTTGTCGCGCGCTATTCACATTTCATATTAATGTTTGTGCCATAACACAACCATGATCATCACCATCATTGATACAATATACTCTTGCACATTGGTGTGTACGTGTGCATGAATCTGTATAAAAGCGACGTTGGTCAGTCTTGCGGACTTCATAACGTCACCTACGCTCGAGTGCTAACAAGTATCGTTCGCGGCAATTTCTCCGTCGATCGGTATAATCGTACAGTGCGTATCAAAATGTACAAACGCAGCTTCAACGATTCGTCCTGTGCATCCGGCAACGATGGCGGTTTCCCCAATAAACAACACCAACAATCCGATACGAGGTACGTACATATTACTATACACTTTTCACTTACTTCGTTCGCTTACTTCTTTCACTGTAAACGAACAAATCATTAATTCCGTGTACACGTTTCTTACAGTTCTGAATCCGCAACGCCAAAAACATCGAAAACGCCAAAACCATTAAACGTACGGATTCTGGGGCGCGATTACCCTTTAACCTCGACAGCTTATAAAAGGCTAACCATTGGAATTCGCATTGGCATGGGTTCGTGCCGTGTCGAGATCACCATAGTCGACAATAAAGGTTGCGAGTTGTGCTTTTCAATGTCAACGTGGAAGCTCCTGCTGCAAAATGGGGCTGACATACTTCGAAGATTACGCGACAATGCAACGTCGCCCAAAACGCACATCGTAATTGATCATTTGCGAATCGAATTCACGCGCATGCATAACTATCAACTCGTCAAAATCACCGATAATCGCGTTACCTTATACATGTTCACCTGGTTGACCGAAAATATATATTCCGTAAGCAGTAAATATTCCGCCTTCGTAGATGTTCTACGTAGCGCTACCGCACCAACGGATCATGTAAAATTAATTTCCGAAAGCGAATACTTCGAACGGCATTCTTTGATCGATTGTGAATTGTTAGCGTTAGGAATGCAATCCATGTTGCGCGATGTAAACCACGTACCACTATAGTACGCGTATATATACGCCTTAATAAATGAACGATTTTTACATTAATACCTGTAACGACTCATTTATAATATCCTTTCCTACTAATACCTGTAACGACACATTTATAATATCCTTTCGTACTATTACGGCGGGCAATTACTCGTCTGCCAGATGACCAAGAGGCAATCGACATCGTACCGTTTTCTTTGGGAATTTCGATTATGGGATAAACCGCAGAATTGCTCTGTCAGCGGGTGGTAAGTGGTAACCTCGAATCGACACATGCCGCTGACTCGTGAAACAATGCGGTCATAAACCGTAACCCTGGTGAGACGATCCGACCGAGCAATCTGGATAGGTTTGCTAGCCGGATGACTGGTTTTTTTCCTCGCTATGTCATCCTTAGCGGTATAGACTTAGCGAATGACAATTGTGTTTTAGGATAGGCAGCATGGACGGTCCTGACACCGGGCTGCTGTAAATCAGACGCATTGGGTGTAGGGTATTCTTAGAGTTCGCTATCGGTTTAAGTACGAGTTGACGGTTACTCGACGTCTGGGAAAATTCAAGACTTTTCGCCTCGAATGTTATTCTCGCGCGGTCTCTCTCTCTCTCGCTCTCCCTCTCGTACGCTGTACCTTGTCCTTCCTTCTATACACGCGTCTAACGTCGCCTGCGTCCGACGCGTTACCACGTGTGTCGAATTACAGTGTTGGTGATAAGACGGCGGCCCCAAACTTTAAAAAAATATTCGAGACGATATCCGAATAATTGTCGCTCTACGGTTTCGTTGGCGCATGTTTTCGTTGGCGGATATTTATACGCGACGTTGCGTTCTTTCGCGAGGAGGTTGCGCTGTTTAGATTAATCGGTCTCGAATAGTTATCGCGATAGCGCGTCGAATTATATTGCGTAGGCGGATGTTTATACGAGCGCGACGTTTCATTCTTTCACGGCGATCGTGAGACGGTTGCGCTATTTAGGTTAATTAATCTCGAATCGTCATCCGTGTCGACTTACAGCATCCGTGGTACATCCCTTTGCGCCTGCGCACCGATCCCCGCACGCGTACGGCAAACGGTTGCGCGCGCGACGCCATCTTGAAATCCCCCGCCCCTGTGACGTCACCCCCCCCCCTCTCCATCGAACTCGGTACCCCCCTCCCCGCCTCGCCCCTCGCCAATCGCGACCGAGAGCGCGGTACCCCCTCCACGCCGCGCCCCAGCGCCCGCAGTACCCCCGCCCCGCCTCACCCCTCGCCCAAAATTTGGTCCAGAACTCTCATAGCCTACCTACTGTCACTTTCAGTTTTTATACTGTAACTTGGGCTGTGGACAAAGTTTTAGGTTTGATGCGCAATATACAAAGCAAATTGGAAAAAACACGGCATTAATGTGTAGCTAATAGTCTAAAAATAATGTACGTAATATGACAACATTATTTACTTACCTGAGAAATAAGAAATCAGATATGAAAAATAACTTTTTTCGTCCGGAACACCAGCGTAAACGATAAATGATTAGAACTCTGGTAATACTGAAAGAAAAAAAACGTCACCGGAGTAGGTTGCTACGGACTCTAGTATTTATTTATTTCTCTATCGATAGTGCAGATAACTAACATTACGAGTGAGATTCTAGCTTTGGCCGGTACGAATCATTTAGTACACTAATACGATGCATTCCATGTCTTGCATTCCTTCCACATGCAGTAATTCTGAATACTTTTAATAATTTAAAAACTTTATTCCCTCCTGAAGCTGAACTTATTCTTAATTGGTTCGATAAATATTAATAGTAGTATGAAACAGAGACCTAATGGGAGAGTAGCAGTTCAGTTTCCACTTTTTCCACCCGATATGTGGTCGGTAAATGATAACGAAGTGAATGGTTTTCAACGAACTCAAAATTCTGTAGAATCATGGCATCGACGTTGGCAATGTATAGTTGATCGCCATAAGGTTTCATTATTTAAAATTATAAATGAAATACAGAAAGAACAAGTTATCACGGAAAATACACTTGAGCGGGTATTACGTGGTGAACCCACAGTAAAAAAGAAAAAGAAAGATAAACTAAGAGAAGAAAGAGTACAAAGGATCTTAGAAAATCGGGAAACATATACAAAAATAGATTTTGTGAGCGCATTAGCACATAACTTACTTCTGTAATGATACAATTATTCATGTTTATGTTTTTATTTTGAAGTTATAACTAATTTATGTAATAATTTATGTTATGTATTAATCAAATAAAACGCCATATTGTTATAATTTCTGATATTAATCATTAATAAAGATCAGTATTAATTTATGTACTAATTTATGTAATCAACTAAGGTAACAACTAAAGTAATGTTAATTTATGTAATAATTTATGTTATTATAATTTGTTATTAATAATATTACTAAAGAAAAATTGTGAATACGTAACAATAACTTATGGTTTGCAATATCATTTGCATCGCTACTTTTTTATACAAGGAAATGAATATGGAGATAATGATACACCGTCAGCGATAACGTGTAGCGATAACTATACACGTATATACACATATTGTCAGTGGTTGATTAAAAATAATAATCATACACACTAGAAGTTGACATCGATAAGTACCTAAACATCGTCGGTGACTGGGCCTCCTTATCCAGGGGGTTAAATGGGCTACAGGGCTAGGGACCCCGGTGATTCAAGAGTGCTTAAGAATGGAGTATGTTGAAATTCTTTTTCACGATAACCGTTAAATCTATACGATGTACCGCCTTGCACCGATTGGGAAGAAACTGCAATTTATACGGCATATAGAGTTGGTATTTACTTGAAGTGTTGAGGCGCCAAATTTTTATAGCCCAAGGCGCTCAAATTTATTAAGACGATCCTGGTCGGTGAAATGACTGTCGGTGAAATGATTGTCGGTGATCTAAATGTGTCGGTAAGTAAATACTGTCGGCGAAATACGGTGCCGATGAAATGGTGTCTGTGAAATGATTGTCGATGAAATGATTGTCGGTGAAGTAAAGGTAACCCGTAAAATAATAGCAGAAGTGGACGTCCGCGAAATAATCAATACAACGATCGCATTCTTGTGCGCTTGATTAAAAAAAAATCCTAAATTAAGTTCGTGCAAGATCACGAATGAGCTTAATACTTTTTTAAATGACAATGTTTCAACTAGTACTGTCAGGAATTATTTACGAACACATGGGTATCATGGCAAAGTAGCACGCAGGAAATATTTCATCAATGAGCAAAATAGGAAGAAGAGATTAGAATTCGCGAAGACTCACAGAAACACAAGCATGGACTACTGGAATCGTGTAATTTTTACAGATGAAAGTAAATATAACATCTGCGATTCAGATGGACGCTCTACAGTATGGAGGAAGAAAAATACGGAATATAATGTTCAAAACTTAAAGCCTACCATAAAGCATGGTGGTGGTTCTGTATGTGTTTGGGGCTGCATGAATGCAGCCGGTGTTGGAGAATTACATTTTATAGACGGGATAATGGACCACCATATGTAGGTACATCAATATTTTAAAAACCCACTTTCACGCCAGTGCCAAAAAAAATGGGAATTAAAAATAATTTTGTCTTCATGCAAGACAATGATCCTAAGCATGTTGTTTATAATACTAGAATGTGGATTCTGTACAATACACCATCGTATATAAAAACCCCGCCACAGTCACCGGACATTAATCCTATACAGCACCTATGGGTTTATTTAGAAAAAAAAATAAGAAAACATAATATTTCTTCGAAAGAAACTTTAAAAAGCGCAAACAGAAGAGTGGTACAAAATTACACCAAACATAACGTCAAACTTGGTTAATTCAATGCCAAGAAGGTGTGAAGCCATTATACAGTCAAAAGGAAATCCTACAAAATATTAATTTCATCTTTATATTTCAAAAAGAGCAACTGTACGAATACTTTTTGCGCGGTTATTTCTGCCGATTGTGGAATTTTCTTGAATATTTTCAAATACTATGCGAATATTTGGGTTCTTTTTTTATGAAATTTATTCTAAACAGTTATAGGAATATGTATAAATATTTGTATTAAGGGGTCATGCCTAGTTGTAAAAGTCGAAAAATTCGATTTTGGGGTTTTTGCATTTTTTTTAAATATGTAGCGTAGAAAATATTTCCTGAAAGTTTCAAGTGAATTGAAGTAAAATTGACGAAGCTATGCCAGTTTGAAGAGTACGCTGCGAAAACAGGTAGCGCGCGGCAGCAGCGCCCAGCAAGGCCCGTCCTTTTCGGCTTACTACGTAGAGTTATATGATAGGTATTTTTATTGTAGGGATACATACCTACGTTTATTACTGTACTGGAAAGGTTCTAAACGGCTGTAGTTTGTAATTTTTCTAAATACCAAAGGACAACGTAGCAGTATAGCAGTTGGCGTCGAACTGTGCGGTGCGTTTTGCTTGCTTTGATTTTGACTCTATTTTCGCGCGTTTTTTCACAAAATGAATATAAATCAGAAAGTCTTGCGAGTTACGAGATCATCGAAAAGAATACAAAAATCAAGGCCGAAAAAAAGAAAACAACAGTTCAACCCGAAAGCATCACAGACCGACGAACAGAGTTTCAGTGCATCTAGAAAAAAAATAAGGAGGCAGGACGAAATTATAGTACAGCAAGATAATTCTATAGAATATAGAATTTTAAATTTCATGACCGTATTTTTGGCAATTTCAACGTTTGTCAAGTGCAAAGAATGTAACAGTGATGTTAAATTTCAACCTGCAAATACTCGTGGACTCGGTTTCAAGATTGTAGTGTTATGTGGTGAGTGCGCGCCGCAGGAAATTCCTTCATGCTCTTATGCTGGTCACTCATTCGAAATAAATAGGCGCTTTATATTCACAATGAGAGTACTCGGTTTAGGGTTGAAAGGTTGCCAAAAGTTTTGCGGACTAATGGACATGCCACAGTTTTTATATCACAGCACGTATGATCAAATTGTACAACACATTCATGCATGTGTCAAAATTGTTCGTGATTTGGTTATTAAAAAAGCTGTAAATGAAGAGATGAAAGAGACTTCTGGAGAGGATAAAAGAAAACTAACTGCTTCAGGGGACGGGACGTGGAAAAAGCGAGGTTTTACGTCTCTATATGGTGTCGCTTCCATAATTGGCTACTATAGTGGCAAAGTACTTGATGTCATGGTAAAAAGTGCTTATTGTAAAATGTGCGAGACTTGGAGCAAAAAAGAAGGAACCGCTGAGTTTCAAGAATGGTTGGAAACACATGAAGCCAGTTGCACATTGAATCATAAAGGATCTTCAGGCAAAATGGAAGTCGACGCTATCGTAGAAATGTTCAAGCGTTCAGAAACTCTGCATGGTGTGAAGTACGTTAATTACATCGGGGACGGTGATTCGAAAACGTATACCGGTATTGTAAATGCTGCTCCATATGAAAATACTGCTGTAATAAAAAAAGAATGCATCGGTCACGTTCAAAAAAGAATGGGTACTCGATTACGCCAGTGTAAAACCAAAAATAAAGGGATCGGCGGAAAAGGCAAACTAACGAGCAAAATGATAGATAAATTAACAGTTTACTACGGCCTGGCTATACGTAGACACTGCGATTCAGCGGAGAATATGAAAAGTGCTATTTGGGCAACATACCATCACTATAGTTCAACTAATAAAAATCCGAAACATCAACTTTGCCCGGCTGGAGCGGACTCGTGGTGTGAGTGGCAGCGAGCGTATGCCGAGTTGGCCAAGAAACAGAAGAGGAAAATAAAAAGTTACAAACATAACTACAATGCTTTACCGGATGATGTTTTGACGGCTATCAAGCCAATATACGAGGATTTAAGTAAGAACGAATTATTAGGTCGATGTGTTGGCGGATTTACGCAGAATAATAACGAGAGTTATAATCAACTTATATGGAAGATTAGCCCAAAAATTATTCCCAGTGGTTTGATAACCGTCGAAATGGCAGCATATATAGCAGCCTGCGTTTTTAATGAAGGTTCAATAACTCTTTTAAAAATAATGGAAGTTATGGGAGTCCATAGTGGCAAAAATGCCCATGAATTTATGACGACAGAAGACAAGGTCCGGATCACCACTGCCGAGCACCGCGCGCAAGAGAATACACGAGAGGCCAGAATGCGTCGTAGACAAGAGCAAATTCATCTTTTGGAGGCAGCTTCTGCAGCAGAAGACTTGCTATATGGGGCTGGAATCGATGATTCTGTGTAAGTTAAAAAATTATCATTTTCTTTTGGTGTAAACTTGACCTCAACTTTAAACACGTTTTACTCGAAATCACATTTCTTAGAAAAGTCACGAGCGGTGAGCAAGATATCGCGGGAACCGTTACACCAATCGACCTAAAACTTTTTCAGGCTTCTTTTGCATACCAAGGAGCAGTTCGTGAACGAAGGATTTTTGTTTTTGATGAAAACTCTATTTTTAATTCACGAAAAACGAACAATTCAGACCTCGAAAAATCATGATTTTGCGTTAAACGGCCGCCATTTTGTCTGAAATTATTTTTTTAAAAAATCCTTCGTTC
This sequence comes from Andrena camellia, assembly GCA_029448645.1. Lineage (NCBI taxonomy): Eukaryota > Metazoa > Arthropoda > Insecta > Hymenoptera > Andrenidae > Andrena > Andrena camellia. The sequence continues at coordinate 29,880,168 of CM055679.1, forward strand.
ACGAACTAGATAAACTCATATATTAACAGAATTTTCTTGGCTTTCTGATTTTAGATGACCCGGCTCGGAGAAATCGTGCTCACCGCGCAGCGCATTTATAAAAACGGCTTCCGCGAGAGTGGCTGTTATTCTTTCATTTTTTAATATTTTCCAATAAGAAAATTACTGAGAATTGCTCAATATATGTACTTTTAAAATAAGCAAATAGTTGTAAAAAATATAAATTCAATTTTCCACAAAAAATTCCCGAAAATCGCGTTCTTTTTCGCTTGCCAACTAGGCATGACCCCTTAAGAAAGTTTATTGATACACCGAGTTATACAAAGTTTTCTTTGGAATTGGTCGCTGTACGAATACTTTTTACACTCACTGTAAGTGTCCTGCAACAAGACTTTCTCCCATACGCTCTCACCTCCTTCAGACACATTATGTAGTCTCTACACTTACTATAACAAAAAGCCACTCTATTTCTACAAGTTCTACGTTAAGTTGTAACTAAAATGTGACTTTTTATATATTTACAAATAATCGAAGTAGATGATGCAGTGTGATCTACGTCAAACTATGTAGACACAAATTTGCAGGTACGGTTTTGTATACGCAATTATTCATTCAATTATCTTGACATATGAACACGTATGAGAATTTATCAATAATTAGTAAATGTGTCCTATTTCACTTAACGATGCACACGAAGAAAATTATTTCAACACCTGAAAGAGAAAGTAACCCTGCTACAGGAGCAAATGAAATAAGCACATTTTCGTGTTTTTTTTTGTAAATGATATACAAGTACTACTATCAGTACAAATTGTGTGGTACATCTTGCACTGCCCAAGATGTTCAAAAAATCATTTGAATTTCATGATATAATAAAACACAATTTCACAGGATGGAAAAATCTGAAAAGTCCTTGCAATAATTGTGATAGTTCAAATTCAAACATAATGAAAAAAGTCAATATAACTGCTTCCAAACAAATTCTTATTGCAAAATTACTTTTATTCGATCAGAATAGTAGCGGAACAACGAAAGTGGAAAATTTCTACATCAAAGCAATACCTACTACTAAGGTCCGCTGCACACATCTGATTTTTTAACGTGCGGTGCTTTTGCATTGCCGGAATTACGGTTCAGGCAAAAGGCGTACACATGCATTTGTTAGACGTGCGGCGTCTGCTTGTTGCTGGAAGAAATCATGGTCAGTGTGTTCTCTGCTGCTATCGAAAATGGAGGTATATCAAAGGAAGCGTACAATTTTTGCCTATTTTGTATACAAATATTTTCTTTTCAAAAAAAGAAAACGGTATTGGGTGCATCCTTTTATCGATTTAAGACTTAGACGAGGTAGATTTTCAACATCTTTTACTGATTTAAGAGAAAATTCAGAAAAATTCAGTAATTATTTTCGAATGAATGTTTCCAACCATTTTGCGGCGAAATAACGGATGTGTACATTGACCGTATCGGTTATTGTGTACTGAAAGACCGTATATGCGATTGCGACGATCCTAGGGAACTACGGTGAATATTGCACGCAACATGGACATCCATCGCCGCAAATAAATGTACATCGCCACAAATAAATGTACATCGCCTAATTTAATTTATAGTACTTCAAATCGCAATTACGTTGCCGTATCATCGCCGCACGTGAAAAAATCGGATCTGTGCAGCGGGCCTAAATACAAGGAAGAGTGTCAGATCATTACACAACATCACTTACATATTCTGCGACAGTAGTCGTTCGCATACCTCACCCCTACAATATGGTTGTAGTAGTAAGAATGCTTGTAGCGCTGTGCTTTGTTCATTTATTCTCGGACGCGCGGGTTCCGAGATATGTGGATCACCCTGTATTGTCTGATTTTCTAAAGAAGACGCGTGAGGTTGGCTGGTCGACTGGCGCGTAGCTTGACGGACATCCAATGCGCGCTACGTATTTCGTACAACATTATCATATTGTGTAACAGAGCGGAAGTCTTTTTCATCTTCAAGAGCATCTCCGCCTCTCTCAATGGATAAACAAAACAGATTGTTCCATCTACAGGTCACACCACGCCAAATTGACCACTTTTATCAACCGATCTTACGTACTTGGATTAGAATTGTATATTGTGGTTCACGTGAAATTATGGAGAGGTTCAAGTCATTGTTTAACGAGCTTTGAATTTGGTTAAAAAATAGAACTTTAAATTTTGCGGCTTCTATCTATATTCGTGAAAAGATGATGTACTTATGAATTTTTGTTTCGAAAGCTATTAATAGCCCCGAGTTCATTTTATTTTTATTTTAATCGCGAAGAAATGATAACTTAATCCCCCTTCCATTTCATATGGACTACATTATATTTGATTTTGAACAAAATTCCTAACATCGAGTGCAAAAAGTGATCGACTTACCGTGAAATGACCCTAGTATTACTCGGAGAATTGTATGAGGGTGTATTCCTCGAATTGTGCACCATTCATCTGTGCGATGCGTACCGTTCGCAATCCCCAATAAAATTCGACACTCCGTCTAATCTCTATGAGAAGGACGTTGGTTTCGTCTTCACCAAGAGGATAGCGCTACAAGCCCGCCAAACAATGAATAGGTAAAGACACCCGGCTAAGCAGACGAAAGACATTGGCCAAAACGCAGAGAATAGGGCACCCACCGGGTAGAAGCACCGTTCCCGAGCTGGAGAAGTCTCCCGAGTCTTCACGCGCTTGCTTTAGAAAATCATTATAATTATACAAACACAATTATATTTTATGTACTTACGTCGTTTCAAGCGCCACAAACGGTGGTTGCCAGTGTTTATCGGGAATTCCAGACATATTTGCAAGAGCCATTATTTTGCACAAATATATCTCTATATAGCGCCGTTTATTCAACCTGACGTAAAAAAAAAACAAACAAGTTAAAAAGAAACTTGTAGGCTAATTATTCTCCAACTAGTTTAGCATCAAAACAACTCACAGCAATATACAAGTTCATAAATTTTGCTGTGTTCTGAGTAGTTACATCAGAGGACGGATATAGGGTCAAGTTTGTATTTTCGTGAGCATTTAGGATTGAAATGATCTCAATGATATTATTAATGATTATTCACTTACTATTGTCTGGTTTTCTAAAGAAGCGTCGTAAGCAGAGATGCCACAAATTTCCCTGTCATAGTGGAGGGGGAACACGCCACGCATGCGCGTGATAACGCCGTGACGTCAAATTAATCGACGCCAAGGTAGGTGGTATCGACGGACGCTTGTAGGTGGACACTTCTTTAGAAAATAAGACAATAATCAAGTGATATCAAATCGCGGTGCCGACCATAAAAGTGTGCTCTAAACTGCAAGAAGTCTCCAATCGTTGCGACGCACCGAGTAGAAAACACATCACGACCATGGAAGAATTCGCGCAAGTAGAACGCCAACTGTGGGATCAGTCTGTTCGATTGATTTCGCGAGAAGAATACCTCGCGCGGGAGGAACGGTGCAACGAGTGCCTCGAATCGTTGGAAGGATATAGTCGAGTGAAACATCCTCGATTGTCGATCGGCGCTCAACAATCATTGGTCGCTCGAATCGCGCGTCTTGAAGGCTTAACATATTCGCTGCATAAGCGTTTCGCGCATGAAGGTGCAGGACATTCGAGCACAGGACTTTTGTGGCGTGATATAGAAACTGCTTTCGGCAGCCGCGTATTAATCGGGGCCATACTAAATTCGAATTACATCGAACCCCGCAGTTTCCTCCAGGATGCGGAGAGCATTGTGTGTTGGAGCATGTGTGAAGCGCTCTGGCGAAACATCAAAATCTCAAAGTGAATACGGTGTTTAAGGGGGGATTCTACCTTGTTTGGCCGAAAAATTGCATTTTTCTTTTTTGCTTTTTCTAAAAGATATGAGCCTTGTGTATACACTCTGCAAAGCTTATAGCCAAATTCGAAAAATTGGTGAGGTTGTAGCGTTTTGAAACGAGCGGTACGCAGGCAGAAGTCGGAGCGCGCGGCGCATCCTGGCAAGGACGGTCGGTTCTGGTGACGAGGGGTTCGTACCTGAAATTTCTATTGTTCAGAGGGGTCCCCTCTTCTCTTTTAAAAGTTATTTCTGTACTATGACTCATAGATATTGGGCATAGGACTGTTATACGGTCTGTAATATCTTTGAAGACCCGTCGGTCTCAGTCCGTTCTCGAACTTCCATGCAAACACATCATTTGATTGCAAGATGTCTAAAGACACTGTGTGTAAAAAATCAGGCTGGCTTCGCCCAGGAAATAAATTCGCAAAAAGAACATTCAGAGGGAATGCGTACACGAAGGAAAACGAGACAGAGTTCGCGAGTACTTCCGCAAAAAATTGAGAAATAGTGGTGATTGTGAAGTAACTGTGGATCCGATGCAGGATTATTCAATAATTTATTTTACTTTAATTTTTTCGGCACTCCGCGAATTTTTGAAGTGTAAGAAATGTAATGGTGAAGTGGAGTTTGGTCGAAAATGTGAGCAAGGCTTAGGATTCCAACTTGCTATCAACTGCAAATGTGGTGCAAAATATGTGAACTCTTCTCCGAAAGTAAACGCTAAATCTTTCGAAATTAATCGCAAGATAGTGTTTGCTATGCGTCTTTTAGGCGTCGGCATTGTTGGACTGAACATGTTTTGTGCAGTGATGGACATTTGTAAGGGACTGTCGATTAATGCCTATTATGCAGCTGTTGAAAATGTTTTCGACGTACTCATAGAAAAGGCGGGAAAAGAGGAGAAAGTGAATAATGCAAAGGCTGGAAATACAGTACAGGAATTGACCATGTCAGGAGATGGTTCGTGGAGTAAGAGGGGATTTACCTCATTACTCGGAGTGATTACCCTAATCGGAAAATATTCTAATAAAGTATTAGACTTAGTGGTCAAGTCGCGTTACTGCCATGCGTGTGCACTCCGTAGGAATGAAGTTGGAACGGAGGATCATGATCAATGGTTCGAACTACACCAAAAATCATGCAATGTAAACCACGTAGGAAGCGCAAGCAAAATCGAGGTAGACGGTGTCATCGAAATGTTCAATAGATCCGAAAAGCTTCATTGCGCCAAGTATATTAATTATATTGGTGATGGAGATTCTAAAACCTTCAAAGGAGTTTCAGATGCACAACCGTACGGGGAAGTCACAATAAAGAAAAGTGAATGCGTAGGGCACGTGCAAAAGAGAATGGGGTCGAGGCTTAGAAGTGCCAAAAAAAGTAATAAAGGTATCGGCGGTAAAGGTTCCTGAAAACTAACCGACAAACTGATATGTGATTTATCGCAGTACTACGGTTTGGCGATACGGAGACATCCAGAGTCGGTTGACGAGATGCGAAAAGAAATTTGGACAACGTATTACCATAAATGCTCCACAAACGAGAAACCCGAAATTCGAAACACATGAATTGTCCTCCTGGACCGGATTCATTGTGCAAGTGGCGTCACGCAGAAGCCGAAGGAAAAGAAGACGAATTCGACCACCCCCCTCCTTTAGCCAATACAGTGCAAACTGTAATTCAGCCCATTTATGAGAGCCTGTCATCGAGGGATTTATTGGAACGATGCCTCGGAGGCCACACCCAAAATGCAAATGAAAGTTTCAATAGTACAATTTGGATAATGGCCCAAAGCATACATTTAACTCCCTCAAAATAACGCAAATTTCAGCATTCATTGCTGCTTCTGTATTTAATGAGGGCTTCTCATCCATTTTGAAAATGATGGAAGTTATGAGAGTGAAAATTGGTCGTATAGCAAACGCATATTCAGAAAAAAGCGACGCCGACCGTGTACAAAAGGCTGAGGAGCGACACTCTTTCGCAAGTAAAGAGGGGAGAACTGCCCGCAGAATGGAAGTAGTGAACCAAGAAGCATTTTACGAGGAAGTAGAAGGAGTCCTTTATGGCTCTGGAATAGCTTAATAATGGTAAGTAGTCAATTTCTATTCTTATACATAATATGAACTTTTAAACCCGATTTTTTCGAAACTACATTTTTCGACCTGGCGTTGAAGAAATCTCGAAAATCAATGAAGCAAACAACTTGAACTCTTACATGCATGTTGAGCAAGCGTCTGTCTATCTATGGTAGTAGATTTATTGCCGCATTTGTTACCGTTCCTGATTTTACTTAATGAAGTTTTGCCGATTTTTGAGAAAAATTCGATTCATCATATTCAGAAGCCTGCCATTTTAACATTTTTTTATTTATCTTAATGAGTCTACTACCATCGATAGCCACATTCATACAGATTAAGAATTTCTTTTCCTTTTTGTGTTTCAGATTATCCTTAGGGTATTTTCCGTCAACGCCAGGACCACCCGATTTTTTTTCAACGCCTCAAGTCAGCGCTCTGTATCAGCCACATTTTTTTTTACCGTCATATAAAAATTCACAACAATAGCTCACGATACAATAAAACAGCCTGTCAAACCTCAAATTAATTTGTCAAACCGTTTTTGTATAAAAAATTCACCAAAATCACCTATTTTTCGGCCAAACAAGGTAGAATGCCCCCTAACCTTCCGGCGGGTGCGCCGTGTACAAAGTACACGCGCGCCGGTTTTATGGTGGGGAGGCAGGTAAAAATCAGTTTGAGGGTCCCGGCTCCCCGAGGTATTCCTCCAGTGTCTCTTTGCCTGTCGATACCGGTGGTTGTCGTTTTGCTAGTACAAGTTATATAGGTTTTACGAATATTTGAAACTTCCAGTTTCCGTCGTGTATACAATGTACACCAGTGCGCCCGCTCCCGCGACAGCAACGAGATCAAGGCAAGTATAGTTTCTGCATATTTTCATTGTTTTATTATTATTATTAATATTATTATTATTAGCAATATTAAGCATTGTTCTTCTTATTCACAAATAATATAAATAAATTAAAATTTATGCGATATCTTAGAATATGTCGTGATTTTTTTGTTATTGCTCTAGAATGTCGACGACGCGTAATTTGAGGAAAGGGTTATTAGATTTTATGGAGAACGAAACCCAAGAGTCCGTCGACAATTTGGATGATTCAGAAAATGAAGAAGAGATTAACATGAGTAGCCACGACACTCAGTCGGAAGAAAGCAGTGACGAAATAGAAGAGACGCCGACAAGCGACGGGGAATTTTTCTTGGGAAGAGGGACGAAAGAAATAAAACTCGTAAGAACCGTTCGTCGATCTGCGAAGGGGACCCAGGTAAAGCGACCCTACCACGTGAAGGTTGAAGAGTCTGGAAATGGAAGAAAGACCCAGATTCAAAATCGTCGAAAGTGAAAAGCAAAAACATTGTGAAAGTTTTACCAAGACTAACATCGGCTACAAAAGACATCACCGACGAAGTAAGTGCGTTTCAGAAGATTATTGACCTAGATATGGTCGATGATATTATCAAATATACGAATATGTACATCGAGTCGAAGCGGAATACTATTTCATATGAACGAAAAAGGGATTGTCAAAATATCACGAAGTGTGAGATTTTAGCTTTGATCGGGACTCTGTTTCTGATTGGAACGAAGAAAGGATATCACACTGTTCTGGAACTGTGGGCAACGAATGGAACAGGAATACACTTACTCCGAGCAGTCATGAGCTACAAACGAGTTCTATTTTTGTTGAGATGTCTCCGATTCGATGATATGTCAACGAGAAGTGAGAGGAAACAGATAGACAAGTTGGCACCAATCAGATCGATGCTGGACTCATGTGTCAACAATTGTAAAAACAGTTACACTGTCAGCGAATGCATTACAATTGACGAAATGCTGCACTCATTTAGAGGTCGTTGTAGCTTAGTGCAGTATATACCGAGCAAACCGTCTAAATATGGACTGAAATGCTTTGCAATGTGCGACACGAAAACCTTTTATACAAGCAATTTGGAAGTTTACTGACGTTGTAAAACGACTTGTCAAAATAATCGAAGGCTCGAGCCGAAATCTGACAACGGACAATTGGTATACCAGCTTGCCTCTGACCACGTATCTTTTGGAGAAGAAGATCACACTACTTGGGACTATGCGTAAAAACAAACGTGAAGTTCCCCCGGAATTTCTCCCAAGCAAAAACCGAAAGCTTCAATCGTCGTTGTTCGGTTTTCAAAAGCAGGCAACTTTGGTATCCTATGTGCCAAAGCAAAATACAGCTGTCATTTTACTATCCACAATGCACGATTTACCAGAGCTCGATAAAACCTCAAAGAAACCAGAAATAATTCTCAGTTATAACAAAACAAAAGGAGCAGTTGATACAGTAGATAAAATGTGCGCTGCCTATTCTGTATCTAGAATTACTAACCGATGGACTCTAGCTTTGTTTTTCGTGATGTTGAATGTAGCAGGGATAAACTCTCAGATACATTACTTTGCGAAATATTGCGACCAAGATCAATATCGACGAAGAATTTTTCTAACTAATCAAGCTCTCGGCCTCATGAAAGAACAACTTGCTTTGCGAGCAAACATAATAACGCTACCCAGGGATGTTCGAGCTTTCCTACAAACGAATGTTGATGAAGAGGAAGAGCAATCAGATAATCACGGTCGAAAGCGAGGAAGATGCAAATTTTGCAAAAATACGTCTACCACTTTGAAATGTCACAAATGTACTCGATTTGTTTGTAAAAAACATTCTAAATTTTCTGTTATTTGCGATGGTTGTCAAATTAGTCAGTCTAAATCTGACGAATAACTTTTTTTTCATTCTTCGATTTTTATACGATACTTTGTAACAATTATTATTCAAATAAATCATTAATAAGCTTTCAAATATCATAAACTTTCACCGCATAATGTTTATTTTACAATAATATGTCTTATTCTTTCAAATTTCCAATTTCATTCCACGGTGTGCTTTGTACACGAAGAGCCCGCTCCTATTATGAAAAGAGGCGCGCCCGCCGGAAGGTTAATGGCGAATTTGTGGCGGGTGATAAACGCGCGAGTGAAAGCATCAACACCCGAAACTGTGAACTCTTTCGCGCATCCGATCTGCAGGAGTGGTATAAGCAATGCGTCGTCGAACCCACTCTGGCATCGTTGGAAGAATTTCAGGAACGCGACAGCGGATCGGCATTTTCGCGAATCCTCAATCTGACGGTCAACGTGGACAAATATAATCCACTGCGAGCAGGGTGTTAGTTTAAGGGCACCTCCCGGTCAAAAAATCGAAATTTTTTGCATATTTTCATTCTACATCTTGTTACGAGCCGCGGCTGCGGCAACACGAGAGGCCGGCGAGAAGGGTATTTCCCAAGGAATACGGTTTATGAGTTTGTTAGTCAGAGTGCGGACGAACCTGATGCGAAATCGGGGAGCCGCTAGGATGATGGGAAGCGAGGACGAACCTGATGCGAAATCAGGGAGCCTCTAGAATGGAGTCACACGCGGACGAACCTGATGCGAAATCAGGGAGCCGCAAGAGGGTGAAACGGCGTAAACGAACCCGATGCGAAATCGGGGAGTCACTAGGATGAAGTTCACAGACGAACATGGTGCGAAACCAGGGAGCTGTTCGGAGGTTGGTAGACTTACAGACGAACCTCATGCGAAATCAGCGAGCTGTAGGATACAGACGAACCTGATGCAAAATCAGGAAGCCGTAGGAGGGGTGAGGTTTCGTGGACGAACCCGATGCGAAATCGGAGAGCCACTGGATTGGAGAAGATTCCTTGTTTTGGTGAAAGGTTTGCGAACGAACCTGATGTGAAATCAGGGAGTCGCGGGAAATGTTAGTGATGCCTCGTAACTCTTAATTAAAGTTTGATACAACTCGAGCGGTAAAGTTGTATCAGTGGGTGAGTCCTACTAATATTATAAGGATCGCTGAGTAAGAGATGGGTTTAACGAATCTACTCGATTTACAACGTGAACACCATTCGTATATTCAATAACTAATTATTGTACAAATGTAAGTGTCGCGATTAAATAATTAAATAGTGTGTAATTACCAATAGTTGCACGGTGTTAACGCACTGGCGATGCGGGGCGTAAGAGTGGCTATTTCAAAGTGCCAAATAGAATATAAACCGAACTCGCGGATTCTATGAGGTTAGCTGTTGATTCGTAAGCAGACTCGAGCCAGATCTTACTGGATTTTAACCAACTCTGTACGAGCGTGACACGACGTTACTCTACGCGTGACTGTACTGCTTTGAACCGACGAGGGTTGAAACCAAAGGGTTTATATAGTCCCAAAAATGAGTGGGGATTCGTTAGGAATCTCCATATAAGGAAATCCTTCGGGGTCGTCGTCGTGTCACTCCCGTTCTCACGGTCGAAATCCAGCTGGTCGGGATCTTGACTTCCATTAGTGGTGTGTGATAAACGAAAGGCTTTTAGGGCGTTTTCCCTTCGCAGCCGCGAGCTCGAAAAATGGTTGAGAGCGGCGTATGAGAAAATTCCACATACGTAATAATCTCAAAAATGTCCAGTTAAAATTTTGGATCAAAATTCCTAACAGTACAGATTTTATAAGCAGGTAAGCGACGTGCAGACACACACACACACACACACACAAAAGCCCCGCGCCAACGAGCAAGAAGTAAATATCCCTTATCCCCCCTTTTTTCTACCACTGGCACACCATCACGAAACAGACACAGAACCCGGTATCTGTGCAAATGCACTTGACTAGACCAACGCGTTCGGTGTCAGTTTTCGTTTGACTTTTCAAAGCGACCATAACAAAATACACCTCCACAGAAGAATGAGTTACGATCGTTATGCTGAGAATGTGCGACCATCGCGTTCGTTGAAAAGAAAATTCACCGCGAGTCAGTTTGCAACGGAAAATGAGACGGCGAGTACGAGTACGTCCGCGGAGAAACTTGCAAAAAAGAAGGAAGTTATCTGTACCCTTAGACCCGACGTTTGAGTTTTGTTTGCTGTCGTTCGCGGCGATATTTTTACCTTTAGCAACATTAGTGAAGTGCAAAAAATGTGATGGTGAAATTACTTTTGGAAAATCTGGTGAAAAAGGGCTCGGTTTTCAATTACATATCAAGTGTCCGTGTGATGAAACAATTTTGAACTCATGTCGACTAATAAATAAATAGGTGTTAGACATAGCGGGATTAATTTATTCTGTTCACTGATGGACATTTGTAATGGCCTAACTTCCGACACTTATTATATTTCAAGTCTCGTTCTCCGGGATTACACATAGGTAGTACCGCTACTTCCGCTAGGCTGAGTCACAAGATTTAGAGAGTATAGAATAAAGCTTTCTATGTTACGCGCCTGCGCACCTTGACGGTCGTCATATCTTCATAACGTTTCTTGTGCTCGACAGAGACACATCGAAAGAGAGTTTTTTGCCCTTGTCAACAATTTTCCTTGGAAAAGTGTTTTCCAATTTCTCTAAAAGATGGGGAAAGGAAAGAAGAGAAGTAGAGACAAGGAGTCAGACGAGAAAATCCTCAAAAAATTGAGGAGGTTAGAAAAGAAAAGAAAATGAAAACAGTCTGTCGACGTATCCGATTCAGGTAAATCTGTTCTTTTTCTTTGATATTATTTTTCCTTGAGGTATTGGCTTCGTGTTCTCACAATGAATGAGACACGTTTGCGCTTTATGGCTGGTGATTTTTGCACGAAGGAGGCAATAACAAACAGTGCTTTACTGGAATCTATGTCTGTTTTCAGACGATTCAGCCCTCAAGTCGAATAATGAAAATCGTCCAAATAACAGACAGGTCGATAACCTCTCTGTACATGACGCATCCAATGACGATTTAAAAAGCATTTTTTCGTCTAAGGACGATGATGCTAATGGACAAGTATCGTGTGATCAGTCCAAATCAACGGCTCAGGCCCCAGACACTGAAAGTGGGGTTATGGAAGTAATTTCGACACTTTCGGGAAATACGTCAGATGAGGTTAACAACACGGTCGTTGAGACAAAACAGTTGGATGAAGAGACTAAAAAAGTTCTTGGGGAAGACCCAGAAAGTGGAAAACAGTAAGACATTGATCTGCATCCAGATTTGGTGTCCAGATGATCAAAATGGGTGAAAGAAGGTTTGGCCAAAGAAACAAAAACGGAGGTTCTGGCCAACTATTCCAGAAAAGGAAATCTTTCCTTGGAAGCTCCCGTCTTAAATGCAGAAATCGCAACTACATTGAACGAAGCTGGCACTAAGCAAGATAATCTGTTTATTCAGGAACAAAATTTTGCTGGGACAGCACTCGCAGCCTTAGGAGAAGCAATTACGATGTTTCTGAAGGATGAGGAGGAGCCTATTGTTAGGATGAAGTTATTGAAGCGACTAGCTGACACTGGGAAGTTGTTAACTCAACTTCATTTCCAAATTTCATCAGCCAGAAAAGCTTTTATTGCTCCCGTGTTGACTAAATAAGTCAAGGATTTGCTTCAAAAAACAACCCCGGGTGATTTTCTCTACGGAGATAAACTAGGAGAAGTAATTAAGTCTGCAAAATCTGTGGAAAAACTTGGAAAAGAAATTAAAGTCCAGAAGGCCCCTGTTATCTTCAACTGTCTACAAAAAAACCAATTCCAAGTATACAGGACGTACTTTAAACTGGAGAATCCCTTACTCGAGACCGGGAACGTCGAACCAGGGCTACAGGACGTCACAGAGGTCCTCGAAGTTCTCGAAGAACCAACAGTACAACAAACCAAAACAGACTCCTCAAGCCAAGACTCAACCCACCCAGCAAGAAAAACAACAATAGTTGAAGACGTAGGATATACTGCTGGACGTTTAAAAAAATTTTACCAAGCCTGGGCGGCGATTACACGCGACAAATTTGTTCTTGAGTGTATTAAAGGATATAAAATAATCTTTAATCATCCTGTTTATCAAAGTAGAGTTTTTACTGGTAATAATTTTTCTAAAGAGGAAGAAAAAGACTTACAAGGAGAGTATTTTAAATGTCCGCCTCCGATCATTTTGATTTTTGGATATGTTATAGAGGACCGAAAAATAAGAAACACGTGTTTTTTTATTTTTCCCCGTTTTCATATTTGGGGGGTGAAAACTGCGTTCAAAGTTAGGGTTGAAAAATCATTTTTGTGGAATATCTCGAGAACTATTAGAGATAGGGGAATAGTGTCAATGGACGAATTTTGTGTCTGTGAATGCGAAATATGACTGACTCACCAGATTTTCAAAAAGTCAATTTGTTTAAATAATACATAAAAAATTGTTATTTTTTGTTAATAATTCTTGTAAATCTTCATCTATATTCATGCAAATTTATTTTCTCATACTTCACAGCCGAACCGAAAATACGGATAAATCAGAATTTGTATTTCCTATAACTTAACAAATGTAATTAATATTGAAATTTACTTATAATAAGCTTTCCTCCTACAGGGAAACACAAGTTCTCAAATTATCTAGAAATAAAATTTTAAACAAAACATATCTAATACGTATATGATTTCCGTTTGTATGCTAGATATTACTTTTAGCGTGAAGGAAATTGCCATTTCGAGTACGAGGTGTCTGTAGCGCTACGTTCTATTGCAAGCGGCGCACTGCGCCCGTAACGTGATTGGCTATCGTAATTACTTTGAATGTATGCGAAGACCTTAAAATATAGTTAGAAACATTTTGGTAAAAGTAAAATAGTATGTGCAAGTTCAATTCTAGTTTTTTCGTTTATAAACATATGGTAGTTCTGAAAAGGAGTAATTTATTTATTAGATTTGTGCTTGCTATTGTTTAGCACACTATAGGATCACACAATTGAGAAAAGTAATCAATTTAGACGACGTCAATTGTTAATGGATTGATAGTGGTTTTATTTCGTATGGAACATACATGTGTATGTGGCTAACTATACTCCAAGTCATTTTAGAAGGAACCCGTTTCGCGCATGTAGAATGAGCTCATTGGCTCCGAGGGAGCGTTGGTTGGGTTTATAGCCAATAGTAACTTGTTTCGGCACCAATGAGCGCCAACATGCGCAGAACAGGTCTGAACTTGTCTGTCGGTGGGTTCCTTCTTAAATGACTTGGAGTATACATTTTACAAGATTTCACTTTTTCTGCTATTTTTACCACGCTGACAATGAGATATCAGTTTGTTTATACATTCTTCAGATTCGAAAATAAAAGTTAAATATATCGACTTACGTACTGCTGTTTGTTTGCGATAAGTCGGTATATATTCTCTCGGTTTCTGGCTACTTCTTCAGTTGTATCGGAGTGTGTGACGAATCCACAGAAGTGACTTTGTAAGTACCATTTTCGTAATAGAAAATGATTGTTAATCCATTGAATGTGATCAACTTGTTGTTAGTATCATTTCAAAGTATGTATTTGATGGAAACTCCAATAACGAGAGAAGAAATACGGTTAAAAGACTCCATTGAAAAGCTGTTGCTCGATAGTATATTTGAATTTAATGATATCGAAATATCGGAAGTAGCTTCATTAGACTTTCTAGATCAGTTTAAAGAGTGTGAAGCGGAACCTGTGGTTGTAGACGATACAGATGAAGATTGGACTGAAGAATCATATACAGGAGTTTGTTCGCAGCGTGATAAAGATGTTGACATTGAATATAAGCGGCGCGCAGTTGAATTTTGGAAAAGAGCAGAGAAAAGACGAAAGCTTACTACAGTTCAACATAATTTTCAACTTGTTTCTTCTGAACGTCAATTACGACGATGGGCTCATCAAATTGAAGCAGGAGGAACTACAAAAGAAAAGTTAACAAAAGTTTCCGAGTCTGTAGTAGAAACTATGAGAAAAGCTATTGGCGCTGGTTATATTTTGCATAACAGACACATTCGGCAATGGGCTCTGAACGCATACAAAGAGCAGGGTAATAACGACAACGCTTTTAAAGCTTCTAGAACGTGGGTAAATAATTTTAAAAAAGCCCATTGCATTGTTTCACGAAAAATAACCACATTTGTTACAAGAAAGGCAATAGAAGACGATGAAGTTTTGAAAGTTACAGCTGCAGATTTTGTTAAGGAAGTAAAGCCCTTGATTGCAACGTATGGATCTCAAAATATATATAATTCAAATCAAAGTGGATTTCAATTAGAAATACATACTGGACGGACCTTATCAGCGAAAGGCCAAAAAAACAGTAAAATGTATTGTACAATCTGTAGCGTCAACATCTCATAGTTATACAATACAACCAACAATAACTGCTGATGGAAAACTGTTATCACTTCTCTTTGTGGTTTTGCAAGAAGCAAATGGACAGTTTGGACCAGTAGTTGCAAAAAACTTATTTAAGCCGTCAAACGTATACGTAACTGCATCGAAATCTGGGAAACTCACTTCTGGTAATGTATATTTTGATGTTACCTGAATGAAGCAATTTTTCATTAATAAGTCAAGTCTATCTATGTATAGTTATAACGAATGTTAATCTAATATTTCAACTCATTTCAAGACCTGGTTGGAGGAGGTATTCTTTCCTAAAACAAATGGAGCAAGTGTATTATTGCTAGATTCTTGGAGTGGACACTGGGAACAAGATGTGCATAGTGCGAAACCAGCTGGTAAAGAAATCATAATTAAGAAAATACCACAAGGTACCACGGGACGAATCCAGCCTCTGGATGTGTACGGATTTAGAGTGTGGAAAAATTACGTTAGACGCTTTTCTGACGATGTACTGTTATACAATTCCGATATTAATCTACATTTAAGGAATAATATTATTAAATTACAGTCGCTTGTGCACAACCAACTGTCTTCACCGAGATACGCACATTTATTTCAGTATTCCTGGTATAAAAGTGGGTATATAGACGAGAAAGCAGGAGATTTTAAGAACCCTGTGTACTTCGCTTTTGACCAGGATACACAAACGAAATTTGCACTATGCGATGAGACAGCTGTAATTAGATGCTCGTAGTGTCAGAAATCATTTTGTTTAAAACACTTCTTTCATGAATACCATTTTTGTGATCAATATGAACCATAAGGTCTGCGATAATGTAAACACATTCATTTGAGGACGTAGCGCTACAGACACCTCGTACTCGAAATGGCAATTTCCTTCACGCTAAAAGTAATATCTAGCATACAAAAGGAAATCATATGCGTATTAGATATGTTTTGTTTAAAATTTTATTTCTAGATAATTTGAGAACTTGTGTTTCCCTGTAGGAGGACAGCTTATTATAAGTAAACTTCAATAATAATTACATTTGGTAATTTATAAGAAATACAAATTCTGATTTATCCGTATTTTCGGTTCGGCTGTGAAGTATGAGAAAATAAATTTGCATGAATATAGATGAAGATTTACAAGAATTATTAACAAAAAATAACAATTTTTTAAGTATTATTTAAACAAATGGACTTTTTGAAAATCTGGTGAGTCAGTCATATTTCGCATTCAAAGACACAAAATTCGTCCATTGACACTATTCCCCTATCTCTAATAGTTCTCGAGATATTCCACAAAAATGATTTTTCAACCCTAACTTTGAACACAGTTTTCACCCCCCAAATATGAAAACGGGGGAAAAATAAAAAAACACGTATTTCTTATATTTCGGTCCTCTATAACATATCCAAAAATCAAAATGATCGGAGGCGGAGACCTAAAATACTCTCCTTGTTGCAATTTTGAAATTACGAGGTTCGATTGAAAAGTTTCCGGCCTTATTGACATAAAGTAATTGTAGAAAAAACATTCTTTCGCGGTCGGTAGATGGTCTTGACATATGTAAACCGTAAACATTTCAAGTCATTCTGATCATTACTTTATCTATGGCACTCTTCCAAAGTTGTCAGCTGACATTGTCTGTCAACAATGGAGAAAATTGAGTATCGCGCAGTGATAAAATTCCTTCATTTGAAAGGGAAAAAGACTCAGGAAATAAAAGTTGAGTTAGACTCTGTATACGGTGAAGCCTCCCCTTCATTTACAACGGTAAAATATTAGGTGGCCGAGTACAAACGTGGTCGTACGAGCATTTTAGACGAGGAACGTTCCAGGCGCCCGAAAACCACTACAACTGACGAAATGGTCGATTTAGTGCATCAAACTGTGGTGGAAGATCGTCGATTGACTCTTACGGATATTGCTGAGGCTTGTGGGATATCATCTGAACGGATGTATAAGATTTTACATCAAGATTTGGATATGAGAAAATTATCCGCGCGCTGGGCGCAACGGTTGTTGACGATGGACCATAAGCGCGAACAGGCGGACATGTCGCGCGAGTGTCTTAGCCTCTATCAAAAAATCCAGCGGAATTTTTGCGGCGATTGATAACCGTCGATGAAACCTGGGTTCACCACCATACGCCTGAGACCAAACAACAGTCAATGCAGTAGATTGCGGTGGGGGAACCAACTCCGAAGAAGGCAAAGGTCGTTCTCTCTGCAGGAAAAGTGATGGCGACAGTTTTTTGGGACAGCTGTGGAATAATTCTTATCGATTACCTTGGAAAGGGTAAAACAATCAACGGACAGACTACACTGCATTGCTGGATAAATTGAAGGCCACAATTAAGGGGTTAGGTTACTCTAGAATTTTGAAAAAATCGATTTTTTTTGGGCTTAAACTATAGTTTAAAGTCTTAAAATATTGTGTACAAGGTCCCAGTGTCCACAACATTTTTTTTCTGGAGATACAGATGCCCAAAGCGTCATCGCATACCTGCGCGCTACGGCGCGTTGGGGCGCACACAATAGACGGGGCGCGTTTGACCATACTGGTTATACACATACTGTGTCTAAAGGCCCAGGGACTAACGGTCGTGTACCTCCCTAACTGTATAATCTATTTCCAGGTAGGATAAATTGCAGCGCTCAAATTTAGTTTGCTCTTGCCTGTGAAGCAGTACGCATCGTTTCTTCAAAGTTTCTGGAAGTGAAAAGTGTTTTTATAGTTCATACTTTGGTATAGCTGTATTTATATAAATATTTCATCATGAGTGGACGAAAAGTAATAAATCGAAAAGGAACCCGAACAAATACTTTGCGTGTTAGCAGACCACGAAAAAGAGTACGGCCGGCGAACCAGCATGAAATTGAGGGCGAAACAGCGTCTACAAGTGCATCGGCGAAAAAATTGAAAACCTCGGACATACAAAATATACCGATCGTTGCGACGCAAGGATACCGTATTATTAATTTTATAATGGTATTTTCGGCTCTCAGTAACATAGCGAAGTGCAAAATTTGTAATGGAAATATTGATTTCGCTGAAGCGAGTACTAGAGGGCTTGGATTCAAACTCGTTATCAACTGTCAGAACTGTGATCCACGATATATTTATTCTTGTCCTCTTATAGAAAAGGCCTATGAAATAAATCGACGTATTGTGTTCACAATGAGACTTCTTGGTGTATGGTATGAAGGTATTCGCAAATTTTGTGGTTTTATGGACATGCCCTAGAATATTTACCAAATCAATTTACAATAAAATCGTAAAAAGCATTCGGATTTCCTCAGAAGTTTTTTCTTTATTAATATCGAAAGCGGCCGCTGAAGAAAAACGGTTGACATCAAGAGCAGAAAATACACCAGAAATTGCAGGACTAACTGTTTCGGGAGACGGCACATGGCGAAAACGCGGCTTTTCATCAAAGTATGGAGTTAGTACACTTATTGCAAATTACAGTGGAAAAGTTCTGGATGTCTGTGTAAAATCCTTATGCTGTAAAATGTGTGAATATTGGAAATCCAAAAAAAAAAATACAACTGCATTTAAAGAGTGGATGCATTCACATAAAGAAGAGTGCTCGAAAAACCACGAAGGAAGCTCAGGCAAGATGGAGATAGATGGAATAGTAGAGATTTTTAAAAGATCTGAAAATTTACACGGCGTTAAATATCTATCCTACATCGGAGACGGTGATAATAAGACATATAAAGGTCTTATTGATTCGAAACCGTACGGTGATAACATTTCGGAGTGTTGTGGGCATGTGCAGAAACGCATGGGCGCGCGACTTCGCAAACTAAAAAAAGATACGAAGGGACTCGGCGGGAAAGGAAAGTTGACGGCAAAACTAATTGACGAACTAACTGTTTATTACGGCTTAGCAATAAGAAGGAACAAAGATTCAAAGGACAATATGAAGAAAGCCATTTGAGCTATACTAAAGCATAAATGCTCGACTGACGACAATCCGGAGCATGAAGATTGTCCGCCCGGGCTACACAGTTGGTGTATTTACCAGGTAGCAAAGGCTTGCAATCAACTTGATGAGTACACGCACAAACCAGCACTACATCCAGACGTAATTAAAGCAGTAACTCCTATTTATGAGGAGTTAAGCAGGGATGATTTACTGGAACGATGTGTCGGTGGCTTTACTCAGAACGCAAACGAAAGCCTGAATAATTTGATATGGACGTTTGCTCCAAAAACTGTTTTTAGTGGTATACAGACCGTGGAAATTGCTACTTTTTTAGCCACAGGCATTTTTAATGAAGGGTTGTCGACAATTCTATGGATAATGAATACACTGAAGGTCACCATAGGGCCAACAGCGCTTGCATTATGCAACAAACTCGACGCAGAGCGAATCAAGATTGCCGACAAGCGAACGCTCGACACGTCGAAAGAAGGCCGGATCGCTCGCAGATCTCAAAAATCGGCCACAGAAGAAGCTGTACGTCAAGCTGAGGGTCATATATATGAAGCAGGAATGATTGATTAGCAGTAAGCTAAAAAAATTCACGATAACATATAAAAATTACGTTTTCAAACTTTAAACACGTTTTTCTCATAACCGTGTTTTTCAAAACGGTGTGCAGGATTGCTCGAGTTCTATTTGATCAATCGCTTTGAAAATTTACAGTTATTCTTGCTATTATATTTATTAAGCATTGACGATCCGTTTTTTTAAATTTTCGAATTGTTTTGCGAAACATAAACAATAAATTGACTCATTTTTCGTCGAAATTCGGACCCTAAATTTGAAATATCCGCCATTTTGTTAATTTTTACAAATATTGAAATGTTTGATCGTCAATTCTTAGGAATTTATCATAATTAATGAAATCTTTTCTGTTTTTGTTGCAAGTAATAGCCGTTTTGCCGGAATTCTGCACACCAGTTGGACATTAAGAAAAAAAGGTGTTTCGGAAAATGGCGTCGTACGGACTTACAAGGGGACACTAAGGTCGACGGGAAACGGATTTTCCTGAACCTTGCAGTATTTGAAGATGTCGCCTCCGAAGTTAATTTGGCAAAGCAGTAGGGCTCGCTTCTCAAGATTTTCCAAGAAAATTGCATTTGAAAATCGCTTTACTCGGAGATAAGCAGTTTGCGTTAACGATTCAACAAGGAGTCGAGTGGTCAAGGGTGTAGCGTGACAGACTGATAATCGGTAGGTTGCTGGTTCGATCCTCGTTTTCGACATTATTTTTTTTTTTTAATTTAAATCTACCTCAATTTTAAGCGTAACATTTATGAAATCTGCGGTAATAAACAGTTATTTATATTTTTTAAATAAAAAAATGCATGGTCTTTATGTGTGAGCATTGGGAAAAAGCTAAAAGGAATAAATTTACTTTATTTTTACACATTCCCTTTATTACTTACATGCTAGTATGACACGAGCCAGGGTGATATTCATCATAAAAGCATGGAAAACAATCATTTTTGCGGCACCTAGCACACACTATAAACGAAGCATTCGTACAAGAGCACGCATTTGTGAGGACGTCTACCGAAAAACATACTTCATTAACGTTTAGGTTTACGATATGGTCAGTTGTTTGGACGAAAAACTTGACTATTATTACGGTGAAATTGCACACTGTAAAAAAATAAACTGAAACCCGAAGAAAGCTAATTGCGAAAATAATTCTGTTGACACGTCCAGGTCGTAAACGAACCTTCGAGGATTTTTACCGTATTGTTCCGCGTCTGCCGTTTTTACATAAAAAAATTCAGGAAGAGAGGAGTAATAGCATGAGCGTAACAGTTGCATTTCTACACTGCTATCGTAGCATCGTTTCCAAACGTATAGAAAGTGAAATTACAATGTCTGACGCAGAGTTTGTAGACGTGCAAGGTCCTTTGACAGCATAAGAATCGGTGTGTTCTGAAGAAAACGTGCGCAGTGATGTGGCGAAGTTACAATTAAAAGAGGCCGTGGTATATTATGAACAGCTCCTTGTACAAGATGACATGATTACATTACACGCTTCAGCAGTCATTAATAACGAGGCCATTCTCATGGGAGAAGAAATTTATCATCGCACGATTGAGATGTTAAACGAGATGAAACTCACTGAATGCGAGGAACTTTTAATGAAGGGTGAACTCGACGAGGAGAGCGCGTTCGAAGAAATTGGAGGATCTAGTTCATCCGAAGATTATCACCCAGAGGAGAAAAGGATAAAGCCAGAACGCATTTCCCTGGAATACAAAATTAAAGTAGTGAACATTGCGAAGGCACATCCAGGTTGGACACTGAAGAACCTGCAGAAAAAAGGTTGTTCCCGCTTGAAACGTATGGATGATCTGGCAAAGTGGGAAGCACACATTAAAAGTGGTGGGACCACATTTGATAAATATGCGATCATCGATTCCTGGACATATGACCGTTTCCAAGAAGCTCGGAACAATTGTCAGCAAGTGACTACATGAAACCTGCAGCAGTGGGCTCTAGCTGCTGCAAGCCAGTTCCGAGACTTTGAATTTAAAGCGTCTAATCCGTGGGTGATTCTGTTCAAGAAAAAGCATGGAATTCGGCAACGGAAAATCACAAAATATGTCTCGGAAAGTGAAAGCAGAACAATGGAGGAAACGTGGGCTTCAGCAGAAAATTTTCGTGCACAAGTTCGTGCTTTAATACCCAACTTCCAACCGGATTTCATTATCAACACGGATCAAACAGGCTGTCAATATCAGTCCACCTTCAACAGAACGCTCGCCGACCGAGGCTCGAAAGTAATCACCGTCCAAAGACAGAGCATGCATTAGGTGACTCATTCTTATACAGCCCAGTATGCTCTCACTCTATCCGGAAAATTGTTACCTACTGTTTTCGTGTGCCTTCAAGAGACATCAGATACATTTGGACCGAGGGTTCGAAAGTTGATAGATGAGTATTCGGCCAAATATCAGAATGTTATCGTAACATGTTCGAAATCAGGAAAACTCACAACTGCGTTGTATAAAGACTTTTTAAATAATTGTTTAAAACCATATGTACAAAAGGAGAAATTCCTTTTATTACTAGATTCTTGGGGAGGACAGACTAATCCGGTGATATACGATGAAATATTCCAGGATGACGAGGGACTATCAACGTGTAGTATTAAAGTAATACCTCCGAAATGTACTCCTCTAGTCCAGCCGTGCGATGTCTACTTTTATAGGCAGGTTAAAAATTTAATAAAGCGTCTGCAAAATTGTCATTATCTGATCCAACAGAAACGCGAAATAAATTCCAGGGAGGATTGTATAAAAATCCACTCTATTGTTTATCACCAGCTGTTTTCTCCGATATTTTTAAATATGTTGCAGTATGCGTGGTTTGCGTCCAAACTCTGTGATACCAGAGAAATATTTCTAAATGTTAATGAAGTATGTTTTTCGGTAGACGTCCTCACAAATGCGTGCTCTTGTACGAATGCTTCGTTTATAGTGTGTGCTAGGTGCCGCAAAAATGATTGTTTTCCATGCTTTTATGATGAATATCACCCTGGCTCGTGTCATACTAGCATGTAAGTAATAAAGGGAATGTGTAAAAATAAAGTAAATTTATTCCTTTTAGCTTTTTCCCAATGCTCACACATAAAGACCATGCATTTTTTATTTAAAAAATATAAATAACTGTTTATTGCCGCAGATTTCATAAATCTTACACCTAAAATTGAGGTAGGTTAAATTAAAAAAAAAAATAATGTCGAAAACGAGGATCGAACCAGCAACCTACCGATTATCAGTCTGTCACGCTACACCCTTGACCACTCGACTCCTTGTTGAATCGTTAACGCAAACTGCTTATCTCCGAGTAAAGCGATTTTCAAATGCAATTTTCTCGGAAAATCTTGAGAAGCGCGCCCTACTGCTTTGCCAAATTAACTTCGGAGGCGACATCTTCAAATACTGCAAGGTTCAGGAAAATCCGTTTCCCGTCGACCTTAGTGTCCCCTTGTTAGTTATAAACATTTTGTAAATATTGCAGCGGTTTTTTTTAATACTTATTATACTTAAATAAAGTACAAAGTTTCGTATTAATCGGTTGTTTACTTTTTTTTTACTGCCACTTACAAATTGCCTAGTTTTCCGCATCCCTAGAGTAACCTCACCTCGTAAGGAAAAACGTTCGCATTTGGCTAGCAAAAAAAATCCTGTTTCACCAGGATAACGCTCGGGTTCACACGTGCATGGTCGCAATGTCAAAATTTAACGAATTGAAGTTTGAATTGCTTCCGCACCCACCCTATTCGTCCGAACTAGCTCCCAGCGACTTTTTCCGGTTTCCTAATTTGAAAAAATTTCTCGGGGGAAAAAAATATGGGTCAAATGCTGAGGTGGAAGCAGGGACTCCTACCGGTATGTAAAATACCGGTATTATACCGGTATTTTTCGGTTGTATCTTCGTAACCCCTATAGAAACCGAAACACGAAAATACCGGTATGTGATCATACCGCTATATAAAAATACCGGTATATTTACCTATATTTACCGGTAATTTTTTCGGTTTTCGGTTATTTCAATTTTCAAGATATTTGTAAGCAGAGATTTAAAACCGGTATTATGTTAGCGAAATTATATCGAAGCCGATATAGTACCGAAATCGCTGTAATACCGAAACAAAACGAATTACCAGCATTTTTCTGATACTATGTAATAGTGTGATCGCGATTGAAAAAGAATACGATGGTACAATGTTGCAATCGTCGAAACGTCGATCTGAAACGCTAAGTGTCGCGACATCGGTTGGTGCGACCCTATGTCGTCTGCCTTATGCCAAAAAGGGATAGCAGCAAGGCTCGGCGCTAAAGTGGAGCTGCAATATAAACAAATGAAGATTTGTTCTCGAGATCAGGGACAAGAGCGTAGAGCCTCAGTCTGATGATCGACCATTAAGTGAATAGGTACTAACAGCAGGGAAAGATTTTTAAAATTTATTCATTTATTAAGTATTTATAGATTACCTAGGTACTACTGAATTTATTGCTTTAGTCGATTTAATGTAATAGTCACTAAGCTATTGTTTGTTTCTTATTAGATTATTAAGTAGTATACATATACTGTTAGTATCAGTGTTAGCATCAGTGTTAGTAACTATCAGGGTTAGTATCAGTGTTAGTATCAGCGTTAGCATTAGTGTTATTATCAGTGTAGAGTTAGTATCCGTATTAGGGTTAGCGTTAGTGTTAGTGGTTGTGCACTCAGACGAAATGGGTCGAAAGAGAACAAATATTGTTCACGAATACTTTAAATATAATTCAAATAATAAATCGACATGTTTGATTAATGAGTGCGGTTATCATGTCTCAGTAAGTGTTTGTAAGTATTTGATTATTATTTTATGACTCACATTTGCGTACTTTTAGGGAAAACACGCCACCAATTTGTTGTCGCATTTATCTTCAAATCATCCTACTGAATTTACAAGAGTTATGCTTGACAAGCAAAAGCGAAAAACTGAAGAACTGGAGGAAGCAAGTTCTAATAATAAAAGCAAACGCATTAAGCAGGGTGTGTTAGATGAATGCGTAAATTTAATAACGATTCATGGACGGCCTTTCAGTTTAATTAATGACACCGCTTTCCAAAATATTATTAATACGATACCGTTATCTTCAATTTCGAATTTAAATATTTCTTCCCAAGACGTGCGTAATGCCGTTATAATGAAAGCAAAGTTGTTTCGAGAAGAACTTAGGAAGAAATTCAACGGCAAATTAGTATCGCTAAAAATCGATGCTGCGACCTGTATGGATCGTTCATTTTTAGGAATAAATGTGCAGTACGTGGATGGAACGAAACTGGTTCTAAATACTCTAGCAGTGAAAGAAGTTTATAGTAGACATACTGCAATAAATATAAAACAAATTTTGAAAAATGTCCTTCTCATGTACGGGATATCTATACATCAGATTTATTCGATTACGACCGATAACGGATCAAACATGATTAAGCTCGTCAAACTCATAGGGAACGATCAACAAGAAAATTGTAATAGTAAAGACGATAGCGACAGCGAATGCGATAGCGACAGCGAATGCGATAGCGATGGCGATAGCGATAGTTGGAATTTGGTACCTCTTAATGAAACAAATCTTAGTGATAATGATGAAGAATATGAATTTTCGCTATCGGATGACGAAAAAAGCATTTTAAATAATTTAAATTCTAATGATAAAGATGTAAACGCTCACAAATTAAAATATCAAATTAGATCTATCCGTTGTGCAGCTCACACACTCCAGTTAGCTGTCTCGGATGTTTTGAAAGATGACAAAACTGCAGCCATAATAAGTGAAGCTAGAGGAGTGTGCAAAAAGTTACGAGCACCAGGAGTGAGGAGTATATTAAAGGCAATGCAAAAGAAGAAACCCATAATAGACTGTCCTACACGCTGGCACTCAACATTGGATATGTTGGAACGTCTTGTGGAATTAAAAGATTGCTGTGACAAAAAAAATAAAGATCAATATTTACATCCACAAACATGGATAGAAATTGAAGATCTAGTGCGTTCTCTAACCGCAGCTCGTATTGCAACCAAACGATTACAAGAAGAACAACTTGTGATTGGAGATTTTTATCTAACGTGGTCACGATGTAAATTAGAAACTGCCAAGATCAAAACGTCATTGGCATGTAGACTTGTTGAGGCAATGACAGGTCGAGAAAAAAATTTATTTAATAATGATGCTTTCCTGGCAGGAATGTTTCTTGATGTGCGATTTAACATCGTGTTAACGCGACAACAAATAACACAAGCCAATAACCATTTGATACGTACTTGGCAATATAAACAAAAAATACAGGAAGAACATCAGACGTTGCATAATAATAATAACTGTGCACCGAGCACTTCAATTGCATGTGAAGATGAATGTGAAGCAGACGATGTTGAGAAAATGTTAAGGGAGTTAGACAATAAAAAACGCGGTACTAGTACTTCTACACATACCTTGAACATCATGAGTATGCTGAGGAAATGTTTAGAATATCCTCGTTTGGATTCCAAAGAAGACATTTTAGAATTTTGGAACACAAATAAAAGTAATGAACCGGAATTATACTCGTTAGCCAAAATAGCTTTATCAGTACCTCCGACACAAGTTAGTGTCGAGAGATTATTCTCTTCATTGAAATATGTTTTGTCATATTTACGCTACAATTTAACAGAACACATTCTTGATGATATTTTAATGCTTAGAGCTAACACCAAAGATCTAAATTTATAAATTATAATAAAAGCAAATATTCATCACTAACTGCTGTGTATTTTCATGTATCCTATACTTCCTTTTAAATTGTTGTCTGAATTGTTTTACTTAATTAAAAATACCTTAAAAATATCATAAAAATATAATTAAAAATATCTTGAAAGTCAGACATAATGGAATACGAAACCGAAAAAATAACCGTAAATGTTTACTACTATACCGATATTTTTATATAAGGGTATAATGTTATACCAGTATTTTTATATAATAGTTCCAATTCTATAAGGGTTATGCAGGTATTACCGGAAAATACTGAAACCTACCATGTCACCGAAAGAAATACCGAAAAAATACCGGTATTTATTTCGGTTTTCGGTAACCTATTGTTTTCGGTACGATATCGGTTTCGGTATTTATTTTTTTCGGTACAATATCGGTTTCGGTATTTATCTGTTTCGGTACAATATCGGTTTCGGTATTTATCTGTTTCGGTACGATATCGGTTTCGGTACGATATCGGTTTCGGTACGATATCGGTTTCGGTATAGCTGTATTGGCGAAATACCGGTATGAGCGTTATACCGGTATTAAGTCCCTGGGTGGAAGACGCTGTAAACCAGTATTTTTCAGATTTAGACAAACAATTTTCTTCTGACGGTTTAAGGGGATGGGAGAAACGTTGGACCAAATGTATCGAGTTGCAGGGAGACTACGTCGAGAAATAAATTTTGTTTTGCTTCGAAATATGTATTTTTCTTAAAAAGACCGGAAACTTTTCAATTAGCCCTCGTAGAAACTAGTGGGGCTATAAAAGAATGTAAACTACTTCAAGGTCAATTTATTTCGCCACATTTTTTAGTCTCAAAACCCAATGGTTCAAAACGTTTTATCTTAAACTTAAAAGATTTAAACAAATTTATTAAAACGTCTCATTTTAAACTTGAAGACTTAAGGGGTTAGGCCACCTTGGACGGAGCAAAATTGCAGTTATTTTCGGAATTTTTTTTAGGAAGATAATGAAATAAACAGAAAATTCAATATGAAGCCTGTTATTGTACAACTTTCGCCGGAAAAAATCGTATTTTTTTCCTACAAAATGGCGACGGTAGAGCCGCGATACGCAAGATCTTGAGGAGCGAAGTTTTCAACGGTGTTCAATCTCACGGCTATACCGTTTGAGTTAGAACAAAAAACCAAAAAGTTTTATTTTCTCCGTGCCTAAAACTAGAGAAGTACTAATTGATTTCATCCTTAAGACTTAACATTACGTCAATATAATTCTGGTTTAAAAAACTGGTGGAATTTTTGCAAAAAATTCAGATTGGATCCTTTCCAGGCGGGTATTGAACCTATGTTACAATATTTATCTCAACGTTTTGACAATGGAGCCTCTTACGGTCCTCTCAACACCGAGAGATCAGCAATATCACTCATCAGCCTCGATGATTCCTCAAACAATACAATAATCGTTTCTTCAAAGGTGTATTCAAATTACAACCTACAAAAGTGAAATATGAATCGATTTGGGATATTGAAGTAGTTTTGAGATGGGCAGAAGAGTTAGAACCTCTCGAGACCCTGGATTTAAAACAACTGACCTATAAACTAGTAATTCTAATGGCATTGGCAACCGTACATAGAGTTCAGATTCTGGCGTTAATAAAAATCAACAATATTTCTATCTATATAAGAAGGAGTCCAGATAACAATAACTGAGGCAATTAATTAAAACTTCGAAAGTAGGAGTGGATCAACCAAAGTTCTTTTTGCCTTTCTTCAAAGAGAGATCAAAGGCATGTGTGGCAAGAGTCATTATTCGTTACTTGCCAGCCACCAAAGACTTGAGGAAAAGTGAGAAAAATTTATTTATTACTATAAATAAACCTCATCAGGCGGCAAACTCACAATCCGTCAGTAGATGGATAAAAGAGTGTCTTAGACAAGCTGGAATTGACACACGATTCACAGCTCACAGTACACGACACGCTGCGACTTCGGTAGCTGATCGAAAAGGAATAGATATAAATATAATACGTAAAACAGCCAGTTGGTCAGGACAATCAGAGGTCTTCGCCAGATTCTACAAAAGACCGATTTCTTCTGATCGAGGTGTGTTTGCTTCAACAGTTTTAGGAGATCGTTAACCTGCCGGCGGGCGCTCGCGTGTACTCAGTACACGGTCAGTTTTTGGCTGAAAAACCCGTTTTATCGTGATCTGTTCTACCCAGCATCCCTATGTATTCTTCCAGCAGACATTTTTGCATAATCCTACGTACTTGTCAGGTTTAAATTCAGTTTGGAAGTGTCTTTGATTGAATGAAAAAGAAAGTATGCCGCATATCCTGCCGGCGAGCGTGCCCGTGTACTCACAAGTTTTCCAGGTGTCCGCCTCCGATTGTTCTGGTTTTTGAATATGCTTTAGAGGACCGAAAAATAAGATATACGTGTTTTTTTATTTTGGCCTGTTTGCATGTTTAGGGGGTGAAACCTCCCCTCAAAAGTTTTCAGGTGTTCGCCTCCGAATGTTCTGGTTTCTGAATATGTTTTAGAAGACCGAAAAATAAGAAACAGGTGTCTTTTTATTTTGGCCTGTTTGCATGTTTAGGGGGAGAAACCACCCCTGAAAAGTTTTCAGGAGTTCGCCACCGATTTCTTTGAAATTTGTATATGTTTTAGAGGACCAAAAAATAATAAATAGGTACGTGTTTTTTATAGCGGCCCGTTTTCATATTTAGGGGGTGAAACCACCCCACAACGTTATAAGATTTTCAACTGTTCGTCTCCGATTGCTTTGGCCAAAACCCAAAGCAAACGGATGATGGCACCACCTATTTTCATGAAATTTGAGGGGTGGTTTCACCTCTTAAACATGCAAACAGGCCAAAAAAAAAAAAACACGTATATCTTATTTTTCGGTCCTCTAAAACATATTCAAAAACCAGAACAATCGGAGGCGAACACCTGAAAACATTTGAGGGATGGTTTCATCCCCTAAACATGCAAACAGGCCAAAATAAAAAAAACCCGTATATCTTATTTTTCGGTCCTCTAAAACATATTCAAAAATCAAAGCAATCGGAGGCGGACACCTGGAAAACTTGTGAGTACACGGGCGCGCTCGCCGGCAGGATACGCGGCATACTTTCGTTTTCATTCAATCAAAGACACTTCCAAACTGAATTTGAACATGACAAATACGTAGCATTATGCAAAAATGTCCGCTGGAAGAATACATAGGGATGCTGGGTAGAATAGATCACGGTAAGATGTTTTTTTCAGCCAAAACTGACCCCCGTGTACTGAGTACACGGCGCGCCCGCCGGCAGGTTAAAACATATATACGTATATATATGTGTATTTTTTGCCATATTGTTTGTTCATTTTTCTCCGTTTACTAATTAAAAATAAAGAAAGAAGAAAGAGGAAAAATTCTTTAAAGTTAAAATTGTAACTCTAAACATCTACCTATGTGTAATCCCGAAGAACGAGACTTGAAATATAATTGAAAATCAAACGAACTTACCTGTAAGTGACGTTCGATTGTAATTATATGAGAGTCTCGTTCGAAGGGATTACAACTCACCCTTAAAAACCCTCCCAATCACGAATTTTTCCCCTTTCTTGTCGACAAGTGTCTATACAGCTCTGAAAATTACACAGTATGTCGGAAAAATAACGGAACTTTTTAAATTTAATGAAAACTGCTAATGCCATCTATTGAAACAATATGTAACTTGAAAGCTGTATATTTCCTCTACAAAACAAAAGCATCAGTATTGGAATCGACTAACGGATTGTGAATTTAAAACGGTTAAAGTGGCAGTACCCTTTGTCACTTCGTCGCAGAAACACAATGGAACAAAGAGCAAATATTAAATTTTGTTTCAAGCTCGGGAAAACGTTTACAGAAACATTTGAATTGATGAAAAAAGTTTATGGTGATGATTGTTTATCCCGTATACGTGTGTTCGAATGGTATAAACGATTCCAGGACGGTCGTGATGCTTTGTAAGATGACCCAAACCCAGGCCGGCCAAAAAAGAAAAATCGCGATGAGTTGGTGGAAAAAGTGCGTGAAATGATTACCTACGATGCGACTTCAAGTATGAAATGGATGGCAGAGGTATTAAATGCGACTAAAGACATGATTCACGAAATTTTGACAAAGGACTTAAAGAAACGGAAAGTCTGTGCTCGATTTGTTCCTCACGCATTAAATGAGGACCAACAGATTGTTCGCGTTGAACATTGCAAGGATCTCATTAAAACAGCCAGACGGAACTGCACATTCCTGGAATCGATTGTGACTGGAGACGCGACTTGGTGTTTCAAGTACGATCCACAAACAAAGCGCCAAAGTGCAACGTGGAAGTCCCCAGACTCTCCGAAATCGAAAAAATTGCGATTCCAAAAGTCACGCGAGAAGACAATGTTGATCAGTTTTTATGATTCTAAAGGTATTATACTTTGGGAATTCGTTCCACAGGGTCAAAATGTCAATGGTGAATATTATTTGAGTGTTATGGAGCGTTTGTGGAAGAGAATCGTTCGAGTGAGGCCCGAATATCGAGCGCCAGGAAGTTGCTTTTTATTGCACGATAATGCACCATCGCACAGGGCTGTCGCTGTTCGTGAATTTTTGGCGAAAAACAGATCTGTGTGCTCCAACATCCTCCGTATTCGCCGGACTTGTCGCCATGTGATTATTTCCTATTCCCAAAACTCAAATTGGCCATGAAAGGAACGTTTTATGACAGTGTTACACACATCCAAGGCGCGGTGACAAGAGTCATTGAGGAGATTCCGCAAAATGATATAAAAAAATCTATGCTGGCACTAGTCGAACGTGCCCAGCGGTATATTGATGCAGAAGGGATGTATTTTGAATAAAAAAAAATAATTTTTGCAAAATAACTAATTTTCTTCTTTTAATTTAAAAAGTTCCGTTATTTTTCCGATATACTGTGCATGAAGATATGACGACCGGCAAGGTGCGCAGGCGCGTACCATAGAAAGCTTTACTCTATACCAGTGCCGGTCAGGCTACCGTTTTCAGGGCAAGGGCAGCCGCCATTGCCCAGGGCAAACGCTGTGGGCAAAGCTCCGGGCAGTGACGTCAGCTATCGTTACGGCGGAGTGGGGAGGAATGGTTGTGGCGGGAGTACAGGCTCGTAGATGCGTAGGTAGATATGTGTTAGTAGGTTCATTCAAATACTGTTCCGCGCTGCTCACATGAAGGAATAGAAACATTATGACAGTCAATATGCAGACGTCGCGTTAATGTACAGAGCTGGAATTATGATCGTAATGTTAAGTAGTTAAAGTAGTTTATACTAGCATTGTACTGAAGTATCCTTCGAAATAAGTGTTCTTCATTTTATATTGTCCACCTATAACCAAACTCTGACCCTCAATATTTTTTACGGCCGTGTACGCGTATCAATTTATAGCTTCTTTAATATTTTCTACCTTCCGAATTTTTTGGACACCTTATTAGACAATAGGCAAAGGTCGACAGTCTGTCTCGTCCGCGCGGTATTGCCGAACCACCGAGCAGGATCGTAAACCCGCACCGTCGGCAGACCCTCACGAATTCGGCGCGGCCAAGTTAATCCTTGACCCTGCACATTTTTATTACTTTCACGTGCACGCATCACCCTACCTTTTCCTCCACCACACCTTCCAAGAAAATGCAAGGGCTGTTCCTCTCCTTAAAGAGAAAACCAATCGGAAATGACAATTTCCAGCCCCCACACTTTTGACTCGACCAATCAGCGGAAATACAAGACTTCCTTAAGGGGACTAGGCAGTCGAAAAATCTAATTTTTTATTGCATTTTTGGAAAGTACTATCCTTTCTGAATAAAATACCGTTTGGTTTATATTAAAATTCGCAAAATTGTTGATTTGGCAGCTAAAAATGTCAAGCGAGGCACGAACGCGATTTCAGCCGGCCGCAGATAGCCGGGCGGGGTTAGCGCGGCGGCCATTGAAAGGGCCTCTTTTGAGTATCATAAAGTGGATTAATTGCCGTCTTATCTTTTATGACTTACATTGTTGGAAAACCAGGTTCTACATACCTGCTTTGTTTTAGTACCTTCAGGAGCACAGTGAGTCACTTTTGCCAGTTTCAATCGAACGTTTCAACTGTTAGGAACGACGCGAATATTGAGAGAAATATTATTTGTAGTTTCCTTACATTTCTGATTATATTATTATTAGAGTGTTTATATTTTTAATTAATAAGTGTGTACAACATGGCAAAAAAACCTAGCACTGATAAAAAAAACTGTGGAAGAAAAGTGAAAAAACGACGGTTTCATGGAAATCAATTTGATGTCCCAGATTGCAACGAATCTTCTACTGCACACAACAAATTAAAGGATTGTTCTTTTTCCACAAAGACTGATCCTACAATTGGTTATGAGATCATTAATTTTGTAACTGTGTTTAGCACAATTGCTACATTTGTAGTATGCAAAGAATGCGGTGAAAGTGTAAAATTTGAGAGAGACTATCATTGCGGCCTCGGGTTTAAAATTACCATTACGTGCTCAAAATGTGCGGATAGATTTGTTTATTCTTGTCCAACATCAGTTACACAAAAGAATATTGTGTTCGAAATTAATTCAAGAATAATGACACTAATGAGGTATATAGGTATTGGTTACAGTGGATTCGAATTATTCTGCGGGCTTATGGACCTTCCGGCGCCTTTGGTTCGTCGCAGCTATGACGTGTTTATAAAAACTATGCGTAACATTGCAAAATCTGTGTGCCAATTATCATTAAATTCAGCAATGACTGAAGAAACTTCGTATTATGAAAATACAGAAAGCCTAATAGTTTCGGGCAACGGGAGCTGGAGAAAACGCGGGTTTCAATCTCTGCATGGTATCGCATCTCTAATCGGACATTATACTGGAAAAGTTGTTGATGTCATCGTTAAATCGTCTTACTGCGCAGCTTGTAAATTATGGGAGAAACGTTCCGGTACCGATGCATACGTGGAATGGTTAAATGGACACGAAGAAGAATGCCAAATTAATCATGAAGGGTTCGCTGGTAAGATGGAGGTGGACGCGATAATCGAAATGTTTCAACAATCCGAAGCGTTATATGGTGTGAAATATAAATATTACGTCGGGGATGGCGATTCAAAGACTTTTAAATCTATTTTGGACAAGCACCCGTATGGAGAAGAGTTTCAGGTTTTAAAAAAAGAATGCGTAGGCCACGTCCAGAAACGGATGGGCACACGGCTGCGCAATACTAAAAAGGAGCATAAAGGTATTGGCGGAAGGGGTAAACTAACTGACAAGCTTATTGGAGAATTAAGCAAATATTACGGTATGGTTATACGAAATAACTGCGATGATGTGCAAAAAATGAAGGACACAATTATGGCAACCTTCTATCACAAATGTTCAACGCACGACAATTTACAGCATCACCTTTACCCGGAAGGAGCAGACAGTTGGTGCACATGGAAAAAGGCAAAGGTCGAAAATAATTCAGGCACGTATAAACACAAGCCTGCTCTCCCCCTTGACGTACAAGAAGCCATCTTACCAATTTATAACGACTTGTCAAATGAAGAACTTCTGACTAGGTGTATCGGTGGATTTACACAGAACGCCAACGAAAGTTTTAATAATATGGTATGAAAATAGCTTCAAAAAGGACTTTTAGCGGCCAAGAAATAGTAGAAATAGCTACTTACCTATCAGCTGCTACAATTAATGACGGATATAAAGCACTGCTTTTTTTATTGGAGGAGATAGGAGTGAAAGTTGGAGCACGCGCCGAGGGCGTATGCGCTGTAGTGGACCAGAAGCGCTTGCACGACGCTGATATCAGCTTACAAAATAGGTCCAAAACAGGTCGGATCCAAAGACGAATCAATCAGCAGCGACAGGCTGATGCAGAGGTATCATTACAAACCGCATACTACTCTGCTGGAGCTCATTAAGCGAGGTATATAAATGTAAAAGTATTTTGAGACGTAAAAAAACTTTAAACGCGTTTTCCTCCAAATCTTTTTTCCTCTTCATTTTTTCCTGATTGCGAACGAATGGAGGTTCGGATCGACTTGAAAAAAATTACAGGATGTGTAAAACATGTGCCATTTCGCCGCAAACCTCTGATATGGTCCGTAAAAATTCGAGATTTTAATAAAAAAATTAAGAAGTCACCGGATTTTAGTAGCGCACAAACAAGAACGAATTTTTCTCGGAAAAATCGCCGTTTTTCAGCCACTAATCGCATAATTTTGATTTAATTATTATTTTTATAGGTTTAGCGGAAACTATGAATCCAACAAACAAGAACCTCACCTTTGAAATCGGATTACGTCAGATTTTAAGACTGATATTAAAGGAAAACGACGGAAAACCGTCAAAATGTTTACCCGTCTGCAGCGCCATTTTTAAAGCACATATGTCTTTCTTACCAATTTTTTTTCAATCTGTATGGTAGTAATAAACATTGGGTAAACTGATACATCTGGATGTGCTTTCATTTTCTTACAAATAAATAAAGCACAGATTCACTTTCTCACGAAAAACGACTGCCTAGTCCCCTTAAGGTTTCAAGACTTCCGAAAAGTCACTTCAAGTCAACCGGTCTCAGTGATCAGTCGAAGCAAAAACACCGTCTTACGCTTACCTTTTGCTAAGTAGACTCCGGAACTCTGTTTCTCGGCGTAAACTAAGTGCCTGTACTAATAAGTAAAAATCTCCGTTGACTCGGCATTCAGTGGTAATAAATATGGATATTCCATCCACATCTAAACGTTACCGTACAAACTTGGGACCACAATTCAAAGAGGCGTGGGAAGAAGAGTATTTCTTCACCAAACATGGTGATGTTTTGATTTGTTTGCTGTGTCGGAAACAATTAAACCAATTGAAAAAGTACAATTTACAAAGACACTACAAAACACATTGTCACGTCCCGCGACGTGGAGTCTGATATTAATTAACCTTTTAATCAATGTTTACTATTTCGTACTCTGAGGTATTGTAACCACCTCATATGAATATTATACAAATATTGTGCAACAAATAGCCGACACAGCATTATCACAATTGTTGTGTGCCAACCGACACCCCAAGCGCAACGACCCCGCGGCATTCCGATTGCCACAATCGAACGGCCGAAATCGGGCACAACCGCGTAAGCACTCTCGGAAACATACCGAGACCATCAGCACATGGTGAAACACCCAAAAGCGGGCCAAAGACGGAGACCCCGATGGTCCCCGCTTCGCCCCGATTACAGTATAAGAATGATGTACGAGCAATGCGAGCTCAGAATATATTCAGACTTGATACAGACGCTGTACAAGATCCACGCCTGATCCAGGCATAGTACCAGTGTCACCCAGATCGGGACAGAATAAACTTGTTTAAACCTTACGGTGAGTTCCAACTCTTTAATCAGCAACGATCCCCTACCTTCGGTTTCCGAACCGAATCCTTCCGTCCCGGCATTCTCACCCGAACCTTCGGAGCCCGTTGGATGACGACCGTGAAGGACGACCCGGAGCACCCCGAGATTCGCTGCCAGAATCTCGACCCCAGTCGCCTTGACACAACAATTGGTGGCAGCGGTGGGATCCCTGCCAACGTAAGAAACAAGCCTGACCGACGGGGACACTAGGACTTAGCGGAGACAACGACCCACTCAACAGTAGGTCAATCCACTTCGCAGTATTGACGGACGTCTACAGAGGACACCGTCAGCCAAGTCTACAATCCACACAGACGAGCGATGCATCACCTGTTCCACGTGCTGTAAGTGCGAAATACCACTCTCAGCGAAATCAGGCCGCACGCCGCTGTTCTCATGCGCTGCACAAAATCCTTAGAGAAAAATATCGAGCGCGATTTAGAACTAACCGAGCGAAAAGAAATTCTTTCGCCTAGAGCCCTTCGCCGAAGTGCTCCGCGTAGATTCTTTAAAATCCGTACGCCACGACCCTCCGGCGAATCTCTCTTCGACGCGACATTCGAAGCCCTTCGTGAAATCGGAGAACGTGCGCGGATTGCTTTAGACGTAGATACCAGCGAAGATCGTAGCGTTGCGACCGTACTTCCGACTGCGTCGAGTCACGCCGGACACTTAACCGCTAGGAGACTCTATTCGTTTGACGAATTAGATTATAGTTTAATTCCGAGCAAAGATTTAGAGACCGACAACAATATGCCGATCACTCCTACGGCAACCGCGAGCGAGCACGCAGTCCACGATCCCGCAGGAAGCGGAGAGCGGCTAGCGAACCTAGAGAAACTACTCGCGGGAATAACCACCTCTTTAGCTAGTATGACCGACGGAATGTTAACAATAAACGATAGGTTGGGAGCAATAGAGGCAAGGGAAGGTCCACTACAGGACTTGGTAGATCGAGAGATAGATAGATTAAGGGACACTATCAATACTTCACACGCTATTCCCGGACCTTTGGACAGAACGGCGGTACGCTTTACCGACTATCGCGAGCCAGGAGAAGAACCTAGGCGCGCCAGTCTTTTCGTTCCCACCAACTTCGAGCAAAACGACCCTTCTAACGAACAAACGGGAGCGGACACTCGAGAAGTATTTCACGCGATAAGAGCCCTACCCATGTTCGACGGAAAGGACCCCAAGCAATTGCCTGGGTTCCTGATCGCCTGCAAGTACGTGTACAACTCCTACCGAACGGTGGAGGAAAAGGCCCAGATCCTACGAGGGATAATTTCAATGCGAATTGGGGGCGACGCTCTAGAGGAAGTACAGACGCGCCACATATTGTCAATACAAGATTTAGAGGACGTACTGACCTCAGTTTACAAGCCCCCCCGCACAGCCTCAACCGTACAAAGGGAACTGCTATATAGTAGACAGGGCCACAATGAAAGCGCGCATCAATACGGGAATCGAGTATCCAAACTGCTAAGGGAACTAATAGCGACCGGAATCGAAGATAAAGCCAGTCTGGTAGACAAAAACGCGACCGTGAGAGTATTTAAAAGACAGACCCTGACTATATTCGAAGACGGCCTCCGCGACGACTTGAAGATTTTAGTCAAATCACAGAAACCCGCCGACTTGCAAGAAGCAATTACGATAGCCATAGACGAAGAACGGTCGATCATGAGACGGCCGGCGACATCGGGAGATGACAACAAGTTTATTCTGTCCCGACGTCGGCGACGCGCGCGACAAACGCCACTCCGAATAACTATCAAAATAAAAACAAGACAGCACCACGGTACTGCGACAATTGTAAGCGATTGGGGCACGACACTAAGGAGTGTTGGAAGAACAAAGATAGGGATAAGCCCCCGAAAAAAATTTTTTCTTCGGAAAACAGCCGGCGAGTACAAGCCATAGCAACTAAATCGGCAAGCAATAAGGCAGAGGGTCGCCGACCAGCCTCGGAGGAAAAACGACAATCGCGAAACAAAAACGCTGATCGCGCACATTCTGCGAAAGGCAGCCGCGATAGCTCAGGGTCGCCGAAACGCGACTCACCGACGATAGAAACCGAGAAATCCTTCCGTATGATCAAAATAGGATCCCTCTCCAAAGGCGGACACACATCGGATAGGATAGAGGTAGAAATAGAAGATAGCAAAAACGGACAAACCATAATGTTAATAGATAACGGAGCAGAAGTCTCTCTAATCGCTAAGAGAGCCCTCCCGGACGGCGTCAGCATGAGAAAAAGCGACGTCCTTCTCATCTCATTCTCGGGAGAAAAGACAGAAACGTTAGGACAAATAGATGCCACGTTCAACATAAATGGGAAAGAAATAATACATCCCTTGTACGTAGTAGAAGGAAACACCTTAACAAATGCAGACGGGATACTAGGAATAGATTTTCTGAAAGATAACGGAATAACCATAACTTACCCCAAGCAGAGCTTATTAGTACACGAAAAACCATGGAAAACGTTAAGCAGAAACATAGAAATAACCATTCCCGCCCGCGCACAAAAAATAGTAACAGTCCCAACGGATAGCATTCTAGACGGGATAATAGAAAAGCAGCAGCTAGCTGAAGGCATATACCTAGGAGAAGGGTTAACGAGACCCGAAAAAGGAAAATGCGCAGCCTGTATTATGAATACAACCGCAGAAACGAAGACAATAATCGTGCCGCGAATTCAATTAAGCGAAATACCGGATAACGAAATAATTCACTGCAGCGATAGCGCCGCAGCTGTTCGGGCATTAACCGCGAAAGAATCGCTGACCACGCGCATTGCTCGAGTCATCGAGCAGGTAGACCGCGAGCACATGAACGAAGAAGAGAAAAAATCAATGAACGAAATTTGCAAAGAGTATCATGACACGACTGACAACGGCCACCGTAACTGGCCACCGGATCCCCATAAAAAGCGACACGGCACCGTGTAACGTCAAGCCATATAGGCTACCCGACCTCCACAAGCGAGAGGTAAAGAAACAGATGGAACAAATGCTACAGGATGGCATCATCCGACACAGCTCCAGCCTGTGGAACGCACCCTTGCTGGTGGTACCCAAAAAACCGGACCCCGAGGGAAACATTAGATATCGCGTAGTAGTCGGTTACAGGAAACTCAACGAAGTCACCATAGGCGACTCATTCCCACTTCCCAATATCGTCGATATATTAGACCAGTTAGGAAAAGCGCATTATTTTACCACCCTCGATTTGGTGTCCGGATACCATCAGATTCCGATGGAAGAACGGGAAAAGTGCAAGACAGCGTTTTCAACGCCACAAGGCCACTACGAGTTCAATCGCATGCCTTTCGGATTAAAAAACGCACCCGCGACATTCCAGCGAGCCATGAACGCCGCACTCATCGGATTACAGGGAATTGACTGTTTCGTTTACCTAGACGACATCATCGTCTACGGAGCAAGTCTAAAAGAACATAACACGCGACTGAGGAAAATTCTAGACACCCTTCGCAAATACAATTTAAAACTACAATCGGAAAAATGCGCGTTTCTAAGAAAAGAAGTAGGATTTCTGGGACATATAATTACACCCGACGGGATTAAACCAAATCCCGAAAAAAACCAAAGCCGTGAAAGAATTCCCTGTTCCAACTAAACTAAAGGAATTACAAGCATTTTTAGGGTTAGCAGGATACTACCGTAGATTCATTCCGGAATATTCAAAAATAGCTAACCCCTATCTAGCATCACGAGCAACAAAGTCGAATTCGT
Organism: Andrena camellia; assembly: GCA_029448645.1. Taxonomy (NCBI): domain Eukaryota; kingdom Metazoa; phylum Arthropoda; class Insecta; order Hymenoptera; family Andrenidae; genus Andrena; species Andrena camellia. Next base: position 29,919,706 of record CM055679.1, read on the forward strand.
CTGGACAGCCGAGCAGCAGAACGCCTTCGAGACATTAAAAGAGGCACTGACTACGGCACCCCTCTTAATTTATCCGGACTTTACAAAAGAATTCGTAGTAACAACAGACGCATCCGACGTAGCGATAGGCGCAATATTGTCGCAAGGGAAAATAGGCGAAGATAAACCCATAGCATACGCGAGCAGAGTATTAAATAATGCCGAACGGAATTACAGTACAACGGAAAAGGAACTATTAGCCATTGTTTGGGCAGTCAAGCACTTCAGACCATACGTCTATGGTACGCAATTCAAGGTAGTCACCGACCATAAAGCACTAGTATGGCTATTTAAGGTGCAGGACCCAGGATCCAGATTAATAAGATGGAGAATCATATTAGCCGAGTACGACTACGAAATCATCCACAAGTCAGGAAAGAATAATACCAACGCGGACGCGCTGAGCAGGAATGTGCACACATTGCAGAACGAGGAAGCTATAGAGGAAATAAAGCTAACCGAGGTTCAAGACGAAGAATCGCAACAGCAAATCCTCTACGAATACCACTGCACACCTACGGGAGGTCACCAAGGTATTCAGCGGACTACGAAACGAATAAAGCAAAAATACAAATGGCCAGGTATGAATAAAGACATCGAGGAGTACATACGGAAATGTAGCCTCTGTCAAAAAAATAAACTAGGTGGAAAAACTAAGGCTCCAATGGAAATCACGGATACACCAACAGAACCCTTTGAAAAAGTAGCTTTAGACATAGTAGGGCCCCTGCCAGAAAGCGAACAAGGAAACGTATACATATTAACGTTCCAGGATCTCCTCACAAAATTCAGTAAAGCAATACCCTTGCCGAACCAAGAAGCAGCCACGGTAGCCGAGGCAGTCATCGAAAAAATCATCTGCGAATACGGCATACCCGAAAAAATACTAACCGACCAAGGAACAAATTTTCTAAGTGAAATGTTCAAGAATATTTGTAAATTACTTCGGATTACTAAAATTCAAACAACCGCGTATCACCCAGAATCAAACGGAGCATTAGAACGGTCACACAGAACCCTAATAGAATACCTCCGACATTACATTGACAACGACCAGACGGACTGGGATCGGTGGCTACCCTACGCGATGTTCACATATAATACAACCCCACACACCGCGACGGGTTTCACACCATACGAACTAGTCTATGGGAAAACGGCATTAATACCGACCGCGTTAAAAAGTCCGCCTAGACAAACATATAACTACGAGGACTACGCGCAACAAACGAGAGAACGAATAAGAACAACAAATGAAGTCGCAAGAGAGCGACTCCAACAATCCAAAGAAAAAGCAAAGAAGGATTACGATAAGAAAACACGCGAAATAGAATTTAAAGTCGGCGACAAAGTTTGGCTTTACGACGAGTCCGTACGTCGAGGAAGATCGAAAAAACTAGAAAACAAGTGGGTAGGTCCCTACATAATAACGGAAAAAAACTCGAAAGTCAACGTAACGATAAAAAAGGGGAAGAAAACCCTACGCACGCACGCGAATAGACTAAAACACTATGTTGAATAACTAAGGCGCGACGAATCTTACGTACTAAAAGGAGGAATAGGAGACGGACATGACAGGAAAAGAATGGGGAATACACGTCAAATAGGTAGAATAATTATATTGGGTAAAAATACTTATAATAAATTAAGCGGGGGGAGGAACACCGAAGAGGTCATACTGACCCCAGTCTTCACCCTAGAACAAAAGGAAAACATGTTAAAAACGAAACATAGCAAACAGGGAGAGGAGGAAAGACTAATGGGACTACCACTTACTTCCTCATCCATCCTAGGCAGCCCAAAAAGCCGCCGCATCCCAAAAGTGTCGTGGGATAGGGCCCACGACGGGAAGCCCTCCTCCCAAAGGCAGGATAGATGATATCGCTGTAAACGTCTCTCCCGCCGCAGCGAGCGCATCTCGGCGATGCAGATGTACCCTCGGACCCGTCGTTTGTTAAACATCTGCCAAAAAATAGGAAGATGGCAGTCAATAAACAAAAAGAGAGGAAAGGAAACACTTATAAAATGTTACAAACAACAAAGGTACTTACGGCACGAAGATCCTCCGAATACATGATGACACAATTTATTGATAACAAAGGAAACGGTTTAGACTCAAAAACCCAATTATGATAATCAAATGCGCGAACACCCTAATATATAGTAGGCGCGAATTAGTCAAGTAGGAGGGGATAGAATCCGACTTCATTGTTACAGAATGACCGTATTAGTGGGGGACCCAACCAAAGCGGCGCCGACTGGCGGCCAGGCCTCATATACGATATCACCGATCAAGCATAAAGCAGGAATCCACTTTACGCACATCAGAGAACTACACATGGTAACCGATTCATGGAAAATCGTGACCCATCTAAAAATGGATACTCTCTTCGAGAGAAATCGGCAGCTGGCCTCCTACGTAAACGAGATACAGCGCCGGTGCGAAAACGAAGTCGCAATCCAGCAAACGTGTACGGATCATCTAGACCCACTACGTAGAAGAGCGGAAAAATTGTATAAATGAATAGATCAGGTGTCGGAAATGCCGACTTACATACCAGATAGGCGACGGGGGTTAATCAATGGAATAGGGACCTTAGCCAAAACCATATTCGGGACTATGGACGCCGACGACGCCGAACAGATTAACAACCACTTATCGCGACTGGACGGATCACAAAATACATTGATGACCGCCATGAAAAATCAAATTCAAATAACAAATAATACATTACACCACTTACATGACGCGGAAAGAACGATACAACACAACGAAGAAATATTAGCAAAACAGACGAGACTATTACGTGCACGGATCGAAACGGCATTACTACAACAAACACGAAGAGCTGACGTAGTAGATCATTTCATTACATTAAATGCCCTACTGACCGACTTGACTCAGGACGTAGACGACGTGTTACAATATTACACCGACCTGAAAAGCGGCATAATCAACACGAACGTAATAGCAAGCGCACAAATTACCAAGCTATTACAAACCGCCGTACAACACCTCCAAAATGGACTTACATTTCCGATAGCACCAAACGTAGAAAATACTAACGTGATTGAGAAATTGTCATCAGTCACCGCGTATTTCGATAGGACTACGTTAATAGCAGTAATAACCGTCCCCCTAATTTCTTCTCAAACGTTCACAGTGATCGACGCTACTCCAGCACCGATTCACGTCCACGACAACACATACACGTTGTTAGTCATAAGAACCCCGATACTCGTCATAGACGCAAGCACCAATCAGTACGTGCTCACAGAGCATGACGAGCTAAAGGGATGCAAACAAGTAGCAGCACAGTATTATTGCGAACGACCAATGCTAGCGCACAACGTAAATGGCGATCTCGAGTGCGAAGCAAGCCTGTGGCTGCAACCCTCGGACGAATTCCCAAAAAATTGCAAAATAAAAAACATCGCGGTAAACCACACGATGCGAATAGGCACCCCGCGCGCCGACACGTGGATTTTCGCGACACACCAACCCGAAACACTGACTGTACAATGTAACGAGCGACAGCCCGAACACGTCGATATAGATAAGACAGGAATCCTTAGGATTGCGGGAAATTGTAACATCCGAAGTAAGGACGTAGTACTAAAGAAACGACAAACAACGTATAGTCAGGATTTCGAACTGCCGACGGCACCACGATACGACATAACGGCAGCAATGAACGCGACACGACGGGGCGAACCAGCGCACCCCCTCACGCGTTTTCAGTTAGATAAGCTACTAAAAAACCCATCTGAATTCTCAGCATTGTATAATCAGCTCAATCAGGTGGAAGGCGATCTAACCAACAATAACTACCAACCAGGACTAGCGACCTGGCAAATTGTACATCCAACATCGACGACTATCGTACTAGTAATACTTACCATACTCGTCATGTATTTGTTAAGACGCGATTACCAAATGCGCCGGAAAAAACAAATCCCTACACCAGCGAAAGCGCAGGAGCCGAAAAAATCAGCATCCAACCTTCGCGCAGGGATTACTACAACAACCGCCACGGACAGCGAATACGCCGAGGCTCTTACGAATTGGGGTACCGGGAAATTTTGTAAACCATCTTGCGAAAAATTCCCCTAAGCACCCTTCCCTCAAGAGGGGGGGGGATGTTGTGTCCCAACCGACACCCCAAGCGCAACGACCCCGCGGCATTCCGATTGCCACAATCGATCGGCCGAAATCGGGCACAACCGCGTGAGCACTCTCGGAAACATTCCGAGACCATCAGCACATGGTGAAACACCCAAAAGCGGGCCAAAGACGGAGACCCCGATGGTCCCCGCTTCGCCCCGATTACAGTATAAGAATGATGTACGAGCAATGCGAGCTCAGAATATATTCAGACTTGATACAGACGCTGTACAAGATCCACGCCTGATCCAGGCACAGTACCAGTGTCACCCAGATCGGGAAAGAATAAACTTGTTTAAACCTTACGGTGAGTTCCAACTCTTTAATCAGCAACGATCCCCTACCTTCGGTTTCCGAACCGAATCCTTCCGTCCCGGCATTCTCACCCGAACCTTCGGAGCCCGTTGGACGACGACCGTGAAGGACGACCCGGAGCACCCCGAGATTCGCTGCCAGAATCTCGACCCCAGTCGCCTTGACACAACACTATAAACAACGATAAGAAGAGATCGAGCGAAGAATACACGGACGGCAGCAAACAGGACAACCAGATCGAGGAGGTGGCGGACAGTCAGCTGTACACTAGGTAGCTGACCGCACGAACACCAAGAAGGCCCAGTCAACACCAGCCGATATCCAGCGTGGTACAGAGGCCCATATCAACCAGTGGAGACGACACCACCTTCGCGGAGCTGTGCCCCTGATCCTCGCCAGAAGTTTGCCCTCCCGTTATTTCCCGCAAAACCAATATCCAAAATAATATGTTTAACTTCAACCCTTAGTAAATAAGCTGTACGAAACCGATCGTACAGAAAATATTGTAAACCAATATCATATAAATCAAATGCGAATTAAAATAAGAATCTTGCTATCGTCGCTGCTGGGAATCAGTTAAAATGGAACGTGCCTAAGTAGTAAACAAAACTCCCAGAATAGAACGATGAGAAGATTCTTCTTGGAAGATTCCAGGTAGAGCAGGGCTCTCCAGCGTAGGGGCCCCTCACGCGCCTGCTTCCCCTTCCAATCTTCCTCTGGCGTAGCGTGCCTTCCGTTGTCAAGGAGACCGCGCGACGCTACGAAGGCTGCTATGACGGGCAAGCCGGGCTAGCGGCTGGTTTGTCATGGTCGCCTCTTTAGCGTCGCGCGGTATCCCTGACAACGCGGATGAGGGTGGGAGAACCCCGAGCGTACGCGTACGGCACCTTGGAGAGCCCTGAGGTAGAGACTGGGGATGGGGTCTCCCACTTAGGATTTGTCATGTGACAAATCCTAGAGAAGGAGTGACCGACTGCCCTATAAAAAGGGACTGACCACCCGCGGAGCTCATTACTATGTTCATTAATATTCATTAAATTACTAATCAGTGTGTTTGGAACCATCAATTTATATACATCTTTTAAAGACTTATAAAGTGTTAGAATCACATCGACGTAAAAATAAAGGTGATTGTTTTTTGTTGAATCAGTGAGTGAAGTGTTTTCACCCCTAATTACCCATCCAAATAATCGAGCGTTCGTCCTTTAGAAAACTGAATTAATTTACGAAAATGTACATTGACAATTCACGGGTTGCGCTGATTAATGGTATCACCTATGAGCAGAACGTTGCCCGCGGGTTTACCAGAGATCAAGCGTAAAGCGTGATCGACGCGATAGATTAAATGTTAATGAAATTCTAAATAAATGTTACGAATGTGGGATGAATCACGCTTGCCTCCGTCGATGGTGCCGCTGAAGAGCAGACCGTTGCCCGTGGTAGCACCTGCTGCGGAAGGTGGTGAGTGATTTATTGATCGATTAATAATTGCTATTAAAATTCTAAAAGACGAATGCCGAGAAATCACCGAGCCGGGCGACGTGTTCAGCTCCGGAAATTGTACAAACAATTTCAAGAAACTCCGGCAAGTGATATTGAACTTTTGGGTATCACTAAGGCCCCGACGGTCAGTAGACACCAAGAGCATCCTGGTTTCGGTATTACGCTATTCCCAGGGGAGTGGGCGGCCTCAAAGTTAGAAGAAACCCCCGAGATCTACGGGACCCCAGACGCGCCAATTGCGTAGAACCTAATCCAGCTATCGCCCTAAGAAAGGTAAGGTACTTCATCGCATAATAATAATACATTTCTAAAAATGTTGACTCAACTATCCCAGAGCGTGAAGTCCCTGGACTAGCTCGAAAGCGGAACAAAAGTATAAACTCCCTAAAATCGCGGCCCTAAATAGGAAGTAGGGACGTAACACACATCATGAAGTGAACTATGTGTCATGCACTGAGGAGCAGAGGAAAAGAAAGCTGCAAACACTGAAGATGAAACTGTTGGAAGAAGCAGAAGATTATTTTAATTCTGATACTTCATAAGTACCGTAAACTGGAGGAACATTGCCATGTTTTGTAACATTTTTGCATTTGCTTTAAGCATCCTATTATAACATTGCATCGTTTGTGATTGCACTATAAGTGTGGAAATGCATGAAATTTTTGTCCTTTTTCTTCTTTAATACATGTTAAGTAACTGCCAATGTTCCCCCAGTTTACGGTAAATTATTTACGAACAACACGAGTCACAGTGTTTATTCCTTTTCTTTGCAGGAAGAACAATCGATAAATCACGAAGGTGCTTTGGAAGCAAGCTATAAAATAGCGCACGAAATTGGGAAGACAACGTGGCCCTTTGCCGTTGGAGAACTAATCAAGAGCAGCATGGTAACAGCAGCACATCACCTGTTTCCAGACGAAGTGCGAAAAATCGAAGCACTCAGTCTTTCAAGGTCATCAATCACCAGAAGACTTAAAGAAATGGCGGAAAACATTATGGATCAAGTATCTACAACATCGCAAAAGTTTATAGCATATTCATTAGCTATAGATGAGAGCACAAATGTGTCAGGTACACCACAATTAGCCATTTTTATTCGCGGCGTTGACTCCGAAATGAATGTCATTGAGGAATTGTTAGATTTTTGTGACATGAGCGGAACAACCGGGGAACATATTTTGTCATATGTGGAAGAAGTAGTCGAACGCAACCAATTACAATGGCACAATCTTGTGTCCGTTGCAACTGACGGAGCACCAGCAATGGTGGGCGTGAATATAGGTTTTGTTGGCCGCCTGAAACAAAAGTTGCAAAATCTTACAATTCCGCACAATATAATTGCTGTGCACTGCATACTTCATCGCGAAAATTTATGCGCAAAACGCGTTCAACTGGAAGCACTTATGTCAGTTGTTGTGCGCACTATCAATTTTATACGTAATCACGGATTAAAACGGATGCAATTCCGAAAATTTTTGCAAGAATTAGATAGTGAGTACGGTGAACTCCCATATTATACGGAGATACGTTGGCTTAGTCGAGGTAAAGCTTTGGACAGATTTCTTATTCTTCGCGAAGCAATAGCGATATTTATGACTGAGGTACAATCTCCGGTGGCAGAATTAGACAACGTGAATTGGGTTAAAGATTTAGCGTTCTTATCCGATCTTGTTGATCACTTAAATATTTTGAATACAACATTACAAGGCAAACATAAAACTATTATAGATTTTTTTGATGCTATACGCGCCTTCAAAATGAAACTTGATGTTTGGATGGGAGACTTAGAATCCGGCAATGCTGTCGATTTTCCTAAACTCATGTCGGTATCATCAAACGATACAAATTATGAATATTATCCTAGTGTATTGCGAAATCTCTACGATGCATTTACAGGCCGTTTTGCGGATATAGTTACTTTGGATTCAGAATTTTACATTATTGCATCGCCATTTTTAACCGATTACCATACAGCTCCTCCGCATATACGTTCCGAACTTATAGATTTGAGATGTAATAGAGCATTGAAAATTCAATATGAAAGCAATCTAATAAATATATTACAATTTTATAAGAATCTTCCACGAGAAAGATATCCGTGTTTGCACAGAAGTGCTGCAAAAGTTTTAGCCATGTTTGGTTCAACCTATTCATGTGAGCAATTATTTTCAATTCTCAAGCGAACGAAGTCAATAACGAGACATTCCTTGCACAATTACACTACTAAATGTGCTCTTATAGTAAATTCGTGCAAATCGTTTGTACCGAACATAACGGAATTAGTTGAACGCGGAAGGCATGAAAAACGTATCAACGGCAGTGCACATCCAATTACTGTCAACGCCGTTGAAAGTACATAAGAACGTACAACGAACAATAAAAATGGCTAATTGTGGTGTACCTGATACGGGACTGTTAAAGGACAGTTGCACCCCCCTGGTTGCCATTCATACCTGACTAACATTCGTACCTGTTTGCCATGCCCTGCTGTTTTCGCAACCGAATTTAACGGTTCTGTATTAAAAATAGTTCTACGTAAATAGTTTTTGTATTATATATTAATAAATTGTGCAGATATTGTTATTTCTTTTATACTGTACATTTTGTCAATGAGATGATAAACATTTATTATATTATTTGTGACCGATTTGAACAATCGGATGCCTGATTATACAGAAATTTAATTTGTTATCTTCAATAAAACAATTTGCAAAGTCAACTATTTATTTTTCCCTTATATTCATTTTTTACCATTGTATTAATTTGACATCAACGCATAAATAAAGTTGGAAACTGAGCGACGGATAAGGGTTAAGGTACATTTATACTGCCAACGGGCCAGACACGAGTCGTGTCGGCATGTTTGATATTCACTCGGTGGCGACTCGTGAACTCCCGTCGACCGCTCGTTGAGCCGACGCGACGGTCCTTGTTCATCCTGGCATCTGTACCGTATTGCCCGGGGAGGCGTATCTTGCCCACCGCCAGCAAGTGTTTGCGCCGGGCTGTCTGACCAGTTGCCCTATCGGGCAACTCCTGAACGGTGCTGCTCTATACTCTCTAAATCTTGTGACTCAGCCTAGCGGAAGTAGCGGTACATGGGTTGCTGCAAAAGTTTCGGGAATGTATCACTTCCAGTGCTGTCACTCAAATGGTAATGTCATTATCGTAAAAGTTGACACTTTTTAGGATAGAGGGCGTTAAAAACAGAAAGAAATATTAAGTGGTTTTGTTCTCCCATGTTCTTCTAACCTCTCAAACTTGAAAAATATGGATTTACAACGGGAATACTTTCGAGCAATGATTTATTATGACTTTCGGAGTAGCTTAACTCAACGGGAATGTATGGAACGACTCTTTGCGGCTTTTGGTGATGAAGCACCATCAAAAACAACAATTTATCGCTGGTTTCAAGAGTTCAAAAATGGACGTAGCAGTCTCAGTGATGATTTTCGTGAAGGTCGTCCAGCAAATGCCGTTGTTTCAGAAAATGCTGTGCACGAAATGATAAAGATGGACATACCGCGAGATTCAGTCTTCTCTAGGCATCGACATGAAACAAATACATACGATATTGCATGATCGTTTAAATGTAAAGAAGCTTTGTTCTCGATGGATTCCTCACAAGTTAACTGATGCTCAAATAGAAAATCGTGTGATGTGGTGCAAAGAAATGATCAGAAGATACAGAGGAGGATTATCAAATTTGATTTATAACATTGTAACAGGTGATGAAACTTGGATTTATTCCTATGATCCTGAAACTAAACTCCAATCGGCTGTTTGGGTCTTCCAAAATTAAACAAAACCAACAAAAGTTGTTCGTTCTCGAAGTGTTTCGAAAAAGATAATCGCTTCAGTCTTCGGATTTACTGGTCATGTTGCTACTGTGACTTTAGAAGATCAAAAAACAGTTACTGCTAATTGGTATACAACAATTTGTTTACCAAAAGTCATCGACGAAATTAGAAAACACAACAGGAAAAGAGTAATCATGCTGCATCATGACAACGCAAGCTCTCGCACTGCAAAGCAAACAGTCAACTATTTGAAGCATAGCCCTGACTTATCACCTAATGACTTCTTCCTATTCCCTCGGGTGAAAAATAAACTGCGTGGTCAGCGTTTTACAACTCCTGAAGAAGCTGTGGAAGCATATAAATCGCATGTTTTACAAATACCTCCTTCAGAATGGAAAAAGTGTTTCAAACACTGGTTTGAGCGTATGCAGAAGTGCATAAATCTTAAAGGAGAATATTTTGAAAAACAATAAACCACTTATTCAAATTTGTCTGTCTTTTCTTATACTTTCCCGAAACTTTTGCAGCAACCCACGTACTACCTATGTGTAATCCTTTCGAACGAGACTCTCATATAATTACAATCGAACGTTACTTACAAGTAAGTTCGTTTGATTTTCAATTATGGAGCATTAGCTAATATTTTGAATGGTACGAAAGTTGTTCTTGATCAAGTGCTATCTATGGCAGTAAACGAGAGGAAAAAAAAATTATCGACATGAAAAACATTTGCTCGAACTATGTGCATCTGGAGATCGATCTTGGGCGCAAAAGAATGTACTGCGAATCACGACGGTAACGCGGGCAAAATGGAAGTTGATGGAATGGTAGAAATTTTTAAAAGGTTCGTAGAAAAACACGGAGTCAAATATGTCAGCTACACAGGAGACGGTGACTCTAAAACATTCAAAGGTATTATCGATGCGCAACCCTACGGTTCTGACTTAACAATAAAGAAGCTTGCATGTGTGCTAAACATGCCCTTAAGCTACCAAAAAATATCGCAGAAGAGAGGTACAATTAGCGGACAATCCACAGACAATGCGTGTTTCGCGTAGGCAGTGGTCGCTGCCCTGCATCCAGCAGAAAGAAATGCTGATCGTCAAAGTTCATATCCACATTATGCATCTGTGTTAAATCTCCAATGTCCGTGAAGCAGATTGCAAAGTTTGAACAGTTACAGTTTCAAGGAGGAAGCGGAGAAGATGACGAGAGGAATAATAGTCACCGTCTTTCCGCTACCTCTCACCAGTAATAAGAGGGACCAGCACGTCAACTTGCTGTACAGGTGCTACGTCTATATACGCTGCGGGGAGGGCGTTGAGGCTCTTTCGCCCCACCAGACGTGACTTCGGGGCCGCTCCGTCGCCTTCGGCAGGCTTCTCTTTTTACAGGGCCCGTTTTTACTACCACCCTCGCCACTAGAGGGATGAGCTTTCGCCCAGCTCAATTGGCGACGGTAGAGTACAAGTTCGCTTTCGGGGATTCATAGGAAACGCAAAAAGTAAGAGTAGCTGAACTTGGAAGCGAGAAGTTATATTTAAGTCACGAGGAGTGACTGTTCAACGAAGTAATTACCCCCAATATCCTTTCCGACACTGAAATTCGAAGCTGGTATCCTGTTCGGCTCAGTGAACCTCTCGCTAAATATCCCCACTCTTGCCCTTCAAACTAATAAGCAAATCTTGTCCAGATGGTTAAAACAAAGACAAGGCGATTCAGAAGGAAGGCGGTTTTAGGTAAAATCGCACGGGGGCTTTACCCATCCATTGAAAAACCCATTTTTGATTGGGGAGTTCCTGCCACGACGCAACCATATACGTTAATTCCATTAACGTTGCCTTCCCGGGAGATACCAGACACTGCTATGATTCCCCGGAACGATCCTCGGTTAAGGGGACTAGGCAGTCAGAAATTCGATTTTTTTTAAATGCATTTTTCGAAAGTACCACCCTTCCCGAGTAAAATGCCGTTTGGTATATGTTAATCTTCGCAAGATTAAGGATTTTACAGCCGAAATGGTCGAGCGCGCCATAAACCGTTTCTGCGCGCATGCAGGTAGACTAGATTCCTCGTATTTAAGAAAGGATTTACACCTTACCTGTCGTATCATTAGTGTATTATGTACACAAAAGGTTCACATCGACCTATTCATTGTTGTATTTTATTAAATTATTGCACTGAAATGTTACTGTTACTCTAAACGTGTAGAAGTGGCGTCCTTCAGTTTCGATTGAGCATTCGAAGTGAAAAGTGCGTCGTGTACGTTGAGAAAAACAATATTTTGGAGTGTACTTTTATTTTTTTTATTAATCATGAGTGGCATATATCCTAGTACATATAAACGTGATAGGAAAAACAGAGGAGGCAGGCCGAAAAAATGCAAGTTTCGGGGCAATCAATTTGTTGAAAAAAATGAAAATGCGGAAAGGGAAGCTTCGACTTCGACAAAAAAAATAAAAAATAATAGTGTTATTTCTTATACAGTCACTCCTGATGTTCAGTTTGAAATAATATACTTTTACGCGGTTTTTAATATTACTGCTTCACTCGTTACGTGTAAAGATTGTGGTGAAAGTGTTACATTTGACAAGTGTCTGTATCGCGGGCTTGGATTTCAAATTAAAGTGTCCTGCAATAAATGCAGCGACAGATTTAATCACTCTTCTACTGCATCAATGGTATACAGTAATGTTGTGTATGAAGTGAATTCAAAACTTTTTGCAGTTATGAGATATCTAGGTATCGGTTATAGTGGTGTACGACATTTTTGCGGACTTATGGATCTGCCCGTGCCCTTGGCTCGACGCACATATGATTTATTTGTGAAGGAAATGCACAACGTCGCCGCGGCTATCGCTAAATTATCGATGACTTCGGCAATAACACAAGAAATTCGTGGATCTGACAATGCGGAAACCTTATTAGTTTCCGGAGACGGTACCTGGAGAAAACGAGGGTTCCAATCTTTGCACGGCGTCGCATCTCTCATTGGACACAATACCGGAAAAGTCGTTGATGTCATTATTAAATCCAGTTATTGTGCTGCCTGTAAACTTTGGGAACCTCGCAGTGGTACAGACGAATGTATGGATTGGCTAGAGAGTCATGAAAACGAGTGCCAAGCGAATCACGAAGGTTCCTCAGGCAAAATGGAAGTGGTCGCCATTCTTGATATGTTCAAAAGATCCGAGGATGAATACGGTGTCAAATATAAATATTATATTGGAGACGGAGACTCCAAGACATTTAAGACAATTTTAGATGAAGGCACGTACAGAGAAAGCTATCAGGTTATAAAAAAAAGAGTACGTGGGACACGTGCAAAAAAGAATGGGTACTCGACTGCGTAACGTGAAAAAAGATATTAAAGGACTCGGTGGTAAAGGGAAATTGACAGACAAAGTTATCGGGGAATTATCCAAATATTATGGTAACGCTATAAGAAACAATAACGAAAGCGTTGAAAAAATTAAGAACGCGATTATGGCCAGTTTATATCACAAGTGCTCGACAGACGCCCGCCCGCAACACCAGTTTTGTCCGGAAGGACCAGATACGTGGTGTACATGGCAAAAAGCAAAGGCCCAAAAAGTATTAAAAAATTACAAACATAAACTTGCACTCCCCGATGATGTTTTTACAGCTATATCACCAATTTATGAAGACTTGAGCAACGAAGATTTACTCATGCAATATATCGGCGGATATATACAAAACACAAATGAAAGTTTCAACAACTTGATCTGGAAAATAGCTCCAAAAACGACATTCAGCAGAACAGAAATTGTGGAAATTGCTACATATATATCAACTTGTATATCTAATAATGGATTAAAACCATTATTATCATTTTTGTACCAATTACAAATACAAGTTGGAGAGCGCGCTAAAGCAGAGTGCGCGGAGGAAGACAACCGGCGGATACGCGATGCTGAAGCTGATACAAAAAGGAGTTCAAAAGAGGACCGAATTAACAGAAGGATTGCTGAACAGCAACAGGCTGATGCTGATCAAGCTCTGGAAACATGTTATTACGCTGCTGGACATTTTTAAGCGAGGTATGTAGTATTTATTGTACTTCAAAGTCATTCGAAACTTTAAACGCGTTTTTCTCGGAATCATATTTCCTCTTCGTTTTACAGTGATTGCGAAAAAACAGAGGTCCAAATCAATTTGAAAAAAATGGGCATATGTAAAACATGTCTTGTTACGACCTGGACCTAAGCATAAGTCTGTGAAAACTTCTATTTTGACAAAAAAAAATAAAATGGCTCTTTTCCCTGCCGAAAAATCACGTTTCTTTAAAATTTGCCGTTTTATAGCCACCGTTTGTATAATTTTGATTTTTTTTATTTTTCAATGACTTCAGGGCAGAATGGGGGCCAGGACAAAGTGTCAATTTCAGAGGATATGTCACAATTCAATTTCTTACGGCCAGAATCACTGCAAAATTACAGCGGCTGCAGAAAAAAACGTCTACATATCAGATGACTGTAGCGGTATCATACATATGTATATATTATTCAAATAATTTTTTTTCACTGTTTATAGTATTAATAAACATTACCCAAACGTACTAGTCACAATTTGTATTCATCTCCTTGTAATTAATTCGCAAAAAATACTTGATTTTCTAGCGATCTGACTGCCTAGTCCCCTTAAGTTATTATTTAAGGAAAATGTTTCAAAATACTTTGTTATAATATGAATGTATGTATAATAAGTTTATAACGTGCAATTTTGAACTAATTACTATTAGTAATAAACATATGTTTTATATATATATATATATATATATATATATGCATATATATATTAAGGGATTAGATAACTCTAGAATTTAGAAAAAATAGATTTTATTGGCTTAAACAATAGTTTAAAGTTCTAAAACATTAAGAAGGTCCCAGTGTTTACAAAATTTTTTTTCTGGAGATACAGAGCCCCAAGCGACATCGCATACCTGCGCGCTACGGCGCGTTGGGGCGCACACAATAGACGGGGCGCGTTTGAAAGGGTCAAGCGAATTATAATAGCTCTAAAGCACAGTATAAGTATAACCAGTATGGTGACTCCGTGTCGGCTCCTTTGATGTTAGCGTCTGAAGTCACGTGTCAGGTCGCCATGTTAGCAGTAAGCTAAATAAATTCACGATGACATAAAAATTACGTTTTCAAACTTTAAACACGTTTTTCCCATAACCGTGTTTTTCAAAACGGTGTGCAGGATTGCTCGAGTTCTATTTGATCAATCGCTTTGAAAATTTACAGTAATTCTTGCTATTATATTTATTAAGCATTGACGATCCGTTTTTTTAAATTTTCTAATTGATTTGCGAAACATAAACAATAAATTGACTCATTTTTTGTCGAAATTCGGACCCTAAATTTGAAATATCCGCCATTTTGTTAATTTTTACAAACATTGAAATGTTTTATCGTCAATTCTTAGGAATTTATCATAATTAATGAAATATTTTCTGTTTTTGTTGCAAGTAATAGCCGTTCTTCCGGAATCCTGCACACCAGTTGAGCATTAAAAAAAGGTGTTCCGGAAAATGGCGTCGTACGGACTTAGTTATAAACATTTTTTAAATATTGCAGCGTTTTTTTTAATACTTATTATACTTAAATAAAGTACAAAGTTTCGTATTAATCCGTTGTTTACTTTTTTTACTGCCACTTACAAATTGCCTAAGGTCGGTACCAGCCAATGCCGGTGAGTTTCGTGAGGGAAATTCTCCCACCATACAGCTTGCCTGCCTCGGTGCTCCTTTTCTCAACGTTTTCTGACTCGCTCTCGTTCCATCTCGCTCTCGCCTTCGCAGAACAAGAGTGAGTCAGAAGCAGTGAGGATACCGCCAAGCTCCTGAAGTGTAGGCCAAACCGAGATCTTAGCGTAGAGATACGTACAATCGGCTCAAACGATTGTGGCCGATCGAGATTCGATTGTATTCGAGCTTACTAGGGCCGGCTTTTTTACATCGCTATCATTCTACAGTATTTCATGAACATGGTGAAGGCACTGCCAAGCCACATGTTCCCGTCTAGAACACTTCTAATTCATGTTGAAACACCACTGTGGCACCATCTGCCTATGACTGTCATAATTATATTAATCTGCGCGATCGGCGCGATCGGCGTAAATGACACCAAGAATAAATGTCAAATGACTTTTATTGCAGTGAACCTCAAAAAGATCATAATAATTTTAACTCTATAAACGATAAACTTGTAATGTCCAAAGAAACACTTCCATCAGTATTTTTATTTTGCATAAATTCTCACCCGAACCATTTCCTACTTCTTTTGTATGTTACTTCATAATTTATTTTTGACAGATATAGCGTGAAGTAAACGGATGATGTTTCATATGAGACATGTTCACGTGGTCCAGTTACAAAATTTAATTTACATTGTTGCTTCGGTTATGTTTACTTTCCCGTTGGTGACATGAAATAACGGATAGTAGATTTTGAAATAAATGCGTAGATTATTATTATTATTATTATATGTTTGTGTGGATTTAGCTTTCGCTGATACCACGGTATTTCTTCCTTCACTATTATTAATATCTCTTTTTTTCTTCCTCTCTCTCCTTTTCGGGTCCCAGCAGCAGCGGCGCACCGGGAGAAAGGTGGTCTCCCACCATCTTTCCCCAGTACCCGCCTCGTGATGCTTAACTTCGGTGATCTAACGAGAACCGGTGTTTTCCATCACGACTACGGCCGCTGGTAAATAAATGCGTATTTCTTTGCTCTATACATTTCCACTAATAATGAGCGTCTTAGATTTTAATATATGAAGACTGCTACGAATAAAATACCACAAGACTTTATTCATCTCAGTATTCTGGTTTCCTGACCCTTGCTACCTCTACGAAATACATAACATTCGTTTCCATTATTTTCCTTATTATCTCACCATCCCGCTTTATTTATTTGTGTCTTCCATTATAAATCCGTTGATTTATTTACTTTGGACATTACAAGTTTATCGTTTATAGAGTTAAAATTATTATGATTTTTTTTGAGGTTCACTGCAATAAAAGTCATTTGACATTTATTCTTGGTGTCATTTACGCCGATCACGCCGATCGCACAGATTAATATAATTATGACAGTCATAGGCAGATGGTGCCACAGTGGTGTTTCAACATGAATTAGAAGTGTTCTAGACGGGAACATATGGCTTGGCAGTGCCTTCACCATGTTCATGAAATACTGTAGAATGATAGCGATGTAAAAAAACCGGCCCTAGTAAGCTCGAATACAATCGAATCTCGATCGGCCACAATCGTTTGAGCCGAGTGTACATCAGAAAAGGTGTGCGTTAGGCCCGAAAATATTCAGGAGTTTTATTGGTGAGAAGAGTGATTCTTTCTCGATAGCTTCATCTCGTATTGGTTCACGCATAGCTTCGTAGCGCACACAACTATTACGCTAAGAATAAATAAGAGCCATACAACTACGTTCAGGTGGAGCCGAGCAGCGTTCCCGTTACTCCACCATACCCTTCGGGGACCCCGCAACTCTAACTGACGAATCCAAGATCGTCAGATGGTGGTGGATAATTTCTCCTCAATCGCTGCTCGCGAAAACGAATTCACCAGCCAATATATCTGATATCGATCTTAGTTTTCCGCATTGCTAGAGTTACCTAATCCCTTAAGAAGTCATATTTATCCTTCCTTCTATAAAGCATATCCTTTCCCTGTCAATAATCCAGAATAGGATGTACAGATCGCGCATTATAACTTTGCCTCCGAGCGGCCACTGACAAGGGGAGATTCCGAACCCGGAAATTCAAAAAATTCGGAAACTTTGTGGATATGTAGGGGATTTCCTCCTGATTACAACGCAAAGTTTTTGCTGCCCAAAATCACTCTAAGGGGGTGAAATTAACACCTGAAAATTCTGCTATTTTCGGATTTTATTTTCTAACTCGCAATTTACAAGAGATAGAAAAAAAATCTCAAGACGAAAGTTACTTCTTTTAATTAGATCTATCAAATAGTAAATTTTTAATCAATTGTTTAACAATTAGAAAGAAGTTATAAACAAAAATATCAATGTTTTTTTAAAATTCGTTGTATCGCGTGAAATCTGAATTGGTGATTTAAATAATTATGAAACAGCATAATCCATTTTTTTCATACAATTTCAAACATTGTATCACTGATATGTGTTCCTCGACAATCGAAGGACTTTTAGATTCCCATTGTAACGTACCTGAAGCTGCACAACGAGTAATGTTCTTCTAACGTTTATTAGGAAATAATACGCAACGCGTAGAAAAAAGTAAGACACTTTATATACTTTTGTCTCTAATTACACATGAGGCAAACATATCAGGTGGAAATACAGGAGAAGAAGGGAACTGTTAGATATAACTTATCCTTATCAGAACTTTTTATTTTTAACATAATTATCAAACTTTTCTCTTATTTGCTCACAAGACTGGCAAAATTATGCCGCCGTTTAAGTATAGTTAGATAACTTTGAAAACACTTGTGTGGTGTTATTATTATGAATTATTCTTCATGGTGATGAAACTCTTCAAAAAAATGTTGGAAACATAGATATTGGTTACACCACGCACATCGTATGATAGCATATTTACCGCACATGGAACACCGAGGTGGATGTATGAAATCTTGTTGTGCAAAAGCGAAATCTACTGAATTTTAAAACTGATTTGGTTTCTCAACAATATATCCACTTTTATACCATGCGTAAGCAAACACATCGTGATACTTTGATGATGAAAGTTGATTATGAATAAGAGACTGTAAGTTAATGACATTATTCCTTGCATTTAGCTGCACATCGTAATTAAACAATAATACAAGGTCGGAAAATTTTCGTACAAAGTTTTTCCATATCCGGAAACCATATACATCAAGCGGTTGTATCATTCCTGTAGTTTTTTTCAGTATTGTGAATATTTCCACATGTTGATTAGCTGGTATACCGTTTCGTAATGTAGATGGACAGTGACCAGTCCACGAATCCAATAACAAAACGCTTCGAGATCCCGCATGTGGTAGATATACGTTTGTTAACCATTCCATAACCAGTTCACCTGTTAACTTTCCAGATGTGGACGCCTGTATATAAACATTCCACGGTCGAAACAAAGATTGTTGTACACGTGGACCAAAATTACCATCCTTTTCCTGCAGGACAATAAATAGCGGAGACAGTAGTTTCCCAGAAACTGATATTGTGGGGAATATGGTATAGCTATGTGCAGTAGCGGATATAGACTGTACGACTGCTGTAACACTTTTGGTTCCTTGTTCAGCTAAAGTACAGCCCGAATGTAATTCTAGATTTAATCCGCATTCATCAGCATTAAATGTATTATTTGTTCCAATATCTCTAATACGAGGTTTTATATTATTCACAAAAGTCGAAGCAATTTCATTTAATTGCGTGGTATCTGTACCGTATTATCTGGTGATAAATTTGTTCGCTTTACTTGAAACTATTTTATACATTCTCTTAAAATTCCAGATCCAATGTCGAGATGCTTTAAAATTTTCTAAACCTGTCTCTTCATTAGCTTGTAAGGCCCATCTTCGAAGGTCCAAATCACGAATAATGGTATGAGTTTCAATCCCGTCAACAAATTTATTATACACATATTCAGAAATTTCTAACAATTTTTCCCGTCGTGTCCCTCTGCTCACCGTTTCTTCCCCTCTAATGAAAACAAGGCAATTTTGCATTGGAACCAAAAAACACTATACGAACAGGACTTTGTAATGAAAACAACACCACTTTGTAACATGACCACAGATCCAAACATAGTCGGATTAGTTAATGCCATGCGAACGAAGCCACTCACTCACATTCAACTAGATAGAATCATAAAAGACCCTTCGGAATTTTCACATTTGTATAAACAACTGAACCAGGTCGAGAACGAACTACTAGTAGAGACAAAACATGTAAACATACCAATATGGCACATATTGTACCCGAGCGCCACAACAATACTAATTGTAATATTATTAGTACTGGCAGTTATAATATACTTCGTAAACTACCGAAAAAAAACGGCGAAACGCGAGGCCCAAGCCATATACCCCTACCGCGACCCAAAGGACCATATAAAACCCAACGCCCAAAAACGAGGAAACGCTCTCATATCTTTCTAATCGATTAGCGATCGCTACCGTCATCGCCGCGCCTGTGTCAGTTCAAAGCTCAATAAATCCTTTATTCACTCTACGGTGAGTCCCAACTCTCAAATCGGCCAAGGATCCACTACCTTCGGTTCAGACCGAATTCCCATCCGTCCCCGGCACCTTACACTCGAATTACCGGAGCCCGGAGGACGACCCTTCCGAGGACAGCCTACGGCAACTGACGAGATTCTCAGGGAGAATCTCAGCCCCGGCAACCTCACAACAAGGGGGGAGAATGGAAGGAGGGAGGGAGGGAGGAAGAGAGTAGAATTTCGGGACGCGCGTTTCGTCCTCCCTAGGATCTTACTGAGCGGAGAATACCCGTTGGTGTTCTGTGAACCTGAGACAGTCACCGACTCTAGGTTGCCCCACGGTGGTTCTCTTCCGGTATAAGCATGTTTCAACGTATCGAAATATTTCAGGAATTTCTCAGCTTTGTGCGAAATTAATATTGCGTGGTTCTGTTCGGTGATTTCACAAATTTTATAAACTCCCACGTAATGAGAGCCGAATTTACCTAGTCGCGGTTCCTTCTGTACATAGACGAGATCTTTAGTGCAAAGCTTACCTCATTGCATTTACGGTCACAGATCCGTTTTGAACGTAATTTACTCGCGTCTAGATTTTCTGGCGCCCTTTCTCGAATTTCGTTTAAACGTTCCACTAGATTTTGTACGTATGACGGATATGTAAACAGTTCATCGCGAGGCATACGCATACACGGATCCCGGGCTAATTGTCTGAAAACTACTTTGTACGGCGAAAAGTTTGTCGCCTCATGTACTGAAGTGTTATACAAGTGCCTAGCAAAGGATAGGAGTAGATCCCAGTCGTCGTATTTTTCCAAATAATGTTTCAAGTATTCGGTAAGAACGGTGTGGCTCCTTTCGATGGAACCGTTTGTCAGTGGACGATACCCTGATGTACTGTCGTTTGTTGAGATGTTACCGGCAGAAGCTTGATAGTCCCATTGGTATATCCCCATAGGCCTACGTTCTCTAACACAATCGTAGAGGTAGGGCACACGTGTTGTCGTTATTGGCCGACACGACAACGTTGACGAATACAAAGTAAGCGAACGGGTCACAGGTGGTGGGAGCCAATGCGAGCCAAGTAGCCCCTTGCCCCTTGTACCATTCAGACGAGTTCTCAGCAAACGGCAGTAGTTAGATACT
Organism: Andrena camellia; assembly: GCA_029448645.1. Taxonomy (NCBI): domain Eukaryota; kingdom Metazoa; phylum Arthropoda; class Insecta; order Hymenoptera; family Andrenidae; genus Andrena; species Andrena camellia. The sequence goes on from CM055679.1 coordinate 29,940,897, forward strand.
TAATTCTAAATACTCGAGCTATTTCCTGCATTATATTATTAATGAGACTTGTTCCATGGTCTGTAAGTATCGCTCGTGGTCCGCCGGAGATTGCGATGAAATAGCGTGACATATATACCATTCCACCTAAGAGAAGACCTACGACCCTACCGATTTGCGACCGATCTGCGCAGCTCCCGCGGATCTGGCACACGCGATTGGTCGTAGCGTTTTCCCTGCCGGTTTCCTACCAAGCAACAATATATCCCTGCGCGGAACGAGACTACTCTTAAGTGGAATGCAGTATAGTGTGGGCGACAGTAATGGCACGTATATCCTGTAATGGAATGGCTATACAAAATTTTAAGAGTTGACATTCGAGTGCTAGGATGTGACGAATTCCGCTGGGTGTTAGTGGTAATGCCGCGACTGTATCTAAAGCGACTTTATCGAAAGGTTTTGCCGGTGTGTCAGTTATTAACATAGGTTCGCGATGCGTTATGCGCACGAGTTTTTGCTCTTGGCAACTTTGACACTTGGGTATGAAATTCTCTACGGCCCGTCGCATTCGTGGCCAGTTAAATCGACATCGTAGGCGTCAATATGTTTCCGTCACGCTTTTGTGTCTTTCTATCTGGCTCTCGTGATAGAGGCGGATGATGTCTTCCCGTTTGTCTTCCGATAGTTGTTGAATTTCACCGGTGCAAATCGTGATCTTCACTGGTGTTATTCGAAAGATTTCCTCAAGGTGGGTTTTCAGGATTCCGGCCTTGAACCGGTGTAAAGTTTCGCCTTCTGTCGCTATTCGAAACGTGTGCATGTGTTCTTTTTCTACGGCGTTTCTAAGTGCTGATAACGACGTTCTAAGTTCCTCTTCTCCCATTTCGTGGTAGAAATTCGTCATTCCGAGGACGCTGAAAACCTTTCCTTCCACATTCTGTGTGATGATTACACGATTTGTGGTTAGTTCTCCTGAGAACAATGCTGTTTCCTCATAGAGTCCAATAGATAGCTTTCAAGGCTTTACAAATGGGGCTTGTCAGCACCCGAAGATATGAAGTGAGCGTAATCATCTTGAACGAAAGTGAGCGTATTTTTCACGATCCGTACTTCGCATTGCGGTGTATGGACCTTGAGTTTTGATAGATGGACCGAATGATGGCGGTTCTTATATAGAGGTTAGAAAACTCGAGGGGTCTATGAACGAGCCGTAGTCTATTCTCCAGCTTCTCATTAAGTACCTTTGTTACATTAGCTTCTCTAACTTTCATTATTTCTTCGCTCGGAGTTGGATATACTTGTTCTGACAACATCTGGATCTCAGAGAGAATCATAGTGGATTGTGGGATATCCAGCGCTTCCGTGTGCAGGGGTATTCCCCAAGACACTTGTTTCTTCGCAACTGATGGTAGCTCCTCAATCTTCGCATGGATGTTAGCGTTCTCGTTTTGGTTGGATGCATTTGCTGTATCCCATGGAGGGTACTGCTCGTCGAATCTTTGCAGGAAGGTAATTTCTTCCTTCACAAACTCCATACTTAGCCAAGAATCATCTTTCTCCACTAACAAACCCTCGCTATTTTCATGCAGACCATAATCACCAGTGTTATGGAATTCGGGCATTCCAGTGTATACTTCCACTGTATCTAAAATGATGGAATTTGCGCTACCTCCTATCTGGTCGGTGTTATCCTGCTCGATAAGGGGCTCTGCTTGCTTAAGCTCATCTTCGGTGAGGGTGGATTCGTCTGACAGGATAAAAAACGGTGGTTCCTCATAATTTGGCCTTGGTATATCTTGATGTGGCGTCTTGACTCGTGTTCCTAATCCTTCTGCCGAGGGTCCTGAATTCTTTGGGGCTTTTGTCGGTGGTTCTGGAGGTTTCTAATTCATCGGTCTGGTCTCCGTTGGGATGATAGAAAGAGCGTGCAAGACTGATTTTCACGACAGTGCGTCGTCATTCGCGTTTACTCGATCAGGTTTATAGATAATTTCGTAATCTTAATCGGCGAGTAAAATTATCCATCGTGCGAGTCGCGGTACCGAATCTATGACCAAAACTAGCCACTGGAGTGGGCGGTGGTAGGTCATCAGGAAGAATTTGCTGCCGTGAACGTACGTCCTGAATTGTTTCACGGCGTAGATTATTGCAAGACATTCCTTTTCGGTTGTCGAATAAGTTTCCTACCATGGCGTGACCTTCTGAGAGGCATAGGCGATCGGTGGATCCTGGCCTATTTTCCCCTGACTCAGAATGGCTCCAACTGCTACATCGGAGGCATCTGTCGTTATTATAAATGATTCATCGTAATGAGAGGACTTGTCTCAGATTTTCGAAACTTTCTTGGTGTTGATCCGAACAAATGACATTTTGATGCTCGTTAAACCTGTGAACAGTTTGGCGTGTTTCGCCAGATCCGGGATAAATCGCCGGTAGTAATTCACTAGACCAAAAAATTGCTTGACTGCTTTTCGATTTTTTGATACAGGAAATTCCGAAACTGCTCGAATCTTTTCGGGCTTTGGACTTACCCCATCGGCTGATATGATATGCCCTAGATGCGTGACCTCGTCTGTAAAGAAACTCCGCCTTATCCGTTTGCAGAGTCAGGTTATGTTATCTCAGTCGACTAAAGAATTTCCAAAGTCGACGTTCGTGTTCCTCGAGCGTGTTCAAGTATACGACCATGTCGTTCAAATACACGTAGAATTTTTGTCCAATTAGCCCTTTTAAAACCTGCTTCATTAATCGTTGAAATGTGGCCGGGATATTTTTTAGTCCAAAGGACTTGCGGACGTATTCATAGTGCCCTTCAGGGGTAGAAAATGCTGTCTTCTGGCGGTCTTCAGGAGCCATCGGAATTTGATGAAAATCATTTGCAAAATCAAAGACCAAAAAATATTTGGCGCCGCCTAAGCGATCCAGAATGTCTGATATTCTGGGGATTGGGAAACGACCATCCAAGGTTTTTTCGTTCAGCTTCCAGAAATCTACTACCATTCGCCAACACTTGTTTCCTTTGGAGCCGGCTTTTTTTTATACTACCCAGAGTGGGTAGACGTAGATGGGACGAGGATGCCAAAATTTTCCAGATTACGAATCTGCTCGCTTATCTCCTTCTCTTGTGTTAGAGAGTGCGGGTATTGCCGTATGAACACAGGTATTGAATAGGTCATTGGAATCGTATGCACCATTGCGTTGGTTTCCGCCAGAGGGTCTTCGGGAACGAAGAATCTATCTGTATTCTCCGTAACCAACTTTTCTACCCACGTGCGCGTCTCTGAGCCTAGAGATGTTGGAGTCTCAAGGATTCTTGAATAGTTCTTAGCTGTTCGGTAGGAGCTCGTTGCTGAATCTTGTAGTCTCCTAGATCATGTTCATCGATTATTCTTCAGAAGGAGGTGAAAGACGAACCGGATCTTCCTCTTCCTTTTCGTTTCCATTCTCCAATTCGGAGTGGGCAATAACCCAAGAACCCTTACTAATTGTCGTAAATTGGAGAAGAAGACTGAGTGAATTCAAAATCGTGCATTAGTGACTTTTCCTTTCAATCCCTCAACTTCTATAGTATCGTTGCTTGCTATTGCAGCATCGCGGATGGATGGCCCGTAATTGTAACAAATTTAACACGAAGCCAGTATCTACTATGAATTCTCCTTCGCCGGCCTCCAGTTCCCTGGACTTTGGTCGGATTCGAGGAGAAGGTACCTGTCTGAGGCACGGGGGTGTACCTCGTTCTGAACGGTTACTCGTTTTCGTACCAACAAGAAGGATCCGCCCGCCCCGTTCCGGACAAACGGACGGGCGGGCGCCTTGGTAGTTTAACCCTTAGTATCATGATTTTTTTCCACAGCAAAAATTGCTTATTGGTGCATTTTTGTCCAAACTTCATCGCAAAAGTAAGCAAAAATTCCTAGTGTAACAATTTTTTATATAAATGAAAGCATATGGATATAACACTAATGTTACAACATGCATAAAAGTAAAGGTAAAGGTAAAAGTTAAACAGAATGTTGCACTAGTGTTATATACATTATTATGTTCAACATCAAATTTATTCAACAAGGAAAACGGAAATAACTGAGAGAGCAAATTAGCATTTTCAGTGGTACTGGCGAAACTAAGAGTTGAAATCGACAATACGATACAGTGTGTCAGTAGAATTTCTACGGATGTGTTTCGGCTTTAAGGACACTTGTTACATATAGTAAGGCCGTGGTTACAGTGGAGGCGTTTTCGCCCGAACGATCGATTTTGTTTCTGTGTAAACAATAACATTCATCGGTGTGATCCATTTTGGCTTCGTAATAGATATCGCGGGATTTCGCGCGAAAACGCGTCTACTGTAACCACGCCCTAATACTACAGTAACGCTTTGAAGTTCATGAAAAAGCCCCAAATGGCACGTACGATTTTTTCAATTCATGTAACACGGGTGTTACACTATGATACTAAGGGTTAAATACTCGCATCATTCGACGGATGGTTCGTGGGGTTCCAACTGCCTATAATTTTGAGATTCTCCCGTTTCCGTTACGGAACAAACGGTCTACAATCGTCATACCTACGGTATTCGCATTCCCTAGTTACGAGAATCATCGGATTTCATGGCAGTGTCGGATCGCAATAACAGTGATCGCGGTATTCATTGATATATACGCGGAATACGAGGACCGGGGTTCTCCGAGATTCTAATCCTCTGTACGGGGGGGGGGGGGGGGAGGAGGTCGGACCGGGAGCGGGTGTGCGTATATCTCGTTATTTGATAACCTGAGCGTCATTTTTTCTCGTCTATGGGATTGCAAAGCTGCATCAAACGCGTCGTCTGATGTACTAAGGTCGGGGCCAGATATATTGGCCGGTGAGTTTTGTGAGGGGTATTCTCCCACCACACAGTTTGCCTGCCTCGGTGCTCCTTTTCTCAACGTTTCTTGTGCAAACATGCTTATACGTTCAAGGTCCAAACGTAATTCCCCATATCACCGACATGGAATTTCCTGCATTTCTCACTTCTTAATGGTATTCCAACCCCTTCGAGGGTCGAAAGCCATAAAATTCGGTGAGCCTCTGCGGGGTATTGTCCTCGCCACGGGGTACCAGGCATCTCTTTGAAAGGCGTCGCTAGCTGGCGGAACCGTACTCGGGCGATATTTCGCAGGAGCGTAACCTAACTCTCACAGAAATTGATAACAACCTGCAAAAGATTGTTGGCACAATCTCCCTATGCACCTCTAAAGCGGTGCCCAAATATAAACGCAGTAATTACATAAATAAATACCTAAATCATAAACTACGGAAAATGCAAAAAGATAAGAGCCGCGTGGTCTCTCTCTTCCACAAGCTTCATAGTGCAAACACATCATCTTGCCTTCTGATTACAAAAATGACGATAGCCACTCCCAAAAAGTATCTAGATACGAAAAGTATTTAGATGCGAGTATCTAAAGCCTTGTAACGGGAATTCAAAACAGTGATTGAAAATTACTGGACTAACGTAATTAAATATATAGACTGGATCCGCTGCAGCAGACACGGGTATCGTTTGCCATAAGAGGAAGCTGAGGATTGTTATGGCAGATTGTTATAACTCATTCCACCACTGCCAATTGTAAATCCATTTCCTGGACTCGATGTAATGGACAAAATTCTGCTACCAACGGAGTGCATTGCCAAAATTGCAAGGTACTTACCATTCGCTGACCGGTCTTGGAAATGGTCTCTAGACAATGGCGACAAGGAATTCTTGCCTCCTACCACAATGTTCAGTACATTGATTTGAATAATTGGTACTGGCCGAACGTATAGGAGGAAAAACTAATAACTACGAACTCCTTCTATTGGTTAATGATGAGGGTAGATATCTGAAGGGTATAAGTATCAGTGAAGAGCACTTAGCCAAAAATTTAAAACCACAAGTGATTGCTTTTGCCATCAGGAATTATCCTGGATTAGAGTCACTACACTTGATCGCTATAACCATACGATCATCGGCTTTGAGGGAAATGGAACCAGGGGCACCACGGCTCACCTGCCTCAAACTAGGAAAATGCGATGGACCAATGGACCCAGGGCTCTTTAATGTGCTGGTATCAGCTATACACTTGAAATCTTTCTGCGCATTAGAAACCGATATCACCGGCAGATCCTTGTTGGCAATAAACCAAAATCTTGAACGGATCACCCTGCATGACTGCGAGAAGTTAAACCCCAGTTTGTCCGACATGCTCCAAAAGTTACAAAAACTGGAATATTCGGATATAAGCAGATATGATGATCTAACGGACCACAGTATTTTACAGGCATTATTAGACAACACTAACCTCCACATCGCTTTGAACGATTGACATTTTATTTTTGCTCTTTTAAAGAACCTAGCCCTGAAATGGAAATAGAGGAAGACAAAGAAGCAGCCGAAGAGGAGACTTCGCCGAGCTCGTTCTGGGTCCAGTAAAGGAGGCTATTTCTTTTCCCTCAAAGTACCGGAGTATTACGGACTTAAGCCTCACGTTTTGCGGATGGGTCGCTTCCGCATTTGTTACAGGAATCGGCCTTTACATAAAGGAGTTAAGAAGTTTCAATCTTAGCGGCTGCACGAATATAAGGGGAGAGTTCGTTTTGGAGCCAATAAAACAACTTCCAAAATTAAAAACACTAGGAATCAACAACATGCATCCCAGCGTCGGAGAGTGGTTCCTGCAGTTCCTCACATCGCTGACAGAGGTCCACAGCAGAGAAAATCGGGGAATTACTAACGAGGACATATGTGAATTGCTTCGACAGAGCCCTGATATAGCCATCGTCAACGTAGAGAGATGCCCAAACATCGGTAAACTTGTACTGAACTGCGCGTACGGGGTGGCAACGGGGGGTCATCGGACGGGGCCAATACACTTGTCTGTCGGAGGAACCACGATTACGCGATACACCAGGTACAAACGCAACGACTATCTACACGTCACGCACGACTTGATATACGAACCCCTATTTCAACACACTTAAACTGTAACGGGATTGCATTGTGACAATGTGCAAACATTATGGGAATCCACTAGTCCAATGCAACCTGACCCCATACGTCTATATATATATATTCATAAGCGCCACTGTCAAACACAGACCTCACGGGGAAGTCCTTTTCTGCAGTCACTAAAAATCTAGACATGCTTTCCCTCCACCGCTGCGAACAATTAAAACCATTATACCCAGCATCCATTCTCCAAGGATTGCAGAAGCTGAGTTGCCTAAAGATCAGTATTTGTAAGAGTCTGATGGACCATAGTATTTTGCAGGCGCTAATCAACAATTCAGAACTGCAGACGACCCTGGCGAGCTTGGAGTTGCACTTCTGCAGTTTCGAGGAGGCCATGCCTGAAATGGAAATAGAGGAAGGTAACGAAGCAGTCGAGAGGGGCAATTTTGTCGAACTGGAGATAGGCCCGGTAGAGATGGCTGTTTCCTTCCCCTCAAAATACCGGAATATAACAGACCTGAGCCTTACCTTCTGTGGATGGGTTGCCTCTGGCCTTGTCTCGGAGATTGGCATGTACATGGGGGAAATAACATCCTTGAACCTTAGTGGTTGTACCAACATCAAAGGGGAATTCGTCCTGGAATCACTCCGGCAATTGCAAAAACTGAAGGTCCTAACCATAAACTACATGCATCCGACTGTCGGGGGATGGGTACTACAGTTCCTCAAGGGCTTGGTGGAGATCCACTGCAGATAGAGCCAAGCTATCACTGACGAGGACATCTGCGGGGTGCTGCGGCAGTGTCCAGGAATAGTCGCCGTCGATGTGGAGAGTAGCCCAACCATCAGTAAAACTGTACTGAACTGCGCATACGAGGTGGTGACAAACGGTCATCGGACAGAGTCAATACACCTATATGTTGGAGGTACCACGATTACGCGATACACTAGGTACAAACGCAACAATTCTCTGCACGTTACGCACGACCTGATGTACAAGCCCCTATTTCAGTCCACTTGAATTGTAACGGGATTGCATTGTGACAGTGCAAACATTATGGGAATCCTCTAGTCCAATGCAACCTGAGCCTATACGTCCATATATACATACATCCATAAACGCTACTGTACCTTATACCTCCAGTATACATCGTCGGAGACGACGATGGTTCCAAGGAGGGAGGGATGTTACGTTCGGAACGTAAAATTTTTCTTTTTGGACTATATTTTGGGTATGCATCAACAACGCCTAGTGTTATGGAAAAACCCTCGTTGATCATACTCCTGCCTAGTAGTTCATAATAATTTTGTAGAACAAGAACCCCTTTCTTTGGAGCGTCGTTGCCTCGACATATAGCCGTCCCGCGATAAGAATATGGCGGTGCTAACGCAGCGGCGTTCTCACCAAAGAGTCGCGCTCGAAAAGACCCAGTGGTTCTCTTGCTGTGCCGAATGCGCTCTGTGTAAGCGCCGGGACTGCGTTTCAACAATGCCTTGCAGCATTGTGGGAGAACCCTCTGACCGTCGCGCTAAACATTGTAACATAATCAGTAACGGCTACATCAGGAATGCGCAGACTGGGTTGCTTCACAGAAGATTGGCGGAATTGTATACTCTACATCCGGTGCAGGGAATTGTGTCTTCCCACGGTTTTGTCGCGGATTATTAACTAACTGGGAATTGTTTTTTTTTAAATTAGATACCTAACACAATTTCTGATAGTCTAAGAATTGTGGGATTCCCCTAGTCAGAAATTGTATATATGAATTTATGAATGTGAGGGAAGGCCCTCAGCGGTGTGAAATTGTATGGTTTTCAAGACGTGGGATGTCATGTTCTCCTGTGCGTACGAATGTTCCGTAAAGATCAGTTATACAGGGTGTCCCAAAAATGCTGCGGGTCCTTAAAGGGGGTGATTCGGGGGGTGATTGCAAACAACATTTTCCTTTGCGAAAATGCTCTCCGAGGTTTCGTTAACGAGATATTAATAAAAAGCACCGACCAATCAGAGCGCGAGTCTGACGGCCGAGCAATCGCGCGCGATTACAGTCAGCTGACCGTACCGCTACCACCCCATATTTCTTCAGTGAGGTAAAAAACAGGTCGACAGAAAAATTGCAGGATTATTTTACTAACCCACTCTTGGCCAATGACACTATTTTTATAATAATCAGATTCGTAAGTTCCAGCTTGTCCTTATCTTGATTATTTGGAAATGGAAACCACGAGAAGGTGGTGAGCTTTTTCCATCAGGAGAGGATAACATATTATAAAAAGGACATTTTATAATAATCCTTTTTATAATAGGACATTTTATAATAATCCTTTTTACAGCGGTACGGTCAGCTGACTGTAACCGCGCGCGATTGCTTTACCTGAGACGGGGCGCATTGTCTTTAACACCTTCACCTCGAGGTGAAACGGTAAAGGACTTTTCGATATCTTCTGGCATCAGGATAATGCCTGTCCCGCATTGTCCCTCAATTCAGGGACAAATCGCGTTGATGAATTCCGTGCGAGAGAAGGTGGGCTTGAAGTTCAATTGGTTCTAAACTAACAAATCGGGCCTGCTTATCTCTCGTGTCTAAACACGCGCTCGAATTTCAAAACAAAAGCATGCGTCGACGTATTCCGTGCGAGAGAAGATGGACCTTGGGAAGGAGATATTGCTGTGAAGAGGGCCTCTTCAGGACAGTGGCCGTTTGGGAGGGCTGCAGGACAGGTTGGATAGATTAGGGCCAATCGGACATCAAGCCCATCATCTCTCACACGGAATACGTCGACGCGTGCTTTTGTTTTCAAATTCGAGCACGTGTTTATACTCGAGAGATAAGGGGTCCGTCTTTAATTTGAGGGTAGGACGAAGCAGGCGGGACTACGCGCAGTCAGCGGACTACCCCTTCTCTTCCTGTGTCTTTCCGCGAGGCGTATTGATGTTGGATAATACTCTGTAATTTCTAGTTCTCTAAAATTAATCAGGCTGATCAGCCAGAGCATTTCACCAGGGTCGCGGTTTATGACCGTATTGTCCCGCCAGTAGGCGGTAGAGAACGATTTCCTACAGTTTCCGATAATTTATGACTTAATTGGTTCCGCCTCGTAGCAGACGTGAACTCAGGGTATCGGATAGGGGAAACAGGAATGGTATGCATTTTCTTCTTTATAGCAACTCGAAGACTTTCTGCTTCTCTGCCCTTCGGACCCTTTCGAACCGATACACGTGGTGTCTGTTTTCTATCTCGAAGCAATGGGTACATTAGCAGTAAAAGGACGGAGCGCGGGCTTTTGTGAAAGTGTTCGTTGCACTTCTGCAAAACACGTGTGTTCCGAAAATGTGCTGGCTTCTTTTTACCAAAAGCCTCTTGTCCTGGTGGGAGTTAACTCATAATGGAACCAGAAAAGCTACTTGGGGGTAGCGGAAGTTGGTTGGAAAAAATCCTGTCAGTCAGCTAGCAATCGCGTTGCAGAAATGTTCACGGCCCAAGAATACTACAGGATGTTCTGGGTGTACGCCCGGAACATCGGGGACGTGAGTGCTGCTGCGCGAGCATTTGCGCTAGAATATCCTCAGATCCGAACGCCAAGCGAGGATACATTTCGCCCGTTAGCGTCGAGGCTATTCTCGACGGGGTCCATAATGCCGCGAGGCAGCGCGGTGGGCAGACCCGCAGCAGCGCGAAATCTGGGCACCATCAAGAGAATCCTCGACGCCGTTGAAGCCGACCCAACAATCAGTTTGCGCATCTTGAGCCGTCGCCTAAAGTAAGTCACAGTTCAAGATAACTGCAGCAATTATTAATTAAGAAAAAAAATGTTATCTAATAGTGTATGTTTTTGCATTTTGTTCTAGTGTCAGCAGGACGACGATACAACGAATCCTCAGGGATCGCAGGTTGCATCCGTACAAATATGTACGGGTGCAACATTTGCACGCCGGGGATTACATCCAGCGGGTTCAATACTGCAGGTGGCTGTTGGGAGAAGTGCGAAGGAATCCGTCGTTCACCAAATACACATTGTGGACGGATGAAGCACTTTTCAATAGGGAAGGATGCTTCAATTCCCACAATATGCATGCGTGGAGCGACGAAAATCCCCTAGCGCTTCGTCCACGTGCAGCACAAGTCCGTTGGTCGATCAACCTATGGGCCGGCATTTGTGGCGAATTTATCGTTGGGCCGTACATTCTGCCAGACAGGCTGGACGGCCCAGCGTATAAATATTTTTTAGAACATGTTCTGCCGGATCTTATGGACAATATTCCATATGAGATCCGACAGAACATGTACTACCAGCATGACGGAGCTGGGCCACATTACACCGCGAATGTCCGCGCTTATTTATGTGAAACCTTTCAGGACAGGTGGATCGGCCGCGGCGGGCCAGAGGCCCACGTTGCGTGGCCCCCACGGTCACCGGATATGAATCCGCTGGATTTTTTCTTCTGGGGCTACCTGAAGGTAATTTGATTATTGCTGTTACTCTATACTTATTCCTGTTGTAGATATTCTTTTTTTTTACTTACGTTTTGTATTTGTTGTACAACAATCATTTCAGAATGAGGTGTATCGTCAGCCGGTGGACACCCCGGAAGAAGCAATTGCGCTTATTCATGCAGCGGTGGCAAACGTAACGCCACAAACATTACACGGCGTCCAAAGACAAATAATTCTCCGCGCTGAAGCATGCGTGGACAATGACGGTCGCCATGTTGAGCAATTCTTCAACTGACAACAATCGGCCCCTTTCGGGGCCACCAATTTTTAAAACGTAGGAACAACCCGTTCCATGAAAAGTAAATAAAGTGATCAGTGTTAGTAGCCGTGCAGTGAAGTGAATATTCGGTACGTTGACCTGGACGCACCTGACATTGCGACCCTTAACTTTGGGTAGTGTCGTATACCTGGGACCAGCTGTGCACTGAGTTCGTCCATCGATGACCAGGATCGGTTCAGTGACCCTATGACACAGATTTTCTAGCTGCTGGTGAATTTCCAACAAGGGTGAGTTTTAGTTACTTTATTGGTGATCATTCATTTTTAAATTTAACGCAAGCGATGGCTTTATTCGAGCTTTTTAAACAGACTTATTCGTTATCACCAACAGTGCTGGCCGTTATTGAATTACGGATTTTTATCACAATAACGAACTACTATCACTTTTCGTTAATTTCCTGTTACATTACCTTTTCGTGGCTACGTTATTAACACAAGGAAATTTACGTATTTCTTATCCTCCCACTTCAAATAATTATTATTTTCGAATCTTCTAAAAAAAAACTGCGTATTTGTCTTTTTACGTTACACGTGATTTTCATCCATTTATCCTTTATTCATTATTCACTTTAAATGACGAACAAACCATGACAACATGTTCGATTTTATTTGTTCCGTCTTTTTCATTTGCCATTCTATGCAATTTTCTTCGATGCATGCCCAGTTGTTTGTTCGCAGTCGTAGCGCGGCTCGTAGCCACGCTGGCGCGGGAACTCGGCCGTCAGACTCGCGCTCTAATTGGTCGGTGCTTTTTATTAATATCTCGTTAACAAAACATCGGAGAGCATTTTCGCAAAGGAAAAGGTTGTTTGAAATCACCCCCCGAATCACCCTCTTTAAGGAACCGCAGCATTTTTGGGACATCCTGCATATTTGAATCATTAGTCTGACGGGTGGACGACACACACACGCGCACGCACGCACGCACGCACGCACGCACACACACACACACCGCCTTGTTAAGTAGAGGGGCCCATGCGTGGCCGAGCAATAAAATGCAGCGTTTTCGGCGCGGATCCACGCTAGCCGCTGCCGAGAGCGTGAAGCTGCGACACTCTGCGACGGTAAATCGTGAGGTGCGTGCCATTGGGTCCGCGAAGTGTTTTAGACATAAAGTTCTTCGGTCTACTGTGTAGCCGCGTGGAAAGACTCAACTTTGCGAAACGAATTATTCCATTAACTTTGAAACATATATTCTATTAACTTACAAAATAATTTATTCTGTTAAACGATTTATTATAAATTCTCATTGCATTTGCTCAGTTAAATTTATTACTATTTCGGTTTCATTTTATAATTCAACTCGTGTCTATTCCATCTTATAATCAAGTGTGTGCGTGTTCGCGTCTCATCCCTCTTTCTGATTCAGGTTTATCAGCGACTCAAAAGTATCCAAAATTCAAACAGGAAATTTAAAGCATATTGTCATTTATATTATTGTGACTGTTTGGTGAGTTGCACCTACTGTCTCTTTATTTGACACTGTTATAATTAATGCGTATCTAACGGTAATTTCTGACAGTCAATCGACTGTGGGATTCCCCTAGTCAGGAGTTATGTCCAATTATACGATACCAATTATCCATATCTTTGATCTTTTCCATATTTTATTCTATTATTTTGCTTCCGTCCACTATTCAACATTAAAGCTTTATTTATCATTAAATTCTACTCGTTTATTACCTATCTGATTCCATTGAAGAGACCCGTATGGGACTAGAGCACACTCGGCTCAAACGATTGTGGCCGATCGAGATTCGATTGTATTCGAGCTTACTAGGGCCGGTTTTTTTACAATGCTATCATTCTACAGTATTTCATGAACATGGTGAAGGCACTGCCAAGCCACATGTTCCCGTATAGAACACTTCTAATTCATGTTGAAACACCACTGTGGCACCATCTGCCTATGACTGTCATAATTATATAAATCTGCGCGATCGGCGCAAATGACACCAAGAATAAATGTCAAATGACTTTTATTGCAGTGAACCTAAAAAAAATCATAATAATTTTAACTCTATAAACGATAAACTTGTAATGTCCAAAGTAAATAAATCAACGGATTTATAATGGAAGACACAAATAAATAAAGCGGGATGGTGAGATAATAAGGAAAATAATGGAAACGAATGTTATGTATTTCGTAGAGGTAGCAAGGGTCAGGAAACCAGAATACTGAGATGAATAAAGTCTTGTGGTATTTTATTCGTAGCAGTCTTCATAGATTAAAATCTAAGACGCTCATTATTAGTGGAAATGTGTAGAGCAAAGAAATACGCATTTATTTCAAAATCTGCTATCCGTTATTTCATGTCAACAACGGGAAAGTAAACATAACCGAAGCAATGTAAATTAAATTTTGTGACAGGAGCACGTGAACGTGTCTCATATTAAACATCATCCGTTTACTTCACGATATATCTGTCAAAAATAAATTATGAAGTAACATACGAAATAAGTAGGAAATGGTTCGGTGAGAATTTATGAAAAATAAAAATACTGATGGAAGTGTTTCTTCTTCAATTTTAATAGCTGGAATCCTATTCTAGGCGAATTTCACTTACACCCCAATCGCCCGCAACGCCCGAGATTTCCATTATATATCGCGACCGCGGGCCCGATTTGGGTATAATTGGAATTCGCCCGCTGTAGTTTTCAATTGTTTTTGGAGACTTCATTACTTTTGGTTTCGAAAAAAATCGCCATTATCCAAGATGCACTCCGCAAAGGAACAACAAGCATTCAGACGAGGCGAAGTGGCGGCGCTCTTTCAAAGTGGGCACACCATTTCGTCTATTGCTGAGCAGCTTCGAATTCCAGCGCGGACAGTGAGGAGGTACGTACACCGGTTTACGAATATGGGTGAGGAAGGTCTGATCGATTTACGTAAATTTAATACGGGCGCGCGAAAGACTACGCTGGCAGATCATTGCGCAAATGGTTCAAAACTCATTTGAATCGGCGTCAGACGTTACCGTAAATCTAGATTTGCCAGTATGTCACAATACTGTGCGAAATCGTTTACGCGAAGCCGGCTACCATTGTCACCGGCCTGCACGTAAGGTGCTGCTGACACAAACGCACCGTGAGGACCGCGTTGCGTTTGCGTTACAGCAGTTACCTGTCACGCAATTCGAATGGGAAAGGACCATTTTCACCGATGAAAAGGTATTTTCTACTATAAGTGGTAAATCTTTAAACGTATGGAGACTCAGAGGGAATTCCTATCTGGATCCCAGATACATTTTGCCCCGTACTGACAGTGGGCGCATCACATGTGGTATGCGGGGGTGGGTTACTGCACGTGGTCCTGGTAGATTAATCGAAATATCACCACATATGAACTCCGCGGAATATGTTCAAATTTTAGAGAACGTACTTGTGCCCAGCGTTCGTGAAATATATTCTGTAGAGACGATGCCGGTGATTAGATTGGTACAGGACAATAGTTCAGTACACACCTCTGCTGCCGTACGTGCATGGTTTAGAACGCACCCCGACATCGAAGTTTTACAGTGGCCTGTGAAATCGCCAGATTTAAATATAATAGAACATGTATGGGCATATGTTGCTAAATCCTGGCGACCAGCTGCCAATGTAAGAACTAGGGCTGCTCTTATAGACCATGCGATGCACGCGTGGGCAAATTTAACAGCCAACCCACACCTATTCGAAAACCTGGGGAAATCCATCCCGAAACGGTTAGATCAAGTAATTGATCGTAGCGGTTTCTGGACGGATTACTAGTGCGTACCTCCGAACGCATCGCTAGGCCTTTTTCAAGGCCGCAAATATTCTCGGATCATCGACGAAGAACATGTCAGCCTTTGTAAAGGCCACACGAGGAACCAGCATTTCAAGATCGTGGTGGTTTTAGTGGGTGCAAGCTCCACATAACCTCGGCTCGGGGGAGAACCGAGGTATCCGTTTGGGATTTCCACCACGTTAAAACAAAATAAATGATTCCAGCTATTAAAATTGAAGAAGAAACACTTCCATCAGTATTTTTATTTTTCATAAATTCTCACCCGAACCATTTCCTACTTATTTTGTATGTTACTTCATAATTTATTTTTGACAGATATAGCGTGAAGTAAACGGATGATGTTTAATATGAGACACGTTCATGTGGTCCTGTCACAAAATTTAATTTACATTGCTTCGGTTATGTTTACTTTCCCGTTGTTGACATGAAATAACGGATAGCAGATTTTGAAATAAATGCGTATTTCTTTGCTCTACACATTTCCACTAATAATGAGCGTCTTAGATTTTAATCTATGAAGACTGCTACGAATAAAATACCACAAGACTTTATTCATCTCAGTATTCTGGTTTCCTAATCCTTGCTATCTCTACGAAATACATAACATACGTTTCCATTATTTTCCTTATTATCTCACCATTCCGCTTTATTTATTTGCGTCTTCCATTATAGACGGAGAGCTGGCTACACAGGGTTTAACGTGACTCAATGCAGTCACCATTCTTATTTAAAAATGTTGGATTAGTATTGCCGAATACGAAATCGCCGGTCTGCCGCGTCAGTCCGGGGAACTAACGGCGGGGGTGGACGTCAAACAGGTAAAATTTTCTAGCTCAATAACGTCATTTCTGCAGTCCTGAAAATTCTGGTATACATAGTACAAGATGGTACGAAGAGCGTGTAACTATTGGCAGACAACTAGACAGGGGAGAAATGACCGGCAGATCGAAGTAAAGCTGCAAAATATTCGGCAAAATTAACGTCATTCTTGCAGTTCTGAAATTTCATATACTTATTGTTTACGCATTTAATGAACGATATGCAAAATGGCAGACCTCCAAGTGGAGGATAAAACGTGGCAGACGTCGATGAAAAGCGCGATACGTGGCTTACGCGCTCTAAACACACGATCGCAGCGATTCAATTTTCTGGGTTAATTTATTGTTTTTCTACTGTGCATTGTTTAGTATTTTCCTGTTAAGAAGGTAAATAGCGTAGCGGACAGTCGACTTGGGAGAAAGTTTATTTTTTCCCAGGGTTGAACTCTTCTTATCAAGTGCATGCCACGTGCGACCGAGCTCCAGAGTAGGTAATAAAATTGACAATTTCCAGACCCTCGGGTCGGGCGCGAAGGACAGTTTAAGCGTTTTCAAAGAAAGGACCTCAAGTGGCAATGTCTTCGAGCTTCGAGAGTTATTATTCCTCCACTACTTTTTTCCAAGTGATCGAAGTTGCGTATCCACGGAAAATTGTCAGAACAGTCCAAACTGCCGCTGCGTGCGTTTCTCGTGGAATCATTGTCGTTTTCGCCTAAACGTTCTTGTTGCCATTATTACTTGCTGACATTATTTCACAACGCGATACATCGTGAAGAATAATGGCTTCTGTGCCAGTTTGTGCTTTTTCTTGTAACGATGAAAGTGATCAAATTATTTTATTCACTGAAAATTCGTTAAAAAAGTGTACTGAAATTCTGAAAATTCGTGTCGCCTGTAACTTGAAGTACAACGATATTATTTTACCGGCTAGTGTTGTGCCTACTCACGGATACCACGTGAAATGTTACAAGACTTTCACGGCCATTAAAAAAAAATATGTCGAGAAGTATAAGGAATCAGTATCATCGCAGCCATCTCCGATGTCTATTGATAATCAAGCTTCAGGAATTGAAGCAATGAATCCAGCAGGAGACGAGGTAGGATGTGAAGCATCAGGGTCAGAAACGCAATCGATCGAAGAATCGACACCGTCAGTGCAAAATTTAACAAGTAAGAAACATATCGATGTTTGCTTCTTTTGCGATCAAGCTCGTAAAAAACGCAACTATAATTTGTTGCCACTGTATAGTTCTAAAGAAACAATTCTCAAGCAAAAAGTGAAAGATAATGCAACTGCTTTGAGTGATATTTCTATGTTAGAAAAAATTAACGCAATTGCGGTGAATGATAACATTTATTATCATAATATTTGCAAAACAGCTTATTTCAATAAATTCATAGCAACACCTACATCAAAACATACCGATTGGCACTCGAAGAGAAATTTTCATGAATTAGCATATAAAGATACTTGCAATTTTGTGCAGGAAAACATCATCAACAACAAAAATTGTTATTTATTAAATCTTCTCACAGATTATTATAAAAGCACATTAGAAAAACTGTTTACTGATAAATTTGAATCTTTTGAGACTATATTTACTCCTCAGCATTTACTAAACAAATTAATGAAAACTTTCGATAATCAAATTCAAATCATAATAATGCATAAGGCAAAAATTGTTGCACCAAAGGAAGAGTGCGTTATCAATGAAGCTAGATTTTTAAAATTACACGAATCAGAAGTATTACAGCGTAGTGCTTTACTTTTAAGAAGACACATTTTATCAATCACAAAAAAACCTTTGCCGACTAATATAAAAACAACTGACTTAATTGTTGGAGAATGTGACATCCCCGACGCGGTTTCAGAGTTTTTACGAACTTTAATTTGTGGCAGTGATCGAAGAACCCTGAAAAGTACTGAATGCTCGCGAAAAGTTAATTCTTTATCGCAGGATTTAATTTGTACAGTTACTCGCGGTAGAATTGAAACATCTAAACATATCACGCTTGGCCTGACTTTGAAGAGCATCACAAGTAGTAGAAAAGTTATCGACATTATAAACAAATATGGACACTGTTGCAGCTACAATACTATTGAGGAGCTCGAAACTGAAACAACTTTTGCTTCTTGTAGCAGATCAAATATTTGCCCAGAGGGTGTCAAATTGTCTCCTGATTATTGTACAGGCGTTGCCTTTGATAATTTCGATCGATATGTGGAAACTTGTAGCGGTAAAGATACATTACACGACACGGTTGGAATTTTATATCAAAATGTGCATACAAACGATAATAATAATATATGCGAAAGTGATAATAACAATGATAATGCACCTCTAGCTTCTAAAAGAAGAAGAACGTTTGATACCATTGTTCCGGAGTTAGTATCTTATACTAAAAAACCTAAAGTTGTTGAACATTTGTTAGCAATTGATGATGAATTGCGTCAAATAAGTCTAAGTACTCATGATTTTATAGAAAAATTGGATGTTATGTGGGTTTTATCCCATTATTTGAAAGTACCGGACACGCCTATGTGGGTAGGCTTCAATAGTAAAATAGTACAAATTAGTAATTGTAAACAAAAAATATTTTACCTCACGCCAATCAATCAGTCACCGACAGATACATCCGTTGTGTATGAAACAATGAGACAAAGTCAAAAAGTTGCCGAAATATGCCAACAAAGGTACATACAAGTTACATATGATTTAGCTATTGCTAAAACAGCTTTTCAAATTCAGTCAACTGAAAAACCACAATTCGACAATCTTTTTATTCATTTGGGCTCTTTCCATATTATGATGGCTTATTTTAAAGCTGTAGGAAAATTCATTGATGAATGTGGATTAACTCACGTGATGGTCGAGAGTGAACTATTAGCAAGTGGTTCAGTAAATGGGTTTATAAGTGGAAAACATTTTAACAGATGCAAGCGTCTGCACCCTATGGCAGTATTAGGACTACAAATTCTACATTTTGAAGTTTTTTTAAATCAAGAACAGATAAAGATTGAAGATAACTTACTTGAAGCAATACAAAAATTTCAGTCAAAACAACTGTCAAGTAATAGTATTGAAAATAAAGATCTAGATGTCATTTTATCCAAATATTTGAAATATCAAGAAGAGACATTAAATGGAAATTTTGGCAAAACTGCACAATTCTACATGATGTACATCAACTTCATAAATTATTATCTGATTTTCAGTAGAAGTATTCATACTGGAGATTTTCAACTTTACAAATACATCATACCGAAACTTTGTAATTTATTTTTTATGTTTAATCATAATAATTATTCACGTTGGCTACTCAAATACTACGATAATATATTAAAAGTTGAACAAACGCATCCAGGGTTAGAAAATGATTTTAAAATGGGGTATTTTGGCATTAAAAGAACCGACAAGCTTTTTTCAAGGATGCCGATAGATTTGACGCTGGAACAAACGATAAATGCGGACGCTACGCGAAGATTGACAGGTATCATATTATTATTTTTATTATTTATGAACCTCATTCTGAGCATTATAAAAGTTAAGGTTACATATAAATTATAGATGTTTTAATAGTTGTGTAATTGTTAATGACATTATAATGTATTTGAGTATCTAAGATACAAAGCCATTTTCTTCAAGTCATATTTCTTAAATATTTAAAATTTGAAAAATAGTGCTTTTTATGTCTTAGAAAACTTATATATCGATTTTGATTCTAGAATTCAAAACTAAATATTCATATTTGTTAGTAAAACTTGCAGAAAAACATCCTTATTTTATATAATTAATAGTGATTCAGTTTTCATATTATTGTCAGTCAACCCTTTAACGTTTTTCTTCTGTTTTCTTCCTTGGATAGGTGTTATACATTTCACAAACTCTATATCTGCTCGACAGCGATGGTCGAAAAGTCATAGCATCAGAGCTACCGTAACATCTCACACCTATGAAGAAACTGGTATAAAAAGGGCTCAAGATGTTACCGCAGATTTAGAGAAACACCAAATTAATAAAGACTCTCTTCAGTTACAAAATTTCATATATATACTATAAAACAAAATATGAATCCGTTTGACTCCATAGAACTAGATAAAGATCTCTTATATAATATTAATACTGGACGTGCAACATCAAACGAAGTTTCTGACTTTCTTTTAAACGTGGAAAGTACTGGAAATAGTTTAAGAGAGATTTTCATTTCTGAATGTGCTACGTCAGTAGATAGATTTGAAAAAACCATTAAACAGAATAAAATCATGAATTTTTCATGCTCTACTGAAAAAAAGAAATTAGTTATCAATAATAAAGTGCAGGAAGTCCGACTTCAAAGGGATTTATTTGGAAGGATATTGGGAATATCCATGAGACATAATCCAAATATTGAAAAGATTTTATCGTATCCTCTGACTCCAGTGCCAATGGCTTTGTGCCACATAGATGGAAGCATTTGCAAAACAGATAAATCTATGCTAATGAAATCATTGGAAAATAACACTGAAGGCCATCCACCACCAAACATTGATGTCGTAATACTCGATGGATTTTTTATGTTACATTCTATAAAAGAAGTTCCAAAAACATTCGGAAAGATCTCACAAAAATATTACAAATTATTACAAATTTTCAAGCATCTGTTCTACATTTAATTTTTGATCGCTATTTTTCGCCTTCAATAAAGGATTACGAACGCACTTGCAGAAGTGGCTCGACAGACCGTGTATACATTATATCTGGATCGGAGCAAACAAGACCCGCTGATTTTATAAAAAAATTGAGAAATAGCAGCTTTAAGGAAGCTCTTGTCGGCTTTTTAACTATGAATTGGAGAAAGGATGAAATGGCACCGTTTATTGGCATTAAAACTATTATTCTGAATTTTGATAAATGTTACAGTTATAAAGTTGAAAATGGACATGTTATTCAAACTATTAATGAACAATTATCATGTAACAGCCATGAAGAAGCGGACACAAAGATTGTGTTTCACGCTTGCAATATCGATTACAACGCAAATATTTTAATTAAATGCACCGATACCGACATTCTAATTATAATGCTGGGAAATATGCACCACTTAAAAAGTAAATTAAATATTTGGATCGAAACTGGAATTTCATGCAAAAGAAGATTTATCCATGTTAACGAATTATATCAATCACTAGGAAATATGTTTTGCAAAGCGCTTCCAGGATTTCACGCCTTAACGGGATGTGATTATAATCCGTCTTTTTATCGTAAAGGGAAGCAGCGACCACTAAAAATTTTATCAAAATCAGAAGAATACCAACAGGCTTTTTCCGATTTGGGTGATGTCTCATGTGACAGAAATATCATATTCTCAATATTAGAGAAATTTATTTGCGAAATTTACGGTATGCGAACTGTCCATGACGTAAATGAAGCTCGATTTCATTTATTTTCTTCCCAATATAAAATACAAAATATTCACGAAAAATTTGCAAAGAAAAGCATTAAAAATTTCGATGTTTCGAGTTTACCGCCATGCAAAACAGAATTATGGCAGCAATTTTTAAGATCACATTATATTACAAATATGTGGCAAAACTCATACACGAAAACATTAACTGAATTGAAGCCAGAACTTTGTGGTTGGATCGTCAATGATGGAAAGTATGATTTTAAATGGTTTGACGGACAACAATTACCGTCATCTGTAAAGGACATATTATTGGACATCAAAGATGCTGAAGGTGAAATATTACATGCATATACGTTTATTTCAGATTGTTATTTAGGTATATTGTTTTCATAACGTTTTATAATTTATTTCCAGTTTCTAGCCCAGAAGCTGAAACCGATACTGACGAAACCGACCAGTATGATAGCGACGAGGACGTTGGTTATGATGCACCTAATGAATAAAAACACAAATAAAAATAATTCCTGTAGCAAGAAGTAATATGTTTTACCCCAGCTCCTTGACTATATGATTTAAATGAGGACCCTGTTTTTAAAATATTTATGAATATTATAAGCATGAAAAAGATCATTCAAGACGATTTATTCCGTAAAGTTGATCCACATGCAAGAGTGCACATGATACCTATAATTTACGTTTTTACTAATAATTTTACAAATTTTAAAAAAAATTAAAAAGAACAAGAAATGACACTAAAACTAAGTGACAAAAGAATAAAAATGACAAAATGAATCGTGGTTATCCGCTTGTCGCTTAAGCGCGAAAGCCACGTATCGCGCTTTTCATCGACGTCTGCCACGTTTTATCCTCCACTTGGAGGTCTGCCATTTTGCATATCGTTCATTAAATGCGTAAACAATAAGTATATGAAATTTCAGAACTGCAAGAATGACGTTAATTTTGCCGAATATTTTGCAGCTTTACTTCGATCTGCCGGTCATTTCTCCCCTGTCTAGTTGTCTGCCAATAGTTACACGCTCTTCGTACCATCTTGTACTATGTATACCAGAATTTTCAGGACTGCAGAAATGACGTTATTGAGCTAGAAAATTTTACCTGTTTGACGTCCACCCCCGCCGTTAGTTCCCCGGACTGACGCGGCAGACCGGCGATTTCGTATTCGGCAATACTAATCCAACATTTTTAAATAAGAATGGTGACTGCATTGAGTCACGTTAAACCCTGTGTAGCCAGCTCTTAGACTATTATAAATCCGTTGATTTACAGGGTTTGTCCGGAATGTAATGAGCCTCATTTTTTTGCGACGCGACTATACAACGCGGAGCGGTGCGACCGGTTGGAAAGAATGGGAGGGACCTTTAGCTATCCAGCGATGCCACGGTGAGTCGCCTCCGAGCTCTTGGAGGGTTAGGACGTGCTTCCACGTGAACGTGTGTGCAGTGACCTCATCGTAGTTACGATGGAAAAAACTTTAGAACAACGTTATGCGGTGAAGTTTTGTGTTAAGCTCAACAAGACGCCGAAGGAAACATGGGACATGCTTCAGAAGCCTTCGGGGATGTTTGCATGTCCTATTCGCAAGCAAAGAAGTGGCACAAGTCGTTCAGGGAAGGTCGGGAAGAGGTCACCGACGAGGCCCGTTCTGGACGCCCACCAACATGGTGAACGGACGAACACCTCACCCGTGTGCGCGAATTGCTCAACACAGACCGACGAATGAGTGTTCGTATGATATCGGAACTATTGAACTTGCCGAAAACAATTGTCCATGAGATTGTATCGGAAGACTTGGCCATGCGGAAGATTTGCGCAAAACTTGTGCCGTAAGTTTTGACCGACGCTCAAAAAGTGAATCGCGTGGAAGTGTGCGAGGAGCTGAAACAACTCTGTGCGGATGATCCCAGTTTCCTGGACAACGTTATCACTGGTGATGAGTCATGGGTCTTCGAGTACGATCCGGAGTCGAAACGACAGAGTGCGGAATGGCACAAGACGACGTCGCCAAGCCAGAAGAAAGCTCGAATGAGTAAGTCCCGCGTGAAGTCGATGGTCATTGTTTTCTTTGATGCTAAGGGGATCGTGCACCACGAGTTCATACCCCCTGGCCAGACCATCAATGCTCAATATTACAAGAAAGTCACCCGCGTCCGACAAGAGATCCGAGCGTCATGGAAACGGCACCATGACAATGCGCCGTCTCACACCGCCTTTGTTGTCACCTCCTACCTGACCCGAATCGGTGTTGCAACGATTCCCCAGCCACCCTACAGTCCCGACCTAGCCCCG
Source organism: Andrena camellia (assembly GCA_029448645.1). Taxonomy (NCBI): domain Eukaryota; kingdom Metazoa; phylum Arthropoda; class Insecta; order Hymenoptera; family Andrenidae; genus Andrena; species Andrena camellia. The sequence continues at coordinate 29,964,903 of CM055679.1, forward strand.
GCGGACTTCTTTCTGTTTCCTCGGCTGAAAAGGGAGCTCAAAGGACATCATCTGTGCACCCTGGAGAACGTCCAAGCTACTACGACGACCTTATTGAACAGCATTCCTGCCGAGGAGTTCCAGGGAGCTTATGCAGCATGGAAATCACGCTGGCAAAAGTGTATTGATGCGCAAGGGTCCTATTTTGAGGAATATTAAGGTGTTGTACCTGTCCGATCAATAAACTTTGTAAAAAAAATGAGGCTCATTACTTTCCGGACAAACCCTGTATTTTGGCATTTCGCCCCAAAACATATATACTGTGGGCCAAAAACAGTTGAAGTAGCAACGTATTTAGCAACTGGCATATTTAACGATGGCTACCAGTCATTATTAAAAATATTAAATACGATGGGAGTAACAATTGGCACAGAAGCCAAAAGTTTTGCCGAAACGCAAGAGGCGAACAGAGTTTTCCTTCGAGAGAAAAGGCATCAGGCAGCATGAAAAGAAGCTCGAACTGCTCGAAGAAAAGCAAATGCGGCTTTACAAGAATTATATGAAGAAGAGGAAGGTGTTCTCTATGGGCCAGGCATTGAAGACTAATTGTAAGTATGATTTATTATTTGATAAATAATATTTGAATATTTAAACGCATTTTACTCGAAACGACATATTTTGGCGCGACGATCACGATATCTCAAAAACTACTTAACCAAACGACTTAAAACTTAACATATATATTCACTGCGTGTTTTGTTAGAACCTGAACTAGAATGAAATCATTACATGCAAAATTCGAATTTCGCAGCTCAAAAAACTAACCACTTTTTTGCCGCGAAATGAAAACTTTTCTTTAAAGTGCTGTCATTTTTGTATTTTGTGATTTTCTATTTTCGTTCTAGTTCAAACCCTAGCTACGTTCATATAGATTAAGAAAATAGGTGTGTTTTTTGTTTCAGATGACCATGACAGCCGGGATCGTGATCGCCAGCAGCAGGCGTTTATTTGCGAGCTCCTCATTGTAATCCTTCAAACATAAAATATAATTATGACTAATGCTTCAAAAAATTTGAGTACATTGCCCAAATGTAACTGAATAAATACTGCAAAGTTTGAAACTGCAATATCAAGTACGTTTCCTTCAAAAAATTCCCAAATGTTGCCCTATTTTCCAGGCGTCACACTAGGGAGACCCCTTAAAAAAAAAGGTGTTCCAGAAAATGGCGTCGTACGAACTTAGTTATAAACATTTTTTAAATATTGCGGCGGTTTTTTTTACTACTTATTATACTTAAATAAAGTACAAAGTTTCGTATTAATCCGTTGTTTACTTTTTTTTACTGCCACTTACAAATTGCCTAAGGTCGGTACCAGCCAATGCCGGTGAGTTTCGTGAGGGGAATTCTCCCACCATACCGCTTCCCTGCCTCGGTGCTCCTTTTCTCAACATTTTCTGACTCGCTCTCGTTCCATCTCGCTCTCGCCTTCGCAGAACAAGAATGAGTCAGAAGTAGTGAGGATACCGCCAAGCTCCTGAAGTGTAGGCCAAACCGAGTTCTTAGCGTAGAGATACGTACATCAGAAAAGGTGTGCTTTAGGTCCGAAAATATTCAGGAGTTTTATTGGTGAGAAGAGTGATTCTTTCTCGATAGCTTCATCTCGTATTGGTTCACGCATAGCTTCGTAGCGCACACAACTATTACGCTAAGAATAAATAACAGCCACACGGCTACGTTCAGGCGGAGCCGAGCAGCGTTCCCGTTACCCCACCATACCCTTCGGGGGCCGCGCAACTCCAACTGACAAATGAACTGTAATAATAATTATTGTTAATGTGGCGGGCGAGAACGAGAGAAGGCCTGGTGACGTCATCGGGGTTAGGAAGTTCTGGGGGAAAAGGGCCCTTCCGTGGAGTGGACCGTCCCCACCGGAACGTCGCCAGGCGGGTAGCAACACAAAGGCATTCTTCCTGGACTGCGCGACCGAACGCTACGTTCGAATTTTATATTATCATTAACCAAAGAAGTTGTGAATAAATGAACCGGTGAAGTTATTGTTTATAATACCCCTGTTCCGTTCGCAAAACCCCTACCCAATCACTTCATTAATTTCAAAATATTATTTTTACAGTAAAAACTAATAATGAAACTCCTGAAAGTTTCTTTTATTTTGTTACCCCTTGACGCTTAATGTTGCATCTATGCAACATGAGTTTAAACGGCGAATATCCTATAAATAGGTTTGAAATCGATATTTTCCATTTGAAAATAACAAGATACAACATATATATCAGTCCCACAATTTTGAAATAACGGTTCAAGGGTCTAGGCGTTAGAGGGTTAAGGGAACAGGAAAATTGGAAAGGATTAAATATTGAAGTCAAATCAAATAAACTAAAAGATTTACAAGTTTCAGCTAATAATAGGAAATATATAGATGATGATGAAAATAAAGAAAATCTAAATACAAATGCAGATGTACAAAAAAGCATAACATTAAATGTAATACAGAAGTGCTTAATCGAAAACAAAAATAATGCACGTTGAGGTAAATGATATTGATCTCACGTATGACAGATCATCAAGAAAAAGAAAACACGAAATATTGATAACCGGAAGTAGCTGTAATGTAGTTCTCCTGAAATATTAACCACCTACGTATTGCAATTATACTAAAAAATTGGAACGGTAAAAATTCGGAAAATACATTTCTGACATTTATAGGTATGTAAATATGAAACCGGAATTTTTGTACAGAAAATACACGTTTATTGTATGAAAATGATACAAAATATTTTATTTGAAGTATTGCCCATCGGTAGCTATACTTTTTTCCCATGAGTCTGACAATTTGTGGATGCCACGCCAAAAAAACTATTCCTCTTTTGAGACAAACCAGTCATCGAGCCATTTCCGTACATTTTCGTAAGATGTGAAGCGCTGCGCAGCAAGTGCGTGTCCCATTGATGCAAATAAGTAATAATCGGATGGAACCAAGTCTGGTGAGTAAGCCGCATGCGAAAATATTTCCCAACTAAACGCCTCAATCATTTCCTTGACCGTTTTTGCTCTGTGTGATGGTGCATTATCATGAAGCAAAATCATTTTGTGCTGCCTTTTTTGATATCCCGGTCGTTTTTCACGCAAAGCTTGATTCAAATCAATCATTTGTTGTCGGTAGCGTTCAGAATTAACGGTTTCGCCAGGTTTTAGCAGCTCACAATAGATCACAACTTTCTAATCCCACCAAACAGAGAGCATTGTCTTCCGTCCATAGCGATTTGGCCTTGCAGTCGATGTCGATGGTTCGCCTAGAGTTACCCATGATCTTTTACGCTTAGGATTCTCGAAATATATCCACTTCTCATCACCAGTCACAATTCGATAGAGAAATGACTTTCTTTTGTACCTGGCGAGCAACATTTCGCAAGTGGTTTTTCGGTTTTCCTGCTGTCTTTCATTCAGTTCATGTGGAACCCATTTTCCTATCTTCTGGATCTTTCCCATGGCTTTCAAACGTAAGGAGACGGTTTCTCGCGTCACATTTAAGGGGTCATTCCACTGTGACGGGTTTGAAAAATCGAATTTTTTTTTTGCATTTTTCGAAAGTTTATGCATGTAAGAATATATTGGTTAAGTGGCGTCGCCTAATTTCATTTAATTCAGTTGCTACAGCCTGATGTAGTGTAGAAGGCTGAGCGGCCAGCGCAGCGCGCCAAGAGTTCGGCTCACCCGACCTGTATCTATACCTGATTTTTATAGCGCGGATAATTTTATTGCACGGGTGATTCCTATACAAGTATTTTCCCTTACCTGAAGTACTGTTAATACGATTCCTTTCAAGCAACTGCCGATTTGACGCTATAATCAACGTTTCAGTACGCCTTTGTATTTCGTTGAGGCAACATCTCGAAATATGGACTGAAAGCAGTCTAGAGGCAGCCTGTTGCGCCCAAGCGATTATTCTCGAAAACGACGTTTTTATGGAAATCGGCACAATAACGAAGAAGGTCCAAGTTTCGCGAATACATCAGCAGCAAAATTGCAGCGAAATCGCAACGCCACTTTTGATGTGGCCGTTGATTCGAGTATAAACTATTGTTTTATACAATTTCATTTAGTTTTTCTTTCATTACAACGATTAATAAAGTGCAAAGAGTGTAACAGTGATATACAATTCTTGAAAGATAACCAGCGAGGCTTAGGATTCAAAGTGCATGTAAAGTGTTCATGTAAAGAGACATATGTAAATTCTTGCCCGATGATTGGCAACGCGTATGAAATCAACCGTCTATTTGTGTTTGCGATGCAAATGCTCGGCATCGGTGTAAGCGGCATCAAAAATTTTTGCGGGCTGATGGATTTAGGCCACGGATTGAACAATAATTTATATTACAAAATTATCGAAAATATAAAGATCGCAGTGAAATCAGTTTCTGATTTGGTTCTGAAAAAAAGCTGCCAACGAAGAAAAAAATTTGAATGCAAAAGCAGGAAAGCCACCCACGGAAGTTACAGTTTCATGTGACGGCTCATGGTCCAAACGTGGCTTTACTTCACTTTTAGAAATAGTCACATTAATTGGTAAATACTCCAACAAAATTATAGATCTCGTCGTCAAATCTAGTATATGTAAGGCATGCGAAAAATGGGCAGGCAAAGAAAATACTATTGAATATGAGGCATGGTACGCCGATCACGAAGAACAGTGTGATGCGAATCATTCGGGCAGCGCCGGCAAAATGGAAGTCGATAGGGTACTGGACATGTTCAAACGATCAGAGGAAAAACACCAAATCAAGTACGCTTATTACATTGGAGACGGGGACGCGAAAACGTTCAAATCTCTTTTGGGTATGAAACCTTATGGTGACGATTTTAACATTAAAAAAAAGAATGCGTTTTACATGTTAAAAAAAAGGATGTATAGAAGAGTCAAAGAAGCCAAAAAGCAGCTCACTCAAGTTAAAAAAGCAATAAAAGAAGCTGAACAAAAACAAGAAAAAGGAAAAAAAAGAACTTCGAGAAACAAAGCAAAGGCAGTGCCACTCCAAAACCAGCAGAATTAACAAATAAAGTAATGCAAGACCTTTCAGAATATTACGGCTTGGCCATTCGTCGCCACCCACACTCTGTTGAACAAATGAGAGAAGCTATATGGGCTACTTACTATCATAGAATTTCTACCGATAATTTTCCTCATCACTCTCTCTATCCGTTCGGAGCAAAGTCCTGGTGTAAGTGCCGGAAACACGAAGCTTTAGAAACTCTACAAAATTTCCAACATCCACCTGCTCTGAGTGAAGAGACTGCAGAGATTTTGAAACCAATTTACGAACAACTGACGTCGGACGACTTATTGGAAAGATGCTTGGGCAGCAAGACGCAGAATAATAACGAAAGATTCAACTGCTGCGTTTGGCATCTCGCTCCAAAGCACATCTTTTGCGGAAAGAAAATTTTGGAAATCGCCACACGTTGTGCTGCATGCGTATTTAATGAAGGATTCGCTCCTATTCTTAAAATTATGGAGAATATGGGAGTGACAATCGGGCCACAAACCGCCGCCTTCGCTGAGAGTGTTGATACTACGTGCATAGCGACTGCTGACAAACGAAGCGCACAGGCCTCAAAAGAGGCTCGAATCGCTCGGCGGAATCAAAAAACGGCTCAGGACGACCTTTACGAAGAAGCTGAAGGCCTGTTGTATGCAGCTGGCATCGTCGATTAGATGTAAGTATAATAAAGTACATTTATATAACAAGAAAAATGTAAACGCGTTTTTCTCAGAACGTAATTTTTTCAATCTGCGGACACAATTGCGAAAAAACTATATGACCAATCGGGCTAAAATACTTAAACGTTAATCTATACAGGAGTGGTTATCGCAGAGACTAGAATCACACATTTTCGTTGCTTTTTTCTTATTTTTTGCGTTGTAAAATGATTAAAAAATTTAGCTAATTTCGATAGTTCAACTTTGGACGTCCGTCATTTTGTTAATTCTTTATCAATCAAATTAATCCTAGTCTCTGCCATAGCGACAGTCATACTGATTACAAATCTTTTTAGTTTTTTTGTTTCAGACACACGGTTTCTCCAAAATCGACCACGCAGTCGAGGCATCTTTTTTTTATAACGCATATTACACCCACCTATTTTGGCGCAAGCAAGTATTAAAAAAATATGAGAAAAATAATTTTGTATTCTCAAAACACGTATTAATAAACAGAAAAAAACTTCAATTTAGTAAACACATTCTTTTTGTGACAAAAAAAGTTCCAAACAGCGGTACTTTATCAGGGCGTCACAGTGGAAAGACCCCTTAATTGATTCACAAGTTCTTGTTGCATTTGAGCGTCATCCTCATCCAATAATGCTTGCAATTCGCTGTCTTCAAACTTTTTCGGTGGTCTTCCACGTTCTTCGTTTCTCACGTCAAAATCGCCACTATTGAATTTTTTAAACCACTCAAAGCACTGTGATTTACCAAGAGCATGCTCACCGTAAGCTTCTGTTGGAGATATGTGTTTGCAGTTCGTGCGCATGTGCGCGAAGCGGTTGCGTTTTTCAGTCGCTGGCGGCGCGTCTGTCTTTTGCCGCGTCCGGATCTGATGTGGTATAGTCGTTAGTCGATCGTCGTACAAATAGTTGTAGCGGTGAAGCACATGTTCAATATATATATAATATTAAAAACCCAATAGCTCTAACAGCTTCGACAAGCATTCGATGCGATTCTGCAGCAGTTTTCTTCAAATGGTAACAGAAAATCAATGCTGTCCGCAAATCGTAGTTTCCAGGCACAATATTCGACATGTTGAACGCTATTAAAAACTATGCTATTGTATGAAACTTGTATGGTTGTGAGTTGAAAATCTTTAACAGATGTCAAAACAGGAAAATGGCGTCAGTGACGCGGTTTGACGGTAACTACATTGACAGCTAGCGCCACGTATGGGCAAATTCCGGTTTCATATTTGAAGCGCGTTCTCAATGTCGTTTATGAAGAACGATGTGCCATTTTATGTACATTATTTTAAATTCACAATCATATTGTAGATTGTACTACAAACCCCAACTGGTTATTTACAAAACTCAATAATTTATTCCAAATTATATTATGTTCTTTTTTAATTGTACACTCTATAACGTTTACCACTCATGTCTGTACCAAAGGCTAGTACCCGTTAATAAATATTATTATTATTATTATTATTAAAACTTGTAACAGGCTTTTGCAGTGCTCAAGAATCACTAGCATTCTGAAAATAGAATCTCTGGCAAATGTAAAGTACATTTGAGAAAATTGTTTGTGATAGATTTTAATAATACAGATACAACCCAAGATCTTAAACAAATTTTTTAAAAATTTTATTACCCGATTATTCAGTACACAAACAGTTACGTGTAAAATATGCCAATCAGCAGTGCAATTAAAGAGAGAACCAAAATCATATGTATTCAAGTAGGCTAGAGTTCGTTTGGCAATATAGGACACTATGTTCTGAAGCGCCACCTTTGTTACTGATGATATGTAACGAGGGGAAGAAATAAACCATAAACCATATGTATTCATAGATACAGAAATCTTTTTTCACGAAAAAAATATGAAATACCCGGATGGAATATTTTTAAATAACATTCCAGATAAATTTCAAATTGAAAATGAAATATATATTTTAAGTGGCATCGTATGTTATACCCCTGGACATTTCTCTCCGCTTCGTCCCCAATTAGGCTACAAGATCATGTACAAACGACGAGCGACAAGGAAGACCGGACCACTCACGAGATAGTACGCAGTAGATGTATGAGGCCGATTCTGGAGCAATTGCTGGCGAGGGGTGAAGCGGGGCGAGGGGCACCGCACCGATGGCGAGGGGGGAGACGGGTGGAGGGAACGCAATCCGTCGAAGTAGGAATGAACCGGTGGAGGGGGGACGCGCGCGCGCACGCACACACACACACGCGCGGGGGGGTGCCGACGATGACTCGTCACACGCTCCGCGACAATTTGAAGCGATCCGCAACCCTCTTATCTCCCCAAGGCCAGATCGCGCCCCGATAGCAGCGATGTTCGAACCACGTATGCGAGACAGAAGTATGATATGTACATCTCTCTCTCTCTCTCTCTCTAGGGACATAGTCAAAACATATGGAAGTATTACGCGTAGAAGATACAAGTCGAAACCTGCATGGCTATTGCGTAATAACCATGCCCAACACATATAATAATCAAAGGTCAACTTCCGAGAATAATGAGGTATGACGCATAGAAGATGCAAGTCGAAACCTGCATGGTTATCACGCGATAACCGCGTCGAAAACATGTAGCTGTAACGATAGAAGGTACACTACCGAGAATAATGCGCAGTAGCTAGCCAGATAATATGATGAGTAAAAGCTCGATATGACTTAAGGTAGAATTCTATGTATCCCATTAGGATGCAAGTGTAAGTGGGTGGGGAGAGCTTAGATAGGGATGTTCGTATATTTAAAGCAGCTCACATCTTCGACAGGGCAAAAGCGTGAATGGTAACGCGTCGGAAGACTTCTTTGATATAATCGTTCCGCGTATCATGTTTTTACGAAAAAGTATCTACTTAGTTTCTACATATATACGTATAGCAAGTAATTGCATACGTGTAAATGAAAACAACAACATGGATACGTTCAAGAACGCATTCGTGCTTTTGGCTTGAATGTCTGAACTTTTGAGGACCACCGAGGAATTTCGCGATTGGATGGACAGGTGTGACGAGACCATACGACACATCGTCGCGTATCAGCATGGTGAACGCGTGCCGCTATGGGAAAAACAGCGGATGGTGTCGCTGCTCGCGCGAACAAAAACATTGTGCGTGATAGTGCGAGGACGGTTATGGCGCGTAGGGTGTGGGGTCGCCGCTCGAGCGACAGCACCCAAGATCGTGTGGGAGGAACTTGAAACCGCGTTCGAGAAACATTTGTTGACCGGTGCTGTAATCAACGTCGGGGTCGCCGATCCACGCCGATTCTTTCAGAATGCCCATCGAGTGGTGATTTCTCGCGTTACGAACACCATTACGGAGCATCGCAGCGTATCCGTGAACACTGTTCTCAACGGGGAATTCATGTTGCGGGAAGAGAAGGACGTAAAGAGTTTTGCAACACGCAATCACGTACTGTTCATGTCGTCGAACGTTCGCGAGTGGTATGCGACTCAAGTGATAGCTCCGACGTTGATCGCGATGGAGGAGTTTCAGGAGCGCGAGAGCGGATGGACCTTACGGGCAGTAGAGAATCTCCTGATAAACATTAACAAACATAAACCATTACGCGGCGGTTGCGACGTACCGCTTCGGCGAGCGGTCTTGGCGAAAAAAGCGGTGGTGAACGTTTAGTGCAACGAGAACACGTGTTTTTTGTGGTCGGTCGTCGCTAGTCTGTTTCCGGCAACTACACACGGGGACAAGATTACGTCGTATCTGCAATATTCAACGGTGCTTCGTACGGATGGTGTGAGACTTCCGATTTCGATGGACCAGGTACAAAAGTTCGAGGCGGCCAACGACGTATCCGTGAACGTCTACCTATAGGACGACGATGATGGTTGCGTGCCTCTACGAATGTCCGGCAACAAACGCGAAGGGAGACACGCGAACGTGTTGCTGACTCAAGATCGCAAGGATTCACAGCGGTACCATTTCACCTGTATTCGCAGTTTGTCTCGCTTGATTTCCAGACAACTCAGCAACCATAAACACAGAGTGTTCGTTTGCGATAGGTAAGTAAATAAGAATAATAAAAAAATTCGAGCGATACGTGACGGACGAAGTGTTTACATTGTTTCTTTCGGTATATGTTTCAGGTGCCTTAACTTTTTCTCGTCGGCGGAGCGATTGCAGCGGCACACTGCAGATTGTCTGCGCTTGAACGAGTGTACCGTGCAATTACCATCCCCCGATGAGAAAATTTTGAGGTTCCAGCATTACGAGCGCAAGGAACGCGTACCCTTCGTAATCTACGCAGACTTTGAGTGTTTGTTGGAGGACATTAAACAACCATCGATGGATCGTCGCTGCACGTACGAATACCAACGCCACAGAGCTCACAGCGTGGGATATTACGTGTATTGTTCTAACGACCAGGCTCTGTGCAACTTACGATATCAACATTCGTGAACGATACCTGTGGTGTTCCACAACCTGTCCGGCTACGACGCGCACTTCGTTATCAAGGAGTTGGCAGACGCGTTCAAAGGTAAGATCAGCCTCCTACCGTTAACGAAGGAACATTACATATCGTTTACAAAGGACGTTGAGGACCTCAAGGGCGGGCGCAAGGATTGGCGAGGAATGTTGAAGTTTCGATTCGTCGATTCATTCAAATTCTTGGCCACGAGTCTGCACAATCTTGCACCGGATCTCGGGAAAGATAGACTGACGATTCTAAAACGCGAGTTCAAACATCTCCCTGACGAACAATTCGATCTCCTGACCAGAAAGGGGGTCTTCCCGTACGATTACGTGGCATCGTACGACAAGTTGAACGACACGCAACTGCAGCCTCGTCACGCGTTCTACAATCGACTGAACGATAGTGATGTGTCGAAGTCTGATTACTTGCACACAACGAACGTGTGGAACAGTTTTCGTATACAGACATTAGGCGAGTACAGTGATTTGTACCAAAAGACAGACGTGTTGTTGCTCGCGGACGTGTTTGAAAACTTTCGTATCGACTCTATAGCGAGCTACGAACTAGACCCGGCACATTACTTGACGTTACCGGCATTCACGTAGGACGCGATGCTAAAATACACGCGCGTCGAATTGGAACTACTCACTGACGTGGACATGTTGTTCGTGGACCGTGGTATACGCGGCGGCCTGAGTCAGTGCTCGCACAGGCACGCGCGCGCCAACAATAAGCACCTGCCGACGTCGATGTACGACGCGTCGCAACCATCCACGTACTTGATGTACTTCGACGTGAACAACCTGTACGGATGGGCAATGTCTCAGGCGATGCCGCACGAAGGATTTCGATGGCTGGACGAGGATGCGGTAGCCGATTTGGACGCGAATTCCTTGTCGGAGGACAGTGGACCAGAGGGATACCTGCTGGAAGTGGATCTGGAGTATCCGCGAGAGATTCACGACGCGCACGCGAAACTTCCGTTCTGTCCTGTACGCGAGCATGCGCCCATCGGTAAGCAGACAAAGCTAATCGCCACGCTTCGCGATAAAGAACGATATGTAATACACTATCGCTACTTGAAGCAATGCGTTCGGCATGGACTCCGCGTATCGCGAATTCATCGCGTTCTACGTTTCGATCAGTCGCATTGGTGGCGCGACTACATCACACTGAACACGGAGTTGAGGACACGCGCAACCAGCGATTTTCAAAAAACACTGTCCAAGCTAATGAACAATGCCGTGTACGGGAAGACGATGGAGAACGTTCGAAATCGAGTGGACGTGCGACTGGTGACGCGGTGGGACGGACGTTACGGTGCCGAAACGTTTACCGCGAAACCAAATTTCCACAGTCGAGCGATATTTTCGGAACACTTAGTCGCTATCGAGATGCGCAAATTAAAAGTTAAATTCGATAAACCTATATACGAGGGTATGAGTGTGTTGGATGTGTCGAAGGTGTGCTTGTATGAATTTCACTACGAGTATATGCGTGCAAAGTTTGGCGATAGATGTAAGGTTTTGTATTCTGACACCGACAGTCTCCTGTATCAGCTGCAGTGCGATGACGCGTACGAGGAGATAAAAAGTGACGTCGTCAGGCGATTCGACACAAGCGATTACGCGACGGACAATCCATACGGTATGCCGCGCGTAAACAAGAAGGTGCCGGGACTCATGAAAGACGAGAACAACGGTGCTTTAATGACAGAGTTCGTGGAACTGCGGTCTAAAATGTATGCTAGCCGTGTATGTAACGTGGCAGCGGCGGTATCAGGAACGACTGAGACGAAAAAAATGAAGGGTGTGAAGAGGAGCGTGGTCACGAACGAGATTCGCTTCGAAGACTACGTTCGGTGTCTTCGCAAGCACGCGGAAACGACGATACGACAGAACCATATCCGTACGCGATTACACGACGTTTATTCCGTGAACGAGCTGAAGACAGCGCTCAATCCGTACGACGATAAGCGGTACATACTAGGTGATCAGATCAGCACCCTTCCGTGGGGCCACTATCGGATTCCCGATTGCGACGAAATCAACAACGATAACGATAACGTTAGTGATGTGTGTATGAATATCTCGTAGTGTGTGTATTTGTATATATTTCATTAATCTCGCGTACAATATTTTTTCACGTATACAAGTATGCGATGTTTTGTTGAAGTAATACAGTGAGGTACAGTAGAGGGGTTTTTTAGTGGGTATGCCAGAATTGGTGAGTCCCACATAACCCTGGCATAACCATTGTCGGGGTATGCATAAAGCATTTTCCTCCTCTTTAAAAAAAAAGTATGCAATGTATGGACGTAGCGTAGGTAATGACAAACTTTATTGTAAGTGCTTCAAGTAGATAAGTAAGGAAATAGATCAGGTATACCTAAGTATAATAGAAGCCACGGAAGCGTATGTAAATACTTTACAAATGTGTGTAAATTATAAAGTTTTTTTAATACATATATAATAATAAACAGTAAATGAAATAGTGTACAAGTATCGTCATATATTGATGCTTTATTTTTTGAAATACAAAGAATCGAATAAAAGAATAACGATATAAATGTAAACAGTATGTAATGTATGTGTATTTAATACTAATAATAGTAATAATAAGGAGCTGCTGTTGCGTCACAGAACATCTTTTTCCTGTATCCACGAGTTCTTCGACGATTTGAATCCCAACCATTGCACGTACACTCGATTCCCCTTGCGACGAATAATCTTCT